>CAJQUN010000054.1:0-1200000 GCA_907163345.1 Haberlea rhodopensis | reverse complement strand
AAATGTGTCTACGTGAAAGGAGACAATACAAACTATGTGATAGTATGTCTCTACGTAGATGACATGATAATTGTTGGTAATAACAATAACATCAATATTACCAAGAAAATGTTGTCACGAAATTTTGAGATGAAAGACCTAGGTCATGCATATGTGATTCTTGGGATGAAGATTACAAAACATTCAGATTGATATTCTCTCTCCCAAAGTCATTATGTTGAGAAGATACTTGACAAGTTTGATAAGGGAAATAATACCATCGAGAGAACACCTATGGAGGTGGTGTCAAATCTTTGCAAGAATCGCGGAGAAGGTGTGCAACAACTTGAGTACTCTAGGGTCATAGGTAGTCTCATGTATCTCATGGACTGCACTAGACCTGATATAGCTAACTCAGTCAACAGATTGAGCAGATATACGAGTAATCCCAGATATGAGCAATGGAAGGCAGTAGTTCGAGTTCTTAAATATCTAAGATACACTACTAACTACGGACTACATTATACAAGATATCCAGCAGTAATTGAAGGGTACTCAGATGCGAATTGGATATCGGACTCCAAGAATATAAAGTCCACGAGTGGATATATCTTTATAATTGGAGGTGCAGCTGTTTCATGGAAATCATGCAAGCAGACGTGTATTGCTAGATCAACTATGGAATCTGAGTTCGTAGCTTTAGATCTTGCAGCAGAAGAAGCTGATTGGCTTCGGAGTTTCTTGGTGGACATTCCAATGTGGTCAAAACATGTGCCACCCATTAGCGTGCACTGTGATAGTCAGTCAGCTATGGGAAGAGCACAAAACAATGTGTATAATGGGAATTCTAGACATATACGTCGGAGACATAAATACGTGAGAAATCTACTGAAAACCAGTGTTATTTCTATAGATTATGTGAAGTCTAAAGAAAACATTGCGGACCCATTTACGAAAGGTCGAGAGACCGAGTAGAGATTTCATCGAGGGGAATGAGATTGAAGCCCAGGAAATTGATTTCCAACCATGATGGCAACTCAACCTGAATTGTAAAGTCCAATTTGCAGGTTCAATGGGAAAATCGAATTGTGGGGGGGATCGAACAAAGCACTCGGGAAATTAAGTTCCTTACCTATCCTGTGATGAAAACTGATAGACCTGTATTTTGGGAAGGCTGAGCTCATGCTCTTAATGATTCTTCAATCTCGAGATGATAAAGTGGGGTATTACAGGATACTCTTTAGGAGAAATCGCCTATATCGAATGTGAAGGGGCCGCTTCTATGAGATGACCTGAGGGCTAAATCTCTAGAGCATTCGATGAAACATCCAAGGCAGTCCAGGGCCAAAATGGACAACAACGAAAGAACCAATAATAGTGTGGAGATGAAGGTGTGTGAGTATTGTTGTCTTGTTATACATAAAACGTCGAACATTTCAAAGCATCACGTCCACTGGTTGACAAGTATATCCGATGATACTTTACTAAGGAAGGTTCAAGGTTAACCACCACCTATCCTGATGCAGTGGATTCTCAAAGTACTCTCAAATCTTCATCTAGGTGCATTGTGTAATTTTTTCGCTATATTGCAATCATGTGGGGGATTGTTGGATTAATAATATTTTTATTATTGGGTTAATAGTTAAGAGCCCAATAATTATGTTTTATTTTGTTAATGAGAACAAAATTATGGTAAGTTAATTATTAATAGTCAATTAGGCTAAAGAAATCCCACATTGAGTAATTGAGATACTTATGGTTTGTTTATAATGAGATACAAATCAATAGGGTGCAGTTAAGTAGTAAAGATTGGTGCCCCTCGCAAGCCGTCCATCCGTCCGCTCCGCTCCGCTTGGCTTGACGCGTCGCGTCGCGCGTGTCGCTGCCGCGAAGGCAGTCCTATCTTTTTACTACACGGATTCTGAAATGACTTTTCATATACGTGACTTTTCATATTCTGCTGAGTATTAATTTTGAGAATTTTCACCTACCTGCAGAATTGATGTCAGATTTAAGTGTGAGACTTAAATCCATATTAATCTGATGTTAAGTGTTGAGACTTTTCATCTACCCCATTAAAATTGTACACTTAATTCTGAGACATTTGGAGTGGTCTGCTGCTCAGCTATATAAGCTGCTTCAGCCATATGTTTTCATCATTCCGAAATCATTCTTCACTCATACTTTGCATTGTTTGAGAGTAATACATACTACTAGTGTTCGAAGTAGTCTGCTCGGAGTTTTACTTCAATCCAAACAGAGGTGATTGGGCGTTGTACCTTGGAACTCACTTGTCCAGGAGGCCAGAAGCTAAGGCGGGCAAATTTGATTTTACGGGCCCACGCTTGATGTGGCCTCGTCCAGAATTGTTCCAGTTTCCTGTTGTGCAAATTCCAAATAGTATTTATATACTACTGCTGTAAGTTTATAGTATATTTTAGTTTTTCGATTATAATTGTAATCTGATTGTAATTCAGTTATCATATAACTTCTGGGAATAACAATCGTAAACTCAAATTCTTTTTTCTAGTTCCTGTTTTGGAACATAATCGGAGTTCAAAAAATAAAATTGTTGAATTTTCAAACAATAACTGTTTGTTCACTATAAAAGGTTTTTAAAAACCAATTTGATATTGTTTGTATTGTATCGTTTGTATTCTGTTTATAGCTTATGTCTGACCAGATTCCAAACCGAGTTGCTGAGAATACTGAGATTCCAGTGGTGAAAGCTAGCGGCGCTGAGGTCGTTATACCAGTTCTGAGAAACCCAATGACGTTCTCTCAATTTGAGAAACTAGAAAAGTTCAAGGGTTCCAACTTTAAACGTTGACAATAGAAGATGATATTCTTCTTGACAACTTTGAACTTGACCAGGTTTCTCAAAGAGGAGAAACCAGTGGAGGACAAAGAGGATCCTCAATCTGCTGTGATTGTTGAGTCATGGATGAGTGCTGACTACCTTTGTCGTAACTACATACTGAATTCTCTTGACGATGCACTTTTTAATGTGTATTCACCCAAGGAGACTGCTAAGAATCTTTGGGAATCGTTAGAGACAGTATAAAGTTGACGACGCAGGCGCAAAGAAATTTGTAGCCGGGCGATTCCATGACTATCGAATGGTAGATGGCAAGAGCATTGTTGAGCAATGTGAAGAGCTGCAACTGATATATCATGAACTTGCTGCCGAAGGTATGGGGCTAAATGATGCTCTCCAAGTGGCGATGATGATTGAAAAATTACCGCCATCTTGGAAGGACTTCAAAAGCTACCTAAAGCACAAGCGAAAGATGATGAGTCTCGAGGATCTTATCAGGAGGCTGCGCATCGAGCAAGACAACTGAAAAATTGACAAGAAATCATTTGGAATGATTTCCAAGGCCAATGTGGTTGAAGTTGGAGACAACTCCCATGGGAATAAGCGTAAGCGTACTTTTGAACCCAAGGGAGATACTCAGACAAGGAGGTTCACCGGTGACTGTTATGTGTGTGGTAAGCCTAACCATAAGGCGAAGGACTGCACTCAACGTCAAAACAATGACGGTAAGAGGAAGATAGTTCCTTACAAAGGCAAAGGCAAGAGGCATGCACATGCCCACATTGCTGAGGACAACCTGAGCTCCGACATGGATGACATGCATCTGAGTGCTGTGGTATCGGAGGTGAATCTTGTTGAAGGGAACTCCAAGGAATGGTGGGTGGACACCGGGGCTACTCGCCATATATGCGCCAACAAATGGATGTTTAAGACCTATCAACTAGTCAATGATGAGCACTGCTACATGGGAAATTCAGCAGTCTCAAAAGTTGAAGGCAAAGGGACGGCTGTGCTAAAGATGACTTCCGGCAAAGAGTTGACTCTGTGCTCCACGTGCCAGAGATCCGAAAGAATCTCATCTCCGGAGCAGTGCTGAACAAGAAAGGCTTTCGGCTTGTGTTTGAGTCCGACAAAGTCATTCTGTCCAAGGGTGGTATGTTTGTGGGCAAAGGCTACTTGGCCAATAACCTCTTCAAGATGAGTGTAACGACTTTAGCTCCTAAGGCTAAGTCTAGTGTAGATGTTGAGGTTGATGTTAATGCAGCAAATGAGGCTAGCACAAGCAAAAATAATGTAATGACTGTTGCCAATGTGGCTAATAAAACTTTAAAGTTTGATTATTCTTGCGAGTATTTACATTTGTGGCATGGTAGATTAGGATATGTGAATTATAAGTCCTTACAAAGGCTAATGTCTCTTAATCTATTGCCTAAATTTAACATCAATCATAAACACAAGTGTGAGACTTGTGTAGAGGCCAAATTAAACAAGTCTTCATTCCACTCAATTGAGCGAAGCACCGAACAGTTAAACTTGATTCATACGGATGTATGCGATCTAAAGTATGTACAATCTAGAGGCGGTAAAAATTATTTCATAACATTTATCGATGATTGTACAAGATATTGTTATGTCTACTTAATGAGAAGTAAAGACGAAGCAATTGATATGTTCATTCACTATAAGAATGAAGTTGAGAATCAACTTGATAAAAAGATTAAAATTCTTCGAAGTGATCGAGGCGGTGAATATGAGTCACCATTTGCACAAATATGTGATGAGAGCGGCATTATTCATCAAACCACTGCGCCTTATTCTCCCGAGCAAAATGGTAATGCTGAAAGGAAGAATAGAACGCTTAAGGAAATGATGAATGCAATGCTTATAAGTTCCGACTTACCTAGGAATTTGTGGGGAGAAGCTCTGCTTTCCGCCAACTACGTGCTAAACAGAGTACCACATAAAAAATTGGATAAAATGCCTTATGAATTGTGGAAAGGCCGTGCACCTAGCTACAAGTTTTTAAGGTTTTGGGGCTGTCTAGCAAAGGTACCAATTCCTCCTCCTAAACGGACTAGGATAGGACCTAAGACAGTAGATTGTGTATTTATCGGATATGCGCAAGATAGTAGTGCCTATCCTTTTCTGGTGCACAAATCAGATAATGCAGAAATGCATGTAAATACTATTATTGAGGCTAGGGATGCTTCGTTCTTTGAGGAAATCTTTCCCCACAAAACTCTGACAATGCCTGAAACCAATGTTGAGAGAAATGTGGGGGATAGAGAATCTCAAGAGGAATGTAGAATCGCTTAGACGAAGCAAAAGAGCGAGATAAGAAAAGTCTTTTGGCTCAGATTTTTTAACATATCTGTTGGAAAAGGATCCGGCTACTTTCAAGGAAGCAATGTCTTCACAAGACTCTGATCTTTGGAAAGAAGCGGTGAACAGTGAGATAGAATCTATCTTACATAATCATACGTGGGAACTAGTGGATCTTCCTGCAGGTTGTAAACCACTAGGCCACAAGTGGATCTTCAAGAGGAAGATGAAAGCTGATGGTACTGTAGATAAGTACAAGGCTAGACTTGTAGCCAAAGGCTACAGACAAACTGAAGGTGTTGATTATTTCGACACATACGCTCCTGTATCCAGGAGAACGTCTATAAGGTTAATAATTGCATTTGCTGCGTTATATAACCTAGAGATCCATCAAATGGATGTAAAAACAGTCTTTCTAAATGGAGAGTTAGAATAGGAGGTTTACATGGACCAACCTGAAGGGTTTGTAGTTCCAGGGAAAGAAACAAAGGTGTGTAGACTTGTGAAATCCTTGTATGGATTAAAACAGGCACCTAAACAATGGCACGAAAAATTTGACAGTGTCATGCTTTCAAATGGGTTTAAAACAAACCAATGTGATAAATGTGTCTATGTGAAAAGAGACAATACAAACTATGTGATAGTATGTCTCTACGTAGATGACATGATAATTGTTGGTAATAACAATAACATCAATATTACCAAGAAAATGTTGTCACGAAATTTTGAGATGAAAGACCTAGGTCTTGCAGATGTGATTCTTGGGATGAAGATTACAAAACATGCAGATGGATATTCTCTCTCCCAAAGTCATTATGTTGAGAAGATACTTGACAAGTTTGATAAGGGAAATAATATCATCGCGAGAACACCTATGGAGGTGGTGTCAAATCTTTGCAAGAATCACGGAGAAGGTGTGCAACAACTTGAGTACTCTAGGGTCATAGGTAGTCTCATGTATCTCATGGACTGCACTAGACCTTATATAGCTAACTCAGTCAACAGCTTGAGCAGATATACGAGTAATCCCAGATATGAGCACTGGAAGGCAATAGTTCGAGTTCTTAGATATCTAAGATACACTACTAACTACGGACTACATTATACAAGATATCCAGCAGTAATTGAAGGGTACTCAGATGTGAATTGGATATCGGACTCCAAGAATATAAAGTCCACGAGTGGATATATCTTTATAATTGGAGGTGCAGCTGTTTCTTGGAAATCATGCAAACATACGTGCATTGCTAGATCAACTATGGAATCTGAGTTCATAGCTTTAGATCTTGCAGCAGAAGAAGCTGATTGGCTTCGGAGTTTCTTGGAGGACATTCCAATGTGGTCAAAACCTGTGCCACCCATTAGCGTGCACTGTGATAGTCAGTCAGCTATGGGAAGAGCACAAAACAATGTGTATAATGGGAAATCTAGACATATACGTCGGAGACATAAATCCTTGAGAAATCTACTGAAAACCGGTGTTATTTCTCTAGATTTTGTGAAGTCTAAAGAAAACATTGTGGACCAAATTACGAAAAGTCTAATGAGAGACCGAGTAGAGATTTCATCGAGGGGAATGGGATTGAAGCCCATGAAATTGATTTCCAACCATGATGGCAACCCAACCTGAATTGTAAAGTCCAATTTGCAGGTTCAATGGGAAAACCGAATTGTGGGGGGGATCGAACAAAGCACTCGGGAAATTGAGTTCCTTACCTATTCCTGTGATGAAAGAGTGATAGACCTGTACTTTGGGAAGTCTGAGCTCATGCTCTTAATGATTCTTCTATCTCGAGATGATAAAGTGGGGTATTACAGGATACTCTTTAGGAGAAATCGCATATATCGAATGTGAAGGGGCCGCTTCTATGAGATGACCTGAAGGCTAAATCTCTAGAGCATTCGATGAAACATCCAAGGCAGTCCAGAGCCAAAATGGACAACAACGAAAGAACCAATAATAGTGTGGAGATGAAGCTGTGTGAGTATTGTTGTCTTGTTATACATAAAACGTCAAACAGTTCAAGGCATCACGTCCACTGGTTGACAAGTATATCCGATGATACTTTACTAAGGAATGTTCAAGGTTAACCACCACCTATCCTGATGCAGTGGATTCTCAAAGTACTCTCAAATCTTCATCTAGGTGCATTGTGTAATTTTTTCGCCATATTGCATTCATGTGGGGGATTGTTGGATTAATAATATTTTTATTATTGGGTTAATAGTTAAGAGCCCAATAATTATGTTTTATTTTGTTAAGAATAAAATTATGGTAAGTTAATTATGAATAGTCAATTAGGCTAAAGAAATCCCACATTGAGTAATTGAGACACTTATGGTTTGTTTATAATGAGATACAAATCAATAGAATGTAGTTAAGTAGTAAAGATGGGTGCCCCTCGCGCGTCGTCCGTCCTTCCGCTATGCTCGGCTCGGCTCGACGCGCCGCGTCGCGTCGCGCGTGTCGCTGCCGCGAAGGCAGTCCTATCTTTTTACTACACGGATTCTGAAATGACTTTTAATATACGTGACTTTTCATATTTTGCTGAGTATTAAGTTTGAGACTTTTCACCTACCTGCAGAATTGATGTCAGATTTAAGTGTGAGACCTAAATCCATATTAATTTGATGTTAAGTGTTGAGACTTTTCATCTACCCCATTAAAACTTTACACTTAATTCTGAGACCTTTGAAGTGGTCTGCTGCTCAGCTATATAAGCTGCTTCAGCCATATGTTTTCATCATTCCGAAATCATTCTTCACTCATACATTGCATTGTTTGAGAGTACTACATACTACTAGTGTTCGAAGTAGTCTGCTCGGAGTTTTGCTTCAATCCGAACAGAGGTGATTGGGCGTTGTACCTTGGAACTCACTTGTCCAGGAGGCCAGAAGCTAAGGCGGGCAAATTTGAGTTTACGGGCACACGGCTTGCTGTGGCCTCGTCCAGAATTCTTCCAGTTTCATGTTGTGCAAATTCCAAATAGTATTTATATACTACTGCTGTAAGTTTACAGTATATTTTAGTTTTTCGATTATAATTGTAATCTGATTGTAATTCAGTTATCATATAACTTCTGGGAATAACACAAGACAGATATATAAACGTATTAGAATCTCATATGTAGACTTGCTCAGACTTTTGCCAGATCGAAAACAGTTCTATAATGATTTTACAAGCTAGGGACAATTTAGTTGATGTGATATCGATAATAAGCATTTTACCCTATGTTGTTTTAAAATACGCAGTTTACTTAATGTGATTTTTAAAATAGATAGTTTACCCCGTGGTTTTCAAAATACGTACTTAGCATACATGGATGGGGTGTTTTGCACCTATTCACAAGCTACATATATTTCACAAACCATGGAGGGGTAAACTACATTTTTCCAAACCACTTGGGTAAAATGTCTGTTGGAATCGAAGAGGGGGGGTGAATGAGATTCCTTAGCTACTTTAACGTTTTAAAATGAGTTTGAAAAATAAAATAGTTTTGCGCTTGCGGAAGCCTTTAGTCAATCGATAAATAAAAAAATAAGAAATAAATGTGCAATGGAAATTAAAGCAATAAATACCAAAAGGATTTGTTATAGAAGTTCGTCGATGAATCGCCTACGTCTCCTCTTCCCGGTTAGATAACCTCCAATCGAGGTTCCACTAGAACAATTTGTCTTGGCCTTGAGGGCTCCAAGTTAGCCACACAACAACTCTTCCCGAGTTTACAATGCTCTTCCCGAGCACACTACTCTTCCCGAGTACACAAAGCTCTTCACGAGCTACCAACACTCTTCACGGGTCTTCTTGGCCTTAAGGGCTCCAAGGATACCCACGACACATGCACCAACTTCACTTGTTGGCGACTTTACAATTTTCCAACTTGCTTTGGTGTTGGAGGACCTTTACAATAAATTGAATCGAAAACACAGGCGATCAAAGGCAAAAATCAAGGCCGTAGCCTCAGCATGTCCAATTCTGTCATCGCCTCAAACGAACTCCACATCGCCTCAGGCGTTCGTGACATCGCCTCAGGCGTTCAATGCCATCGCCTCGGGCGATCTCCCATGCGCGCATGCCCGCGCATTCCTCAGCGTCGCTTCAGTTGATGTGCGGGGCAATGTCGCTCCTGGCTGCCATCGCCTGGGGCGATGGTCACCATCGCCTGGGGCGATCCAGCCCACAACATGCACAATCGATTTTCTTCATTCCAATCCACTTTTCATCACTTAATCTTCACACTAAGTAGATATATTAGTACAACAAACACAAGTTTTGTTGATCATCAAAACTCAAAGATAAACCGGGGATAAATTAACGCATTAAACGCAACCATGCGTTTAAGGCTCAACAATCTCCCCCTTTTTGATGATCACAAAACTTGATAAACTTGAATAAGTAATATGCATGAAATGTGAGTACAAATGACTTCCCCTTAACAATTGCATAACACATACACGTAAAGCATTAAACAAATAACTCTCCCCCTCAAACCATGCATACACAAGCTCTCCCCCTTAAACTATGCATGTATTTAAGGTTCAAGTTTATCACAAAATTCTTCCCCTTTTTGTGATAATCAAAAAGTATAAAATTTAAATAAACATAGCTCAAATATGTTGACACATAGCCATATTTTAATAATTTTACACATGGTCCTCACCAAGCATGTAATAGCTATTAGATCAAATCAATTAGTGAAATACACATGCGTTTAAACATTGCAAAGTGTGCATATGTTCTACCCAGAGTTCATGCACATATGCCAAAAAAAATAATTATAATTCTCAAACCAACATTTAATAAGATTATTAAGGTCATGATAGCATTATATCAAAGATTAAGCATCTAAACACTTATAGCATGCTAAATCACATAATTGCACAATTCCACAAAGCATATTCAAATTTGAATACAAGGCATATCAAGATACTTACTATAAAAAGATAAGCATAAATCATGCATCAAGATAATTAATATGTGCATATGCTAAGGGGTATTCCATTTTACTACAATGAATATTGAGCTTCAATATTTATTGATCACAATTAATTTGTGCCAATGAATTTTGAATTGCTCTTTTAACATGTAAAAAGTAAATTTTACCCTCGATGACAAGAGTTCGTTCTTGTCATTGGTCCAACGTCTCGCGCCTCTTCTATAGTGGTGAACAAGATAAACTCCTCCTTTGAGTTGCTTGCCCTTCATCCATCCCTTTGTTGTCCCTACAAAATAAATTTTTCAATAGGAGGATCTTTGGTACCCATTTGATTTTTGGGTCCTTGAGGGTTAACTTTCAATGGCACCTTTGGAATCCATTTCCACCTCTTGTTAGGTTGGTATTGGATTCTTGCAAACCTACACTTATTCTTAGTGTGGCCATTTTTGCAACAATAGTTACAAGTAGGAGAATCATGCTTTGCTTTTGCCAACAAGCTAGAAAAATTTTTTGATTTGCTTGAGAAGCCTAACCCGGCTTTATCAAAGCTACAACGTTGTAGGCCAAACAATTCACTCATCTTTTGACTACTTTCACTAAACTTGCAAAAAGATATCTTTAAAGAATTTAATTCATTTTTCAATGAATTATTTTCTTCATCTTTCTTAGCAATCTCAAGTTTGAGTAGTTTGTTACTCAACTTAGTTTTGCCAAGTACATCTATAAGCTCATTATAAGATTCTAAAAGTTCATCAAATGAAGGTACCTCATCGTCGCTTTCATTCTCTTCATCTCCAAGAGCCATTAAACAAAGATTTGTGGCTTCTTCTTCGTCGGAGTCGTTATCGCTCCATGTGGCTATAAACGCCTTCTTCTTCCCTTTGTCCTCATTCTTCTTCCTAGGACATTTGTTAGCATAATGACCTTTATCTTGACAATTATAACAAGTTACCTCATGTTTGGATTCTTGTTTGGTTGCACTTGAGGCTTTTGGCTTGCTATGTTTGTTAAAGAACTTCTTGAACTTCTTTGTGAACAAGATCATCTCTTCATCATCATCATCTTCTTCATCCTCGGATTGATCCTTGCTTCCAACCAATGCTATTCCATTTCTTTTGGATCTATCCTCCTCCTTTACTTCTCTCCTTGTTGCAACTTCAAGTTCATGAGTCACCAATGTGCCATGGAGCTCATCAAGATCATATGAAGCTTTTTCTCCTTTGTTTGACTCAATGATGCCTTTCCTCTTTGCGTCCCATTCCTTAGGCAAGGCCCTTATAGCTCTCCTCCATATTTGCTTTGGAGGATACTTCTCTCCAAGTTGGGCAAGCTCGTTTATGATTTGAGTGAGCCTCCTAAACATTGAATCCACCTCTTCTCCGGACTCCATCTCAAATGTCTCATATTTGAGTTGTAATAAATCAATCTTGGTCTCCTTCACTTAATTAGTGCCCTCATGACAAATTTGCAATTTGTCCCAAATTTCCTTTGCGGTTGAGCACATCGAGATCCGGTTGTACTCCTTCATATCTAAAGCACAATGCAAAATATTAATAGCTTTAGCATTTTATGAAATTAAAATCATATCCGCTTTAGTGAAATCATCCATATCTTTGGGAACACTAATTCCCCCAACTTCCTTTAAAGGAATATGTGGACATTTCACTATAATTTTCCATAGATCATAATCTATGGATTGGATGTATAGAGAAATTCTATTCTTCCAATAATCGTAGTTATCACCCGTGAAAAGCGGCGATTTCCTCGATTGACCTTGAGCAAACTCATTTGCTAGATTAGCCATAAAAAGATTTTGATTTAAAACAAAAATCAAATGTCTCTGATACCACTTGTTGGAATCGAAGAGGGGGGGTGAATGAGATTCCTTGGCTACTTTAGCGTTTTAAAATGAGTTTGAAAAATAAAATAGTTTTGCGCTTGCGGAAGCCTTTAGTCAATCGATAAATAAAAAGAAATAAGAAATAAATGCGTAATGGAAATTAAAGCAATAAATAACAAAAGGATTTGTTATAGAAGTTCGGTGAATCGCCTACGTCTCCTCTTCCCGGTTAGAAAACCTCCAACCGATGTTCCACTAGAACAATTTGTCTTGGCCTTGAGGGCTCCAAGTTAGCCACACAACAACTCTTCCCGAGTTTACAACGCTCTTCCCGAGCACACTACTCTTCCCGAGTACACAAAGCTCTTCACGAGCTACCTTAAGGGCTCCAAGGATAGCCACAACACATGCACCAACTTCACTTGTTGGCGACTTTACAATTTTCCAACTTGCTTTGGTGTTGGAGGACCTTTACAATAAATTGAATCAAAAACACCTTCACGGTGTACTCACACGAAGACAACAAGACTTATCAAATAAAAACAATTACAAGCTCCAATACAACAACAATGTATGGAGTTTGCAATGCTATAACAATTTTGAATAAGCAAAGCTTGTAGAAGTTTGTAGGCTTGTTTCTTAGCTTCAAAATGCTCCAAAGCATCAATATTTATAGTGTAGGAGGCCCCCTAGGCTCCTACTAGCCGTTGCTACACAAAAGGCTGAAATCACTCCTGCTTCGCCTCAGCCATCGCCTCAGGCGATCTCCATCGCCGCGCCCCAACGGTCAGCAAATCACGCACATCGCCTCAGGCGATTGGTGGATCGCCTCAGGCGATCGGTGGATCGCCTCAGGCGATCGGTGGCAAAAATCAAGGCCGTAGCCTCAGCATGTCCAAATCTGTCATCGCCTCAAACGAACTCCACATCGCCTCAGGCGTTCGTGACATCGCCTCAGGCGTTCAATGCCATCGCCTCGGGCGATCTCCCCTGCGCGCATGCCCGCGCATTCCTCGGCGTCGCTTCAGTCAATGTGCGGGGCGATGTCGCTCCTGGCTGCCATCGCCTTGGGCGATGGTCACCATCTCCTGGGGCGATCCAGCCCACAACATGCACAATCGATTTTCTTCATTCCAATCCACTTTTCATCACTTAATCTTCACACTAAGTAGATGTATTAGTACAACAAACACAAGTTTTGTTGATCATCAAAACTCAAAGATAAACCGGGGATAAATTAACGCATTAAACGCAACCATGCGTTTAAGGCTCAACAATGTCTCTTTCGAAAACCATGCGAAATGAACTACTTATTTTCAAACTACATGCATATAATCTGCCAGTTTGAAAAAACACTAAGGGTTCTTTGCCAATAACCCCTGGTTTATAGTTGGTTAAGAATCATCATACTGCTATGTATTTCCATTCCAAATCTTTCATGCGGAAATTGATTGTATTGGCGTACCCTTCCACCCCACAATCAAGCATCCATCCGTATCTAGACGACAACAATCCCAGCAAGATTTAAGGGTGTGTATTGGTTTATTGACTTTTAATGACTTTTATGGAGTTTAAAAGTCGAGAGGTATTCAATCCAGACTTTTATATACTCTACAAAAGTCTAATTGTATTCAAGACAGACTTTCGTAGAGTTTTAAAAAGTCAGGTGGTATTCAAACTTGAATTTTTAAAACTCCATAAAAGTCTATAGGTATCCAAAATCTCATAGAATTTTAATGACTTCTGTTGAAATCTTTGGGTACAAACTTTGATGCCCCATGTACATCCCAAAAAAGTTAAAAATTCTCCATCACTCCTAGTGAATATTTGGAATGGCTTTTAATTCCTAATTACCACCATTCTCTTTACTCTTTGCTATTTTCATTTCCGACACGATCATCTCCTCATTGGCTTTTCCTCCCCTGTTTTCTACATGTACCCTTTCTTTAATTCCTAATGTGCGGCTCTTTCTTCAATTATTGTTTTCTTCACATCTTATTTTTTTATCCAATATAATACTAATATTTACACAAGTATCTTGATAAAATAGCAAGTTAATGTGCTCAATTTTATATTAGATGATAGATTTTTAAAACGATTGTATGTGTCTATATATATAGACAATTATAATAAATATTTTTCTAAAACAACAGATATTTATAATGATATAAAGTATCATGTTTAATGTAAAAAGTATGTTTTAAGAATTTTTATAGTAGTCAACTATCATCAAAAAATATTTTAAGTTTATAAAATGTTATTTAATAGAAAACTTTTGTTTTATTACACAAAATTATAGATTACAATTATATAGCAACATTAACTGAATCTTCAAAGTCGTCATCTTGAAGATGCAAAATAGTTGTTCAATATTTGCCATGCAAAAGAATTGAATAGGTATTTTTCACATTTTTGACTGTTAAATAAGTAGGGTTTACATTAATAGTAAAAAAAAAATTTATGTTGAAGAAGTTATTTATGTCAATTGTTAGTTCAAAGAAATCAATTGTAAGTTATAAAATCTATAGAGTCTATAAAATTCTTTTGATAATTCCGTGTAATTCTAATTATTAGATCTATCAATTTCATAAAAGTCCATCATTTAAAAAAGTCATTAAAAGTCGATAAAGTCCATAGAAATCTATTGAAAAAGTCTTCGAGACTCTATACAAATCTTTTTATAACTCCATGGAATTCTATAAAAGTCAATATAAATCTATCAACTCCATAAAAGTCAATCATGTCAATAAAAGTCTAGATTGAATACACCCCTTACTCTTAACTAATAGCCTAGCTTGATACAAACAAAATATCACTCAGCTCCATTTCCACTATATCAAACTCAGCAAACAGATTTCTCCAAAAATCCATCTTGGCATTCCTGTATATCCTCTCTTCATCCTCTTCTGTTACAATATTCGGATCACTCCTCTCAAGAATGCATCTTCGATTATCTTCCAGTATAAAGGGTCTCCTTTAAGACAAGTCTCCAGGCAATCGAAAATTGATGTAAAAAAGGGCGAGATCCATGAAAACGGTCGATAAAAGATGAAATATCAGTACTTGCTTCAAATTCATTAAACACCATTAAACTTGGATTGAGTTCTTTCACACATTTTATGAAATCTTTTAAGCTATTAGTGTTAAAACTAGGTGCCCAACAAGCCAAATGTAATCTCATAACATGTTTTTGGTCAATGCACAGCGTCCTAAGAAGGATACATACCATGTCCGCCTGAGACTACTATTCATGATGTGTTGTTGTTGCATGTTATTAGAACTGATGTAAGAGAGATCTTCACATATGAATAGGTGCTTATAAGATAATTTCACTAAACAACACTCGCCCTAACTTTTCTAAGTGCTTCCCATTGATCGAGTACAGAATTTATAAGCGCAGTTGTACACCATTAATCTCAATGACCTAAAACATCACTGTAACTTGTTTTCCTATCACAGGAGGGCCATAAAGGTGTCAATGGTCAGTGTTGTTGTAAGTCAAATTGGAGCTTGTGCATTGCTGTTGAGGATTCACTGCTCGTATACGTGCGTGGATGTCCTATGTTTCTGTCAAGTTAATAACCCAATGAGTCTCTGGCCAGAGCATGATATATGTTTTAGCGAAAAGAGTTTCTTTAGTTACATATGGATGAGTTATGATACTTTGAACATGCACATAACTATTGGATTCATCGGGGTCTCGATTGACCAATACCCTAAGATCTGATCGGGACTACTGTACACTAACTGTAACTAAAGATTCTTGGAGACACTATCAGTTTATATCTAGGGGATCTTGACTTCTTGTTGCTAGATAATTCATTGGGTTGTACCGAAATATGATTTAGGCTATAGATAATCAAAGGAATTTAATTTATCAATATGTGCACTCAAGGGTATGCTCGCAAAAAAGAAATGCGTTTATCTAAAATCACAATTAATCAAGTAAATCCGATTGAATACCACCAAGGAATGTTCAAGGCTACAAACTACCTCTCCAGATGCTGAAATAGTGCCCTAAAGACACTCTTCATAGAGCATATGCATTCATGCATTAATTTAACTCATGTACGAGATTATTGAAAAATATGCTTAATGAAATGAAATTAAGCATAGAAAAGTCGAAAAAATTGAACGGAAGGAAAGGGGACACTGCTCGGGCGCTGGAAATGGCAACATTAGGGCGGGCTCTATGGCACCGCCTTTTCCATCGCCCTAACGACCAGAGCAGGAGGGCACCGCTAAGGTGCTACCTTGCGCCTGATGTCAGTTTTTTTTTTTTCTGAAATGATGCACCATTTGGCATGTAGATGTGATTTTTCACAAATTGTTGCATCCAAATGATGTCCTTTGGTGATGTCTGTTGGATTAATATAAAAAGAACAACCTCCCATTAGTTCAAACACAATTTATATACAGACAAAACACAAGATTAAAGAAGAAACATGTGCATTGTTAATCACATTTTCTTGTTCCAGAATTTGATCACCTTTAAACCTTTGTGGTTTAAGGACTTGTGATTTGAGGTACTTCTATCACGAGTCATAATCATTTGTATCTTGGGAAACAAACTGTCATCGAACCGTATGCACCATAGCGGAGCAATATCATTTTAAGGATATATATTAAATTCTCGTCTCGACACATACTTGGGCAATTGTTACTTTGCTTTTTACTTGTCCCAAAGATATATTCCATATATAAATTCAAGTTTCCTAAAGAGGGAACCCTGTGGTGAAGGGAACACATAATATTCTTTTCTTGGATTCGATCATCATGGATTCTTCCGATTAATGCCAACAATTCTACTGAACTTATCATCCCGCGACGCCGACGACGTTATTGTTGGGACACATGTATGCTCACACTTCACATTACTAACCGATTACAAGTGGTGTTGCAAGTATGCTCACAGTTCACATTACTTACTGATTCCACTATGAACAAAACAATCGTGTAGTTTTAGTCGCATTAAGTAACAAAGGACGTTTTGAGAAAGCGTGTCAGTTGTTTCTCCATATCATCTCCTTTTACACTCTTCTAGTATCCTATCTCAACATGTTATCTGGCTTGGCATATTGCGACAATTGAAACATAGTGAGTTTTATTAGGAGAAAAACACACAAAACAAACAGGCCCGCAGGCGTTCTGTGTTCTTATGCAGACTATGTGAAAGTACAAATGAATTCTGATATCCATCCATCTTATTACAGGACACACACACTACATAAACTAAACTGAACAAGCTTCCTCCATTCGAAATTACATTACAGAAAATGGAATGTGAAAACATTTTGGAATTGACGGAACAACGAGAATAAGCTGCACCAGAAAATGAATCGCCATTTAGTCATGGCTCTTCACTACAGTGACAGGACAAGGGGCATTCTCCACCAAAAAGTTGCTCACACTTCCCATTATAACCCTGTGGATTAATGTTGAAATCAAACCATTACGCGCTATCGGTAGTCATCTATGGGGTAGTCTACAACTCAAGAAACCAAAAATGGGAATCTAGGAGCAACTAGAAATATATAGCATGAGTCAAACCTTTTGATTTTGCCAAGCCCACGATTCCCAACTACTAGGCAATCAAGGGGAATGTGATCGATTGATTCACATATTTTCTCTCGAGCATCTCCCCAGAAGATTTTCAAGAGCACGGTGATCTGAATTCAAGCACAGACAAAAATGGTTAAAATTTGCAACACAGAAGTAAAAATTCAAAGCTTTGAATACAACTTGAAATTCACCTCTTTCTGACTTGATGCGGTAGAGACAATATCCAATGATTCCGGGTCGGGTTCAACCCCATATTTCTTCATGATAGTGGGGTTTGAGAAGTCGCATAAAGGAATCAAAGCTAACAAGATTATAAAAATATATCAAATGGTTCACAATGAGAACATAGATTGCTGTACCACGTCGTAAATGAACAAAAAAGATACAAATTATAAAATCCAATTCATAATCTAAAACGCCTGAATCCAATGGGGTTAGTGGTAGAACAAAACCTCTTTTCATCCATACATGTGAATCAACGAGGAACGAAATTTGATGTGTATACTAGGTGGTCCATAATACTTCGAAAGTTATTAAAGTTAGTAAACAAACAGCATTACAATAAGAAATGATGAATCAAGAGACAGGAAGGTGGTTTACAATAAGTTGAGACGCAATCATGCAATGCTAAATCGTGATTAAATATCGCAATAAATCAAACTGAAGTAAAAAGAACGTCAGTTTATTTATTTTATTTATCTTTTTAGTACAACTACAAGGTGTGGGATTGTGCTATCCTGAGATTGAACCCGAGCCTCTTCCACTAGGGTATAGGAGCGTGCCACTTCAACCAAGTGATGGTGGCAAGAACGTCAGTTTTAAAGAACCAAAATAGCTCAAGTGTGAAAACAAAGAAACCATAGTGCCAGTTTAGATTCTACACAAGTTTTAAGCACTAATTGTCATATCGAGCTCATAAAAATATGCATGCGCAGAGAGGAGCGATGAAAAATTTAATGTTTATCCCCTAGTTTTGAGATTTAGAATATGAGATTTGATGATGAAAGCTACATTAATAACACCTAATTTCAGCACACAAGATAAGCTTATAATTATGGTGAACATGACTGCACACAATTCCCCTTCATTTGTTGTAAATATAACACTCAAATGATAGAATCTCTCATTTATCTAAATAAAAAATCCAGTTAAAAAATAACATCGAGGAGAATTAGCATATAAACGAACAACAAAAATCAAGAATCTGGTGACTAAAACTAAATTTAATTTAGAAGAAATTCCTGGAGCATCAAGAAAAGGTAAATCAACAAGATTTTGTCCGTTATATATTTTTTTTTACATAAAAAAGGATGAAAGAAAGGAAAATGAAGAGAACTGCTTCAGTTCAAGAGCAACACATCAGC
The DNA here is from genome assembly GCA_907163345.1 of Haberlea rhodopensis. Taxonomy (NCBI): domain Eukaryota; kingdom Viridiplantae; phylum Streptophyta; class Magnoliopsida; order Lamiales; family Gesneriaceae; genus Haberlea; species Haberlea rhodopensis. Next base: position 1,181,178 of record CAJQUN010000054.1, on the reverse strand, counting down.
TCGATCAAGAATTAACATTTCTACCTTGAGCTAGCTCGGGAACACCTCATAAAAAAGCAAACTTTAACAGGTCAATAATAAGATCCAACATCAGATCCCATATCTGCTCACTGATTCTCATGCAACCCACCAAATCACAAAATAACCAGAGAAAGAGAGAGAATGAAGATAGCATACGAGAACCGGTGGTCTCCCAGAGCTGCATCTCGCCTTCTTCATAATTGCCCACGGGGCGTACTGTGATGAGAATCAGGTGATCGCCACTCCGAGCTATGTTATCCACAGCCCATTGTAGAGCTTTTCTGCTGCACGGCGAGAAATCCACACCCACGCCCACTCTCCTGGTATCCGCCATCTTCTCTCTCTATAGACTTTTGATTTCTCTCTCTACAATCATATGTTCATCTGACTTTTATGAGTCGGATTCAACGAAAACGGCGGGACCCAGATGCACAACTAGTGCGTTGAACGCAAATATAGGGGCAATTGTTTTTGGTCGATTCGTCACGTCATCATCAAGGGTTAGTTCTAGCAAGATCATTATTTAATTAAATAACGTCCTTTACAAACTTTGGTATGAGCTCATCGCATAAGAAATATAAGAACAATTTGAAAAATAACCTTCTCACATATTATTTAGATTTTTGACATTCTTGTCACTTTATTTTGAAAACTAAAATTTCTTTAAAATTTTATGCTAAAATTGCCCTTATGAACTGCTCAACCCAATTTGACTAATTCTCCAAAAGTTAATACTCTCTCCTCAGCAATTGTTTGTCGTCTTCCCCTATTTTTCGTTGTCCTCTTTTTCATTTCTTCATATTTTTCATTATTAAAATTTTCCTAAAAAAAAGTAGTCAATACATGGGATTTTTTAACTAAATAATCTTAATTAAATCAATAATTATCAAAATAACCTCAAGATTTAACAAATTTAAAAACTAATCTTAGCCGCCAACTGGGTTGGTAAGTTCAATGTGTCACGTCAACCCAGTTGGCGTCACCATATAAAATAATAGTCACGCCAACTAAGTTGGCATGACCAGTGTAAAATAATGGTCACGCCAACCCAGTTGACGTGGCCATTATTTTTATATTTTCATGCCAACTGGTGGCGTAACTTTCTAGTTGGCGTGAATAATTGGTCAGTTGGTGTGACCAATTAATATCAGTTGGCGTGACCAATTAATAGTCACGCCAACTGAGTTGGCGTGATTTGGGGTTATAAATTTTCCTCACCACCTTCTTCATCGGCTAGCAACCTCCACCTCCTACAATCGTTTTTTTATCATTTTGCTTCCAGTCACTTCATAGTTTCTGAATTTAGAGGTAAAAATCCTAACGCTGTGTATTAGTTTCTATAGCAGTTTCTGTCGCCCCTCGGTCGATATCGTCCGCCGCCGTCGGTTGCTGATGGCTGGTGGCTGCTATGCTTCGTCATGTTTTATCAGTTTAAAATTATTTTGTTTACTTTATGTCGTCTATATATACTAATATTTTTTTTTTCATATAATAAGATGGATTCGATGATCGCACCAGGCCCAATTGACGATCATCTATTGTCATTGCAGTCATGCCATCGTTCTGAAGATGTATGGGCAGGTGATATTGATCGACCCTTGCGTGTGAGAAATCCGGGTGGCTATTTTTGGGATCTTTGCCCATTTGACATACGTGTTGTAAGTATGTTAAATGAATTTGGGTTTTATGGTGTATATAGGTGTAATAAGATTACGCTTGACCCTCATCTAATCACGGAGTTAGTAGAGAGATGGCGTCGTGAGACAAACACATTCCATCTTAGATCTGGAGAGGCGACTATTACACTGCAAGACATTGCAGTTATTTGGGGCCTGCCAATAAATGGTCTTGCAGTGTCATGCACCAATTTTGATAAGACAATACCCGAATGGCAAGAATATTGTGATCGTCATTTGGGATTTACACCAGATCCGGGTCACTTTAAAGGTGCATGTTTGTTAATGTCTGCGTTGAGTAATCATTTAGTGAATAATCGCCTCCATTTGCATAGTACGGCTGATGAGGTTGCTAAATATGCATGAGGTTGTGCATTATTAATGATAGGTGAATTATGTGCCCTGATAGCTCCGGCAATACTGTAAAATTATTATACATACAGAAATTAGAAGATATCAGTTCTGTTGGTAATTTTAGCTGGGGTAGTGCTGTGCTAACATTCTTGTTAGTTCCGGACCTTATCGATGAGATTTTAAAGATGACAAAACAGTTCAGACCGGATCGATAGAAATCAGATTGACCAGATCAATCGGACTCAACAGAGCAAGATGGCAAAGCATTTCAGACCGGATCGATGGAAACTAGGCATACCAGATCGATCGGACATATCAGAGCAAACTGATAAAGAATAGTACATATCAGACCGGATCGATGGATTCCAGAATGACAAGATCGATGCTTCAGATCGATCTCAACCTTTATCAGATCAGAGCAGTCAAGGATACATAAATGATGGCTTCTCAGTCCGAATCATCAACGGATATTTATTGCAGCATTTAATGCTGCAATTAATGCTACAAAGGACCAAAGACTGAAGATTGCCATAATAGGTAAGAAGACAAAGAAGAGCTTACCTGACGGTCGCCGAAAGCATATACCAGAACGGCAAGTATCCTGAAGAAGAAGACTGTAGCTTTCTCAGAGTCTAAAAAGAGTCATAGCTGCACATTAAGGGAAACAATGCCGTTGCCACCTTCAACTATAAAAGGATGCAACAAACAGATGCAAAAGACTCTCGACTCTACAACTCACGCTGATCAATTGAAAAATATACAAGAAAGCTAAACAGCACACGCTTACAAAGTACAGAAGCTTTCGAGCTGAAGTTATTCATTTAAGCGCAATTACTTTGTAACATTTGATCATTGTAGGATCACTGTGCGCATTGTGTATTGAAAAATAGAAGTGAGCAACATTTTGTAACTGTCAGACAGAGTGTGTCTGAGCAGGTTGAGTGACTAGGAGTTTCAGACTGGTAGTGAGGTAAATCCAGCCTGAATCGGGTTTGTACAACAGGATTGTATAAATCAAAGTCTTCTAGTATAAACCTTCCTTAATTGGAAGAAGGGGAGACGTAGAAGGATTACACCACCTTCGAACTTCCAGAAACATATCCTGTGTCTTATCATTCTGCACTTAGCCATCGAGCTGTTCTTACTTATACAAGAGCAGACCGTTTCCGCACTTACTTATTAGTGGTCTGTTCTGTTCAAAGAGTTGATTAAGTAACAGATTTCTTTCACTAATCAGAAAGAATTCACAAGGGATAAACTTTGTAAGGAGTGTTCATTCACCCCCCCCCCCCCCTCTAAACACTCCGGACCGATCCTAACAAGTGGTATCAGAGCAGGTCATCTTAATCAGCACAAAGAATATTAAGCTGATGGCATCATTCAACAAAATCCCCATGTTCTCAAAAGAAGATTATGATGACTGGAGAATCAGAATGCAAGCTCACCTGGCAGCTCAGGATGACGACATGTGGTTCGTCATCACCGATGGACCAATGAAGATCCTAAAAATAAATACAGCAGTCGCCACTACCAGTGGAGAACCACAAATGGTAGAAAAAGACAGATCCCTCTGGACGAATGAGGATAGAAAGAAAGCAAACCTCGACAATGTGGCCAAAGACATCTTGTTCAAAACTTTGGACAAGAACATGTTCAGCAAAATCAAAATGTGCTCTACTGCCAAAGAAATTTGGGAGAAGATAGCACAGCTATGTGAAGGCAACGACCAGACCAAAGAAAACAAGTTAACTGTGGCTCTTCAAAGATTTGAGAGCATAAAGATGAAAAGTGGTGAAACTCTAAATGAGTTTGATGAAAGAGTCACCAGCATCATAAATGAACTGAATGGTCTGGGGAAGGAATATTCTAACAGAGAGATCACTCTGAAAGTAATGAGAGCTCTGCCAAAGGAATGGGATGTAAAGACCATTGCCATGAGGGAATCAAAAGACCTTAACAAGGTTGAACTTCATGATCTGTTTGCAGACCTCAAGGCCTATGAGTTTGAACTAATAAGCAGAGGTGAAGCAGAGCCATTCATCTCTCAACCCAACAAGGCCCTGGCAGCCATCCCAGACCAGATCGCTTCAACATCAGACCGATCTGCTGAACAGATGAGTAACGATGCTATGTCATTATTTATAAAGAAATTCGGTAAATTTATGTCTAAAAATAAGAGGAACTTCAAACCCTCTCATCATTATAAATCAAGAAAAGATGATACTGTTAACGATCAGGCTTGCTACAATTGTGGTAAGACCGGACACTTTATTGCAGATTGCACCAGACCGAAGAAAGAAGAAAGGAAAGAGAAGCATCGTGATGATAGAAAGAAGAAGCACCACAAAGACCGCAAGAATCATGGAAAATCCCAAAAAGTCTTAGTTGCTGAGGAAGGAAACAGCAAATGGGCTCAGACTGATTCCGATTCAGACAACTCTGAATATTCTTCCAGCGAAAGCGAAGAAGAGGTTCAATGTCTGATGGCAGATGAAGAAATGAGTCAGACAGATGAGGTATTTGAATTTGAATCAAATGATTTTACACGAGAAGAGCTCATGTCCGCACTGCAAGACATGGCAAATGATTATAGGATCTTAGCTGAATCATTTGAGAAGAATAAAGCCAAAATCAGTACTCAAATGGATGAGCACAACAAACCAAGCTGCTCTGAGCAGGGTGAGTGCAAAAATCTCCAGATCGAGCTGAATAAGCTGAAAATCTCTTATGATCAGCTCCATGAAGAAAATAAGAGAATTAGCACACAAAATGCTAAGCTCTCACATATATTCAAAACATGGACAAAATCCAGAACATCATTGGAAGAATTACAAGAAGCTCAAAGAAATGTCGGTGATTTCACCGGCATAGGCTTTGACACCAAAGAATGCACCAAAGATGAGTCTGAGCTGTTGCTGGTAAAGAATCAAGTCAAACAAATGACATTTGTTAAATCCAGCACAGTATATGAAACTGAAGCACCTAAGATTCAAACAGGAGTCTCTTACGTAAATCAAAATTTGAGAAAAGGGATTGGTTATGTCGACCAAGCCAACGATAAGGCACCAGCAAGATTTGTGTTTGTGAGACCAAATTCAAAAATGCAAGATCGAAGGCAAGGAAGACAATACAATTACTATAACTCAAAACCGATTCAACGAAGATATAGACTACCTTATGAAAATCAAAGGTTTTCACAGCGCACACATTATCACACACAACATCGAAACAGACCAGCACATAGCACACCCTACACACACAAGCCACTAAAGCTGATACAGGTGTGGGTTCCCAAAGGGCTAATCCGTTCTGGACCCAAATAGGATTGGGTACCAACAATAAATATGTGTGATGACAGGTACAGAAGAATCTCGCATCAGATTGGTACTTGGACAGCGGGTGCTCTCGTCACATGACTGGAAACATCAAGCTGCTGTCTGAAGTCACAGAATGCACTGGACCCAAAATCATCTTCGGAGATAACTCAAAGGGTAAGACCGTGGGCAAGGGTAAGATTGTCCATGGTAACATTATTATCAATGATGTGCTGTTAGTTGAAAATCTGTGCTATAATCTGATTAGTATCAGTCAACTCTGTGATAATGGTTATGCTGTAGAATTTCATAAACATACTTGCACTGTTAAATCATCAGACGGTATAACCATGCTCGTAGGAATCAGGAATGGAAACACATATAAGATTAACTGGAATCATGCTCAACCTGATAATCCTACTTGCTTCATCGCTAACAATGATAATAAACACTGGCTATGGCATAAGCGCTTGAATCATATCAACTTTAAGACCATTGCTAGCCTGTGTAAACATGATTTAGTTATCGGTCTGCCCAAGATCGACTTTGCTAAGGATAAGATCTGCGAAGCTTGCCAAATGGGCAAACAGATCAGATCATCCTTCAAAAACAAGAATGCCAAATCCTCCTCCCGCTGTTTAGAATTACTGCATATGGACTTGTTTGGTCCTATACCAATAACAAGTTTAGGGGGAATGCGGTATACTCTTGTTGTTATTGATGATTATTCACGCTTTACATGGACTATATTTCTGAGCAGTAAAGATCAGACCGGTCCGAAGTTGATCAAGCTGCTGAAACGCACTCAGAACGAGAAATCATCCAGCATAGACAGGATTCGAAGTGACAAAGGCACTGAGTTTTCAAATCAGAATCTTGAATCCTTTCTAGAAGATCATGGAATCAAGCATGAGTTTTCAGCCGCCAGAACTCCTCAACAGAATGGAGTTGCAGAACGAAGAAACAGAACGCTCAAGGAAGCAGCAAGAACAATGCTTGCTGATTCTGGAATCTCTCAAAAGTTCTGGGCAGAAGCTGTAAATACTGCTTGCTACACTCAAAACCGATCTATGATTAACAAGAAGCTGAATCTCACTCCATATGAAATATGGACTGGTAACAGACCATCTGTTTCTCACTTTCATGTATTTGGCTGTAAATGCTTCGTTCACAACAATGGTAAGAGTCATCTTACAGCATTTGAAGCTAAGTCAGATAATGGTATATTCTTAGGATATTCATCAATTAGCAAAGCTTATCGAGTGTTTAATAATCGAACTTTAACTGTAGAAGAATCTGTTTATATAGTTTTTGATGAATCATTATGTGTTGAGGGCAACAAAGATTCAATTCAAAATCAGATGGAAAGTATCCATCTCGAAGCTAACAGTGATGATGAGATTGTAGCTAACAGGTCAAGAGACAATCCACCAGAACCAGAAGTGCCAGACAGACCGGATCAGGCCATTGAAGCTTCTTCAGATCGAGCTGATCCAGATGCTCCTGACTCAAATATTAAAGTAGATGCAGATCATGCTGCTACTATTATTCCGACCGAACCAGACAATCCAGAGTCAAGCTATCGATGGACTAAGAAGCATCCACCTAATCTAGTGATTGGTCGTCCTTCTGCACCGATTAGAACCAGAGGACAGATGATGGATGAGTTCACTCATGCTGCTTTCATCTCAACTCTGGAACCCAAGAAGATCGATGAAGCTCTGACTGATTTCAACTGGATTAAAGCAATGCAAGAAGAGCTTAATCAATTCGAACAAAATCAAGTTTGGAGTCTAACTCCCAGACCAAGCGATCTGCCTGTTATTGGAACCAGATGGGTTTTCAGAAATAAGCTAGACGCCGATGGAACTGTGGTTAGAAACAAAGCCAGACTGGTGGCACAGGGATTCAGACAAGAAGAAGGAATCGACTTCGATGAATCATTTGCACCAGTCGCCAGACTTGAAGCAATCCGAATCTTTCTTGCATATGCTGCCTTTAAAGACTTCAAAGTATATCAGATGGACGTCAAGAGCGCCTTTCTTAATGGAAAGCTTCAGGAAGAAGTCTACATTGAGCAACCACCTGGATTTCAGAACCATTCGTATCCTAATCATGTATACCTACTGAATAAAGCAGTGTATGGTCTGAAACAAGCTCCAAGAGCCTGGTATGACACTCTATCTCAATTTCTGCTGAACCATGATTTTCAGATCGGTTCAGTAGATAAAACTCTCTTTAAATTCATTAAGGGGGAACATACCCTATTAGTTCAAATTTATGTTGATGACATAATCTTTGGGTCAACTAACCCCAAATTGTGCGAGAAATTTTCTAAGTTAATGCAGGGACAGTTCGAGATGAGCATGATGGGAGAATTGTCATTCTTTCTGGGTCTTCAAGTAAAACAGCTCAACAATGGCATTTTCATCAATCAGACCAAGTATACCAAAGAGCTCCTCAAGAGATTTGGAATGGAAACATGCTCAACTGCATCAACTCCAATGAGTCCAACAATCAAGTTAGACAAGGACGAAGGGGGAACGGCAGTTGAAGTAACCAAGTATAGAGGACTCATCGGATCGCTATTGTATCTTACAGCGAGCCGGCCCGATATTATGTTTTCAGTCTGTATGTGCGCCAGATTTCAGACAGAACCAAAGCAATCACATTTCATTGCTGCCAAGCGTATTCTGAAATACTTAAAAGGATCTCAGAACGTTGGTCTTTGGTACTCCAAAGATTCAAACTTCAGCTTGATCGGATATTCAGACGCAGACTACGCTGGGTGTAAGATCGATCGTAAAAGCACCAGTGGAACATGTCAATTTCTAGGTGAAAGATTGATCTCTTGGTTCAGTAAGAAGCAGACATCTATTGCCACATCCACAGCTGAGGCAGAATACCTAGCCGCTGGAAGCTGTTGCGCTCAAATGCTCTGGAATCAACACCAGCTCAAAGACTACGGCATTCAAGCTGTTGACTCTCCGATATTTTGCGACAACACAAGTGCAATCGCTATAACGTATAATCCAGTTTTGCACTCTCGAACAAAGCACATTGATATTCGACACCATTTTATTCGAGATCATGTTGGCAAAAAGGAAATTCGGATCGAACACATTTCAACAGAGCAGCAAGCAGCAGACATCTTCACCAAACCACTTCCTGAGGCTAAGTTTAATTATTTCCGTCAAATTCTTGGTTTAATTGACTTATCTTAATTAGTTTAGATGTTTTTATTCTTTTCGCTCTTAAAGATTTTTGTCACTACAGATCGATAATACAATGTTCAGAAAGACACAGACCGGTCCGAACTTTCAGACCGATACTTGTCAGTCTGATTTTATTCTATGATCTGTTTGGACAATTATTTGTTTTTTAAAAAAAAAACAAAACAGCCCGGACTGATTAACCTTTTTAACTAGTTGTACTTTAACCGCCTTATCTTTCTTCATCCTGACCGTTTATTTTGAATAATTTATTTCTCAGTCTTGGAGATAAAGACACGTGTCTTCTCTCTCCTATTTAGCGGGCTGAACATTTCATACTTTTTCACTTTTTACAGTTTACCGCTTTCTACCTTCTTACTCTCCTACTCTCTTACTCTTCGCACCTTCTTTAAACTTCTTTCATATGGCTACCATCACTCATAACTCACTCTCCGTTGAGTTTGATGACATCTACAGGGGAGAAGATGCTGCGATGGTGTCCATTTTTAGAGCCCTGGAATCCTCTGGTTTACGGAATTTTTTGGAATGCGGATCCGTTGTTTATGAACCAGAAATCCGCGAGCTGTTCGCCAACGCCGTCTCCCGGAAGTCATCCATCTCTACAACTGTCCAGGGCAAATCTTTCGAGATCTCGCCAACAACAATGGCCAAGACCTTTGGCCTCCCCAGTTCCGGCCTGACAGAGTTCGGACAGACTCCTCCAGCATCTCTCTTAGATCTTCAGGGGAAGATTTCTATTTCTGGCCACCGATTGCAACCCTCATTTAAGAAGAAGGAAATGCTCTTCCATTTCCAGGTGCTGTGCGAAGTGGTAGCCAAGCCACTTTTGGGTAAAGCAGGAAGCTTCGATGCTGTAACCGCCGAGAAGTTCAGGGCTATGACAGCTATTGTATCTGGACAGAAGATAAACTGGTCCATGATTTTGTTTGGAGTACTGCTGGAAACGGTGATTGCATCCAAGCACGCCGTATGCTTTGCTGTTCCTCTCAGCAAGCTCTTGGAGTCCTTAGGCCTCGAGCTGAGCAAGCCGTCTGCTCTCCGCCCCTTTAAGGTCCTTAACTCCAAAGGGCTTGCACTGCTGAAGTCCAAGAGTGCTCCGCCTACTCCTACAACTCTGGTCTCAGTCAAGATTGAGAAGGACGAGGAACAAGCTGATGTGCGCAAACCTCGGGTCAAGCGGAAGCTGACCATTCAGACTGACTCAGAAGACACCCAGTCTGCTCACTCATCCCCAACCAAGCCACTTCCCAAAAAACCCCGAACCCAGATTACCAAACCAACCAGACATCTACCTCCACCCATACTGCCACCCACTAAAGCAACCCCTGCACTTCAACCCCCCACTCAGCCTTCACAAACCTCAACCCCTGCACCCAAAGTCACCCTTAGAATTCCCTCTGCCAATCCCGTGGTCAAAGGGATAGTTATCACTGAGTTGGGTGACTATACCCAATCAGGGATTAAGTCCCCTTCCTCCACCGGCAAGGGAAAAGCCATTCTCACAGAACCCATCTCTTCTAAACCCAAATCTGCTGCACAGACTGCCATCGACATCGCTATGGAGGATGTTGATGAGAAGCTAGCTGAACTCCTTGTGGTCTTTGATGAATATGTCCAGTACCGGACTGTCAACCACATTGATATGTTCTACGGAAAGTTGCACAGACTGAAAAAGATGGAAGACGAGGTTCTGAGAGGCACAGAAACTGATGATGTTCGACTTGCGGTGCAACGCAGAGAGTTATTTACGGCAAAACACAGATTCAGACTGGCCAATCTGCTTTTCACTGCCAAAAAGAAGAACTTCGATCCGCTTGCTCCTACTGCCAGAGATGATGGGGCTGTGATTGCTCAACTTGAGATGGATATTCATGCTCTATCCCTAGCTGTCCGCTTTCAACGACAGATGCTAGGTATCTCCACTCCAGCCACAAGCCCGGATCATCCTTCTGTCAGCAAGACTCTGGCAGAACCTTTTATCGAGGTTATTCCTTCTGCTGAAGTAAAACAGACAGAAGATCAGCCTGCAGAACTCGTACCAGAACAGACAGCGGAGCAGCCATTGCCTAATGCTCCGTCTGCAACAGATGATGAATCAATGAATGTTCTGTTGGATTCTCCGACAACATCTATTCCATTGAAGTCATCAGCCTCCCTTGCTCAAAACAGTCCAGCTGAAGCATGTGCAACAACTGAAGTACCAGACCTCCTCGATCCGGATTTGGTGGTATCTACAGTGGTTGCGGCTCTCCAAGATGAGGAACCTTCCCGTCCCCACTCTCCTCCGGGACCATCAGATGAAGATTTGGCATTCATTCATAGTTTTTCTTCGGATCTGGTCACTCTGATCCGATCCGAAATTCATCAAGCTGCCATTTCTTCCATCGTGCCGATTGCTGAAGCAGATGCTCCTGCTATGTCATCATCAGATCACTCTCCCAGCCAGCTATCTGATGCACCTCCATCCCTGGCACGGACTATCCAGCACTTTTCTGATAACTGTCTGTCATTAACTCAACGAATTCTCGAAGTTCATCAAAGTCAAAGAGTCACAACTTTGGACTTTAATTCTTTCAAAGAGAAAATGACTGCCAGTATCGGAAGCCTCCAGCGCGGCATCAACGATCTGTTTTCTCAACAAGCCTCCTACAAGAACAGTCTGAGGAAAGAGCAGGTCGAGTTAGCCACTGAAGTCAGAGCATCTGTTTCTAACTCCCTCCGCGCTCAAGACGTTCGTCTTGACGCTATCAGCGCGCAGCTAGCCCAAGTTGTTGAATTCCTTCAAGAGATTGCTGCTGACAAAAAGGGGGAAAAGAAGACAGACTTCAAGCCGCCTCCAAGCTCAAGAAGATAGCAGTCTTAGTCATTTAACTTGTCAGACTGTCTGTATTTAGGATTTCTTGATGATCAATAAAATCCTTCTTTTGATTAAGTCCTTGTTCATTTATTTTGAACTTTAATAAAGGCTTAATAATAAAAGATTGAATCGATCAAACTTAATGATGTTCATTTATTTTGAACAAAGAAGTAATCGATCCAAAAGCATTCGCTTCAGAGCTCTTATCAAGACTGGTTAAAAAGACTTAGAAGCTAGGTTTTGTCATCATCAAAAAGGGGGAATTTGTTAGTTCCGGACCTTATCGATGAGATTTTAAAGATGACAAAACAGTTCAGACCGGATCGATAGAAATCAGATTGACCAGATCAATCGGACTCAACAGAGCAAGATGGCAAAGCATTTCAGACCGGATCGATGGAAACTAGGCATACCAGATCGATCGGACATATCAGAGCAAACTGATAAAGAATAGTACATATCAGACCGGATCGATGGATTCCAGAATGACAAGATCGATGCTTCAGATCGATCTCAACCTTTATCAGATCAGAGCAGTCAAGGATACATAAAGGATGGCTTCTCTGTCCGAATCATCAACGGATATTTATTGCAGCATTTAATGCTGCAATTAATGCTACAAAGGACCAAAGACTGAAGATTGCCATAATAGGTAAGAAGACAAAGAAGAGCTTACCTGACGGTCGCCGAAAGCATATACCAGAACGGCAAGTATCCTGAAGAAGAAGACTGTAGCTTTCTCAGAGTCTAAAAAGAGTCATAGCTGCACATTAAGGGAAACAATGCCGTTGCCACCTTCAACTATAAAAGGATGCAACAAACAGATGCAAAAGACTCTCGACTCTACAACTAACGCTGATCAATTGAAAAATATACAAGAAAGCTAAACAGCACACGCTTACAAAGTACAGAAGCTTTCGAGCTGAAGTTATTCATTTAAGCGCAATTACTTTGTAACATTTGATCATTGTAGGATCACTGTGCGCATTGTGTATTGAAAAATAGAAGTGAGCAACATTTTGTAACTGTCAGACAGAGTGTGTCTGAGCAGGTTGAGTGACTAGGAGTTTCAGACTGGTAGTGAGGTAAATCCAGCCTGAATCGGGTTTGTACAACAGGATTGTATAAATCAAAGTCTTCTAGTATAAACCTTCCTTAATTGGAAGAAGGGGAGACGTAGAAGGATTACACCACCTTCGAACTTCCAGAAACATATCCTGTGTCTTATCATTCTGCACTTAGCCATCGAGCTGTTCTTACTTATACAAGAGCAGACCGTTTCCGCACTTACTTATTAGTGGTCTGTTCTGTTCAAAGAGTTGATTAAGTAACAGATTTCTTTCACTAATCAGAAAGAATTCACAAGGGATAAACTTTGTAAGGAGTGTTCATTCACCCCCCCCCCCCCCCCTCTAAACACTCCGGACCGATCCTAACAATTCTTATATCGTGAGTTGTGCACTTCAGCGGAGAGAGGGAAAAAAGTAATATGTGGTGCATTACAACTCCTACAGGTAATAGTTACCTTTATTTTAAAATACTGAAAAATATTTCTTGCATATTTAATTTATATTCTTCATGTTAATGTTTTAGATTTGGGCATGGTCGTGGCTCGAAAGTTTAGCTCATCAACTACGACGCCCGAGAATTGATATTGGGCCAATACCAATCGACGAGGACAATTATTTACCTGTTGCTCCATATGGTGCAAGGTGGTGTATTACAAATTGTGTTGCAATGTATAATATTATATTTAATTACTTGTTATATAATTTATGTTTTCTGATGATGATTATGAGTACACAGGTGGACATGTAAATTAAGATTTACAGAAACTGGTACACATTCATTACGAATTATTAGGGACATCTTGACCAGCAGCCATTAAGCCAAGTAATTTTATTTTTTATGTTCATGTATAAAAACATAATAGTCTTTGAACATTATTTTAATGTAATACTATATTTGTAGTTTAATTAGCAGCCGTACCCTGATGATTATATTGAAGGACTGCATACTGAGTTATGGACATACAGTGGCCCACTGATTTTGTATGACATAGTTGAGATGCATCGTCCTGAGCGGGTTTTTCGTCAATTCGGCATGGTACAAAACATCCCACCAGATCCACGGTTAGGGGATGATATATTACATGCAGTTAACCGAAGGGGTAAAATAAATAATGACTGGTCTGCGCACCATAGGCGGTACATGAGTATATGGGTTAATGCACATGCTCATACCGTGGACAGCCCGCGATATGATTCAGCTTGACAGGGTGTAATTGTCGGGTACAATGACTGGTATGGACGAGTAACACGTAGATTCATTGGCAATCAAAGACAATTTGTGGAGACTGGTTATCAACATGGAGATGGCCCCGCATGGCAACATGTGGTATGTTGATTTATTACATATGTATTACATATTTGAAAATTTTGTTTAGATTTAACAACTTAATAAAAATTGTTCACGCATTTCAGATTGATCAGTAGTCGCAATTAACTGTTACATGCGACCGTAATATCGCTGCGGAACAATCCATAGGGGCGTATGTGGATGCATTTAGTTACGTCAGAAATGTAATACAACATGTGATGCATGTCGCGCAGGAACGACGTGATAGAAACTTTCCGCCCTACGAAGAGGGACATGCTACTCAGGAAGAACAAGTACAACCGATGCATGTGAGTGACGAAGAACAAGTACAGCCGATGCATGCGGTTGTTGGAGATGCTGGCCCATCAAGCTATGTCCCGACATATATGTCAGGTCCATCTTCGTCATATGCCAGCGACATGTACGGAGATTATTATACTCCTCGACCACTGCATCAGTCGTATGATCAAATGCATTTCACGCCTCATCAATCCAGCCCAGATGTTAATATTAGATTCCCTGAAATATATGCATCGATGTCTCCATAATTTGACGTGTCACCGGTTGTGTTCCCTAATTTGTCACCTGATGTTCAGCTAGACGATGTACCTGTAGTGCAACATGACCAGGCCATTCAGGAAGGACGCGGTCAGAGACGGAAACAGTCGCGTCGTTGTGGTACTGGAGGGGCATTATAGAGTTTTATCCGTAATATATGTAGTCATGTTTGCATATTGTCAATCTTATTATTAAATGTAATGAATGTACTTCCATATGAATGTCTTATTTATCCGTAATATATGTAGTCATGTTTGTCTATTGTCAATAACAATAACAATAACAATAACAATAAGAATAATAAGAATAACAATAACAAAAACAAAAACAATAAGAATAATAAGAACAATAACAAAAACAATTACAACTTTATTTCTTTAGGGAGCTCGATGCCATATGTCGTCTTGCCCGGACTTCAGGCCAATCCATCTCATTTTGCATGCGTGTTGTTCGGTCTCGACCCCGTCTTCTTATAGTACGCAAGGTGGAATTGTGGTACTGTTCGAATGACGGGGTTTCCCAATACTGCTATCCCCATAATGGCTCAAATCGACCTTGATATGTGCTCCAATATTCTTGCATATTATAATATGACTTGACAAATCTTTTTGCGTTTAAGCAATAATTTCGACATACTTGTATCACATGTGAGCAACGAATGCCAAATTCTTTCCACTTCCAACAAGAACATTCCCTTGATTTGAGCTTCACAACATGAGTATTACCCCCACGTCCAACTTGCATCATTGTGATAACAGAGGTTGTTAGATGCCTTCGATCAAACATACTTCATGATGAATGGAGTGAAGATCAGCCCGAGCATATTTTTCAAAAGCATAATCCGGCCATTCTTGATTATTTTGGATCATTCTATTCCCTTTTTTCAATCGCTCGAAAAAATAATGCACACAACAATCGAATGTTAATTGTACAATGGCAGTGATTGGAAGGCGACGAGCACATTTCATTACTCCATTTATACACTCCGACATATTTGTTGTTAGGATACCACAACACCATCCTTCATCTTGAGAAAGTGTCCACTGAGACTTATCAATCCGATTCAGGTAATCAAAAGCCCTTGGTTCAATGGTTTTGATCTCTTCCATCGTACGCTCAAACTTTATCAGTTGATTTTCTGATCCAGCTTTACAAACAAGTCTTTTAAGTGCACGTTATTGAAACGACTATTAAAGTTTGGGCAAAGATGTCTCAAACAAAATCGATGCACTCCACGGGGGGGGTTGAAGTCGGGGATACATTCGGCTGCTGCAATAAGGCCCGGATATCGATCAGAAATCAAACACACGCCGCCAGATTCTCCAATAATGTGTTTGCTAACCATCTCCAAGAACCATTTCCATGACAAAAAGTTCTCTTCATCCACAATTGAAAATGCCAACGGTAACACTTGATTATTCGCGTCCATGGACACAGCAATCAACATCTTATGCTTATATTTTATATATAGATGTGTGCCATCCACTGTAATAACTTGACGACAGTGCCGGAAATCATCTATACACGGTTAGAAGGCCTAGAAAACATAACTCAAAGTTTTTTCTCTTGGTCTTGCATTATCAAGATGATCCCACTCTACGACTGTGCCTGGATTCCATTTTTGCAACATATATAAAGGTAATTTATTGACCGAGCTCTCCCATGTTCCATACATGTTCCGTACTGCACGTTTCAAACTATGTCAGCCTTTTGCATATGATATTTCAAATCCATACTTATCTTTCACTATTTGAATCACATACTTGATTTCATAAGCTGGATCACGACGAACGATTCCCAATAACAAGCTAGCAATTATGTTCTTATCCAAGTTCGAATGATCAAGCAACAGCTCACAGCAGACAAGTGTGAGGACCACCATATTTGGTTATTTTGAATAACCCAACTTTTTTATCCAAACATGCACGCATGTACCATCTGCAAGGTATATCCTCTGTACCGTGTTTTCATATTACTTTCCATAATGTTTTTGTACTATTAACAACGTGGTACTCACGTTTTGCAACCTTCACAGCTGCCTGCAGGTGAAAATTATCTTTGAAGACCATGTTGCAATAGATTTCACATTTGGAGTAATCATAAAAACTCCCCCAACGGCCTGTTGGATTGTCGATCGAATCTCCAAAAACTTCTGGATGTGTCATGGAAAAGAATGGATTGTTTGATCTCATTGGTGCCTCATCCTCTTGGTTTTCAACTGCTTCTGCCATCACACCAATATCAACTTCATCATCATCAACATCAGCCTTATCATCAGATGGAATCCTCTCTGGTTCAGAATGAATTTCATCACCAAAATCAGCAAAATTGTCTGCTCGTGCATCAGCAACATTATCAACATCTACTGGATGATCATCTCGGTCTCTACCACTATTTGAACCCTCAGCTTGATGTCGAGCAACAGACGTCTCTTGAATAATAGATGTTGTCAATCCTTCTGAAAAACTGCCACTCATTGGCATTTCTGGAATAGAATCATAATTCCTTGGTTCTGCTTGTATATAAAATTCCAAGCAACTATGACCCTGTTCTGAATCAAGTAGACATGCTAAATTGTAATCATCGTCTATGGGTAAAATAGTCTGACGTAACCCCAAAAAATCTTTGAACATATGCCTAGCATATAATTTCAAAAGAAACTGGTTGCGATCGAACCCAGTGATATCATATACTTTATTTAATAATTGTAGAAACTTAATTGTACGCCGTATGGTTGTACCTCTTGATGGACCACGATCATATCGGACGAACTCAGAATCTTGTATAATATTACCCCCAATAAAATAAAACTTGAATAGACATATTTTGATAACTATAGATAATTAAATATTACTAGTAGCTAATAAAATCTTTTCTGATGTAGAAGATCAGCTAAAGCTGCAACTACAGAGCATACTCAGAATTTTATCATATAACAAAAAAAATAAAAGAGAGATTTACTCGAGTGAATTGTGTGGGAAAAATGAGAGGCGGAGGGTTGCATTTATAGTGCAGAAATAGAGACGCCAACTGGATTGGCGGGACTAATATATTTAAAGTCACGCCAACTGGGTTGACGTCAACAAATAAAAACAAAGGTCACGCCAACTGAGTTGGCGTGACTGTTATTACAATGGTCACGCCAACCCAGTTGGCGTGACCATATAAAATAATTGTCGCGTCAACTGGGTTGACGTGACCAACGTAAGTTGGCGTGACACACCGAAGACGCCAACCCAGTTGGCGTCTAAGGTTAGTTTTTAAATTTGTTAAATTTGGGATTATTTTGATAATTTTTTATTTAATTTGGGTTATTTAATTAAAAAACCCCAATACATGCACCACTTATACCCGACAAAAGATTTATTTATTTATCTAAACTTAATAAAATAACAGTAAAGTATTATATGTTCGAAGAATGCCTTTTTGATTAATTCTTAAATTTTGAGTTTCAATTAAATGTGATGATGATAGAGATTGCCATTTATGTCTAATTGCTTGTAGTCCTAATGATAGATAATCTTTTAATAGGAAAATGATCAAATTATTATGTTGTTTCGGTATGATGGAAAATGGATGAATAACGAGGATGGAAAACTTGAATAGTGCTCGGGGTTGAATGATGGATATGGAGCAATAAATATTGATGACTCTGAAGTTACCATATCAAAGTTGAAAAATGAAGTATCACGGAAGTGTGATTTTAACGAAAAATGAGATTGAATTGAAATTCAGTTATGTAACACATATTTGTGATCAGATTCTTGGTCAGATATATTTAACTAGTGAAAAGTGTCTACAAACATATATATTACTCGGTTATACAAATCGTATGCCTTTGCTTCACGTGGAAATAAAGAAGAAAATTCAAAAATTTTGTGACAACAATGTTGATCCCGAATTTGGTGGTTCTGATGTGGTCATCTTGTCGATAATGGTTCTCATGATGATTCGGAATTCGGTTTACCTCGAGATAATGATTATGGTGGTAATTTTTTTGATGATGTTGATGATTTTGAATTCTGTCTACAATGAAATGATGATTATGATGGTAATTTGTGTGATGAGCATGACGATTATGTAATGCCAGTCTTTATCAAGATTAATATTTTATGATGTCTTTATAGTAAATAATGGGAATGAAGAGAATGATGTTGAGGGCAATATAAATGAAAATGCGAATAGTAGTGCCACACGTAGTGCTGAAATGGAGTTCCATCAATGTGAATCCATAGTCAATGATGGCCAAAAAGACGAGTAGTTATTCAGTTTTACATATGATTCTAATTTGATGATTGGAAAAGAGATCAACAACAAAAAAGATGTTCCAAGATAACTTCATAATATTGGAATGAAAGCTTCATTTGAAATATGCGTTTAAAATCCACCAAAACTGTTTATGCAATAAGATGTTTAGATGATACTTGCACTTGGAAAGTGTGTGTGGCAGAAAAAAAAAAAGGGTCATCACATTTTTCAGTCATAACTTATTGTAACGAGCATACTTGTGACCTAGCTAATAGAAGGATGAGGCACCAGCAAGCAATTGCGGCTTTAGTAGTAGATATACTAGTACAAAATTTTAGAAGACAACAAAAAAATGCCTTCGTTAAAAGCAATAAGAGCAATAATGTTGAATATGGATGTCGAAATTAGTTATTTCAAAGCATGGAAGGGGAAACAACTTGCTATAGATCTATTGAAAGGAGATCCTGCTGAAAGTTTCAAATTACTTCCTGCACATATGTACATGCTTGAGCAAGTAAATCCAATGATGATAGCTTCAAATACATGTTCTTGGCATACCGTGCATGTATTGTAGGGTTTAAACACATGAGAAAAGTGATATCAATTGATGGAACCTATTTGAGAGGTAAATACAAAGGTGTTTTACTTATAGAAACGACACAAGATGGAAATCACCACCAATATCCCTTTGTTTGGCAGTTGTTGATTCAGAAAGCGAAGGATCTTGGACTTGGTTTTTTGAAAAGTTGATGACTTGATACATGATGATAATGAGTTGGTTGTTATATCTGATAGGCATAAAGGAATCATCAATGATCTTACTTTTGTGTACAAGCAAGCACGACATGGACATTGCATATGGTACATTGAAAAAAATATCAAGACAAGGCTACAATATAAAGCAAGTGGAGTTGCGTTGTTAATGCTTACTAGCCTACAGACAGACAAAACTTAATGACTTGTATGATGAGATGGGGAATAGTTATCCAAGTATTACAAAGTATCTCGAGGGTAACATTGTTCGAGAAAAATGGGTCAAGGCATACTTTCATGGTTCATGGTACACTATTATGACAACCAATGGATCTGAATCAATTAATGCAAAGTTGGTATTTGCACGTGAACTTCCAGTTGTTACTTTGTTAGATACGATTCAAAATCTTATTGCATCGTGGTTCAATAGTCACCGTAAAGCTGCTGCTACTGCTGCTTCGACACGACATCTTACCCCATGGGCTGAGAAGACTGTGCAGTCAAGATTTATTGAGTCACAAAAAATAAAAGTTGTTCAGATGAATGCTTTTGAATATCACGTCACTGGAGTTGGTAATGATGCAATTGTGGATTTAAATAGAAGACAAGTCATTGTCGAGTTTTCGACATTGATAGACTTCCGTGTACACATGTTATTGCGGCTACAGGTCACCATGATATGAATGTTTATGAATTCTTCTCGCATTACTATACCAAAAATATATGGACCTTGGCATATACAGAAACAATTTATCCAGTGCCCAAGTCTAATGAATGGAAGATACCTGTTGACATTAGTTCTATGATTATACTACCTCCTGAGGTTAAAGTGCGCAAAGGGAAAACAAAGAAAAAAGGATTTCTTATGTTGGAGAATTTACAAGCAGAAAGAAGAAATCACTAGACTAAATATTTTTAGTTGGGATGTTGTTGGTTATTTTTAGTTTTTTTGTCATTTTTAGTGTGGCAACTGCTTCATTTTGTTTGTGCGTTGTTTTGGAACTGTTTGATATTGGGTTTAATATGATATCAACTAATACTATAATGAATATTGGCCTTTACTGAAGTTATTTTTAAAAAATAGCCTTAAGTTCCAAATATAACCTTTAAGTTAATTTTTTTTAAAAGTAGCCTTTAACTATCATTAATTCACTTGGTAAGTTTTTTGTATTTTTTTACAATAAATTGATGCGATAAGAGCAGTAATTTCACATCATGTCTGGCGAAAATGTTTTGAACAGTTTCTGAGCTTTTGATTCCTGCAATTTTCGAGAGTGAAGTTTTGGTTATGTAGTGAAAGTAACATTAATTGTGACGATCTTGAGTTGAGTTATGTGTTGTATTTTTATTTATAAATTTTGTGGTGCAATCTATAAGTTTGTTATGTAAAGAACTTTTCAATCATTTAATAATGCATTAGATATCTCATTGGCAAAGAGTCAAATACTTCGGGTTTTGCATAATATTTATTTGTCGAAGGTGAAGTTGAATGTGAATAGAAATGGTATTTTAGGATATTTAAATAATATAAGGCTATTTATATGATATTGTGTCAAAATGGCTAATTTTAAAAATAATCTATTAAAATAGGTCAGAATAAGTAATTTCTTTTTTCTTTATCGGTACTATGAAGACATAGTTATTTGAGTATTATATGAAATCTTTTATTCCCATCTTTTTGCATGGTTTAGGGAGCGAAACTAGTCCAACGAAATTGGGTATTTGGGTTCAATTTAAGGGTGGAACCATTCGATTTTTGTAGATAATTTACTAATTTAATGTAGGAATCTTGTTTCGAGAAAATCTATTGTTTTGTGAATTTTTAGAGTATGGTATTTGGTTTCATATGTGAGAGAGTGTTGGCAAGATATAATTAGTAATTTTTCGTAATTGTAGTGTTTATGGATTTAAGGATATAGAGTCAAAGATTAATTGAATTGAATGGGCAAACAAGTAAAAATAATCTTAATTAGAAAGAGGAGGTTATGTTTCAAATTGAAGTTGGAATGAAGGTTATATTCTTAAATCTTCCCAAGAAATATATCGCATGCTTTACATATATAATAACATAACAAAAATATATAATATCAGTTTCACGTCCATATGCAAATCATCATATATGAAAGCAATTATAAATCTCGCAAGTAATATGATACTCAAAAAACATCTACATGAGGCATATTCCGATGAATTAAACAATATTAAAAACTCTCTAACAAAGTACTGAGACTCAAAACTCAACATAATAAAACCTGAACTCACTCTCACGGAGCTCTATTACTCGTAGATGCTTCTTCCCGAGCATCTGAAGCTGACCATGTGGTATCTGTCATGTTTTTGTGTGTGGGCATGCCATATATTACATGTGGACAGCCTTCAGATGCTCGGGAGAAAGCATCTAGTCGTATCAAAGCTCTCACCGTTGGAATAAAAAAAATATATAAAATAAACTCTCCTTTTCTCATACATACATAGTATGTGTGAAGAGAAATCCACTAAGGAAACATTACATTCAATTTTATTTGCTCTGTGAACGTACAATTAGTTTCTGCATTTCCCATAAGAAAGAATAAAAACTCGTAATATAATGATACTATTAATCATCTGACAGCTAATGTCGACGAAATGGTGCAATAGAAATTAACTACCGTGAAGAATGCTCCTGTAAAAAGGAAAACTAACAGCAATAGAAACCAAACGAAGCCTGCAACTGCCGCATTAGTCCTAAGATAAGTATGCCTTAAACTCTTCCATCACACTTGCTTTGTGTTTGTTTCATACCCATGAATCCTTTCACAAGTTCCATTGTAGGAAAAATTCCTTCTCTATGTCCACGTGCAACTTCTTGTTCCATGAAGATCACATAGGATGCAAGTGTTTCGGGCATTCATGTTTGCGTTAGCTCCATCGCTGTGAGGTCTCTAGATAGGATTTCGGTGTAACAGTCCATTTTTAGAGGTGGAATTTTGAGTTCTCCATCGAGAAAGTTTATGTTAAAAGAACTATCATTGGAAATGATCGGTTTGAGGTTTACTCCGATATCAACAAGATGGGTTGTTTGGTGGGAAGTGACATAGGCAGGTAATGCTGCCTAATGAGGTCTAGTAAATGACGGATGGGATCAAATTTATCGAGAAGGATTAGTGTGTTATGTATTGGAAGTAAGTTTTTGAAGACATACAAGCCAAGTGTTGTAATAAGTTTATCTCAGGAAAAAATAACAATGGCTTCAAAAACAAATTTTATGTCGAGGCGAGATTTGTAATCTCCGTCCTGAAGACAATATTGCCCCGCTATGGTGCTAACGGTTTGCTATGACAATTTGTCTCCCAAGATACAATGATTATGACTTGTGATAGAAGCACTCCAAATCATAAGTCCTCAAACCACAAATGTTCAAATCACTCAAATTTGCAAACGGACCCTCAGTTCTTTTGTTCTATATGCCTCGTCGCCTTAATGCAACTGTCTAAAATTTCTTCTGTATTTTGGCTTTTGACTGTGTGATGGTGGAAGGTGCCCATTGAAATTGTGGAAGTGTTCTCTGTATTCCTTGGAAAGTTGTTCAGGGATTCTGCAAACACAATGCGATGGAGTAATGGACTCCATCTTTTCTTTGATCAAATGCAAGATTCTCCTCATCCGTAATGCCAATGGACGTATGATCTTTCTTCCGACCCAATATTTCCAGTGAACTGGAGCACGGTTCCAGCTCAAAGTTGAGGGATTTGCTTATTTGAAAATCAAAGCACAAGTAAAAGTAATATTTCTATTAGATAGCATAGCAATTGCTTAAGGATAATCACAAGTATCAAATTCCAGTACAACCACAAACCACTTGTGGAACCTCAACTATGTGTTTATCAAATAGATAACGGAAGGCCAAAATTTCATTCTTTATGACACAAAAAAAAAGGAGTTTAAAAGATTAAAATTAAAAATGTTTTATACATTTAATTTATCATTTTTTGGAACTTCCATGGTTATTCATCCCATTACATACCTAGATTTCGAAATTCACATTAGGTCTACCTCGTAAAGCAAGTGTCTTTCATTCACATTTTATTGCACAAGAGACTTCCCAATCAACCATGTTAGAATCCTGCTCTGCCAATCCACTGCAGTCCTGCTGCCTTCTGCAGTTCATGATGGGTTTGTGCCTTTGCCAAATAGCCCACATTGGTTGGGATATGAGAATTGGCCAAATTCATGCCTATAAAAGAAGGTTTAATCCTTCGATTTTAAGTGCACCAGTTGTTTAACAACTTTTGGCTTTAGATAAATTTCTCTCTTGTTTGTAGAGCCTTGTAAAATTCTTAATATGCTATGTGGTTGCAGCTGAGATTGATCTTCCACATCAGAATTTTTTTATTAAGTGTCTTTCTTGTAAGGGGAGATGTGTGAATTATAAAGTGTGGTTAGTGGGAAAGCTTTGTGGGTGCCTTTCGAGGTGAGGAGAGAAATTGTGTGGTTGTAATAATTTTCCACATAGTTTATTTTTTCTCTAGTCCTGGTGGTTTTTTCTCCTGATTTGGAAGTTTTCCACGTTAAATCATTGTGTTATTATTTATCATTTATCATTTTGCTTGTTTTTCCCATAAAAAAGGTGCAGATAAGGGGGTGAGGGGGGGGGGGGGGGGGGGGGGGGGGGGGGGGTGAATTTGAAGGGTCAAATTCCTAACAAGTAGCGTCAGAGCCAGTGCTTTTGTTGCTGTAGTAGGTGAATGCATATTGACTAAGGAGGTTCTGTCTAGGAAAATTGGTATTAGTGGGACCAGTGTGACCCCATCAATTTTCATGGGAATCTTGAAGTTTTATCTAGTAAAGATCGAGATTCTCTCTTTCATGTGAGCTTACTTAGTGTATACTATTCAGGTCTACGGTAAAAATCATCATCACAAGACAATATCGGGAAATAGAGTTTCAAATCCAGTCAGATTTGATGTGGAGAAATTTGATGGGAAAATCAACTTTGGCTTGTGGCAAGTGCAAGTCAAGGATGTGTTGATTCAATATAGTTTACACAAGACATTGAAGGACAGAGTATTCCACGAAAGCATCAATGATACTGGTTCGACTGGTGGAACGACCAGTGCAACGGGCAAAGCTGGAATTAGCAATGAAAATTGGGAGGATCTGGATTTGAGAGCAGCAAGTGCAATCCGCATGTGCCTTGCCAAAAATGTTCTACCAAATGTGCATGGAATGCCAGGGCAAAGGAACTTTGGGAAAAGCTCGAAGAATTGTATCAGACAAAGGGCGTTTAAATCGGGTATATCTGAAAGAGCAATTTCATATACTATTTCTGTTCATTTAAGTGTTCTCAATGGCATTGTTTCTGAGCTTGAATCTATTGGAGTTAGAATTGAGGATGAGGATCAGACCTTGAGACTCGTATGGTCTCTTCCACATTCATATGAGCACATGAAGCCGCTCTTGATTCATGGGAAGGAGAAAATCATTTTCTCAGAGGTTACTAGTAAACTTCTTTCTGAAGAGAGGAGACTTGGCAAGAGTAACCGTCCACATGAAAGTTTTGCAATGTTAGCTCGTGATTGGAAGAAGAATAACTCTCTACAGAAAGCCCGTTGGAATGTGGACAACCTGGCCAAATCAAGTTCAAGAGTTGGAGCGGGTTCGGCAAATTACTCCTTATCAGCAAGTGGAGATGATGATAATGAAGCTAACATTGTCTCCTCTTTTGATGTCATGTGACAAAGGACATGTACATCCTTATGGCATGCCGTTGTCCCCAAGTTGCCATGATAGAAGATGTGTAATGTTAAGATAGTTTTGCATACGGGCATTGGTTTGACATTGATGCATGGTGTGTGGTGGAAATCATGTCGATGGCTGATTAACTTCCGGGAGAGCCAAAATGTGGGAGTTGCACCATAATTTTTTCAGCAAGGTTATTTTTAGACATTGGCCGAATTGAAATGCTTGGCATGATTTACTGAGTGGGGTGTGCTTTAATGGTGGAGCATGGTAATTCTCTAGATTGAGAATTATGATTGTATTGCAGTGTTGGTAGCAGAAGCTATGAAGATCTTCATCGAGGTGGAGTATTTTGGGACGACAAAGCCACAAGGTGGAGATTGATGGGTTTGTGTCTTTGTCAAATATCCCACATCGGTTGGGATATGAGATTTGGCCAAACTCATGCCTATAAAAGAAGGTTTAATCCTTAAGTTATAAGTGCATCAGTCAATAGCTTGTTTAACAATTTTTGGATTTGGATAAATTTCTCAATTGTTTGTAGAGTTTTGTAAAATTCATAGTATGATATGTAGTTGCAGCTGTGACTGATCTTTCATATCAGAAAATATTTTATTAGTTGTCTTGATGTATGATTTATAAGTGTGGCTGGTGGGAAATCATTGTGTATGGTTGTAATAATTTTCCACGTTGTGTATTTTCTCTCTAGTCCTGATGGTTTTTCTACTGATTTGGTAGTTTTCCACGTTATTTCTTCTTTTGCTTGCTTTTACGTAAAAAGTACAGATCCTGGTGGATAAATTTAGAGGGTCAAATTAACAATAAACTTTTTGGCATTAAACTTTTTTACCAAACTATTTTGTTGTGAAATCGTGCAACAGTTTATGTGAAGATTATAAAAACAGAACAAAATAATAACACTAGATTTAACATGGTTCAACAATGTTTCTACGTCCACGGAAGCAAGAGAAAGCTGTATTTTTACTGATGATCAAATAGAGTTACACAAGAGTCTTATATTAAAATTCTAAACACTACGCTCCTGTGTCTATCCACTTTCAGTACATGAGTCATATACTTCAACATATTTGATCTGATACCTAAGTACTTAAAAGATTAATTTTTCACTCTCAAGCTACTTGATTCGCCATCGTGGTGAATCGGTTAGTTTATCAAGAATTTTGACAAAGTTTCAAGGGACACTTGGGCCTTGACACAAATGAAATGAACTGAAACACAGCAACCATTCCAGAGAAATACATCACTATATCATCATTCCCCTTGCACATAGTTGCAAAAGAGATGACATCAATTATAATGTATACTGCAGTAAATTTGATCTATTTGTTCCAACGATCAAGCAGTGATGTTTGGTAAACTTTTCGATTCAATTCACGAAAGTTTTAATCATAAATCTTATATTTGGACAAAGAAATTACTGACATGTTATGGATACTATATTGCCAAGGTTGGCATAAGGGCTAAACCTTTATGGCATTGGTATGTAAATCTACATGCATAAAGAAACGAATGATTTTAAAACTTACAAAGATTATTTTTGTAAGGAAACAAAATTGAACTGCTAAGGCTTGATACTTTTCCAATGTTTGGTAGATAAAATTTCATTATGCATTTTAATACCTTTGTCTAGTTTGAGAAGGAGTTGATGTGCTATTTTGTTTGGTTCGTTCCTTAAAGCATCATGTCAGAAACCAATAATGATTGTTCAATAAAGTATATATTTTTTCACATGCACAAGCAAGTCAGCTTCAAATAATCCATTACAATAATCATCAAATAAAATTTAATAGACAATAATCATTTTTTCTTAGATGTGTGAAATAAATCTCCCAATTATATATGAGAATCGACTGAAAGTAAATGAAGTTTCATGGACAATTCATGTCCCACCATTTGAATATTTATCTCTCTGCCTTGCACTTATTGATGCTGCAATCTGCTTCTTCCGTTGGTCAAGTTCAAAGTCCAACTCCCAAATTGAGTTCCACCATCTCTCGTTTGCACTTATGAAGATCTTCATCGAGGTGGAGTATTTTGGGACGACAAAGCCACAAAGTGGAGATTGATGGGTTTGTGTCTCTGTCAAATATCCCACATCGGTTGGGATATGAGATTTGGCCAAACTCATGCCTATAAAAGAAGGTTTAATCCTTAAGTTATAAATGCAACAGTCAATAGCTTGTTTAACAATTTTTGGATTTGGATAAATTTCTCAATTGTTTGTAGAGTTTTGTAAAATTCAGTATGATCTGTAGTTGCAGTTGTGACTGATCTTTCATATCAGAAAATATTTTATTAGGTGTCTTGATGTATGATTTATAAGTGTGGCTGGTGGGAAATCTTTGTGTGTGGTTGTAATAATTTTTCACGTTGTGCATTTTCTCTCTAGTCCTGATGGTTTTTCTACTGATTTGATAGTTTTCTACGTTATTTCTTCTTTTGCCTGCTTTTACGTAAAAATTACAAATCCTGGTGGATGAATTTAGAGGGTCAATTCAACATTGCTACAATAAACTTTGTTGCAAACTTTTCCTGCCCGAGTAAATATGGATACATTATTTGTTCTTCCTGTAGGATAGCAACACCAGGGTAAAAAAGAGTTCCTTAGTGAAGAGCACCCATATTCAAAGCATGCAATGCACATACTTGATTCGATATCAAAGCAAAAATAAACAATGAAAAAACATGTTTTTTCCCTATATTTTGGCTTCAAAAAATTGTGAAAGAAAGGCTATTCTTTGGTTTTTTGATGATACTAAACTAAACTACTTTAAATTCATATTAGTTGTGTAAAAAAATCATGTTTAGATTATGTTTTATAGTCCTCCATTAAACCTGACAGAAACATTGGAAGTCGGAATTCACTTTATAGGGGAGGTTGAAAATGTATCAACATTTATTTGATCTTACCTCCAGGAAGTGAAGAACTCATCTGGAGATATTAGCAGCAATTCAGTAGCAGTCTTACCAATACACCAAGCAAATATATTTGCAGAATAATCTGCAGAGTTATTTTTGAAGAAAGGATCAATGGATCTGGAACAATAGTTTCTGCGACATCTTCCGCATCCGTATTGGCGAACCATGGTTGATGATGATGCATCATGGATCATGGGATTCTTGGACATAATCGATTCAGCTATTGATAGTATAAAGAGACATTTGAATTTAAAGAAAGGTCTGAAGTCGTATTCAGGAGGTGATCAAGATGACAAATCAAGAGGATTTTCTACTTATACAGAAGATAGAAGGGGCTTTGATTTGGACAGGTTTATTAGAGAGAAACTATTGTTGGACATCAAGATGTTGCAGGATCACCAGATTAAGTAAATGTGTCAAAGATGATATAAGAATTTTGTATTTGTCATTCAAAATAAATAAAACAATAAATTGTTTACTTTACTCATGGAAAGTTGCAAGAGCATTGTATTCAAACAAGAAAATACTACACACCAAAATACGATAAAAATCCATCTCTTGGAAAGAAACAAATTTGGTTCCAAGTTCCAACCATGTCTTGCTAGCGTTCCTGTTTGACTGGCTTATCAGCTGTTCGGTCGCCAGGTTCTAAGGTTGTGATAGGCTTGAGATAAACTCCGATTGCTTCAATGCTTCTTATGCTTTCTGTGCCATAAAATCCTCCAAACTGATTGCTTACATGGAAGCAATATGACGCCTTGTCGACGCCACTTTGGTGGGGAAATGTTGCGCATTTTTCACCGTTCGTGCCAGTCTCGAGATAATGTTTACCGCAGCCACCTTTATTTCCACCAAAAGGCCCGTATTTTCCCAAGTTTGTACCAATCTCGAGTGAAAATCCACCGTTGTTGCACCTCCTCACATGACCACCGATCCAAGTTATATACTCCGAAGGGTAATTGAGTCTCACCTGTCACCAAAAAACATGACATGATGACTTCTTGATTTTACTATTTTTTCATGAGAAGATTACTAAACTTACAATGTCGAAGGTGTTTCCATTCACTGTACCGTACATAGCAGATGTAATTAATCGACCATTCTCACAGTACTGAAATTTAATTCCAGTGATTCCTTCTTCACCATGCCAAATGAAAATCTGAACAATATCTGTGCGCCCCTTTGCATCCCATTGAAAGAGAATCTCATTCCCAGCAATACCATTCCTTGTACTCCCAATTACACCTAATCTGAAGAAATCGTGGTTGGCCATTTAACCAGAGAAAGGAAGAAAGATGAGGCAAACACAACTGAAGTTCTCTCATTAGTCATTTATATATATACTATAGTTTACAAGACGATTCAATTTCTGCATTTATTTTTAGACATCAAGTTATAAATAACTTGGTCTCTTTCAAGTTTCAAGGTGTTCTTTTAAAATATTTGTTTTTCGAAAATAACGTTGGACTTCGTACACGTACTCTGTATCAATTAATTTGTAGGCCAAAGTGCAATCCACAAGCCCCTCAAAAAGTAAAACAAAAAAAAACGATCGATCTATCTTCGCGTAAACCAAAAGACGCGATTTATCTTCTATATATGAATTACAACTATTATATAAGTGTGGTAGAGTTACTATTTCTATGAATAGTAACTCTACCACATTTATTTTTTTTCTTTTTTTATCTATTATCTAAATTATTTTATATTTTATATTTATTTATTATTATTACAACTATTATATAATAAACAGTAACTCTATCATATTTATTTTTTTTCTTTTTTATCTATTATTTAAATTATTTTGTATTTATTTCTTATTTATTTATTATTATATAAGTGTGGTAGAGCTATTGCCCTCATTTATTTTTTCTCCTTTTTTTTATCTATTATCTATTTATTATTTTGTATTTATTTATTATTTATTATATTACACACTGCCACCGATTTGATATTGGCCGACTTTTCAAGCTTCTTTCCCATCTCCTTTTCTTAAATTGGTGTCTGAACCTTAGGCTTTTTTTGCCTGTCACTTTTGAAGCTCATTTTCCCCTCTTCTTCTTGTTTACGCTTTTGTTTCTTTACACATCCGTGGTGTTAGTTTCTGCTCGAATATCCAGAGAAAAGATCGAAGACTCTTGGAAAATTGATATCCTTCAAGCATGGATCGAAGGATACTTCGCATATTAAAGATGGAACGATTTATTTCACTACCAAGCCTAGAATTACAACTATTATATAAGTGTGCTATGAACAGTAACTCTACCACATTTATTTTTTTTCTTTTTTTTATCTATTATCTAAATTATTTTAACTTTTGTATTTATTTCTATTTATTTATTATTATTACAACTATTATATAATGAACAGTAACTCCACCACATTTATTTTTTTCCTTTTTTTATCTAAATTATTTTGTATTTTGTATTTATTTTGTATTTATTTATTATTATATAAGTGTGATAGAGATACTCTCCTCATTTATTTTTTCTCCTTTTTTTATCTATTATCTATTTATTATTTTGTATTTATTTATTATTTATTATATTACACACTGCCACCGATTTGATATTGGCCGACTTTTCAAGCTTTTTTCCCATATCCTTTTCCCAAATTGGTGTCTGAATCTTAGGCTTTTTTTGCATGTCACTTTTGAAGCTCATTTTCCCTCTTCTTCTTGTTTACGCTTTTGTTTCTTTACATATCCGTGGTGTTAGTTTCTGCTCGAAGATCCAGATAAAAGATCGGAGACTCTTGTAAAATTGATATCCTTCAAGCATGGATCGAAGGATACTTCGCATATTGAAGATGGAATGATTTATTTCACTACCAAGCCTAGAAGGAGAAAGTTATCTATTTCTTAGGTCTGGGAATGTTTTATTTTCTTTATTTTTTCACTTTATAGTTTTATGATATGGGTTGTGCTTGTGTGTTGAAATTATGTAAAGGGTTTGGTGTGTATGTTTGCTTGTGTGCATGAGACATCAATGTAAAATATTTTGGCTTTATCAAACTGGTCTTATGTTTGCTTTCTTGCTATCTTTTTGGGATTCTTGTTGTCTGCTTCCATGGCTTTGACTGAGAGTTTCGATTTTTTTAGTTGGTCGATTTTGATCTCGTTTGGTTTATTTTTTAGCTTAATTCATCTTGAGTCGGAATATTGTATCGATTTTCATTGCACTTCGTATTCCTATTGTGCGTGCATGACATTGATGCTGCTCGTGAGTTTTGATTATTGTTAATCAATTTTTTTACTTGATGGGTTTGTGTTTTTGCTTGGTTAAATCGTGTGTTATATGATTGTATAGATTTTCATTTGCATTCCAATTTTCTTTCCTAACTGTGTTGATCGAAATGTGTTGCTATTTCGGGGAAGAAATGGTTGTCGACTTGTTGGACCCACCTTCTAACGCCTCGTGGTACTGCCAAGAACGCGACCGAGCTCCGTGAAAAGCTGTGAGTTTGTTTCTTAGTCAAATAAATTACATCTCGAATTGTTGTGTTTACTTTGAAGCATGAGGTTGTTAGGAATTTTAATATTTCTATGGGTCCTAATAATTGGACCTAGACCCAAGAGTCCGAAGTAAAATGATCCAGAAGTGGGGGAGAGGGATAAAAACTTGAAAAAGGAGAAGATGCATTCATTCTGTTTTTTTTTTGCTTTAGTATTGTAACTAGCTTAGGCTAAGGATTTACTAACACTAGGCTAGTGTTATAGAGCATTGCCTCTGGGATTATTTTTCTTATTTCAGCTATTTCAATTAATATTAGTACATACATTCCTTTGTATTCTTGTTTGGTGTTTGTTCGATTGAATTCACTTGTTGATATTCTACATTGATGTGGCCAGAGAACCAGACTAACAGAGGTAGATTTTGTTGGGGTTTTTTTAACGTAATGTCATCATTTTAGTAGGATTCAGATTCTGGAATTTCTCATTGTTTCATGATATATAAATTTGAGAGTTGATTATCGTGTCTACCTGAGTTTTAGCCCATGGGGTTTTGCTTGTTTCCCCGATGATGCGTTATAAATAATTTGTACCATGTTCTTTTGTCTATTAACATTAATGAATAAGGTTTATCTTCGTATTAAATTTGTAATATTTTGGTTCTTTTATGTCTTTTTATCATTTTTATGTCTTTCTATCATTTTCATACCTATATGATGCACATATACTTTGGTGCTAACACTGGAAAGGGCACGCAAGCTGCTAAAACATGAGCAATCTATTTTGCATCTTAGATCCACCAACTTTATTTTCAGAGCTGGAAAAAAAAAAAAGGAATAATGTATAGTTAGAGCATCCCAAACAAAAAATATTCAGTACTTACATAGGCCTTGCCATTATCTTCTTTTGCCATGTATTCTGTTTGGTTATTATATTAATCATTCTTAAGTCGTGAATTTCTCTATGATGTAAATGACTTTGGCTTTGTTTGGATTATGGGATTGAAGCCTCCTTGGTAGATTTTCTTTCCTTTTTATAATCCATCACCAAAATAACCTCTAAGTTTCTCATGAAGACATACATGTTTTTTTGCCAGAGAATCTTTATTTTATTAAACATTCATTTGTATACAGTGGTATGTGCTAATGTGATACTTCTGGACCGCCATGTCTTGTTGATATGGAGATTAAAAAAATAAAGCTTTCAGAAATGACATGTCGGCAATGCATTATTGACGTGACTAAGATGTGAGTTATATCTTTTAATTTTTTTGGGAATTTACATATAATAATTTGCATGTCATTATATTATGGCTAATAACCTTGTTATACTTATGTTTTGTAGTGTAAATCATACATATATTCCTGTCAAATGGATTAAAATTAGGTGCACTATCAATCTTTGAGCTTCATGCATTGACATCATTTTTTGTATCACAAATCATAACTAAAAGCCAGCCAAGTTACTGGGCATTAGGTTCACTATCACAATCATTGCATGTTACGGACTCAAATATTATTGTTTCTTTTTTGTGTATGAATTCTAGAATCTTGAACTCATTTCTGTTGCATTTACGAACATCATTTTGAGGGATTTGTTAAAGACCACTTCAGTATTTCCATACCAATGGTGAGAAACTCAGTAATAAAAATATATGGAGAATAATATAATTTTGTCATTTGATTGTTAAGTTGGTGGAGCACATTCTAACTTTACTCCAATGAATTCCACAGGTGATAAACAAGTTGCTCGTAAAGATTTTGTACAGGTAAAAATACAAGTTTAGCTCTGGAATCTTGCAGCAACTAGACTATAGTATGGTTGAATGACAGGCCTTGGTTATAAGATCTTGAAGTTCATTGATAACCCCTTATATATTATTGTGAAACATGATAAG
Source organism: Haberlea rhodopensis (assembly GCA_907163345.1). Taxonomy (NCBI): domain Eukaryota; kingdom Viridiplantae; phylum Streptophyta; class Magnoliopsida; order Lamiales; family Gesneriaceae; genus Haberlea; species Haberlea rhodopensis. The sequence goes on along the minus strand of CAJQUN010000054.1, from coordinate 1,147,779 downwards.
TTAATAAACTAGTGAATGAATAAATAAATAAAGGCCAAAAAACTTTCTTTACTTTCTAAAATAAAACAAATTACACCTGTAAAACTATAAAAGTGCAAGTGCAAAACTTCCCATCTACTTTCTAAAATAAAGCAATTTAATCCCTATGAGCGAGTGTGATGCTCACTCTCTATATTGCGACTGGTTATAGGTTTTAAGGGATAAAATTAGAGAGGTATGATATTGTCCTAGAATATAATGTAAAATATAATATTTTTGGAGAACCACAAATATTCGAACTAAAAGTAATAATTATATTGATATATATAAAAAAATAAGATTTTGAAAAAGAAATTCAAATAAGATAAGTATTGTGTTTTATTTTGAAGGATGGATATTTACTTTTTCAAAATAAAAAAGAAACACAATATTTTGTTTTTTAAGGCGATACAACTTCCATCACAATTCACAATCATATAAATTTTAAGGGTTTCTCAAGAAAATATTCGATAAAAATTATTAATTTAACAAAATAATCGATATTTTAAAACGTTTTTAAACTAACTTAAAACGCCAGTTGAAGTCGTCACTTCAAGTGATGTCTTGAAAAAAAGAAATTATTGAAGGTGCCATCTATCTGGCGCCTTTAGTAATTTTTAAAAAAATATTATTGAAGGCGCCATCTGAGATGAAGCATTCAATAATTTATTTATTTATTTTTTTTTTTTTGCAGAGGGCGCCTTCTTAAGTATAAAAATCCTGTCGAACCCTTCATTTTCTACATCGAAACGAACACATAACATTTATAGTTTTTCCTCTGGTTTTATCGTTGAAATTGTCGAATATTCAATCTTAATTTGCCGCCCTTCAAGTATTCAGGTAAAAATCTTGTTATATTATTGATTTTATCATCTTTTAGATTATATAAATTTGTTAAACTAAATATATTAATTACTTGTAATATTTAATTTTTTTCCAGAGATGTCGATTCAAATATTATTGTATTTGAGAGGTAATATATTACAAAATTCAGATACTATTAGATATGATCGTGGTCCATTAAGAGGTACCACAATATCTCGCACAATTAATTTTATGCAGCAGTTGAACGAAATATATAATATCACTGGCATCGACCGCAACCAGTTCATTCTGAAAATATATGAAAGATGCGTAATTTTTTCGGGATAAGACGAACAATTTTGCCAATAGATAATGATTATAATTTAGCATGACTATTAGATTCAGAACATGGTCATAGTTGCTTGGCAATTTACATCGAAAAAGAACCACAAAACTATGATTGTATTCCAGAAAATGTAGATTATTTGCCTGTAGTTGAGGAAGAACTGGCTACCTCTCGTAGAGACCCAGATGACTATCACATAGATGTTGATGTTATTGCTAATGAGCCACTAGCAGACAGTTGATATTCAGATGAACCAGAGGATATTCCGTCTGAGGATGATGCTGATGACGATGCAGTTGACATTTGTGGCATGTCTGAAACAATTGCAGATCAAGATGAAGATATACCAATCACACAAGAAGTGTTGATTGTTCGTTTATAACACGAGTTTTGTAAATATTGAATTGCGCACAAAACAAACTTTTTTCAAACTTTTTTATAACTATCGAAATAATTACAAGAGAATGCAACAAATGTTATCAACGACCACGAGGCCTCATCTGTAAATGTCCTCCGGTACCACAACAAGGAGGAATAATCTCTATTCGAACTCTTTCTCTCCTATCCACTTGCTCATTCCTCTGTTGTACTACATGTACATCATTAGGTGGATGATATGGTGTGAACTGGGGGAATACAGCAGGTGATACCTCAAAATTAAGTCTCGTAGATGTCGTATATGATTGTGCAAATTCAATCCCGACATCTGTATCCTGTTGTGTGTAGATCGGAGCATATGGAGTGAATGGTGAATGATCATACATCGGTGGCTCGGGGACATAATAACCAAAATATACGTCGGTGCCAAAAGATGTAGATGAACCTGCCCCATATGTCGGTATAGGTGTATACATAGATGGACCTGTCGCATCTGTCGAGATAGGTGTATTCATAGATGGACCTGCAATATCACTCTCGCTGCGTGCATGGACCGGCTGTAGTGGTTCTTCATCACGCCTCGGTACAAATATGCCAACACGGCACTACCCCAACTATAATTGGCAATAGAATCAATATCCTCTAACTTCTGTAAAAAAAAAAAAAAATCACTTTACAGTATTGCCGGAGGAATCAAGGCACAAAATTCCACCTAAGATCAATAATACACAAACCCGAGTATATCTGACTACATCTTCTGCCGAATTGTGATCATTAAGAGCAATATTCACCAAATGTGTAGATATGTACAACTTTGCACCTTTAAAGTGTGCAGTATCCGGTGTAAATTCCAAAAGCATATGGCAATATTCTTGCCACTCAGGTATACTCCTAACATAATCAACACCAGATAATACGATACCATCTACTGGAAATGCCCATATCACTGCAATGTCTTGCAGTGTGATGGTTGCCTCTCCGGATCTGAAGTGGAAAGTATGTGTTTCACGGCGCCATCTCTCAACTAAAGTCGTGATGAGGTGAAAGTCAAGTGCAATTTTACCTGACCTATAAACACCATACAAATCAATATTGTCCAACCGACTCACAACACGCGTATCGATGGGACAAAGATCCCAAAAATATTTATCAGGTTTCTGCCTCGAAGTGTAGTATCAATATCACCTGCCCAAACAATCTCAGATCGATGAGATGACTGCAATGATAGCAGATGACTGTCAATCGGGCCTGATGCTCTTTGTAAATCCATCCTGATATATTACACAACAAATATCAACATAACAAAAATATAAACATGGCCCCCACCACCCGCCACCAGCCACCGCCGCCCGCCTGCCAAAAAACGGCGGCCAACTCCCGACACCCCAACAACCGTAAATCATCGGGCGGTCTCCGCCACTCATCTCCAAATTATAACTATCTTTTCGATAACAACTACCAAACAAAAAAAAATCAAACACAAACAACAAAATAATGTAAATTTTATAACTTTCAAAAATTTATATTACAGAAAAAAATATTACCTCAGCTTCAAGAATGATAAACAACTAAACTCCACAAATTGCAAACCACAACAACTTAGGAAATTTGGCAAACAAAATTGGAAGGATTTTGAAAATTTTTGGGGCAAAATTTCGTCTGTGAAAGAAAGAAGGGGAGGAGAGGAAGGAAAGAAAGGAAGAAAAAGAAGAAAGAAGAGAAGGGCCGGCGTTTTAAAAAATATTATTGAAGGCGCAATCTCAAGCCTCAATACAAAAATAATTTTTTTGTTGAAGACGACATCTCAGATGATGCCTTCAATAATATTTTTTTAAAAATATCTAAGATAGCGCCTTCAATAATTTTTTTTACCGGAGATGAAGACACCACTTGAAGTGGCGACTTTAGTATAGAGAGGTTTTTTGGCCTTTGTTGTTTATTCACAGAGAGATAAAATTGTCACGTTAGTTTATAGAGAGGTAGATTGCACTTTCCAATCTTTCTACTTATGTTCAACAAAAACAGGTTCAGGGATATAATCAAATTAGTATCCTCACAATTGATATCATTAAATATAAATGATGTTCAATATTCCTAGTATGTTAACACAAAAATGGGCTTAAGTCGACCAATATAATGCCCAAATTAAGTTGTGCAAATTATTTCGTCGAGGTACCTATAAATGAGATAAAATTGTATGGAAGTTAATTAATCTTTTATTGATGTACTGTCTCTTTTATATAGAGATTGCAACCCAATCAAATATTCACAAAATATATGAGAATCACAAAGATAAGGAAAGGATACAATTTTAGGTATCTACAAAAAGATTTTAGGATATGATATTATCAATATAGGATATGATAATATCATGCCTTAATACGCCCCCGCAAAATTGAGGTGCCATCAGTAACAGAGATTTTGGAGCGTAGTTCCTAAAAACTTGTTCTATGCAGCGGCTTGGTGAGAAGATCAGCTAGTTGATCCTTGGTGTTGACATAGGCAACCGAGAGAACACCTTTACTCGATAGATCACGAACAAAATGAAAATACACGATGATGTGTTTCATGCAGGAGTGCATGATCGGATGTAGTGCCAGACGAGTTGCGCCAATGTTATCACATAGGAGTTTCGGTGGATCTCGTAACCGAACATAAAAATCACGAAATAAGTGAACGATCCAACATATTTTAGCAACGGCAGATGCAAGTGAATGGTATTCAGCTTTAGTACAGGATCGAGCAACCCCTTTCTGTTTTTGAGAGCGCCAGGAGATAAAATTGGAACCCAAGAAGATGATGTAAGCTGAAGTCGATTTGCTATCTAGACTATCACCAGCATGAGCAGCATCAGAGTAAGCAGTGAGCCAGAGTCCAAGTTTCCATGGAGTAGAAGGACATGATGAATGGTACCTTTAAGGTAACAAATAGTCGTTTGATAGCAGCCCAGGCTGTATCAGAAGGAGTGACCATAGATTGAGCGAGTTTGTGAATAGTGAATGCAATATTAGGACGAGTAAGAGTAAGATACTGAAGACCACCAATGGCTTGGCGAAACTCCGTTGCATTGACAGAGGTGGAAGTAGTTCGAAGCCATGGGTGTAGCGAGCAGTTTCGCACCATCCATCTTATGTCTGCGTAGGAGATCCATAGTATACTTGTAGTGAGATAGGAAAAGGCCTTCCTGACATTTAACAACTTCAATGCCGAGAAAGTAGGAGAGTGGGCCTAGGTCCTTGTCAACAAATGAGACTGGAGATGCATGATGACTGCAGTGAGATGTGAGACACTGGAACCAGTAAGTATGAGATCATCGACATAGCCCCAATAGAAGAAGATGAACACCTTCATGATGAAAGGTAAATAAAGAGGTGTCGGAACATGACTGGACAAACCCAAAGCTGATTAAGGCGGAGCTAAGAGCGTGATACCAAGCTTGAGGCACCTGGGGCAGGCAATAATTAGACTTCTGTAGGCGACAAACATGGGAAGGTAATGTAGTATCCACGAACCCCGGAGGCTGAGACATATATCAATGCCCACTTGTGCATAAGGGCGAGACAGAGTACAGTGAGGATGGCACATGTTTGATGACATGACTAAATGTTTTCGTGTAGTCATGACGTTGATAAAAACCTTTAGCAACAAGTTGAACTTTAAATTTGTCAACAGACTCATTCGCTTATTTTAATGTGAAACACCCATTTGCTGCCAATGACATTTGTATTGGGAGGAGGGGATACTAATTCCCAAGTGCCATGTCGAGTTAAGGTTGTGAGCTCGTCAGCCATGGCACAACACCACTTACGGTCAGTGAGAGCCTGATAAAGACATAAGTAGATTCGAGGTTGGTGAGGGTCGGATGTTTGGTGATAGTATAAAGTTGTTTAGGGCAAAATATGTTACTTTGGCCATGAGTACGTATTGAATGATTGCGAGTAGGGTTGGAGGGTAGAGGCTGCGACGATGGCATGGTATTGTGAGAGGAGGTTGAAGTTGAGTGGTTTGGGGTAATTGGTGGAAAGATACAACATGGAGGTTCAGTATTGGAGGGAGAGATGTTTGATGTAGGTTTATGAAGGTAGGGGAAACCGAATTCGAAAAATCGTACATGGCAGAAAATGAACACGCGATCAGAAGACAAGTCAAGGCATTTGTAGGCGCTTTGGGAGGTGGAGTACCCAATGAATAGACACGGCCGCGAAGGGTAGTCAAGTTTTCCCGTGGTGTAGGGTTTTAGCCAGGGATAGGAGAGGCAGCCAAAAGTTCGTAGCTTGAGGTAGTTTGGCAGGGGTCCGAACAAGACCTCAAAGGGAATTTTAGAGCGAAGAACAGGTGTTGGCATCCAATTGATAAGGTAGACTGCAATTTCCAGAGCATAAGACCAAAATTCGGATGGTAGATGAGCAAAGTGAAGAAGGGCACGACCGGTGTTAGGATATGTCGGTGTCTATGTTCAGCAGTGCCATTTTGTTGTGGTGTGTGAGGTGCAGTTGTCGTAACTCACTCCATTGGCTGCAAGGTACGGCCTAAGAGCCGTGAATTCACCCCATTATCAGTGTAGAAGTTCTTGATATTTTGTCCAAACTGTTTCTCAATAAGGATCTTGAACTGTTGAAAGATAGAGACGGCTTGTGATTTCAAGGTCATGGGAAATAACAAAAAAATATTTACTAAAATAATCAAACATCAATAAGTAGTAGCAGCAGTAACATAGGTTACAGTGGTGGGTACCCAAACATTGGCATATATATAATGCAACAAGTGTAAACTAATAAGAGACGAGTCATTAAATGGTAACTGCTCAATTTTGTTAACAAGGCATGTATCATAAAAATTGTCAGAAACAGTTTTCTTTGTAGAAACTGGTAAGTTAAAGCGATAAATAATAAGAGAGCTCGTCCGGAAAGATGGATGTCGAGTCAAGCATGCCATGTCGAGGGAGATGTGCGAACAACAAGGTGAACAAAGTGAGCTGTATATAGTAGGTTGAATGATGGAGGCCGAAGATGATCAACGCCGTTCTCAAATGGTACTCTGGCAAGATCCGCCCACGTTGACTGATCCTTCACACGAAAGTGAGATGGGAAAAATTCATCCGAGACATCGTTACACTTCGTGGACAGATGAACTGATAATAAATTCTGACAAGTAGATGGTACACAAAGAACGTTAAGTAATGTAAAAGTTCGATTTGGAAACTGAAGAGTAGCAGTACCATTATGAGTAATCAGTAGACTAGAACCATCAGCAATTTGTACCTCATTAGTGCCATCATATTCGAATGTTTAGTGAGATTATTCAAATCTGCAGCTAAATTGTGAGAGGCACCATAATCCATAAGCCAAGGAGATGGAACATTCATACTAGACGATACGTGCATGGGGTGCATGGATGAGGTACCAAGGTTGTGTGTGGGAGATTGAGACATATTAGCAGTCGCAGTTAAGCGGTGACAATACCAAGCAATGTGCCAGGGTTGCCACACAATTGACATACAACCGGGGAACGCTGATGGGAAGACCACTGATTGTTGTTATTATTGGTACGCATGAGGGGAAGACCACTGGTTGTTATTATTGGTACGCATGCGGTTAGAACCACGATGAAATGAACCACCACGACCACACTGGGACTGTGATGGACCACGAGGCTGCTGGTTCTGTTTGGAAGGGCCAGGGCTGTAGGTGTTCGAAACACCACCAGATTGTGCATGGTTGACAGTAGCAACCGGATTTGAGGTGGTAGATTCGAGACGGCGGAGATAGATTTCTTGAGCGACCAGTTAGTCATGTAATTCCTCAAAGCGCATGGATGTTTCACGTGTGCGTATAGGGGCTGCAATCTCACGATAAGCAGGACCAAGACTATTGAGGATATATAAAGTAACATCATCATTACAAAGAGGGCTATCAATGATTGCAAGTTAATCAATTTTCGTCTTAATAAAATGAAGGAATGCGCTTACGGACTGACTGCCAAGAGATACATGAGTAGATCATCCTTGATTTGCATAGCGCGGGCACATGATCAGTTTGCAAAGACGTGTATTAATGTAGTATATGCGATAGTAGAAGTGGTGTGGAAGAGACTACCGGTAGTATATCAGCATCAAGTGATCCAAAAATAGCAGATAAAAGTAACTGGTCTTGTTGAAACAAGGCCAAGTACGCGGGAGAGGGTGAACCAGTATCGCACACATGGCAAACAAGAGTGCCATCGAGATAAGAGGTTATAACCGTTCAAAAGAGTTGTGAGTTGGGCTCTCCATGATGGAAAATTTGATGAAGTTAGGTGAATGCGAAGGTGGTGGTGAGCAGTAATGGGATTACGGTTGGTGGAGGGTTTGAATCAGAAGAGGTAACAGCGGCAGAGGAGGTTGACATGGTGGGGTAGGCATCATGTAAATATTAAGTTAGGATCGAAGGAAGGGCTCGTTAGAGTGGCTCGGTTCATACATATAAATGACATAAAATTGGATGGAAGTGAATTAATACTTTATTGATGTACTTGGTCTTTTTTTATAGAGATTACAACCCAATCAAATATTCACAAAATATATAAGAATCACAAAGATAAGGAAAGAATACAAATTTAGGTATCTACAACAAGTTTGAGGATATGATATTATCAATCCAAGATATGATAATATCATTCCTTAATAGTACCCTTGTTGTGGCTGTGTGGCATAATACACGAGTCGTTCATAGAAGTTTATCTCCGAACTGTGCAACTATGCTAACAAGTAACAAGAGAATATAATTTGCTTCTGGTATCACGTGTCAAGATTGGATAGGACTGTTTAGAGGGGATGAATAAACACTATGCTAAATTTGATTTTTTTTTCTTTTCAGTGGATTGATATCACCTGGGTTAGCAAATGAAATCTGTTTCTTAATCAAATCAAAGCTCAACAGACCACTTTAAGAGATAGTGCTGAAACAGTCTGTTTGAATTAGGAAGACCGGTTTGATAGCTAAAACACAAGCGAGTGCAGTAAGTAAATGAGCAATATGTGTTTCTGGAAGTTTGAAGGCAATCCCTTCTATGTCTCCCATTCTTCCACTTAAGGAAGGATCCACTAGAAGACTTTGTGATGCCCGGGGATTAATGGTGTTAATCCCGGTGTGGTAATAATCCTTAATGGATTATTGATTGTGGCAATTAGGAATTAATTACGGTTTTGGGTCTCCCGAGGTTGTTAAATCGGGCATTTGGGATCGTTGGATCCAAATGTTGAGATTGTATTCTCATTTTGGTGGAAAACTTATGAGTTGGGTTTTTGGTGGGATTTGGAGTCCGGGGTGCTTTATGTTGGGGCTGGTATGGGGATTTGATGTTGGAGAGAGGGTTTAATGAGTCATGATGTATTTGTGGAGGTATTGGTATGTTGGGACATTTTTGCTATATATACCAGTTGGACTCGAGATTTCCGTCATTTTTGCACGGAATCACTTCTCTCTCTCTGATTTTGGTAATGTCTGGCACTCCATGTATTATGTGCTAAGGGATCTGATTTGTAGGAAAATCAGGAAATGGGAAATGTGATATGCTGCCTAAGGACAGGGATGGTTGACAACAGACTGTGGGATATTGTGGTATGATTTCAATTGTTATTGAATATACAATGTGTTACTTTTAGCGTCCTACTACGGGTATATCATCAACGATGGATCATAATATTTGCCGCTGTCATGTCGAAGCGATGTACATGCCGATGTCATTGTCGAAGCGAGGGATATTATTGAGCCGCCGATATGACGTAGTAGGATTTGTGAACTGCTGTGTTAACCTTGATGCAGGTATATAGAGCTAGTGGAAGATTCCGGTGGTTGTTATATACGAGCGAGGGAGGTACTTGCCGCTGTCATATGAAGCGATGGTAATATGATATTTGTCGCTGTCATGTCGAAGCGATGTACATGCCGCTGTCATTGTCGAAGCGAGGGATATCATATGATGCCGCTATATGTCGAAGCGAGGGGGTCCTAAAATTCCGCTGTTATAACAAGACCGGAACAACCACATTATCTATATTTGAGCGACGCGATCGGGAACAAAGTGCTGCGTGTAATGTGAGCCACCTCTTGGGTCCGAAAGGAACAAAGTGCTACATGCATGTGAGTACCTCTCGAGTCCTTGATCTGTTCCGCTGATTCAGTTGGCGATGGTTCATGCCGCCAGGTATATTGATAGCGATGTCTCTTTCCGCTATGTCATTGGCGATGATTCATGCCGCCAGGTATATCGAGCGATGGTTCATGCCGCTATATTATTGGCGATGGTTATTCCGCCAGGTGCGTGTATAGCGATGCCCATTTCCGCTAAGTCATTGGCGATGCTTCATGCCGCCAGGTATATCGAGCGATGGTTCATGCCGATGTATTATTGGCGATGGTTCATGCCGCTAGGTATATCGAGCGATGGTTCATGCCGCTATATTATTGGCAATTGTTATTCCGCCAGGTGCGTGTATAGCGATGCCCCTTTCCGCTATGTCATTGGCGATGGTTCATGCCGCCAGGTATATCGAGCGATGGTTCATGCCGCTGTATTATTGGCAATGGTTCATGCCGCCAGGTATATCGAGCGATGGTTCATGCTGCTGTATTATTGGCGATGATTATTCCGCCAGGTGCGTGTATAGCGATGTCTTTTCTGCTATGTTATTAGTGATGGTTCATGCTACCGGACATGTGTTTAGCAATGGTACATTCCACTGATTCCATGGCGATGGTTCTTGCCGCCGATTATATATATAGCGACGTCTCATTCTGCTATTCTGTTGATGATGGTTCGTACCCGGATGTACATAGCAAGGCTCATGCTGCTGACTGTGTGACGAGGGATCATGCCGTCAATTTTGTAGCGATGGATTATGCCGCCAGGTATACAACACGGGATTATGCCGTCCTCGAGCGACGGGTACTGATTGCATATTGTTGTGGAGCGACGGAGACAGGTAGACCGCTACTTTGTTAGCAAGGAATGGAGGTATATTACTGTTTCTTTAGTATTGTTTTAGATGCCATGTGTTTTGGCATGTGCCATCATGGGTTGGCGTTATTGTATTGAGTATTATGTGTTTTGACATGTATCGTCACGGTTGACGATGTAGTTGTAGTTGTTGTATGTTGCCATGTACCGTCACTAGTTGACGATGAAATGAATGTCATGTGTCGGCATTACCGTCACGAGATGACGGCAAAGTGGATGTTTTATGTATGTGTAACGTCGTTGCGTTAAATAATACAATTGTATAGGCGTTTTTAGTGGTATATTTTGAGGTGCCGATGTTGGGCACAAGGTTGTGCCTACGTCACCGGTAGACGTGACCCTTATGCTGAGCAAATTTACTCGATCAAGGGCTGGATGTGCTATACATGTGAGTATACCGCAGCGTGTGTTGAAGTATTTATGTTACGAGTAGTGGTACCTTTAGGTGTACTCGTCGGGATGGTCTTTGGCCAAGTGATTGGCGATAGGAGTAGTCGTTGAGGAAACTATTCGCTTTTGTCAATGTGACCTATGATGGACATGGTCACGCCCACCCTTGAGGGTGTGGGATGGGTCCTAATGGATTAGGATGGCTTCGTGGTTGAGCAAGGACACCGGGATGTCCTTTGTGCATTGGTATTAGAGAAATATTGGGTGATGACCCACTACTCTAATGAATGTGACGGTATGGTATACCGGGATGGAACGTGTGATGCGTTGGTAGGTTTGGATTAAAACCTAAGGAGGCAGCGATTTTGCTTGCACGTGTTGCGTAGTGCCATGACGGACTTGTTGTAGTCGTTATGCTGCTCGTTGGGGTCGAGTTTGGTAAATCGTACGGTGATACGATGATGTTTATGGTGGACTCTAGCAGTCACCACTATATATGAGGTTGAGGTTGGGAATACCTCACGGAATGGTTGTGCGCTTTTGTTGTGGGACTTGTCTGGGGACAGCTCAATTTTGTTGGGGTACCAACAAGAGTGTCAACAAGTCATTGTTAACTCGATCGGGGAATCCATGAATTTGGGATGCACTGGGAGACATGATCGAATTGTGGATTATAGTAAGTGGTTTGACACTACTTCGTTGCTCGTATCTCTTGGCGAGATGTGGTGTTTACTGTCATGGAGACAGTTGATGTTGATTGAGAGATTGATTGTGAATCAACCATGGTGAGCATTTCTAGTGTTGGACGGGGTAATCGTGTTACTTTTCGGTGAGACGCATGTGGAGACGTCTCTCGGGAGATGCTCGAGGATGGGGAGTACTATAGTATTAGTACAGAGCATCCTTAGAATGAGTATACGTGGAGTATACAGATTCTGTTTTTAAGTGTTAGTGGCAATGGCGCCCAATTCTGAACCATTGTGTGTTTACTGGTTCCGGGATGCATGTCGATGTAGGTGTATCCATATTTTCCGAACGGTGGTTCGAGGTTGGTGGGTCATGGGAACATGACACTTTCCTTGCGAGGAAAGAGGTATTGGTATACCTATTGAGAATCTTTGAGAGATTCGATGGGTTGGTGGTGTAGTGTTGATTTTGGGATCACACTGTGTGTGGTTGGTTCGTCGATCATCGTTCTCCTTTGAGTGAGAATAACTGGAGATTGGGGATCGACAATTGTATGTGGGGCTCATGGGTGTATTTGAGGATACCCTATCCGGGTATATTGAGTATGTGTGTGGCGTTGATGCTTGGACATGAATACCGGTGCTTATTCAGAGGCCAGCTTATTGGTACTCGTCGAGCGTCGGGTTAATATGCTATGCTCGGACGAATGAATCTCTGATGAGAGATTTGGGATGCCTTGTGATTGGAAATCTAAATGGCACGATGTGTTCTAGGAATGATCGTGATGTTCGGTTAACTCCCTTTGAGGAAGGGTTGCCTTGTTTGGGTTGAGGTAATTCCTTACTAGTAACTTCTTTTTGAGTTATTCGATACCGTCCCTGGGTTGGGATTGTTAAATCCTAGGGTAAGCGGGGGATGGCCAGGATTCGGATTTGTTTAGTGTCGTGGTTGACACATGTGGCGGGAATGCAATTGATTGTTTTGCATGACCTCTGTGGAACTTGAGACGTTGTGGAGTCTCGATAGTGTGTTTGGACCAAGATGTGATTCTTGGAACGCACGGATGTAGACATCTTTGGAGATGTGTTTCATGTTGATCGGGGCCTTGTTGTTGCCCAATCCGTGTTGCAAAGTGATGCAACTACTCCTTTGAGGGAGATGGATCTGGAAAGTGGAAGCCGGATGTAGTTTAGGTACACTGTTGTGTGCTAATGGTTTCCTTGGTAACGATGTATGTTTAACATCGTAGGCTAAATCGTGGAGATATCATCGAACGATATCCACTTTGGAATCGCAATGATTCGTTTGGTTAGCAGTTATGGTTGGCTGACTGCTTTGAAACGGTTGGCATTGGGATGTGCTGACGTTCTGTTGGTATCGTAACGGTTTGGGAGGGTATCCCATTCCATGTTTTGGTGCGAGGTTGGTGTCCTCGCGGTTGGCGTGTCGTTCATGATATGTTCATGATTCGGCGATGCAAATCCGTTTGAATTGTGTAATCGCGGCAATACGTGGAGTACGTACGCCGTGCAAATTTCGAGGATGAAATTTTATTAGTGGGGGATAATTGTGATGCCCGGGGATTAATGATGTTAATCCCGGTATGGTAATAATCCTTAATGGATTATTGATTGTGGCAATTAGGAATTAATTACAGTTTTGGGTCTCCCGAGTCTGTTAAATCGGGCATTTGGGATCGTTGGATCCAAAGGTTGAGATTGTATTCTAATTTTGGTGGAAAACTTATGAGTTGTGTTTTTGGTGGGATTTGGAGTCCGGGGTGCTTTATGTTGGGGCTGGTATGGGGATTTGATGTTGGAGAGAGAGTTTTTAAAAACAGATGACTTTTAATGAGTCGTGATGTATTTGTGGGGGTATTGGTATGTTGGGACATTTTTGCTATATATACCAGTTGGACTCGAGATTTCCGTCATTTTTGCACGGAATCACTTCTCTCTCTCTCCTCTCCCCCTCTTATCGTGCCAACCCCCTTTTCCCTAACCCTCATCCTTTCTCTTTGGAGAAAAATGACCGGAGGCTCGGTTTAGGAGCCGGATTCTTCGAAGATAAGTTGGTAATCTCCTCCCCCTCGCTTTTATCTTCGTTTTGATTGTGTTTTGGTTGATTTTGGTCAAGTTTTGGGTTTGGGTTGGTTTGGGTGATTTTGGTGAAAATCATAAAATCTTTTGGGTTTGTTTTAATTCGAGTTTAACACCCTTGTTGGAGGTTCTTGTGTGTAGATTTGTTGTTGGTTGGGTTGGAAGGAGTTGGGTGTGATTTGTGGAGGTTTCAAGCTCGTGAAAATGGTGTTTTTCGGATTACAGGTCGCATCGATCGATCGCCCGTTTTTGGTGATCGATCGCGCGCAAGCAGTAGCGAAATCAAGCAACGAGCGATCGATCGCTATATTCGAGCGATCGATCGCCTCGCGCCAGTAAGGTCTGGCGATCGATCGCTATATCGAGCGATCGATTGCCAGCAGGTGAATTTTGGTTTTCTTGGCTTTTTCGTGGGATTTTGGATTTGCGACTTAAATGGTCGGCTTCCGGGGCAATGTTCGCATTCCAATGGGAATGCTAGACTTTTAAATGGTTTGGTTGGAGCCAAGTTAAATTAAACGGAACTCTCGGTTGAGTTTTTTGGCTATCTTTTAAACGTTTTAAATGGAATATTTTTGGGTATTATGAATGCCTAGCCGGAGGCTTTTATTTTGGTAATCGTCATGGATTGACGATGGGTTTAGAGGTTGCGAACGTGCGTGGGCACGTAGTTGCATACTTATGCTTGATTGTGAGTTGTTTATGTGTTTTAGCACATATTTCTCGATGCATGGAACTCAAGCAAGGTTTGGCTTGGACTACAAAAACTTAAGGTACGTGTAACGTACGAGCATGACCTTAATTATATTATTGCAATTATTGTGCATGAGATTGATGAATGGTAAGGGTTATTAGTCGATGCTTAGTATATTGTGTCTTGCATAACTTGGTTAATGGAAACGGGACTGGGTTGTGTTATGTTGATCGGTCTTATGTATTGTTTGGTGTCGCTTTGGAGCGAGCAATTGTCGGGATGTGGTCGCTATGTAGCGAACATCGGTAAGTGATGCCGCTACTTTTGAGTGGGCGAGGAAATGCGACCTTTGGCTAGATATCTAGGATATCTGTATTTTATTCCTCTATCGATATTGAATTGGATTAGGGATATAGTTAATCAGTGTAATGATTAACTGGATATTTGGAATTTGATGATTTGGTTGTTTTGAGAACAGGGACAATACAGTGGGATCCCGGATGAGGATGATGCCATCCAGGGAGTATCATTTAAATTCTTGGCAATTACATTGTTGTAATTTATGAATTATATAATTGTGATTATTGGTTTGATGGTATTGGTATGCTCACCCCGTGGGGGCTGTCTCTGTTGGGGCAGGTGAAATAGGTACAATGGTAGCTTTGGAGCTGTGATCGAGCTATGAATTGGAGGTGATTCCAGGATCGAGACACCGGAGCTCATGTGGAGCTTGTGTATGCCCTTTTTATACATTAAATACACATAGGTTTATTCGATACTCATGTATGAGCAATAATTATGTGTATATGTGTTGTATAAAGAGGTGGGCCTTTCTCTATTCATTATATGTGTGAGCAATCAACTAGGGAATTGCTAGATGAATTAAGATTGTGATTAGTGTATTACATAGGTGCATGATGTGTTAAATGGTCTTAAAATCGGATATTGCATGGAATAGAATAGATGAAGCAAGAAAATTTTATAGGTGGTATTGTGTGCCACGTTTACATGTAGTTTCCTTTTACACGTGATTGAATGCACCAAATGTATGGCTTAATGCACTAATTGTGGGTTAAGGGCACGGGGGTCCTTACAGACTTTGAGTAATATAATAAGATGTACAACTCCGATTCAACTGGATTTACCCACTACCAGACTGAAACTCCTAGTACTCAATCTGTTCAGACGCAAGTCGTCTAGCAGTTACAATTATTTCACTCTTCTATCTTAGAACAATTACAAATGATAGAGTGAAAATACTTTTAGCACAAATGATCCTAAATTAATCAAATATAATTGTGAGACGTGCTTTGAAACTTTGAGCAGGTCGACAAGATTGAATCTTCGTTGATAGAGTTATGCTCGAATAAATGCTTGATAATAAATGATGGTTGCATTGTCTGAGCATTTAAGTTGCATCCTTATACAGACGTCTCTACCAATGTTAATATTTCCTTTAATGTGCAACTCAGAACTTTGACAGCTTCTGTACAGACTGCAGTCTTCTTTTTGGTCACTGACTGAAGATTTTCTTTCTCATCTGTTATTTCGGCGTTTGTCAGACATGATCTGTTTTGTCTAATTACCCTTTAAGGTAATTTCTATCAACTGTTGTAGTAAGCCTCTTTCAGCATTAAATGCATCGTTCAATGCTTCAATAAATAGCCAATGATCTTTCATACTGATGAACACGATATCATAAGTCTATCTGGGTCGGTCTGTCTGATATTAGCCTATCTGATTAGTTCTGATCTGTCTTAGCATTAGTTTGTCTGCTTAAAATTCGAAACCAACAAATTCCCCTTTTTTGATGAGGACAAAACCTATCTCCTTTTATTCTTAGCTCCTTTTTTGTTATAAGTAATTCTGTTAGTTATGTTCAAAATAAATGAACTACCTTTCTTGTTTTTTTTAGGAGTTCAGATCGATTTTAGTCTTTTAAGTCTTTTAGTTCAAAATAAAAAAAATTGTAAAAAATAAATGAACAAGACTCTGAATTCCAAATGACTAAACTTTTATTAATAAACTGCTTAGTACAAGTACAAATTATCGCTTGTATTGTCCAGATGGCTTAGAAACAGACGGCTTACTGGCTTCTCCCTTCTGTTCCCCCTTTTTGGCATCAGCAAAAGTTTGAAGGAAATTCATGATCTGCCTAAGCTAAGCACATATCACATCTAGACGTTTGTCTTGGGCGAGGAGAGACTTAGCCATAGCAGTCTTATCTTCAAAAGCTATCTCGGCATGTTCTTTGCGCAGGTTGTTCTTGTACATAAGCTGTTGGTTGAACAGAATGCCCAGACCTTGCTGCAATAGAGCTACGCATTTATTCATCTTATCCCGGAAATGATTGTACTCCAGATTGGCAACCTTCTGATCCATGTGAATTTCCCTTACTCATTGGGAGAGAAAGAGAAAATTCTCAGATAATTCCTTGAGAGACTAGGCCATTGATGGAGTGTCATCAAGATCAGACAAATCGGGATCAGCTTCTGCAGACTGCATAACGAGTTCTTTTCCTTTACCAAAAAAAATGATTTAGGCTCGATGCCAATCTCTTGTGCGAAATCCCGAAATGCTGAAGGGATGATGAGGCGGGTGGCAAAATGAGAGATGCAACAACCAGCTTAGTTTATACCGGATCAGCTCAAAAAGATCCTTAGAGAACCGCTGCAAAAATTAATCTTCATCTGCAGACTGAGCTAGTTGGACTGATTCTGGTGAAGACATAGTTTCCTTGGTGGTAGGCGGAGAAATCTGTTGTTCAGTTTCTTCATATCATAGTTCCTTAACAATTTCAGACACCACAAGCCCAACATCTACAACATCTTCAATAGATGTGGTAGTAATCTTGGTAGAGACTTGGTCACCAGGATGCTCGTTTGCAATAGTCGGCTTGATCGTAGATGAAATAGTAGGTGACTCTAACAGTAAAGCCATGGTCTCAACCTCTTTGGCAGTAGGAACATTGATCAGTGGCTGCTCCACTATTTCAGCTGTTGGTGTGGCAACAGCTTGGCTTGAGCATGGAGAATCAGTCTCCATAAATTGTTCATGAGCCCCTCTTTCTTGGTTTGGGATGGTGTGGATTAACCGGACTGGGAGGTGGAGTGGATATGTTCAGCTTCTGTCTGATAAATTTGATAGCCAAATTCAATGAAAAGACATCCATCTCCAATTGGGCAATAGCAACTCGGTCATCCCTGAGCGTTGGACTGGCCAGATCAAGGTTATCCTTCTTGAGTTGGATAAGGTCGTTGGTGATCCGTAGCTTATGGTTGGCACATAAAAGATCTTTTTGTTGCACGGCGATGCGAACATCATTTGTTTCGAACTTTAGAACTTTCTTCTCCATTTTGTTCAACCTCTTAAGATTTCCAAAGAACAGATCGAAATGGTTGATCGTTCTGTACTCAACACATTCTTCAAAGATAGCCGCTCTGGCATGTACCTTCTCTTCCACATCTTCCATGGCCAAATCAATGGTTGTCTGGGCGGCAGACTTAGGCTTGGTAGGTGTAACTTCTGTTATGATAGCCTTGCCTTTCCCAGATGTGAAGGCTGGTTTAATCCCAGATTGGGTGTAGGTACCTAATTCCTTGATCATTATCCCTTTCGGTCTGGTGGGGACTTTGGGTAAGGTTCGGGTTGGAACTTTGGTTGGTTATTGTGGAGGAACGGTGGAGATAGGTTTAGGGTTAACAACTTTTAGGGACTTGGTAGGCTGGATGCGATTATTTGGTGGAGGCTTGGTGATTGGTGATCTGACTGATGCGGACTTTCATCAGAATCAGACTGAACTACCACAAGCTTCTCTTGGCCTTAGATTTCTTCGGTCCGGCCTATTCCGCTCCGATATCCATTTTCAAAGCCATCAATTCAATAGGAGTTGGGGTAGCACTATTGGACTTCAACAAAGCAAGTCCTTTAGGATTGAATATATTTACAGCGCTGAGTGCAATGGTCTTTCCCAACTAAATATTCAGAGACTCCAGCAGTCGGCTCAGATGGACATCAAAGCAGACCGATTGTTTTGAGGAGTTTATAATTTCCAACAGAACACCAAATAGGATAGAAGACCAATTGACATTCATCCCGGAAGATATCGCTTCCATGACTCCAAAATTTTCAACTGTAACAACATCAAAGCTTCCAGCTTTGCTCAGAAGTGGTTTCCCGACGATGTCGCATAATACTTGTAAATGGAAAAACATCTCATTCTTCTTGAATGCTGGTTTCAGAGTGAGACCAAAGACGGAAACTCTTCCCTGGAATTCATTAAGGGTCTCCTTGATTAAAGTAAGGCGGTTAAAATTAGTTGAGCAAATTCAGTCATTCCAGTAGACGGCAGATCAAAAATCTCCGCAAATTATTCCTGAGAGAACTCAATAGTTTGGTCATTGACAGTAGAAGAGATCGAGTTTTTGCGTGAGGTGGCGTTGGTAAATAGTTCCCTGATTTCTGCTTCACAGGCCACAATGTCTGATTCCAAGAATTTTTTTAAGTCTGATGCTTCCAATTTTTTAATACGGAGACCGTCTCATGGTCGTCCATCTGATAAATTGCTTCGAACTCTGAAGACAATGAGTTATAAATGATGGTGGCCATTATAGAATCAATAATTAAGTTTTCAAAATAGGCGAGTTCTAGGAGAAAAACAGACTGAGTAGTAAATGGTAAAAAGTGAAATGAGGGAGACGATGTACAACTGATAAATACCGATATGTTAGACACGTGTCTGCATCCTGTGAGTTGACGTTTGAAATTCAAATTTGAGCGGTCCGGATAAGTGACTAGGTTAAAGTAAGGTGGTTAAAATTAGTCAGCCCGGGCAGTTTAAAATTTCTTTGATAAAGACTAAAATAGTGTTTTGAGTCAGACTATTGGATAACATCATATCGAAAAAGATCGATCTGTGAATCAGAACGAGTTTTTATCTTACTAACCATTGTGTTATGAGTCTGCTCTAACAAACGATCTTTAATAACTAAACTAAGCACATATTGAATTAAAAACCATTCAAGATAAATCTATTAATCCAAGAATTTGACGGAAATAATTAAAATTAGCCTCGGTGAGTGGTTTAGTGAAGATGTCTGCAGCTTTTGATCTGTTGAGATGTACTCGACCTGAATTGCTTTCTTCAGAACATGATCTCGAATAAAGTGATGTCTGATATCAATATACTTTGTTCGAGAGTGCAAGACTGGATTATAAGTGATTACAATTGCACTTGTGTTGTCGCAGAAGATTGGTGACTCACCAGCTTGAATGCCATAATCTCTGAGCTGGTGTTGAACCCAGAGCAATTGAGCGCAACAACTTCCGGCAGCAAGATATTCTGCTTCAGTCGTGGATTTGGCAATCGATGTTTGTTTTTTTACTAAACCAGGAGATCAGTCTTTAATCTAGGAATTGAAAAGCTCCACTCGTGCTTTAATGATCGATCTTGCATCATCCATAGTCAGCATCTGAATATCCAATTAAATTAAATTTTGAATCTTGGGATACCAGAGACCAACGTTTTGTGATGATTTTAGATATTTTAATATCCTTTTAGCAGCTATGAAGTGAGATTGCTTTGGATCAGATTGAAATCTAGCGCGCATACAGAGTTAAATCATAATATCAGGTCGGCTCGCAGTTAGGTATAACAACGATCCGATTAGCCCTCGAAACATTGTTACCTCAACCAACGTTCCCCCATCGTCGTTTTCTACTTTGATTGATGAATCATTGGAGTTGACACAGTTGAGCAAGAATCCATACCTAATCTTTTGAGTAGTTCATTCATGTACTTGGTTTGATTGATGAATATTCCATTGTCCAGTTGTTTGACTTGCAGACCTAGAAAGAATAATAATTCTCCCATCATACTCATCTCAAATTTACTCTGCATGACCTTTGAAAATTTCTCACATAGCTTGGGATTAGTTGACCCAAAAATAATGTCATCAACATAAGTTTGAACTAACAATATGTGTTCCCCTTAGTAATTTAAATAAAGTCTTATTTACCGAGCCGATCCGGAAATCATGTTTTAATAAGAATTGAGATAGAGTGTCATACCAGGCTCTTAGGGCTTGTTTAAATCCATAGACTGCTTTGTTCAACAGATACACATGATTTGTAAAAGAGTGATTAAGAAACCTAGGAGGTTGTTCGATGTAGACTTCCTCCTGCAGCTTACCACAACTGGTGCAAAAAATTCATCAAAGTTGATCCCATCTTCTTGTCGCAACCTTGTGCAACCAGTCTCACCTTATTTCTGACTACCACTCCATTTGCGTCGAGCTTGTTCCTGAACACCCATCTGGTTCCAATAACAGACTAATTGCTCGGTTTAGGAGTTAGACTCATACCTGATTTTGTTGGAGTTGATTGAGCTCTTCTTGCATAGCTTCTATCCAATTTGAATCGGTTAAATCTTCATCAATCTGTTTTGGCTCTAGATCAGAAATGAATGCAGCGTGAGTGAACTCATCACTCATCTGTCTTATTGTTCTGATAGGGGCAGATGGATCTCCAATCACTAGTTCATGTGGATGCTTCTTTGTCCAGCAGTAGTTTGGTCCAAGAACATCTTGACCTGATTGAGAGGGAACATTGATATCATTAGTATCAGATTCGACATTAATAATTGTTACATCTGGATTAGCAGGGTCAGCTTGATGGTAGATCTTCAGTGACTTCTACTGGTATGTCTAGTACTTCGGGATCTGGTGAATTGTCTCTTGACCTGTTTACTTCAATTTTATCATCACTGTTAGTTTCGAGATGGATGTTTTCCATCTAATTTTGCATTAAGTCTTTGTGATTTTCAATATCAAAAGATTCACCAAATACAACATGTATTGATTCTTCAACAATTAAGGTGTTATTATTGAAAACATGAAATGCCTTGTAAACAGATGAGTATCCTAAGAATATGCCATTATCAGACTTAGCTTCAAAGGTAGTTAAGTGTTTTTTACCATTGTTATGGACATATTTGCAACCGAAAATGTGAAAATATAAACCATTCCGTTTGTTACCTGCCCATACCTCATTCAGTGTTAGGTTCAATTTCTTGCTTATCATGGGCCGATTTTGTGTATAGCATGCAGGGTTGACAACTTCAGCCCAAAACGTTTGAGATATTCCTGAATCAGCTAGCATGTTCTTGCTGCTTCTTTAAGCGTTCTGTTGCATCGTTATGCAACTCCATTTTGTTTAGGAGTGCGAGCTGCTGAGTATTCATGCTTGATCCCCTGATCATGTAGGAAGGATCAAGATTCTTTTTAGAGAATTCAGTGTTTTTGTCACTTCGAATCCTATCTATCCAGTGATTTTTTGTTCTGTATACGCTTCAACAGCTTGATAATCTTGAGTTAGTTTGGTCTTTACTGTTTAAAAATATAGTCCATCTAAAGCTTGAGTAATAATCAACTACAACAAGAGTATACATCATTCTCCCTAAACTTGTTAATGGTATAGGACCAAACAAGTCCATGTGCAATAGTTCTAAACAGTGCGAGGAGGATTTGACGTTCTTGTTCTTAAAGGGTGTTCTGACTTGTTTGCCCATTTGGCAAGCTTGGCAAATCTTATCCTTAACAAAGTCGATCTTGGGTAGACCGGCAACTAATCATGCTTACACGGGCTGGTAATGGTCTTGAAGTTAAGGTGATTTAAGTGTTTATGTCATAGCCAATGTTTATTTTCATTAGGCGAGAAAGCATGTAGGATTATCAGGTTGATCACAATTCCACTTTATCTTGTAGGTATCTCCAATTCTGATTCATACTAGCATGGTCTTACCAACAGACGACTTTACAGTGTCACAGTGCATGTGTGTTTATGAAATTCTACGGTGTAACTATTATCATATAATTGACTTACACTAATCAAATTATAGCACAAGTTCTCGACTAATAGCACACCATTTATGATATATTTCCTTAGACAATCTTACCATTGCCCACAGTCTTACCCTTTGAGTTATCTCCAAAATTGATCTTAGGACCAGCTCATTTGGTAATATCAGACAGCAGCTCACTGTTTTATGTCATGTGTCATGAACATCCACTGTCAAAAACCATTTTGATTGTTGCTTCTTGAGTACCTGTAATAAAAAATAATTATATTGGTAATCAATCCTACTTGGGTCTGGAACTGATTAGTCATTTGGTGACCCACACCTGAATCAGTCTGATTGGCTTGTGTGTGCCCTGTCCGGCGTGTGCTGATCTATGTATTCTATGATGTGTGTGATAATGAGCATGATGTGCTTGTTGTGTGTACTGTGTCTTCTAATGTAATGACCTATGATTCTTTTCAGACAATCTATATCTTCGTTGAACAGGTTGTGAGTTATAATAACTGGGTGGTTTTTCTTGCCTTGGATTTGATACTTGAGCTCAGTCTGGTATACTTCGCTTGTATCTCTTCTACAGCTTGGTTAACATAACCAATTTCATTTCTCGAATCATTGTCCTCGAATGAAATTGTTGTTTGAATTATTGGCACTACTGGTTCAGATGTTGTACTAGATCTAACAAATTTCACTTGTTTGATTTTGTCTTTTTCCGTAACAGACCAATTCCACTTTGAGTGCTTTCATTGATACTAAAGCCTAGACCGGCAATATCACCAACGTCTCTCTGTGTCTCTCGCGACTATTCAGATGAAACTCTTGATTTGTTCCATGTTTTGACAATATCAAAAAGTTTAGCATTGTGTATGCTAAGTCTCTGATTGTCTGAATGAAGCTGTTCATATGAGATTTTTAGCTTACTTAGCTTGGTCTTTAGGATGTCACACTCACTTTGCTTAGAACAACTTGGTTCATTGTGCTTATCTATTTGACCTTTGTTTTCGGCTTTGAATCTCTAAAATGATTCAGCTAGCAATTTATAATCATTGGCCATGTCATGTAATGGAGATACTAGTTCTTCTCGTGAAAATTCATCGGAATCAAAGTCGAATACCTCATCGGTCTGACTTGTTTCCTCGGCTGCCATTAGACATTGAACTACTTCTTTGCTATCACTTGATGATTCTTCTGAGCTCTTTGATTCTGAATTAGTCTGAGCTCTTTGATTCTGAATTAGTCTGAGCTCATTGGATGTTGCTTTCCTCAGCTATAAGTACGTTCTGCGTTTTTCCTTGGTGTCATTTTTTATCTTTGTGATGCTTCTTCTTTCGATCATCTATGTCTTTCTTTCCTTTCATCATTCTTTGGTCTGGTGCAATCTGCCATAAAATATCCGGTCTTACCACAATTGTAGAAAGCCTGATCATTAGTAGCAGTATCTTTTCTTTGTTTGTAATGATGAGAGGCTTAAAGTTCTTCTTATTCTTTGACATGAATTTACTAAATTTTCTTAATGAATAAAGATGTAGCATCGTTACTCATTTGTTCCATAGATCAATCTGGAGGAGTAGACTGTTCTGGTACAGCTGCCAACGCATTGGTTGGCTGAGAGGTAGATGGTTCTGCTTCCCCTCTGGTAGCCAGCTCGAACTCATAGGCTTTTAGGTCAGCGAACAGATCATGCAGCTCGATCTCGTTCAAGTCTTTAGATTCTTTCATAGCAATAGTCTTGACGTCCCATTCTTTGGGCAATGCCTCATAACTTATAGAGTAATTTCTCTGTTGGAATAGTCCTTTCCAAAACTGCTCAGTTCATTAACTATGCTAGTCACTCTTTCATCAACTCATTCAGAGTTTCTCCAGACTTAATTTTGATGCTTTCAAATTTCTGCAGGGCAACAGTTAGCTAGCTTTCTTTTGTCTGGTCATTTCCATCACAAAGCTGTGCGATCTTCTCCAGATTTCCTTAGTAGTAGAGCACATCTTAATTTTGTTGAACATATTATTGTCCAATGTTTTGAACAAGATGTCATTCACTATGTTGTCCAGATTTACTTTCTTTTCCGCGTTAGTCCAGCTCTCTCTTTCCTTTTCAAGCATTTGAGGTCCACCGCTTGCAATTTCAGGGGATGTGTAAACTTTTAGAATCTTTATTGGTCTGTTAGTGATAACGTACCACATATCATCGTCTTGAGCACATAGATGGGCTTGCATCTGGATTCTCCAATCATCATATTCATCTTTCTTGAACATGGAAACCTTGCTGAAAGATGCCATCTGTCCACGTATTCTATTATTTAAACACCCGCTCTGATGCCAGTTGTTAGGATGGTTAGGAGTGTTTATGGGGGGGGGGGGGGGGGGGGGGGGGGTGAATAAACACTCTGCTAAATTTGACCTTTTTTTCTTTTCACCGAATTGATATCATCTGGGTTAGCAAATGAAATATATTTCTTAATCAAATTTAAGCTCAACAGACCACTTTAACGGTTAGTGCAAAAACGGTCTGTTTGAATTGGAAAGACCGGTCTGATGGCTAAAACACAAGCGAGTGTAGTAAGTAAATAAACAAGATGTGTTTCTTGAAGTTCGAAAGTAATCTCTCTACGTCTCTTCCCTTCTTCCACTTAAAGAATGATCAACTAGAAGACTTTGAGTAATACAACCAGATGTACGACCCCGATTCAGCTGGATTTACCCACTACCAGACTGAAACTCATAGCACTCAATCTGTTCAGACACAAGTCTTCTGACAGTTACAATAAGTTCACTATTCTATCTTAGAACGATTAAAAATGATAGAGTGAAATACTTTTAGCACAAATGATCCTAGATTGATCAAATATAACCGTGAGACGTGCTTTGAAACTTTGAGTAGATCGACAAGATTGGATCTTCGTTGATAGAGTTCTGCTCGAATAAATGCTTAATAATAAATGATGGTTGCATTGTCTGAGCATTTAAGTTACATCCTTATATAGGTATCTTTGCCAACGTTAATATTTCCTTTTGCTATGACAGCTTCTGTACAGACTGCAGTCTTCTTTTTGGTCACTGATTGAAGACTTTCCTTTCTCGTCTGTTCTTAGCGTTAGTCAGACATTATATGTTTTGTCTAGTTACCCTTTAAGGTAACTTCTATCAATGGTTGTAATAAGTCTCTTTCAGCATTAAATGCATCGTTAAATGCTTCATAAATACCCGATGATCTTTCAGACTGATGGACACGATAGCATTAAGTCCGTCTGGGCCGGTCTGTCTGATGTTAGCCTATCTGGTTCGATATGATCTGTCTTAGCATTAGTATGTCTGCTTCGATCTGATCTGGTTTGTATATAATCGATTTGTCTGCTTCGATCTGATCTGGTTTTGTCATCTTTAAAATCCGGAACCAACAACGTTGAAAAGACAAAAACTGGCAGATGCTGGATTTTGAGAGAGGTGGGGGCATATAAAGTTTAAAATAAAAAACTTAGGGAAAAATTCAATATACAATTTAAGGGGGGCAAAATAGAATTTTAAGGTGCAACCATTCTTGTCATAATTTTATTAATGCTCTCCTTCATCGATTTACTGTCTTGTTCTCTCTCTCTCTCTCTCTCTCTCTCTCTCTCTATATATATATATATATATATATATATATATATATATATATATATATATTTTCTTTTCATATGAGATTCAAGAAGAGGCCCAGATGAAGTGGTCGACCACTCACTAGTCTTGATGTGGAACAAATACTCACCCATCAAGGTATCTTTCTTTGCGTGGAAATTAATTCAGAATTGGGTGGCAACTAAGATAAATAATAGAAGATGAGCGATTCATAAATGACTTACAACGGAATGCCCTTTCTGTGGTGATCAAGATGATGATGTTTCTCATCTTTTTTTCACTTGTAAACTTTCGCATGATATTTGGTCGAATTACTACAGATGGATTGGGTTTAGCCTGGCCAACATTTCACCCCTGATTAGCATTTCTCCCAGCATTCAAACATCCTACCTGAAAACAGTGGAACTGAGATTTGGACTAATGTGAAATTGTATGTGGAGCATCTGGTCTTGGTTAGTGACTAGAAAAGTAGGATTGAATTGTTCTTAGTTAACGATTGGTTTGGATTTCATTTGTTATGCTTGAATCTCAATGCTTGAGAACACTATAATCGAACTTTTGTAACCCACTGCTATTTAATAAACTCTTTGCATTTAATAAACTCTTTGCTTATCCCCCCCCCCCCCCCCCCCCCCCCCCAAAAAAAAGAGTCCCAGATTCTTTTCGCTGAAATTCGGCTTACATCCCATTTTCAGAAGTTGATGAAATGATCCAAATTGATAATCATACAGCTAGCCAAAACTCTCCATGTATCATATGTCCAGTCTGCAGACCAAGGGTTACCTCAACTCTTCGTTCCCCTGGAACATGCCAATATCCTCTTGGGTCTACCTCTCATGCACCCAAGGAACAACCATGTAAATATTACAACACGACATTCACTGCCATTTGCAATCAACACATGATCAATATACACTGCTAACTTAATAGCAGTACATGATTACTCATCGCACTATGGCGGTACACAATCAACACCCCTCGCTTCGTGTAATAGCGACAAGTATTCTATTTATATCAGTGGCTCAATAATAATCCTCGCTTCAAACTATCAGCGGCTCCAGGGATATCCCTCGCTTCGACATACCAACTACCCGTGCTATGATATGACAACATCAAATATCCTGATTTATAGCGCGATAAGACAACGACATTATCACCGCTTCGACATGACATCGGCATTATCATCGCTTCGACGTGACATCGGCATGTATCATCACTTCGACACGACAATGGCATTATCATCACTTCAACATGACAACAGCATTATCATCGCTTCTACGTGACAACAACATGTATCATCGCTTCGACACGACAATGCCATTATCATGAATGTAGCACTCTGCTCCACAGGCTCAAGAGGTGACTCCTAAGTGGCACTTTACAATCTCATCGATGCCTCAATATATATCAATTCAAATCATAATGCATGTGTATAACTTCACGTATACCTGCATTCTTTTAATCACCACATACTCAGAGTCGATCCTCAGATCATCTGTTGTCATAACTCAATGGCAGAGTACTGTCCATCATTTCCTGTCCTCAGATAGCATATCTCATTTTCTGATTTCTCCGGCCGCTTTAACTCTACAACAATACCACATTGAGTGCGTATGTCCATTGGCATCACCAGTTATTCTTACTATCACGTTCCTCATATACCATGCGCTCATGCAACCACAATGGTTAACAATAACACAAATTTCCATTACATTATTCCATACCATGCACATAAGTATATAAATGTCACATCATACTGACATAAATCACAATCATGCGTAAATTATGTGCTAATTAATTCTGTCAACACTTATCTCGGCCCTTTGAGAGCCCAAAGAGCTAACCACTGATTTGATACCACTAATGTAAGACCCCAACACCTAATCACGACATTAGTTCATTTATCATTGTCATTACTCTCTATAAAATTTTCGACAGAATTACCTTGTAAACATGATTCCCAACCTAATTCAATATAACAATGTATACACTTTATATTGCACTATTTGCATTCTCAATTCATTATGCAGTCCCCCTTAGTTATTGCATGATATGCTCAAATGAGAACAGAAATGTCAAAATACATATACAACCCATATACACATGTAACTATGCTCACAGACAAGCATATAATAAATAAATGTGTATCTAGTCGTATAAACCCTGTTACCAATACTACTACTGGTACCCTCACTTACGGAAGCATCCTCATTCAATGGTTCCAACTCCTTTCCTGAATCGATGTGTACATGCTCTACCTTTTTCAACAGAAACAGCCCCCAACAGGGTGATCATACCAATAACATAATTTTCATATCATCGAATACATAATTTGAATGAATACTCCCTGAGTATACCCCAACCATAAGATCTTTCAATCTGTTCATGTTCTCATAATATCCACAATCATCAATTCCAAGGCAATTAAATCATCACAACAATAATTTACTGTACTCATATTCAAAACTGTCAATTACATCAATTCCAAATAATCAATTCATTACAACAATGGTTATTGTAATCCAATTCATCTCAGATATCGATTTCATATTTATATCTCGTCGTATCACATCGATCGCTCAACAGCGGCGACACTCAAGTTCCAAGCACGCTCAGCAGCGGTTGTATCACAATTGTTGCCCGCTCTATAGCGGCATCACAATACCATGATATCTTATCACCATTCTATCACAATTCATTTCATACAATAATATTAGCAAATCTATTATGAATTCACAATTCATTAACTTGTCACATAATATGAACTATAGTTCATAATTAATGATACGTATACCTGCTCGTACGTCACTACGTACCTTAAAGTTGACGACATGATTCTAGACGTTCTCGACGTCCGGAGGCTCATACAATATCTATATCGAATATCAATTCAATATTAATCATTAATTGTTCCCAACAACTTCATTATTCATCTAACAGATACGATATGCCTCCTATCATAATCAATTACAATTTACCATACTCCGTATAGATTTAAATAATCTTGTTTATCTTTTATTAACTTGAGTTATCATCTAACTCAAACATGTAACACATGTGCTACTAAGGTTCAATACGGGTAATATTATTCCCTTGTTAACAAAACTTCCCAAAAAGTCATAATCATCGATAAAATCAATTGTACGAGATCATATCTCAAAATGCCCAACAAATAATAAATTTTCAGAATTTTGCACCTAGAGATCGATCGCTTCCAGCCAGCGATCGATCTCTCGCTGTATAATTTTTTTTTTTTTAAAACAGTCCAGAGATCGATCTCTCTAAAGTGGTGACCGATCGCTCGAGGGCAGTAACATTTTACCCAAATTTTTGCTTCCAGCGATCGATCGCTCCATAACTAGAGATCGATCGTTGAAACTGTTCATCGTCCAAAAACTTAATTTTCTTCGGGCGATCGATCGCTATACACCTAGCGAATGATTGCTAGGCCCTGTATCAGCCAAAATTCGAGATTTTAAAGTACCAATTCAAACCAAAACATAACCACACCTCATAACCTACAATGCCTCAACAATAACACCATATAACACCCCATTGTCTCAATATCAAACTCAATTCCGACATCCATAATCTCAAACCACAAATTTCATCATAAATATCCAAACACCACAACAAAAGCTCGAGATACATGAATAACAATTAGCCAAGAAGTAAGCAAGCATTAAGCATATGAAACGAGATGCACTACACTCGACAAATGGTAACCAGTTATAGAATTTCGAGTAGGGTTATTCAGTGAACTCATTCATAATGAGCACATATTCATGTGTGCTGACTTCTTCAAGCCAACACAGATGAAACGCGACGTACTACACTAGACACATCATTTATACCAGTGTCTTGCAAGCATATATCGATATCCCATTCTCGAATGCTCATTAACCAGGAACATTTAGAAATTGCAGCCGAGAATGTATTTTACTGTCACCATAATATGTGTTACCACATTCTATGGACTATAGCAATCTCTAGGACTTCATCAATGCATCATGATGCATGGGTAAACAGATGAAGAAATGTCATATATATTAATTTTCAAACAAAGATTTTTCATAATAAGATTACAAATATAATCAATCATCTATTGATTTACTTAAATCACATATGACAATGTCTTTCACTTTCATCAAAGCCAGCTACTCTTTGTTCGACCATCTCCTCAAGATGTCTATCAAACATCATGCTTTGGACTTGTCAACAACTTCATGTCCTTGAGAAGAAGGATGTGATGGAGAAGCATTTGCAATAAATGTCATATTTAGAGCAACAAGTACATAGGAAGATGCATTATAGGTGGAGCCCTAACACTCTTCTTGAGCTACTAGAGAAAAGGCTCGAGCAATCAAAGGCAGGGGATCCATCAATAAGAGTTGACGGAACATTAGCAAAGGAATCATCCAATCCAAGCAGAAATGCCATCACATACTCTTGTTGGTGATAAGATTCCGAAGATTTTACTACACCACAACTACACTTTCCACATGCAAATAAGGCGAAAATTAGATAATTCATCCCAAAGAGATTTCAATAGTGTAATATACTGCAGCAGTATTCTTGTTTTGAATGTGTGTGTGTGTGACAAAATCATGGCGTAATTCAAAAATACATGGTCCATTACTCTGTTGGAAACAATCAAGAAGATCGTTCCAGATATAACATGCAGATGAAGGAAAAAAAATACTCATAGAGATGTCCTTAGAAACTGATTAAGGATCCAAGAAAAAAATACATTACTATTGTGAATACAAGCATTGAGTAAAGAAACATATGTACCATTAGGTTGAGCTATAGGACAATCAATAAACCTTAGCTTGTTCTTCATCGAGATGGCGATGAGCATCACATGACTCCAGGAAGCATAAGGTTGTATGATGAAGAAAGTAAGGGCTAAGAGGATCATCAATGGCGGACTTGCCAGACTAAGAACATGAAGTTCATGATGCATATGCCATAATTTCAGCGATCGGAAACAACAAATCAATTTTTAAAAAAAAAATGAATTGAGAAATCCCGAAGCAACTCGGAAGAACAATGATCAAAAGATTCTGTCAAAACCAATATACTGATATCATAATCCAGAAAGAGGAAGAACTCATTGACAAAAATATTGTGTATTGCATAATTGTACAGAATACAATAAAATAGGATCAGTATTGTTCTTGCGGGTTGGTTTATTATTTTCGTTGTTTTTTTAAAAAAAATTTGTTTAATTGTTAGTTTTCCTCTACTATAGTGCATCAGTGCTTGATGCACTATCTTAAGTTTTATACTGCAAGAGGTCATGACTTAGTCTCATCTTGTATTGTTAAATTAAATAATATTGTACAATACTCTAATATATAACTTAATAATAATATGGTCCAGTTCTGTAAAATTGGCTTTAAGCCTATGATTGTAGACCAACTAAATTTGGGCTTCTTTTTGGGTCGACTTATGTCGAGAGTCGTCAAATAGGTGGGTTAGGTTAATATTTTTGAGCCCGTTGGAAGGCGGGTCTATACGGGCCAACTCTTAGGCCTTGGACTTTGACGGATTGGCCAGCAGGCCTGACGATATTTTTTTAAAATAGTTATTTCTTTTTTTAGCCTTAATTCATGAATAGAAACTCAGTATGACACGAAAAATCCGATCAATTATATATTTTTTACTTGGTCGTGTTTCAAAGATGCAACATGTATTTCAAATTTGAATAAAATATCGATTTCTTAGTCAAGTATTTTTTAATGACATGGTTAATATCTAGATAAAACCTAAATGATACCACTTACGTGGCTAACATTTGATCACATTCATGAACCCGATGTTGTTGGACAAATACATAGAAAAAATAATCAACATTCGCATAGGAAATACGTGTATTAATTAATTCAGCGGTTTTTCGAGAAAAAAGAAATTAATGAAGAGATTGAAAGACCAAGTTATTTATAACTTGATTCGTAAGAAATTAAATGCAAAAATTGAATCGTTTATTCAATAAAAAGTATATATAAAGGAGTGGAGTTCAATAGTGTCTGCCTCGTCTTTTTTCTTGTTAATAAATAATAAATTAAATGGCCAACCCCTGTTTCTTCAAAGTAGGTGCAATTGGGAGTAGAGGGAGTGATGCTCTTTGGGATGAGAAGGGGCGCGCAGACATTGTTCAGATTTTCATATGGCATGGTGAAGAAGGAATCACTGGAATTCGATTTCAATACTGTGAGAATGGTCGATTAATTATATCTGATATGCACGGTGCAATCTTATGTTATGGGAAACAATTCGATATTGTAAGTTCAGAAATCTCTTCTCATGCAGAAAATAGTAAACTCAAGAAATCATCATGTCATAATTTTTGGTGACAGGTGAGACTCAATTACCCTTATGAGTATATAACTTCGATCAGCGGTGAAGAGACGACGAACTCCGACGGTGTGCTATCACTCAAAATTGGTACAAACTGCAGAGAATACGGACCGATCGGTGGAACCACAGGTGGCTCCGGGACATCATTTTGCTTCCGTTTAGGTGATCAGTTTGGTGGATTTTTTGGCACGGCAACCCCGCTGAGGATGACATCAATCGGAGCTTATCTCAATCCTCCCACAACTCACATCCTTGCAACCTGGCAACCGAAAAAGTAATAAGCCAGTTAAACAGGAAACCAAATTTGTTTCTTTTTAAGAGATCGATGTTTATTGTATTTTGGTGTGGTATTTTCTCATTTGAATACAATTTCTTGCTTTTTATTTGTTTTGAAGGACAAATACAAAATTCTTATATCATCTTCGACATATTTACTTAATCTGGTGATCCTGCGACATTCTTTCTCCGAGTTCTCCGAATATTTGTCCAAGACTTATTTACGGCAGCGAGAGCCATTCGAGATGGCTCCAATTCGACCTCGACTTTTGAAGGGTCCAACAATAGTTTCTCTCTAATAAACCTGTCCAAATCAAAGCCCCTTCTATCTTCTGTATCAGTAGATAATCCTCTGGATTTGTCATCTTGATCACCTCATGAAGGCGACTTCTCAAAATTCTTTAAATTCAAAAGTCTCTTTATACTATCAATAGCTGGATCGATGATGTCCAAGAATCCCATGATCCATGATGCATCATCAACAACTTCGATGCGCTGTATTTAACCAAGAATCATGGTCATCACAAGTCGAAAGTCTAAATAAGTACATCAGGAAAAATACCTGTTGGAAGTAAAGGTTGCGAATTTCTTCAGCTCGTACAGAATTTCCTTGATCTTCTTCCAAATACGCCCAAGTCATCCATGTTATATAACTTTGAGAATTTATGTTAAGCGAAGATCTAAATAGTCTTCGAGCTGCTGATAAATTGCCAACCCTTTGCTCTAAAACACCCCAAGCCTACAAATATGCTCAAGATTAGAGTTGAAAAAGTAAACAAGTGACTATA
This sequence comes from Haberlea rhodopensis, assembly GCA_907163345.1. Classification (NCBI taxonomy): domain Eukaryota; kingdom Viridiplantae; phylum Streptophyta; class Magnoliopsida; order Lamiales; family Gesneriaceae; genus Haberlea; species Haberlea rhodopensis. The sequence continues at coordinate 1,114,469 of CAJQUN010000054.1, read as the reverse complement.
AAAGCCAAACTTGAACCTGTTCACTCACCTGAAGGCACCGAGCAGCACTTTCACTATTACAATCAATCGACAGAGCCTTTTGGTATAACTCCCGAGCTGTGCCTAAGTTCCCTTCTTTCCATTCCATCCAACCCCAAGCCTAAAAATCAGTAGAAAAATTATCAATCTTCACTTGCAGTTTCAAGTTCGGGGCATAAATGTAGGCCAGGATTTTTTAGTATGCTAGAAACTAGAGTTTGGGGCATTTCATGCATAAGCACTCACGATCCACACTGGTTGATGCCTTGAATCCAACTCAGACGCCCTTCTAAAGAGCACTCGGGCTAAATTTGCTGTCGAGTATCTGTATTCCAACAATGCAAGTGATTGCAAAAGAACTGGATCTCTAGGATTCACCGCATGCCCTACTTTCAGAAGTTTTCTCGCTAAATCAACATTGCCTAGATTACCTTCGAAGACTCCCCACACATGCCATGCAAACCTATTCTTCGGACTAGCCTGGACAGCTTTCTGCACCCAAATTAAGAGGGTACCAAGGGGAAGTTCAGATACACAAAGAAACAACCTCAAGCCAAACCGGAATTAAAATCTCGAAGAAAAGACCTCAAAAAGCCTTCTAGCAGCAGGGTTGTTCTCCTGTTGTGCCTCAAGCTGTGCCCACGCCTTCAAAATAAGCAAACACAATTAGTTCCATTTCCATCACCAACATTTTCAAATGGCAGTACTTTCTTTTTCTACAACTTACTAGCCAACTCGCACAGCTTTTGGGATTGCATTTGGTTGCTTGCCTGAACAAATATTGAGCTTGTTCATACCGCTTCGCTTTAACTTCAAGTAATGCAAGCGTCTGGTATATGTACTCATTCCCACCACAGAACTTGAGACCCTTCCCCAGAAGATTTCTTGCTTTTTTAATATTTCCTTGTTGCATCTCCAACACTGCCCATCCATGCCAGGCTGCAATGTGCCTCTTATCAGCAACTGTGGCAGCATCAAATAACTCTCTAGACCTCCTTGTGTTACCCATCTTATTTTCCAGAACAGCCCAACACTGGTACAAAAAGAAACATGGAATATATTGTTCAACTCATCAACATACTAATTTCTCTGAGAATATAGATTCAAAACCAACCTGCCAAATGTAAGAATTTTCCCCTTGTGTAGCTTGACATCCCGTTTCATACACAGCTCTTGCTTCATCCATTCTTGATTGTTTACTCAAGGCCTTCCCCAAGGCCACGTAGGGCCTCCCATCTTCTGGCCAGTAACTTATACACTTGAAGACATTGCATGATTAGACAATATCGAACAATGAGAAAGGCTTCAAAAACTCAGTAAATAGCATCATTCAATCGAACTTTGAACTCAGACAATATTAACCACATAGTCAACCAAGGACAAGTGGACAACTATGAAAAAAAGGTTTCATTGAGCAAATCCAAATAGGTTATTACAAATATCCATAATCTACCTTCTTGAGAATCTCCTCAGCCTCTTCAAACTGATAATTCCGCACCAAAATCTTTGCTTTGTACAAAGCCAAATCCAAATTCACCAAAAGGAGTCTCTCAGAACTTGACGCAACCCTCTCAGGTTCAAAGATTGCCATCTTCTTCGCTAATCTCGAGAGCCCCTCATCAACAGCCGAGAACGTTTTAAGTTTTTTCAGCTCAGCAGAAGTTTCAGAAATTTCTCCATCTCCAGCAAACTTTCCTTCTTCTTCATCTTCATCAGAAAACTCCATAACCGGCCTACGAACAACAAGTAACTCCTCTAGGGATTTCTTGGCATCCATGATCTCTGCATTGAAATCATCTTTATCTTCCATGTCATTGTCCTTTTGTACTGCAGATATTTGTGGCTTTTCTTGAAGAATTGGCGATGATGATGATGATGATTCATGAGCTTGTAAATGATTTGGAAAAGGGTATGAAGAGTAAGATTGAAGAGTTTTCAAGGGTACTGGGAAGCTAAATTTTGAGGAATTTAGATTCTGATAAGGTGAAAGGAGAGTAAACTTAGAGCTGGAGGAGGAAGAAGAAGAGAACAACTTCATCTTCGTAACGGCTAAACTGTAGATACAACGGTGATAGGCTGGCTTTAGACGAAGTTTTGTACTGCATGACCGATATATCCTCAAGAACTTTTTGCCTAAACATTCGACGTGGTGGAATTATTGTATTACAAATCATTGGTAGAAAAGTAATTTCATACCCAAAAGCAGTCGGACAGAACTTGGCCAAGTCGCCAAATTTTGGGAGGCTCACATTTTATCCAAGAGTAGATTTTTTGGCCACGTGGCACCAGCTTATTGGCGGGGATGTAAAAATTTTAGAAGTAATCTTTCCACTTGGGAAAGTAGCCAAGAAGAATTCAACCTCACGTAATTTTTCAAAAGGAAAAAAAAAATTAAATATTAATTTTAAAAATGATATGTTTTATCTCAATCATCTAAATTTTTTAGTCATTTTGCCATACATAATTCGATCAGCCCCAGATAATATTGATTTCTAGCTCCGCACCTACTATGATGAACTCCAATTAGTGCATTCGCATAGTGTACCCAAAATTCTATCCACTTCCATTATATGTATATTCAAAGTTTGTAGTGTCCTTATCATTGAACATTGTTACACTTTGAATCTAAAATAACTACTTTATCATTATAGATGGTTGAGATGCTTACATCCATCCAAAAGAATGAAACTCAGAGATGGGAAGAAATCTTTATCTCTCTTAGTTAAATCTCCTGACCTCTCAAATTGTGAGTTTGATGTTCACAACACAATGTGGCTAAGAAAAAAATATTGCTAAATAATCTGTTCATCAAATATGGGGAGACAAAAGGAACTGGGACCAATCTATTCCTTGTTATTAACGTTGGTATAAAATTAGAATTTGTTCAATCTGTTAGGTATCTACTGTACTACCTTTAGGTTCCGCCAAAAGATCTCATAGCAGGTGTATGTACATGTAAACAATAACAAACAATAGAGAAATAACATATAAAGCTATTCAAGATAATAAATGATGAGTTACCAATATATGGCTCAGATAAACACGTTTTGTAAACCAAGCTTGTCATCTACAAACCAAGGTAAGGACCGGAAGGTGATTCACTGAGACAACACCCTCGCCCGAAACCTCACAAGAAAAAAACCACAAAGGAAACTGACGAAAACACATTCAGACAGCCAGAGGCTAAAAATATTCTCAATTTTTCAACACTCTCTCAATGGAAACACTCTCAAGAACATAGAGAGATTATCACGAAGAAAATGCGCACATGAAAGTAGGGTTTCGAGAGTAAGAGAGAAGACGAAGAAGACTCGGATTCCAAAATGAATTTAGGGTTTAGAACTTTGGCCTTTTTATAGCTCAATTGGAAATAGACGGACGAGATGTGAGCTACAGAAAGTTCCAGAAGTGGGCTTGAGATAAGATAACTAATCGGTGGGTATAGGAGTGAACTGGGCCAGCATGTTATTGGGCCACATCACCGCATTTTCCACCTTGGTTCAGTATAGGTTCATTATACACATAGCTTTACAATAGTGTATCACCATCGCCACCGTCTCTCCCAAATACAGCGAACGCACAAAGCAAAATGTATCATATGGGAAAGAGAACACATCACCAACCAATTGTAACAAGCACACAACAGGTTATAATTCAACAACATTACCTTCGAGGAAGCCAATTTCAGAAATTAAGCCCTTTACCCAGATAGCTTCTTTTAAGGCTGCAGTCACAGCATCATATTCAGATTCAGTAGTAGAAAGTGCAACTATATGCTATAACTGAGATTTCCAACTAATGCACGAGCCACACAAAGTGAACACATAAGATGTTGATTTTCTACTGTCCTTATCATTAGCATAATTTGAATTTACATATCCTTTTAATTTAATCCCTTCATCACACTTGGAATACTTTAAACAAACTTCACAGAATGTTTCAACTATCTAAGTAACCATTTAACAGTATTCCAATGTACCATACCAGGATTAGACATACACTTACTTAAGCAACTAACAGTATATGCGATGTCAGGCCTAGTGCTAACCATGAGGTACATTACAGATTCTATAGCTTTGGAATAAGACACATTTTTCATACAACTCAAATCATGTTCAGTTTTGGGAGACTGGTCTTTACTCAATAGGACATGAGCAGCAGGAGGTACATCCACTAGCTTAGCGGTGGTCATAGAAAATTTACTCAAAATCTTCTCAACATAATAAATCTGATTAAAAAAATTGTGAAATTTTTTCTCTCTCTAACAATATTCATGTCTAAAATCCTTTTAGCATCTCCTAAATATTTCATGTCAAATTTGGTACTCAAACAATTTTTAACATGCTCAATAGACTTAATGCAAGGGCTAATCAGAAGCATATCATCAATATATATTAACAAGAAAACAGGAACTGAAGCATTTTCTTTAAAGTATAGACAATGATCATAATTACTTCTTTTAAAGTTCAAAGAAATCATGCATTCATCAAATTCTTGTTCCATTGCCTAGGTGATTGCTTCAAGCCATACAAGGATTTACTAAGTAAACAGACATATTCAGGTTTCTTAGAATCAAGAAAGCCGTCATGTTGCCTCATATAAATTGTTTCAACCAATCACCATGTCAAAAAGGCTTTTTTACATCCATTTGTTTTAGTTCTCAATTAAACAGTAACTAATGCGAGCATGATCCTAACGTTTGTGAATTTTACTACAGGAGCAAAGATTTTTGTATAATATATCCCTTCCTTTTGAGTAAATCCCTTTGCCACTAACTGATGAGATATTTCTTACCGCAAGAGCACGGTTGTCAAGTTTTAGTATATGAATTTTAACGTACGGATGTCGAACCTACGGGGATTGAAAAATAAGTTATGTCAATTACTGTAATTAGAATAGTCTCGACTTTAGTTAGACAATCAATAGCAAAATTATTAAATTAATCTACTGAAATAAATAACTTAGCAATATGAAGACTTTAAAGTGGAGAAAATCAATGAGAACGGATTCTAGAGGTTCGACTTCACTCATTTATCTACTATGTTGTGTTCTTCAGTTTATTAGTCAAGACTCCTATTTTAATCTATTACCTCTCTCGAGTGTTAAATATAAATAAACATCTAATAGTCATCTTGATGTGTCCACCTAAGATAAAAATTAAACAATTTAAATAACACAATAATTCGTTCTATGGCATTGTAGGAGTTATACGCCTGTCGACTATATAAATTTCCAACGATGTAAATTCTTACGGTCATATTCAAACCCCTTCTATCGAGTGATAGATTCTAAATAAATATGACGATTCAACTAGTGATAAGTTAATTGAAACGCAAACAAATTAGAAATCACAAACTAACCATATGAAAACCCAAATAATATTTATGAAATAATCAACGATACAGTTTCAAGATTCGTCTCACTATAGAATAATAAATTAGTTCATGAAATTAAAAAAACACATAGACATGTTCTTAATCATCATAAACATAAAGGAAAAGATAATCAAACAAATTGGATGATGGCTCTCCGTCTCCGGTAGTCGCCGTCGTCTTCTCCGACATCAAATCTATGTATTTCGTTGTAAGCACGCCGTCTCAGTCGATACGTCTCGGTTGTGCTCTCGTAGTTGTTCACATCGTGCGTGAATTCTCCTTCCGTTTTGCTCCGAGACGTCGTCCTCTCTTTTTCTCCTCTTCAAAAACCTAGTTTTATTTCTGAATATGAATCCCCAATAATCCTCCAAAACCACCCATAAAAGCCCCTAGAATCCGAGTGTATCAGATACGGAAGGTAGGAAATTTTTCCAAAATTCTGGTGGCATATTTACGCCGATGATATTGGCGTATCTACTCCGATGATGTGTTAAACTTCTGGCTTCCCACATAGCTAGTGAATTTACGCCTCACTAGTTACACCTGTATGACATATTTACGCCTCGGATTGGCATATCTACGCCTTCTTTAATTCTTCACAAATTGCAATTGTTGTAGCCCTAGCATATTTACGCCCCAGAATGGCGTAGTTACGCTTGATTTAACTCTCCACAATAATGATTGTCGTAGCCTTGGCGTATTTACGCCCCATGACAGGCATATTTATGCCTGTCTCTTGAGTGAAAATTTGAGGCCTTGACATCAATACACCATTTTGATCAGCTTTTGCACCCTTTTAGTCCACAAAATCACGTAGTTACCTCGATTCCTACAAGACGTAACAAAGCAATACCAAAACGCATAACTTTGATCGAAAAACCAACATCAATCCAAACAAATTCAAAGAAATAATAAGTACAAAAACACACTTGTCAAACCCCCTAAACTTAGATTTTTGCTAGTCCCGAGCAAAATTAAGAACAAAAGAGAAAGAGAAAACAACCAAATCAAAATACCCAAGTTGTGTAGTGATCAAACATGATTGGCCTCAGAGCGTCATGGTCTAACATTCAACTCAATTTTCATACCACCCTCAATCAAAAGAGATTTCCATTCACATATATCAATAGGGTTTTTCACGGTGCCACTTTGGTTTTGAACTTATTGTTAAATAGAAGAATATGCTTATAAGAAGAATGGAAAATATCAGTCAAGGTAATGAGACACGTGTGTGTGTGTGTGAATGTCAACGCATACTCATCAAACATGTCTCTAGAGAGTCCATAGGCTTAACTTTTGTAACCTTCTCCGCTAGTATATTGGACGAACATGGCTCGGTCAATAGGTCTTAATTGACTTATAATATATGGACTCGGCTCATGGCTTCAATAAAAGGATCGGATATTCAAAATAATAGAGTAAGTTAAATATAGTATTCTTGTGCACTCTCATCTCATAATTCCTTCTATTGACAATTCATCATTTTTTTCACATTTTGGATTCACCATCCTTTCTCATCCGCCTCATCATTCACCTCATTATCATTCTTCACATCTTCAACATTTTTTATGCATCCATAAATTTTTTTCATTGTTACTCCCATTCTATTTTTCATTTACGAATATGTGAGATATTTGAAATTTTAAAGCGCAATAAGGGCTTACTCACTTCAGGGTAGGAAATAGTGTATAAGCTATCAACAAGGTGGTTGATGTAGGATTTTGAATTGATGACGTATGGGGGTTATTATGAGTTTTGCACATACCATTCGATTTTCAATAAGCTCAAACGGGTAGCTAGAGATAAAATGATGTATTTTGGTAGCTTCAAAGGCTCAAACGGATCAAAAATTGCCTAGATCATTCCTAAGCCACATACCGTCCGTATTGCGCCTCAAAGGATAGTAAAGCAAGTTATAGACTACTCTCAATTCCGAAATAACTTATATCATTTGACCAATTTGCTCAAATTGTGTCTCAAAACCAAGGTAATATCAAAGAAGTTGAATGGGATTCTAAAACAAATTGCATGATATTCAAGTCCCATTATTACATTTTAAGCTCAATGGGGCTACTATGGCATTTTATATCAATGAATAAAAGCCCAACTCAATTCCAAAGATTGACTATATCATTTATATGCTCACTTAAATCACATGTTGCTTCAAGTGACAATCAATTGAGTGATAAAATCATAAGATCCGCCAACATAGCGAACTAAATTTTCAAAATTTTCACAATTAAGCAGCAATTCTATCATCGGCCTCACACTTCAATCATACACAACTTATGACCCAACAACTAACTAGACATCCTATAAATCAAAATCAAAACAAACTACTCAGGAATTCAGGTAAACCATGCACGGTGTGATAGGCATGCAATTCATATGACCCCTAAACTTAAGGTTGTGCATTGTCCTCAATGTACTGAACCGAGAAAAATAAGAACGAAGCACATATCTGTTACAACGACCGCCAGTGATCGTCGTTCTCTTCATCATACTATGGGTAGGGTGGCAGAGTCGGCTGTTGTGGTTTAATATGATCAATGGACCTCCGCATCAGTATAGACATGTAATAGAGACAAATAATGATAAACGGCTCTGTTTAAGACATGACAATATTGTAAGGAATCCGAATCAAATCGTGCAGCTTAATAAAATTTTCGGATTCCCACCGAGGACCTATACGGAGGATTCATATCGGGTGTCGAGAATTATACCTTTGTAGCGTGTTTGATGCAGATCCCTCGAAGCAACACGTCCACGAGTCACGAGCAAAACGTTTTGAGTTTTGCCTCTGCGGTATCCACACGATCAAATCGAAAGGGTGTCAACGTTATAGAGTTGCTAGACTCGATATAACTCAACTGAACAAAGAACACCAGATGTCAACGCTAAGTGACGGCTGGTTTGTTTTTGTTCGAATTATCTGCTAGGGTTTTTGTTAATCACCATTAACCCTTCCCTGACATGCACATATATGTATATATAAGATATTTCTTAGGCGGCGTTATATCATCAGAATAAGGCTTTTCATAAAACCCTTGGCCCATCCCATATATCTGTATATCCATATCATATTTAGATATATCTAAATACGGCCCATAAAATTATATGATTAAGACTCTTCTTAATCAACTTAATGCATCCAATGAATTTTAACTTCCCTTTATCGATTTAATCTTTTGTGCGACCCGTTAGGATCTTCTAACGTTGGCAGTGATGTAAAATCTTATTTTATGTCACAAGCAATGAGCGATATCTAGCAACACATCGAGGCTACCCAAGTTACAAGAATGTCATTGACTCGACATTACATATGGCTTGTGATAATATTCACCACATAACTTACACTTTGTCCTATGTCTTTAGATTAAACATGAGTCATGGAATAGTCATACTCGTATAGTTCAATCTTTTATTTCTTGATCCCCAAGTAAACTAGAATAAACGAATAAGCTCGATATCACATATTGTAATACCCCCGAAATGATATATGATTATGTTCTAAGATGATGAATTATGATGTGTTTAAGGGTTGTGGTGTATTTAAATTGGGGGCCACGATTTATGATATGATGATATGATGTGGGGAGCATATTGAGTGTTTTTAAAGGATGTATTAATTAAATGAAGTTAGAAAATATCGAGTGAGGATATTTTAATGCATCGTACAAAATACCGGGATACAATTAAACACCACAAAACCACCCTACATGCAACCACCCACCCCCCACTTGCATGCAACCCACGCCCCCCTCCCCTGTTTTCTGGAAAAGAGGTTGACCAGGCAGGCATGTTCCCACTTAGATATTTTCACCAAAATCTCTTCCAAAAACCTCCTTCTTCCTCCCTTCTCTTCGTCTGATATCTGGACTACTGCTAGGAGGAAAGTGGTAGGAAATTACTTGTCTTTTCTTGACAAAAATCGGAGAGCAAAAGTGGTGAGGGATCACGCTGGTTCACCAGCTTTTCGTGTTTTTATATGTATGTTATTCACAGCAGTTTTGGCATGCTAGTGTTAGGGTTATTGAAACCATGTTATGAACACTTGTAGGTAATGTTTATGATGTCCCTAGCATGCTTTGTTAAGTGGCTTACATGACTTATGTGCTACATTTTCGATTGTAAAAAGGGCTCCTCGAAAATCTGGAAAAGGAAGTACCCTGTTTTTATGTTGAGTAGGGCTTTTATTATGAAGATTTGAAGCACGTTAGCTTAGGTTATGAATAAACCTTTGATGTGCATACATACACGAAAGTTCGGTAAACATGCCAACATAAATATTTAAGCATGAACTATGGGCTATGTGTTAGTTTCATGACTATAAAAATGTGTGTTCAAGAATTCTGGACTGAAGAATCATGCCCTGTTTTCCGAAAAAGCTGGTCGGGTAATGATAAAAAGGGGTAGATTTAATGCATGTAGGTTTAAGTTATAAGTGAACCTTTAATTTTAATACATGCATGAAAGTATGTGGAAGTTATTGATATTCTTGTTTAAGCACGTTATGTGTGTTATGAAGTAGAATTAATGGTATGAAATGGGGTGCTCAAAAATCTGGGGAAATCCCGATCATTCAGAGTTCTCGATCGATCGAGATTTGGTCCAGATCGATCGAGCAAGTCAGTAGGTCTAATGTATGTTTTAAAATTTTGATGCCGATCGATCGAAGAATTTCTCGATCGATCGGTGAAGCTTCTCGATCGATCGGTAAAATACTTCGATCGATCGAGCGAGGCAGGAAGCTATGGCACTGTTAGTGCACAGTGTCTCGATCGATCGAGATCTTGGGCCGATCGATCGAAAGAGGCAGTAAGTTGAAAAATATAATGATGTTTTATTTTGTTAAGTTTATGATGTGAGATGGTTTTGAGGCATCTAATATGGTATTATGTGGTCTTGTAGAACCATCCCAGGTACCGGCACCATCGAGGAGATAAAGTCTGTGACTCCTCCTCTTTTTTTAAAAAAGGTACGTAAGAGACGTACGGGCATCGGACGGTAAAACACATCCCTACACTATGACTATGCATTTATCGCATGAATATATACGATAAAAATGATGAAGTTTACACGATGAAATAATGATGTTTATATGACGTTTATATGATGATGTTTATACGATGTTATTGTGGTAAGGTGCCACGGGGTAAGGTGCCCCACATGGTAAGTAGCCATGCGATGTTATTGTGGTAAGGTGCCACGGGGTAAGGTGCCCCACATGGTAAGAGGCCATGCGATGTTATTGTGGTAAGGTGCCACGGGGTAAGGTGCCCCACATGGTAAGAGGCCATGCGACGTTATTGTGGTAAGGTGCCACGGGGTAAGGTGCCCCATATGCATGATTTTAAATCAGGGACAACAATAAGAAGTTAATGAATATCCAGCATATTTACTTAACCAAGATTTCATGCATTTACTATAATGTTTATATGTTGTTAAGTAAAATTGTATGCTCATGATGTGTTGTCCCTGTAGGTACGCTTTTGGACGAAAGGACTGAGGGTCGGGTTGAGGCAGTGAGCTACGAGGGACACAGGAACGTATAGGATTCCAAGTTATGATTAGTATCTACTCTAGTAGTAGTGTAAATCTAAATGACATTCTTTTGGAATGTAATGAATTATTTTTGAAGTTTTGTATTTTGGCCTGTAATCCTGTTAGCTCGTGTAACAACCGATTCCTTAAGACGTTATTATGCATGATTAGTCCTTCTTATGTCTAGTAATCACTGTTAAGGTGGGAAGACCCCACATTAGTGGTATCAGAGCAGTGGTTAGATAACTCGGGAATGAGTGAAGGGTAGCCTTAGCAATAAGTTGGCTAGGTACCTACTATTGAACATGTTTTATATGTATGTTGCATATGAGTTTCTATGTTATGCTAACATGTTTAATTATCTAACGATGTGCTTTATGAACTGCTTTTGGTGTTGTTATTAACCCTTGTGTTGCAGCATGGCAGCAAATATAGAAGTGGGTGACGCCATTAGTGTAAATGCAAGTGCTGGGCGTACGAATCCATTGCCACCACCAGCCTTGGGCGAGGAACCCTCTGAACAGCAGTTGCTACCTGGGGAGTTGAGCTTGGCTCAATTTATGATGTATCGACCCCCGATGTTTGAGGGAATAGAATCAGGGGAAAAAGCTGAGGAATGGCTGGAGAGGATTGAACAGATATTTGTGGCAGCGCCTTGTGCAAAGACGGCCTGGATCAGATTAGCAGAATTTCAGCTGTCCAAGAAGGCATTGATGTGGTGGAAAACCACAGTGATTGAGCAAGAGGCTCTGGGACAGGAAGTAAATTGGAAGATGTTCCGAACGCGGTTTTTGAACCGCTATTTCTCAGCCGCTGCAAGACAGGCCAAGGAGGATGAGTTTACCAGTTTAAGACAAGGTACCATGCCTGTATCTGACTATGCTTTGCATTACTGTTCCTTACTACGATATGTGCCACACATTGCTGCAAGCACTCAAGCAAAGATGCGGAACTTCATGAAGGGCTTGAGGCCTGAACTGTATGACAGGGTGATCACTTATGGCCCTGCTTGTTTTGATGATGCACTCTCACGAGCTGAGCTAGCTGAGCTGGGAGTTGGTGCATATCCTGATGCGGTGCCACCTCCAGCACCCCCTCAGAAATCTACTTCTGACCACTTGAAGCCCAGGGGTGATCAGTTCAAGCCTAGGGGGAACACGTCAGCATCGAGATTCAGTGGCAAGAGGCCCGAGAATCGATGGAAAGGGAAAGGTAGGAATGATACTCCATCTGGGAGAGGACAGCCTCAGGGAGATAGATCTGGAAGAGCTCAGTGCACTATATGTGGACTATCACATTTGGCAAAGGACTGTGTTGGCTGCTATGTCTGTGGCGACAGAGGCCACTTCGCCCGACAGTGTCCCAACAGGGGAAGACAGCAGAACTCTGCGGGGAGGCCTGTGGACAGAGCGGCACCGCACAGACCACATTTCGCACCGAGGCAGTATGGAGGTCAGCCCACGGGACCACCTCAGGGTCAGGTGTATGCTTTGACGAGGGAGCAGGCTACAGCGGCTCCGGAGGAGGTGATAGCGGGTACGTGTCTTTTATTTACGCAACCTGCTCTTATATTGATAGACACAGGTGCGTCGCACTCTTTTGTGTCGACGAGTTTTGTTGAAAGGCACCACATATGCACTTCTCCGTCGCCCATACCTCTTTTAGTCTCGACCCCCGCAGGAAGAAGTTTGACTACGGATCAGATTATCTATGATGGCATCATTTATTTTGAGGATAATGAGTTAAGATCAGATTTGATTGTGCTGGGAATGACAGACTTCGATTGCATTGTGGGCATCAATGTTCTGAACAAGTATCAGGCGATCGTTAATTGCAGGCAAAGGACTGTCCGATTCAGATCTGATATGGAAGACCAGTGGACATTCTTTGGGGATGGTTCTCGCCCAAGGATTCCGTTGGTATCGGCTGTCAAGATGACACAGTTATTAGAACGAGGCCATACAGGATATCTTATCTATGCCATTGATATGACGGAAAAGAGGAAGGAGTTGAAGGTTGATGATGTGCCCATAGTGGCGGATTTTCCTGATGTCTTTCCGGAGGAGATTCCCGGATTCCCACCGACGAGAGAGGTCGAGTTTGGGATTGAGCTGCTACCAGGGACGTCTGCAATTTCTCGTGCCCCATATAGGATGGCACCAGCTGAGTTAAGGGAGTTAAAAATGCAGTTGCAGGAGCTCCTTGACAAGGGCTACATACGCCCTAGCGTATCGCCATGGGGTGCGCCTGTCTTATTTGTTAAGAAGAAAGATGGATCGATGCGCCTATGCATTGACTATAGGCAACTGAATAAGGCCACAGTCAAGAACAAGTATCCACTTCCGAGGATTGATGACTTGTTTGATCAGTTGCAGGGAACGAGGCTCTACAGTAAGATCGATCTGAGGTCGGGGTACCATCAGATACGAGTAAGAGAAGATGATGTTCAGAAGACGGCTTTCAGGACCAGATATGGGCACTATGAATTTCTGGTCATGCCTTTTGGGGTGACGAATGCCCCAGCTGTCTTCATGAGTTTGATGAACAGGGTGTTCCAGCCGTATTTGGATCAGTTCGTCATAGTCTTCATTGACGACATACTTATCTACTCTCGGACGGAAGAAGAGCACGTAAGACACTTGAGGATAGTGCTCCAGATCCTTAGGGATCATCAGTTATACGCAAAGCTTAGCAAGTGTGAGTTCTGGTTGGACAGCGTGGTATTCTTAGGCCATGTCATATCTAGCCATGGAATATCTGTGGATCCCAGAAAGATTGAGGCTGTGATGGAATGGGATGCACCCACTTCTGTACCAGAAGTACGGAGTTTCCTCGGTTTGGCAGGTTATTACCGACGTTTCGTCGAAGGTTTCTCGAAGATTGCCAAACCCCTGACACAGCTGACTCAGAAAGGAGTCCCCTTCTTTTGGTCTAAGGCTTGTGAGGAAAGCTTCCAAGAGCTGAAGCGTCGTTTGACTACAGCGCCCGTACTGGTGATTCCGTCTGAGGATAAGAGGTTCGCCTTATATACGGATGCGTCATTACAAGGCTTGGGCTGTGTGTTGATGCAAGATAAGCATGTGGTGGCTTATGCATCGAGGCAGCTGAAGCCACACGAAGCCAGGTATCCAGTGCATGATTTGGAATTGGCGGCCATCATATTCGCCTTAAAGATCTGGAGGCATTACTTGTATGGCACATCTTTCACTATATATACGGACCATAAGAGCCTGAAGTTCTTATTCACTCAGGCAGAGTTGAATATGAGGCAAAGAAGATGGATGGATTTGCTCAAAGATTATGATTGTGAAATTGAGTACCATCCAGGTAAAGCAAACTTGATAGCAGACGCCTTAAGTCGGAAGGTGAAGAGTACTGCAGAGGATGTTATGTGTTTGTCAGCCTTGATGACGTATTATTGCCAACTGGGCTATGATTTCGATGTAGACACGTCGCCTGTGTGAGTGTCGACCCTATTGGCGGAGCCAGACATATTTGAGGCGATCAGGAAGGCCCAGAAGTCGGATAGTGAGGTTCAGAGGTGGACATCATTGGTACTTCAAGGTCAACCATCCAAGTTTAGAGTGGCTGAGGATGATTCCTTGAGACTGGGCAACCGATGGGTAGTCCCAGATACACCAGAACTGCGTAGAGGAATATTGGAGCGAGCTCACAGTAGTCGATTCAGTATCCACCCAGGGGGAAAGAAGATGTACAAAGATCTATGCGATCAATTCTGGTGGAGACGCATGAAGCGTGAGGTAATCGTTTTCGTTAAAAGATGTTTGATCTGCCAACAGGTAAAGGCAGAGAGGCAGAGGCCTGGTGGTGAGCTGAAGAGCTTAGAGGTGCCTGAATGGAAGTGGGAGCATATATCTATGGACTTTGTGACCCACTTACCTAGGACGGCCTCAGGATTTGATGCGATCTGGGTGATCGTGGATAGGCTGACGAAGACGGCTCATTTCATCCCTTACAGTATGTCATATACATAATTGAAGATGACCCAGATGTATATACGGGATGTGGTGAGGTTGCATGGTATTCCAGTCTCGATAGTGTCTGACAGGGACCCGAGGTTCACTTCACATTTCTGGGAGGGTCTCCAGACAGCTTTGGGCACAGAGGTGAGACTGAGTACGGCCTATCACCCTCAGACAGACGGCCAAACAGAGCGTACCATTCAGACGCTCGAGGACATGTTGAGAGCGTGTATTTTGGAGTTTGATACTCCGTGGCAGGATTCAGTGCCGCTGGTGGAGTTCTCCTATAATAACAGTTATCAGGCGAGCATTCAAATGGCCCCTTTTGAAGCTCTGTATGGACGACGATGTAGATCACCACTGTATTGGGAGGACTTGACTAGCAAAGCGGTCGGAGGACCGGATATGATCAGGGATATGGAAGGTAAGATAAAGTTGATACGCCAGAAGATGAAAGCGGCCCAGGACAGGCAAGCGGCCTATGCCAATAAGCGGCGACGACCGCTAGAATTCCAGTTAGGAGACAGGGTCTTCTTAAAGATCTCGCCCTTCAGGGGTGTGGTTCGTTTTGGGATGCGGGGAAAGTTATCTCCAAGGTATGTTGGGCCATATGAAGTGTTACAGCGTATCGGTACTTTGGCATATCGTTTGGCTCTACCGCCATCCTTGTCTGGCATACACGATGTTTTCCATGTCTCTATGTTACGAAAGTATGAGCCAGATCCGTCTCATGTCTTACAGCCTACAGAAGTTCAGTTAGATTCAGATATGTCCTACGAAGAACGACCGATCAGAATTCTGGATCGTGAGGATCGCAGACTACGGAGCAAAGTTATACCGATGGTCAAAGTTCAGTGGGATCGTCGGGGTGTCGAGGAGGCTACATGGGAGACAGAACGGCATATGGTGCAGCACTATCCGGAACTATTTTCTGGTATGTATTCATGTTTAGTTCCGTTATGATGATGCATGTGGATTTCGAGGACGAAATCTTATAAGTAGGGGAGTAATGTAATACCCCCGAAATGATATATGATTATGTTCTAAGATGATGAATTATGATGTGTTTAAGGGTTGTGGTGTATTTAAATTGGGGGCCACGATTTATGATATGATGATATGATGTGGGGAGCATATTGGGTGTTTTTAAAGGATGTATTAATTAAATGAAGTTAGAAAATATCGAGTGAGGATATTTTAATGCATCGTACAAAATACCGGGATACAATTAAACACCACAAAACCACCCTACATGCAACCACCCACCCCCCACTTGCATGCAACCCACGCCCCCCTCCCCTGTTTTCTGGAAAAGAGGTTGACCAGGCAGGCATGTTCCCACTTAGATATTTTCACCAAAATCTCTTCCAAAAACCTCCTTCTTCCTCCCTTCTCTTCGTCTGATATCTGGACTACTGCTAGGAGGAAAGTGGTAGGAAATTACTTGTCTTTTCTTGACAAAAATCGGAGAGCAAAAGTGGTGAGGGATCACGCTGGTTCACCAGCTTTTCGTGTTTTTATATGTATGTTATTCATAGCAGTTTTGGCATGCTAGTGTTAGGGTTATTGAAACCATGTTATGAACACTTGTAGGTAATGTTTATGATGTCCCTAGCATGCTTTGTTAAGTGGCTTACATGACTTATGTGCTACATTTTCGATTGTAAAAAGGGCTCCTCGAAAATCTGGAAAAGGAAGTACCCTGTTTTTATGTTGAGTAGGGCTTTTATTATGAAGATTTGAAGCACGTTAGCTTAGGTTATGAATAAACGTTTGATGTGCATACATACACGAAAGTTCGGTAAACATGCCAACATAAATATTTAAGCATGAACTATGGGCTATGTGTTAGTTTCATGACTATAAAAATGTGTGTTCAAGAATTCTGGACTGAAGAATCATGCCCTGTTTTCCGAAAAAGCTGGTCGGGTAATGATAAAAAGGGGTAGATTTAATGCATGTAGGTTTAAGTTATAAGTGAACCTTTAATTTTAATACATGCATGAAAGTATGTGGAAGTTATTGATATTCTTGTTTAAGCACGTTATGTGTGTTATGAAGTAGAATTAATGGTATGAAATGGGGTGCTCAAAAATCTGGGGAAATCCCGATCATTCAGAGTTCTCGATCGATCGAGATTTGGTCCCGATCGATCGAGCAAGTCAGTAGGTCTAATGTATGTTTTAAAATTTTGATGCCGATCGATCGAAGAATTTCTCGATCGATCGGTGAAGCTTCTCGATCGATCGGTAAAATACTTCGATCGATCGAGCGAGGCAGGAAGCTATGGCACTGTTAGTGCACAGTGTCTCGATCGATCGAGATCTTGGGCCGATCGATCGAAAGAGGCAGTAAGTTGAAAAATATAATGATGTTTTATTTTGTTAAGTTTATGATGTGAGATGGTTTTGAGGCATCTAATATGGTATTATGTGGTCTTGTAGAACCATCCCAGGTACCGGCACCATCGAGGAGATAAAGTCTGTGACTCCTCCTCTTTTTTTAAAAAAGGTACGTAAGAGACGTACGGGCATCGGACGGTAAAACACATCCCTACACTATGACTATGCATTTATCGCATTAATATATACGATAAAAATGATGAAGTTTACACGATGAAATAATGATGTTTATATGACGTTTATATGATGATGTTTATACGATGTTATTGTGGTAAGGTGCCACGGGGTAAGGTGCCCCACATGGTAAGTAGCCATGCGATGTTATTGTGGTAAGGTGCCACGGGGTAAGGTGCCCCACATGGTAAGAGGCCATGCGATGTTATTGTGGTAAGGTGCCACGGGGTAAGGTGCCCCACATGGTAAGAGGCCATGCGACGTTATTGTGGTAAGGTGCCACGGGGTAAGGTGCCCCATATGCATGATTTTACATCAGGGACAACAATAAGAAGTTAATGAATATCCAGCATATTTACTTAACCAAGATTTCATGCATTTACTATAATGTTTATATGTTGTTAAGTAAAATTGTATATGCTCATGATGTGTTGTCCCTGTAGGTACGCTTTTGGACGAAAGGACTGAGGGTCGAGTTGAGGCAGTGAGCTACGAGGGACACAGGAACGTATAGGATTCCAAGTTATGATTAGTATCTACTCTAGTAGTAGTGTAAATCTAAATGACATTCTTTTGGAATGTAATGAATTATTTTTGAAGTTTTGTATTTTGGCCTGTAATCCTGTTAGCTCGTGTAACAACCGATTCCTTAAGACGTTATTATGCATGATTAGTCCTTCTTATGTCTAGTAATCACTGTTAAGGTGGGAAGACCCCACACATATCGACTCATTCGAGCATGGCCATGCATTTTAGTCTCACTTGATCAAGGGCCCAAACACTTTTCATGTTATATAGGAGGGACAAATCCTATCTTGATCACTCAACATCCCTCTACATAATTCATGGTGTATCCAATGATTGTCTTTATAGTTTACCCTGTTACAGGTAACGTTTGACAATATCAAGATACACGACTCCTTATGTTGGAATCTCTAGTGATCTCAAGTCGTAAGGATTACATACATTATTATCACTATGAGAATTGCTTATGACATTCATATAACTATCCATGTAGCATTCTCATGGTGGGTCTGTCCAGTACATTGTTCTCTAACATGTACCCATGTGTTGATTTGATATCTCATATCCATGAACAATTCATCAATCAATACATACTAGTCTCAATGCATTATCATTATCCTAATTCATGATAATACTTGACTAGGGACAATATTTAAGAATAATACAATATTTTCTAAGGACATTAACATATATATATATATATATATATATATATTCATATTACACAGATATTTGAATAATATATAATAATGAATTGCCTTTAATAAAATCATATTACATTGTATGCCAAAATCAATCATCTAATGAGTTGTCTTATGGCATATCCCAACAAATATATAATGAAATACTGAAGAAAAAAAATTGAAATAAACTAAAAGTATATAAGACTTGGGTTGCCTCCCAAGAAGCGCTTTGTTTAAAGTCGTCAGCCAGACTGCGAAGAAACCGTCAAATATTATGTATCATATGATAGAACATATGTGTCTAGGTTATGTATGCCCTCAAGCTTGGAAAGATAGTGACAGTTTAAGCTCGTCGCTCCAAAAACGTCCCTCATAAATTTATAAGCATGAGAGACGTATTCTATGTTTGGCTTGAACGCGTAGATGACATAATATGGTGAAGTTGGCATCAATGGGAAGAACGGATCCACATATGGCATATATGACATCACCATCGATGAGTACTCCTCACTATTTTAAAAAATATGCTCATCTTACAACATCACGATAGGCTCATCTTGACACGGAAATTCCTTAGATAACTTTTCCACAGTAGGCTCAACCACTTGAAGAGTCGCATATTCCCTTGAATCTTCCGCATGAATAGGATAACTCTCCCAAACTTGGTTGGTTGAGTGATCATCATCATGTGACCACACCTGATTTGTCACCCCTTGATTAGTATATCTTATATCAGCCTCTTTGCAGCTCGCTAAAAATGTCTCTATCTGATGCTTTATGCGACTTCTGGAGTTGGTGTGATTTCGATCTTTGGTTCAGATGATGCCACAAATTTGCGCACAATATCCTCCAATTGAGAGACTTTATCAGAACTATACTCATCCTCTGCTTGATGATTGAATGATTTGTGTAAAATGAGGGTAGTGATGTTCTGTTGGATATTGGTGACTCCAACCCTGCAGTGAAGGATCTCAATGCCATTGGTAGTCGAAATTCGACATATCGTTATACAGGTGCACCCTGTCATCATCTCTAAAATATATGGGACTACTAGTTGCCAAAGCTCCATTAAATACCCATTCTTGTGTGTCCGCATCCAATCCACTGTAGAAAGATTGAAGATGAGCGTAGTTTGAAAAGTGGTGGTTGAATCTCTTCTAAGCTACATAGAACGGTTCATACGGTTGTTGGGCAAAGCTTGTGAAAACTTGTTATAAAATATCTCCAAGTACCTCACAAGAAAAACATCATAAAATAAAACTAAAACTAAAAATCAAATTCTAAATTAAAAATCAAGGCTACTTGGTAACAGTATCAGTTAACAAAATTAAATCAATCCCCGACAACGACGCCAAAAACTTGATGAGATATTTCTTACCGCAAGCGCGCAGTTGTAAAGTTTTAGTATAGGAATTTTAAAGTACGGATGTCGAACCCACGGAGATTTAAAATTAAGTTATACCAAGTACTGTAATTAGAATAGTCTCAACTTTATTTAGACAATCAATAGCAAAATTATTAAATTAATCTAATAAAATAAATTAAATTAGCAATATGAAGAATTTAAGTGGAGAAAATCAATGAGAATGGATTCTAGAGGTTCGACTTCATTCAATTATCCACTATGTCGTGTTCTTCAGTTTATTAGCCAAAACTACTATGTTATTCTATTATCTCTCTCGAGTGTTAAATATAAATATCATCTAATAGTTATCTTGATGTGTCCACAGAAGATAAACAATTTAAATAGCAGAATGATTTGTTCTATAGCTTCGTAGGAGTTATACGCATGTCGAGTATATAAATTTCCGACGATGTAAATTCATACGGTCCTATTCAAAACCCCATCTCTCGAGTGACATGTTCTAAATAAATATGACTATTCAACTAATGATAAGTTAATTGAAACACAAACAAATCAGGAATACAAACAAATCATATGTAAAACCAAATAATATTCATGAAATAATCAACGACACGGTTTCAAGTCAAGATTCGTCTAACTCAAGAATAATAAACTAGTTCATGAAATTAAAGGAACACATAGACATGTTCTTAATCATCATAAACATAAAGGAAAGATAATCAAACGAATTGGATGATGACCCTCCGTCTCCGGTAGTCGCCGTCGTCTTCTCTGTCATCAAAATCTATGCCTTTCGTTGTAAGCACGCCGCCTCAATCGATATCCTCCTCTTTTACTTTAGGTCTCGGTTGTGCTCTCGTTGATGTTCACGTCGTGCATGAATTCTCCTTCCGTTTTGCTCCAAGCCGTCGTCCTCTCTTTTTCTCCTATTCAAAAACCTAGTTTTATTTCTGAATATGAATCCCCAATAATCCTCCAAAACCACCCATAAAAGCCCCTAGAATCCAGTGTATCAGATAAGGAAGGTATGAAAAGTTTCCAAAATTCCGGTGGCATATTACACCGATGATACTGGAGTATCTACTCCGATGATGTGTTAAAATTCTGGCTTCCCGCGTAGCTGGCATATTTACGCCTCATTACTGGTGTAGTTACGCCTGTATGGCATATTTACATCTGCTTTAATTCTTCACAAATTACAATTGTCGTAGCCCTGGCGTATTTACGCCTCAGAATGGCGTAGTTACGCCTGATTTAACTCTCCACAATATTGATTGTCATTGCCTTGGCGTATTTACGCCTGTCTCTTGAGTGGAAAATTTGAGGCCTTGGCATCAATACACCATTTTGATCAGCTTTTGCACCCTTTAATCCAGAAAACTACTTAGTTACCTGGATTCCT
This sequence comes from Haberlea rhodopensis, assembly GCA_907163345.1. Taxonomy (NCBI): domain Eukaryota; kingdom Viridiplantae; phylum Streptophyta; class Magnoliopsida; order Lamiales; family Gesneriaceae; genus Haberlea; species Haberlea rhodopensis. The sequence continues at coordinate 1,092,997 of CAJQUN010000054.1, read as the reverse complement.
ACAAGTCTTAACAAAGCAATACCAAAATGCATAATTCTGATCGAAAACCCAACATCAATCCAAACAAATTCAAAGAAATAATAGACGACGGACCCAGCCTTGGAGATGGCTATGGATCCATGATATTACTTTAGGATTCTGTGTTTGAGTACATGGATTACGAAACAGTAGGATATCGTAATTTTGGTTAAATGCATGATAGTTGATGTACACGAATAATTTGGATGAATAAACATTTTTTTGCTTGTTCGTGGGCTATAAATTTCAATATATACCACAAACAAAAACACAATAGCATGTGGCCCATGATGCCCAGTCAGTTTCAGAAACTGAGAAACGGGAATTTCAATGCCGAAGGGTAACATCTCGACTATAACATCGAGGGCCCAAAATAATTTGGGTAAGTGGGCCCCACACATTTTTCTGTGGAACACATCGACTCAAATCATTTTCTAAAAAATTCTAATTATCAAATACTTTAATAATAAATTTAAAAATAATATAAAGTTGTTGAGACATCACTTACTAGTTAAAGTAAACAACAAAGATCATTCAAACTACATAAAAATAAAAAAAATTATAATTTTGTTAATAATTTTCTTTATTTATACTTCACCAAATACTATTCAAACTAAATAAATAAAAAAGGTTATACTTTTTTAACATGTTTCTATTAAAAAAAATAGTTATAATTTTTTCGAACATTTCTTTAAAAAAATTTTAAAAAAAATTCAATTTTTCCAGTGTCCTGCCGTGTCCACTGCGTGTCCGATACGAGTCAGATATTGTTTTAAAAAAATAGTTATAATAACATTTATAATCATTATTAAATAAATAATTATGTTTTTAATCCATTTGATTGCAATTTTTAGTAATAAATCAAGTAAATAAAAACAAACTAGCAGTTAATATCATTAATTAATGGGAACCAACGACACATAGACAGTCAATGTTGGAGGATCGTTGCTTTTATATTCTAAAGTCCAATATTATGAATTTCATGCCATATAATTTGTCTTGGTTGAGAAACACATGCGAATATTGGACTAATAGTATGAACCAAAAACTCAACTTTACCATACGACTTATTCCCACTAGTTCCTTTCAATAAATTTTTTTCCAATCTACAAATTATAAAAGCGCAACTAGACCTCTAGCCCGAGTGGTATCATGTGTCCCAAAATCAGGATGGATAGGTCTCGAGTTCGAGACTCGTTAATCCTCTCATCGGTCATAATTTTCTTTTTATATAAAAGCGGATTGTCTGTATTGTGCGGATGAATTTTTAATATTGTATAATAACTTTTTTCGTTGACTCGAATTAATATGTGGAGTGGTTGCTAGTAAAATTCATTATAAAAAATCTCATTTATATAGAATCATATGTTTGGAGAGCGATTGAATGATGTTAAAAGTACTATTAATGTGAGAAATGTGTTACATATGTGTTAATATCCATATGTCATTGATTTGTATGAAGAGTTTTAAAAGATATAAGATTAAATAGTGGATTTCTCTACCAAAGTTGTTTATTATTTTTCGGCAAGGCAAGAACAATTACGAAGTATTTGATAGTGAGTTTAATATACATTCGAGATACTTGTTAAAACTTAAGTCACATAATCCTCCTACCCCCCTCCACGCACTGGCGCTTCGGCCGCGAACTGGCGAACTCGGTGCGCGTGCGGCGCATTAAGGCGACTTAAGAATTTCTAGTTCGCGCTTTAAGAATTTCTAGTTCGCGCACTAAGATTTTATAATTCGCGCACTAAGATTTCCTAATTCGCGCACTAAGATTTCCTAATTCACGCATTAAGATTTACTAAGTCGCGCACTAAGTTACTAAGTCGTGTTAATCCTCCTTAATTCTCCGATTTTTTTTTTTTTTGTAATTATAAAAAAAAATTCTTCGATTTTGGGTTTAGATGAATTTTTATGGTTTCTAGGTATTTCGGGTTGGTAAGAAAATTATATTATATGGTAAATAGATAGATAATGAATCATGAAAAGACATAATAACATATGAAAGATTAAAATACGTGATAAAAGAAAGTATGATAAATCTGTGATTTTGTAACATTTTGCGGAGTAAATAATAATAAATTTGATATCTTAGTTTTTTGCATGAAAATTAATAGAATGAACTTTATAAATAAAACTTTTTATTTTTATTGAGTTAATTTAAATGTTTATATTAGTCATTTCATAAAGTAATAATATAAGTCTCCGAAAATAATATGAGTCATTTTTAATAAATTCATACTATTACCAAACATGTTGAAATAAATATGAACAATTTGGTTTCATTTTTCAAATTCGTTATTTTATATCTTAAAATAAAACAAAACTTTAATACTTCATTTCTATTTCTACAATATATTTTTCGGAGAATTCTTACTAGACGAACGATCAAATACAAGATTCAAATTACGTTGTATCACTGGCTATAACATTTTTGCAAAGCTGCAAATGTTAGATTCTTCAATAAAATCTAATTTTAATGCTTTTTAAGAATGGTAAAGCTGCAAACACCAAAGTTGTTAAGAACTTTATATTGTAAATTTGTAAATAATATAATAATGATGTGAGTTTGTTAATATGATGTATATTATGTATGTTTAACTTCATTTCATCAGTGTGTATGTATATATATTTATTTATTTATTAATTTTTAATAGGCGCATTATGGCGCACCCGCACTCAAAATTTTTGCAAATTGACGCACTCACGCATCCGCATCCGCTCCCGCATCCGACTTATGTGACTTAGGTTAAAACATTAAAATAAAAGTTAAAAATAATATTTGGAAAACACGTCGTATTCGAAATCAGATGGTACCATAAGTAGGGATGAGCAAAATTTCTGTTAACCGAATTAACCGACTGAACCAAAGTAATTCGGAAATTCGGTTCAGTTAAGTCGCTTTTGATTTTAAAAAATTAAGTTCGATTTCGATTTTCATTTTAAAAATATCGGTTAATTGAATTAACCTATTTTTTTAATTTTTTTAAAAATTATTTTTTTAATTTGTTGTTAATTTTTTTATCAATTCATCTCATTCTTTTATTTTTTAATTTTTATCTTATTTTTCAATTTCTTTCATCTATTTTTTTAAAAAATATCGGTTAATTCGACTATCGGTGAACTAACCAATATTTTGTTCGGTTTGATTAGTTCGGTTTTCAAAACAAATTCTGTCGGTTCGGTTGTTGTAAAAAAAAATCGGTTAAATTGTTTTTGGAAATTCGGTTTACATCAGCATGAGTTGTTGGTGGAGTGTGATTCCACCAAATCGGCCCTTGGGGCTTCCCACCCAACCCTCTTTCCCACTCTTTCAATCTTTCCATCTTTATCTTCTCATCAGTCCATTAGAAAACCTCAACAGCTAGTCAGCTACCCCACTCACACACACAAATGGAAACACCCAAAAGCACCCTCACTGCGTGTATGAAAAGTATACGAGCTAACTGCCAATGGCCCAATGCCACGTCATCCCCGCTTGATGGATTCTCAGTTGGTGCAAATCCCATTTTCAATCCCAATAATAAATGTATTGCGAGCACACCTTCTCTTAACAGCAAAATACCAAACTCCCAACAATAAACAATTTTTCCTATATATATAATACATCCACACACAAATTCGATTTCATTCCTCCATACCCTTCTCCCACAGCATAAATTATAGTTCGTATTTCATTCGCTGTTAGATAGCTCAACAGTTTTCTTTATACGAAAGGTATCTGCATTTTCTTGAACTCGTGTTTTTGGCTCAAGTATTGCCTTTTCTAATCGACCCTTTTTTCAGTGCGGATTGCCTCTAAGTTTGGGATTGAAAGATTTAATTTTTAGTCATTTTAAGCGTTGATCCTTGATTCCCATTTGTGTTTGTTACGGGGAAAAGGGTTTGATGCGCCACATCTCTGTTTTACTGTATTTTTTTATGTTTCCGAGGGAACATTCCTTAATTTCTTTTTTCTTTTTGTCTTGATGCTTTTAAATTTCGGCCCAAAGAACAGATCTTCATGCTTTCTAGCTGCCCATTTTATTTATTTTTGGATTACTGATACCCGTGTTTGCGGGATTTAGGTAGGTTAACTAAAATCCATTGTTCAGTTGAAATGTTAAGTCGAGTATGCAATTGATCATTTACATCATTATGAATTGTTGTTTTTGTTTCATTACTGGCATAGCTTTTGCTGTTGCATTTCGGTTTTCTAATTATGAAATGAGGTTGTCATTTGTTTTCGTTCATTCTTGGAATTGACACTATGCATAATCTTAGCGCTGAATCTTGTCTTTTCTGTTATTGGAAGTGATCGTTTCTGTAGAAAACTAGAGATGATCTTGAAATTTGGTTGCTGACGATTCATGTTCCGCTCTCACCTCAATGTAGAATCTATTGTTATGATTAGCTGGAATTGGTATCCACCAAGCTGTGTAATTATGCTTTTGTAGCTTATACCAGCCCTTGCACCTCATCTGACTGCCAGTTATTGCTTTTTAAATCTCTAATTTTTACCCTCAAAAGATATCTGGTTCCAGTGTTTATAGCTTAATATAATTGGCTCCCAAACTTTTGAACCGAGTAGTCCCTAGTATCAATTTTTTGTATCAAAATCTTGACCGTCCTATTTGCACCGCATATATGAGTCTTGTCCCCCCAAAATTGGGTTTGTTTATAATCAACTTAAGTTTAACCTTTTGTCAAATGCATTTTAACACAAAGTTGAGTAAAAAGTAAAAGGGATATACAAAGATATGAGGTCCGAAGGATAAACGATGATATTCTGACTGAAAGAAGCTCTTGGAGAAGATCGACACATGTGCGCAACTCAACTTGATTCTTTCTATGTTTCATGTAAACTACCTCTTGAGATTAAAATTAAAGGGTTAATATTGTTGTATTAGCAACCCGCCATAAAGCAATTTTTTTGTGCCTCATGTCTTATGAGCATGAATGGTTTTCTTAAATTCTTTTTCTGCCTTGCATGTTTCTTCAGCTTTATTACATATGGAGTGCTTATATGCTGATATATTTACATGAATGAGTTTTTCAGGGAACAATATGGCGACTGGACAACTTTTCTCAAAAGCAACTCAAGCTCTATTTTACAATTATAAACAACTGCCAATTCAGCGGATGCTTGATTTTGATTTCCTTTGTGGTAAGTTCTAGTACTTTATTTGTGCCCATGCACTTTTTCACGGGCTATCACCTAGTCAATGAAGGATGTATTTGAGTTATGTCATCAATAAATGTTTATTGAATGTTTATTGCTGTTTTTGTGTATACAGGCAGAGAAACACCTTCTGTTGCTGGAATCATAAATCCTGGTTCTGAGGGTTTTCAGAAGCTGTTTTTTGGTCAAGAGGAAATTGCCATTCCAGTTCACTCGGCGTACGTTTAGTTTTTCATTTCACTTGGCATGTGGCTTCCCAATGACGCATCAAAATTCAGTCACCCTTCCTGTGTTACACTAACATTTTTTTGTTCCTTCTGCCATTAAATACCTAATATAAATTTAATTTCTTTCTTGGTAGTATTGAAGCCGCTTGTGCTGCACATCCCACTGCTGATGTTTTTATTAACTTTGCATCATTTAGAAGGTTGGTCATTCAGACTTGCGAATATTTGAAATGCATTGGCTCTTGTATTTCCTGATACTGTACTTCCATTTTTTTTAGTGCTGCTGCTTCATCTATGGCCGCTCTCAAACAGCCAACCATTAGAGTTGTGGCCATAATAGCTGAAGGTGTCCCTGAATCAGACACCAAACAGTTGATTGCTTATGCTAAAGCAAACAATAAGGCAAGTAACTTTGTAACATCTTTCTGATGCATCATTTTAATGTACACGCAAGAACAGTATTCTCTATTTGGAGCTTGTTATGCATGTTACTACGTTTGCTTCTCCTTTGTGAATGTTATGGGGACATGTGTTGATTTGATGCATGCATCAGGTTGTCATTGGTCCAGCTACTGTTGGAGGTATTCAAGCTGGAGCTTTCAAGATTGGTGATACTGCTGGGACAATTGATAATATAATTCATTGCAAGTTGTACAGGCCTGGATCTGTTGGATTTGTCTCGAAATCTGTAAGTAATCATTAGAATGCATCCTTCCTTCGTTACGTTTGTAGCTAGCGGTTAAGTCCAAAAGATCTGATATTCTTAATATTGCCGATAAATGCTTAAGTACACAAATACAATGGATCATGTACCTATAGATTCGTATGTTGATTTTAATTTAGTCAACTGTGTGCTGAAAATTGATATAATGTTGTGTAATATTCATCGCCATACCTGACTTTCTACTGAGACTTCTGAAGCGGTGTTGCCATGGTCAAACTTTATCATGCTTTACTCAATTATGCATCATCAGACCTGCTCCATTTTAAAGACAAGGTCTTGAATTTCAGGGTGGTATGTCTAACGAGTTATACAACACAATTGCTCGTGTCACAGATGGAATTTACGAAGGTTGACGTTTTTACTCCAGGACCCAAGTCTTATCTTATTTATATTGTCATATCCGCAATCAGATTCTGATTTCTTACTTGTGACTATATAGGAATTGCAATTGGAGGGGATGTATTTCCTGGGTCGACACTTTCTGATCATGTCCTACGGTTTAACAACATCCCTCAGGTATATGTGATATTCATCTGCTGTTGTGTTCTTGTCATTTTTGTACTATTTTTTCCTCCTAAAATCTGGGACATGAAGAACATGATGTTTCGTTGTTGGCCTTTGTTTTTGCCTGAAACCAGATTAAAATGATGGTTGTTCTTGGGGAACTTGGTGGACGTGATGAATATTCCTTAGTTGAGGCACTTAAACAGGGGAAAATCAACAAGCCCGTGGTTGCATGGGTTAGTGGAACTTGTGCTAGGCTCTTCAAGTCAGAAGTACAATTTGGTCATGCGGTGAGCTTATTCATCGGCCCTCATAAAGTTTGCTCTAATTTACAAAAATCTCCCCTTTCGAATTTTTATCCAACTCTGTTTAAATTATCAGGGGGCTAAGAGTGGTGGTGAGATGGAGTCTGCACAGGCCAAGAATGAAGCACTCAGAGAAGTTGGGGCTGTTGTTCCCACTTCTTTTGAAGCATTTGAAAGTGCAATCAAAGAAACATTCGAGAAATTGGTAAGCTCTAGGTATTTTCGCTTGCATTCATATGTCTCACTTGTTAATTGTTTTCTCCACAACTGATTGCTAAAATTCTCGGTTCATGTCGATTAGGTTGAAGACGGTAAAACTGCACCAGTAAAGGAGGTGACACCACCTCAAATACCAGAGGACCTTAGTGTTGCCATCAAGAGCGGCAAAGTTCGAGCTCCAACACACATTATTTCCACGATCTCTGATGATAGGGGTTGGAGTTTGCTTTCTGATTCTCTATTATTGACATCCAATGCAATGGATCAGTAGGAATTTAAAATGTTTAAACATGACTTTTACTCATTGGCAGGCGAAGAACCAACCTATGCTGGTGTCCCAATGTCCTCCATTGTTGAACAGGGATTAGGTGTAGGCGATGTCCTTTCTTTATTGTGGTTCAAACGAAGCCTTCCTCACTATTGCACACGTTTTATTGAGGTGATTTTATATCTTATCTTTTTGTTCAATCCCTCCGGCCTCAACCTTTCCTTACTTCACCCAACAACGATTTCAGTTGACCCTAGAAAAGGGTTATGTTTACAGTTTCCTTTGGTCATGTTCAACTTTCTATCCCATTTATAATTTTTGTTTGGACTTACACTGCTTTTCTTCAATACCTATATTGACTTGCCAGATTTGTGTTATGTTATGTGCTGATCATGGTCCCTGCGTCTCTGGTGCTCACAACACCATAGTGACGGCTAGGGCTGGAAAAGACCTGGTCTCTAGTCTTGTTTCAGGTTGGTCGAATGTCTAATGATTCTCCAATGTGATAATTCTTTTGTTTTTAATGAGTGGTGTTATCTTACTTGTGAAACAGGTTTGTTAACAATTGGGCCCCGATTTGGTGGTGCAATCGACGATGCTGCTCGATACTTCAAGGATGCATATGAGAAAGTGAGTTGTAATTATTTGTGATCATAGCTCGAGAAGATGACAATCCTAGTTTTCATCTTTTCTTCTTCCTTTTTTGGATTTTAAGTGGCTTTATTTCTCTCTTCTCTCGTTTTTCTGCTATATGTTAATGTCTTCTCGTGCTCTATGTTGTCAGGGTCTGACGCCATATGAATTTGTGGAAAGCATGAAAAAGAAAGGCATTCGTGTTCCTGGTATTGGGCACAGGTATTGAAATTCTCAATTTGTTCACTTCTTTAAAGTAATTCTTTCAATTTGAATCATAATATGAAGATATTTCTTTGTATTAAAAAAGAATCAAGAGAGGTGACAACAGAGATAAGAGGGTAGAGTTGCTGCAACAGTTTGCTCGCTCTAATTTTCCATCTGTGAAGTATATGGAATATGCTGTTCAAGTTGAAACGTACACTCTTTCGAAGTCCAACAACCTAGTGCTCAATGTTGATGGTGCCATTGGGTCCCTATTCTTGGATCTCCTAGCCGGAAGTGGGATGTTTACTAAGCAAGAAATTGACGAGATTGTTGAGATCGGTTATCTCAATGGTCTCTTTGTGCTGGCTCGCTCCATTGGTCTCATTGGGTGAGTAAAAAATGCAGCGAAATATTTTCTACTGCTCATAGATTTACATTTTTTTTCTCTATCAATTATTCATATGCAATACTATTCACAATCCAGACATACATTCGACCAGAAGAGACTGAAGCAGCCACTATACCGCCATCCATGGGAAGATGTACTCTACACCAAATGAAACTTTTACAGAGACAGGCTATATTCGGCATCCCTTTGGAATGCTCATTCTTGTTCAAACTTTTATATTGTTAATTTATTGTGCCCATTGTGAGTTGATTCAGTATCCATACCACTTTAATAAGTTTTAGCCATAGTCATTAAGAGGACACACTGTTTTGCAAGAGCCGCATAGAATCAATGACCACTTTCAATCATGAAGAATCTGAACAAAGAGTATTTTGTCTGCTCTCTTATCTTCATAAATTCGGCTTCTCTAGCTGTAGACTTTTTTGTTTTTGTTTCTTTTTTCCGTTTTTATTTGTGTGGTGAATTGGGTAATTTGTCCACTTTGTTGATGTTGTGTACTAGTTGGATGGCACTATTCAAGTTATACAATTTCTGTAACATATCTCATTACAGTAGTACTGTGGTTGCTTGAGGTGTAAAAATGGGATCACTTTCACTTGATTCAAGAAGAAAAGTGAACCGTTGGATCATCCGCTACCCAAAAATGTCGAGGCTCGTAGGTCGAACTCAACATACTCAACAAAAAAACATCATGATGATCGTCTTAAGGATTCTATCTCACAAATTACTACCTTATGGAGAGAATGTATTTGATATATTACGAAAGTGGAGATGATAAAGGTCGATTATGGGAGCCCACCTTATGAACATGGTGCACATATGATAAGATCATAAAGCACAGAGAGAGGGTGACTTATTTATGGCACAACTTTGAGAAAACATAAGAAGGTGATTGGGGGGGTCAATTAGTATACAAATTTCACGCGGGAGACTATGGTCTGAAAGGGAATATAGTACCATATTTGTCCCACTAGTTCTTGCCTCATGTTTTTGTGCCTTCCACTACTTGTGTTCCATGTCCATACTTGACAAAATCATCCCCGTTAAATTCTTGTTCCGTTTACAACTTAGTTTCGTAAAAATTATTGTTTCGATCTTTCAACACAACAACGATTAGACCATTAATCCGAATGAATTGTGGTAGATTATATAAACCATAGAAAAAATCAAGTTGGGTTGGGAATATACGCAAATATTCTCCTGGGGCTTCTTTTTGTCAGAATATCATCATTAATTAGACACCAGCTTTCAATCTTTCAAATGCAATATATATATATATATATATATATATATATATATATATATATATATATATAATGTTAAAAATATTTCAAATATGGTATGTTTTCTACTATTATTATAAGTGCATAAAATGAATAAATATGGTCTCAAAATGTCAGTCAGATGTTGGCTTGATTCATAAAACTAGGCGTTATTTTTCTTTTGCAATATATACATATTATAGCATATGGTTTGTCAGCAAGTGCTAACAGGACAAAAATGCTCCTCTATTCGATTTATTATTAGTTGTGAAAATATCTGCCTAATGTATAGAAAAATCAAAAATGTTTTCCAAAAGGCATAAATATCACGAGTGCTGTCTAATCACAATAATATACTAATATTTATTAAAATAAAAAAAGTGTTAATCTTACATTTGAACGTGGCATAAATTATTTACCCACAAGTTCTCCGACTCAAAACAAAATACATATACATATGTATATTGATTGACGTTATCTTTCAAAACAGATCAATCATTAGATGATATCTCGCTGATCTACCGAAGACTGCCCGTGGACTACTAACCATATATATTCCCACCTGCCGTTTGTGACGTGTAGGTTGTAGGCTTACCTTTTGCGACTTGTAGTTGTAGGCTTACCATTTGCGGTGTTTGCTTGTCAGTTTGACTTATTTTGTTTTGGGGTAATATATGAAATGATCTCTCTTGTTTGCACACATTCCTGATTTAATCTCTTTTGTTTGCACTGACCCGATTTAGTCCTTTTAGTTTTCTAATTTTTCCCAAATCAGTCATATCCGTTAAATGCACCGTTAAAACTGACGGAAGGACTGAATCGGGTCACTTAAAACTTCAGGGACTGAATCGGAAATTGATGTAAACATTAGGGACTGATTCGGGTCATTTAAAAAGATTGGGTGACTTAATTCTTTAAATTATTAAAGTAATTAATATGGATACTTTATTTATAATTTTGACAATTTTTTATAAAATTATTATATTTAAATAATGATATAATATATTAAATTCTACATAAAATCATTTTTCATTCAAACAAAACAAAGAAAAATCAATAGCATATTGATATACAATATATATTTCGATGACTAGATTACTTATTAAACAAGATATATTTTGATTTCATTAAATTATGTCTATCAGATGTGTCATCAATTTATTAAAAAATTATTTTCTTTTTGATAAATTAAATAATTTTTTATAAATTAAATAATTTTTTTATAAATTGATGATATTTTTTATAATTATTTAAATCATCTTGTGAAGAATGTAGAATTTAATATATTATATCGTAATTTAAATAATAATAAAACAATGTCATTAGTTTATAACAAAATTTATTTAATTTATCACAAAATTTATTTAATTTATCAAAAATGAAATAATTTTTTTATAAATTGATGACACATCTGATAGACATAATTTAATGAAATAAAAAATATATCTTATTTAATAAGTAAACTAGCCATCAAAATATATTTTTATATTAATATGATATTGATTTTTCTTTTGTTTGTTTGAGTGAAAAAATGGTTTTATGAAAAATTTAATATATTATATCATTATTTAAATAAAATAATTTTACAAAAAATTACCAAAATTATAAATAAAATATCCATATTAATTGCTATAATAATTAAAAATTGAAAGATTAAGTCACACAATCTTTTTAATGACCCGAGTCAGTCCCTAATATTTGCATCAATTCTCGATTCAGTCCCTAAAGTTTTAAGTGACCCGATTCAGTCCTTTCCGTTAGTTTTAACGGTGCATTTAACGGTTAGGACTGATTTGGGACAAATTAGAAAACTAGAAGGACTAAATCGGGTCAGTGCAAACAAGAGGGACTAAATCGGGAATGTGTGCAAACAAGATGGACCATGTATCATGTATTATCCCTTTTGCTTTTAATAAATATTTTTTGAGAACTTCATATAATAAAATATATATAACTTTGGTGTTACGTTATAATGGAAAATTTTAGTTATTTAATTTTTATTTGATTAATATTTTAATGTATGTTTCAATTTTTGAGCATTATCCTATAAGTATAATTTTTTTTTTTTCAAAATGAAAAGTCGGGAAATAAAAAAAGTAAAATATATATATATATATATATATTGACCAAAGTTATCTTTCTAACTAATCCATGTAATAACTCAATCAAATATTTCATTCAATGCTTACAGCTTATTTGTTGGATGTACCAAAGATTATAGTTTATGCTAACAATGCAACTCAAATATTTTAAATCGTACAATAATACATATTTCGCTTGCTCTCAATGTCCCTGATAACTATTGCTTCCAAACAATCCGCTATCAATAATTACACTTGTTTATAATTCATGGGAATCGAATATGTGACATTGACTCTTATATCCCTAAATGAATATTGGGTTAGGGGTCCCCAACATGAGTTGCTTTGTCAAATTAAATGCGTAGATTTCACCCAATGTTTGCCATATGATTGCATTACGTTGTTGTGTGATATGCTGCTTCGGGATTTGCCCACTGGAATCGGCACACAGAGGCCAGAGCCCAAGTATCACGGACTTTGTCAAGCATGGTTCAACATGGTTTATTTGATGATGCCCTTACGGATAGTGCCCTTAGGGGCATCATCACCATTCATTTGGAATCATTTTTTTAAAAAGAAAAAAAAGATTCTAAATGGATGGTGGATGATGCCCATGAGGGCAGTGCCCTTAAGGACAGCAACAATGAAACCGTTCAACATCAACCTGTTTTCTTTTGTTTCTTGCAGATTGATTGCAAGCTCTAAATTGCAGTCATGAGTGGCTAAAGTCACAAAAATATTTGCTTTTTAGGCCACCGATTTTAATAAGGTCCCCAATTTCAAGGTTTATTTGTGCATACTATATTTGTTATTTTCAAATACTACGATATATTTGGTTTTTTTATTTGGCATTGACAAACTAAATTAATATATTGATTGTGATTTGGAAAAAAAACATGTCTTGTGCATTCTGATATTGATGATTTAGATTTATTTTTGGGGTTAAAAGTTTTATAAGAAGTCACAAATTTAGAAATTAAAGATCCAATTGGTATTAAATTTAAAAAGTTGATTGTTTTTCCAATTATTTTATAGCATTTATAATATTACTTCTACATTTGCATCTGTAAAAAAAGTTTTTCAAACTAAAGATTATAAAAATTTATTTACGAACAACTATGTCTCAAGACCGATTAAATGAATTAGCAGTTCTAGCAATCGAAAATGACTTATTGGTTGTTAAGAGCACTCCAAATCACAAGTCTTCAAACCACAAAAGTTCAAAGAACTCAATAAGAAGGAATTTGATGAACAAACAAAATACTCTCATTTTTCACTTATAATTTGATTATATTTCGAAATCTGATGTTAAACAAGTGAGATATTGTTATATTTATAGTAAACCAAGAGATACCTTCAAACGAACACCATTTGGAGGCACCACACCGCGAACAATCACACCCGAACATTAATGGAATCTCCGTCATTAAGACAATATTGCCCCGCTACGGTGCTAACGGTTCAATTGGCAATTTGTTTCCCAAGATACAACGACTATGATTTGTGATAGGATCACTCCAAATCATAAATCAGTTAAACCACAAAGGTTTAAAAGCACTCAATATTAAACAAGGATGAAGATCCAAAAACTACTCAAATTTTGATCTTCAATATGATCTGAATTTCGAAAATTCCATGTTTTAATTCATCCAAGTGTTGTTCCTTTTATAGTAGACCAAGTAGTATCACCAAAAGACACTATTTGGAAGCATCCCATCATGAAAAACACATCTAAACGTGAAAGGTTGCAACTTTGCATAGGGCGCGATCGATCGCGCCTTTTATATTTCAAATTACTGCATTGCTCGATCGATCGAGCCATTGGCAGCGATCGATCGAGCAAAGAAGACTTTGTCAAGGTGTTTTTCATTTGAGTCGCGATCCATCGGCCAACATAAAGCGATTGATCGCGGCTTCTAGTAGACTCCAACATACGGATTAATTTCGTTTGATCTCCGATGCTTAATTGTAATTCAATTTGCATCATTTTTTTAACAATCCCCTACATGAATTAAATTAATGCATGTATGCAATTGAGCGCTTTTAACGAACTATTATGGCATCTGGCGAGATAGCTTATGGCTTTGAATCTTCCGTAGTAGTATTCAATCGGATTTAAATAGTGAACTTATAGTCTTGAACTATTTAGTCATTGGTGTAAACCTAGACAATTGAACCCACACCATAACAATTCTAACCTTCGTATTGGTTTTTACGGTTGTGTCCGTTACGGCCATGGACAAAGCTTGGTTTACGTAGGTGATCTCCTAGAAGAGTATCACACTATACTCCAACATATTCTTATATGTATTAGGAATCATTAAAGGTCTTTTGCCTATCCTCGTACCCCTTTTGCATGCTACACCCTTATCATAGGAATGTGTTGAAGATTGATCTCTAAGATGTTTATACAATCTCATAATTTAGTTGTCCCTTTTGAGCCTAGATCTTGAGATCTCCAGTCAACAAGGTTGGGTATCCCCTATAAGATTTTGATTATATGGTTTTAACCCCAATCCCATCGATAAACTTCCACATGATCTCTCGATTAACAATTTCATATGCGGATCCGCGGTTTCACATAATCACTCATGATTATGCCACTAGAGATCATTTTGTCATATAGCATTAGCACTACACATTTTAGTTGCATGCACATGATTTTTCTCTAACAACTTATAAAGACACCTGGCCGAAAGAAGCTTTATATGTTTTACATAGAGAATTTTCCACAACAGTATATCTTCAGTTTTTGTAATCACATTACCTCTTTTGCATCATTTTTATCCTTTCAGGATATTTTCATCATCGAATTTAAAGCGTTATTAACGCTTTATTTCTTATGCCAGAGGAAATACTCAACTTTAATTAACAATTCAAAATTTTTAAGCGCATAGATTCTTAAAAATTACAAGTTCAATATTCTATTTCTTGTAAACTTGAAATTTAAGAGCAAAGTTTAAAATTTGAAACTCGAATTAATCCTTGAGATTTCATTCTTCAAATGTCTTGAAAACTTTTAATTCCAAGCGTTGTTCTTGATGCACACATGTCAAAATGTATTTTCAACATTTTTCTTTGTTACCTGATGATTTCTAAATTGCTTCCACATTGGACATATCATCAATACACAAGCATACATTTGCTTAGGTGTGTACATATTTGTCACACTCGTTAATCTATTTGACAACATTATTTGTCAAATTCTTCATGTCACTTATTTGACGTTTGTTATGACTTCACTTTAGCCTTCATATTTAGTCAAGTACCCCCTTCAAATATTTTAGAAAACTCTATTTTCCTTCAATCACAAGGTTTTTATTGCCTAAATGTGGTATTATGTGATTGACTCATAGAATTGCAACCACCCCCACAACTTCGGGGTAGTCACGAATTGCAGTGTCATTCAAACTTTTGTGTTTCAAGTTCTAAGCGTTATCGCCTTACAATCCAAATTCAAGATTTTATTTCTTAAAATTTCGGATTTAAGCATACTTGCTTAGAAAAGTTGAAACTTGGATAATGTTCTCAAACTCTGTTCAAAATTTGCAATTTAAGCGCACTAACTTAGAAAACTTGAATTCAAGATTTTTATATCTTGCAAACTCATGCTTTAAGCGTACTAGCTTAGAAATTCAAAATAAACCAATTTGAGATATTACAACGCCTAGTCAAAATTTGTGGCTTTGATTCATGACTTGTGTTTTAAGCATACAAAGCTTAGAAACTCGAATTCAAGATTTTATTGTCTTGCAAATTCAAGTTTAAGTATCAAATTCTTGGACAACACAAGTATAATATACTCACAATTTTCCATAGCAAACCTCTTTTGCTAAATTTGATTGCAATCTTATTATTGAAGTGTGTAAACACCTCACTGACCTCTTTTTTGCTTCATAACAAAGAAGTCACAACAATATCATGTGCAAATATTGATAAAGTAACAAATTACTTTTCTCATATCTCTAGTTTGCACAATCTTTCCATCACAGACATCATTGTGAGTTAACTCTAGAGATGTTACGATTCTTCTAACAAATGAATGACGATTTTGTTAAGTGCACACACAAGCAAGAAATTTAACATTACAATTTGTGTTGTGAACTATGGTTTAAATGATCCTAACAATCATGCTACAAACCATAAGATTCAATACAAGAAGTAATAACATAAATTTTATTGCTTTCAACAAATATCATCATTACATTTATTTAGAATCACTCCATTCTTGGAGTTTACAACTTTCAAAGATACACAATCTAATTAAGCGGTAAGCGCTAGATCATCCAAATCATTTGAGAGACGATCTTCTTCGGTCATATTTACTTGATCCATAGCCTTCCCACGATCGTCTTTATTGCAACAATCCTTTGCCATTTGATTGGGTTTTACACATTTGTAGCACTTACCTTTGAACTTCTTCGCCTTTACAAATTTGGAGGCCATGTCGTCAAACTTGCGCTTTGTTCCGGCTGGTTTCTCCACTAAGTTTACTTGTGCTTCATGTTGGTGCCAATTTTCCTTCCTTTCGGAAATTATGTTGTCCTCTTCGATTCTCAAGCGAACCACAAGGTCTTCAAGATTCATCTCTTTTCGTTTATGCTTGAGATAATTCTTGAAGTCATTCCATGACGGAAGCAACTTCTCAATCATTGCGCCCACTTGGAATGAATCACTTAGAACCATTCCCTCCGCATGAATTTCGTACATGATTACTTGCAAATCTTGCACTTACACTATCACTGGCTTTGTGTCAACCATTTAAATCAGGGAATCGCCCAACGATGAATTTCTTCATGCCGGCATCCTCGGATCTATACTTTCTCCAAGGATTTCTACAATTCCTTGGTCGTCTTCACTAGACAATACACATTGTATAATGTGTTGTCCAGTCCGTTGAGATATAATTCTTGCACAGGAAATCATTTTGATTCTAAGCATCAACCGTATCCCTTTTTTTGTTGTCGGTTTCACTCTCCATAATAGTAGGAGCATCCTCATTGAGGAATCTTGACAACCCCAAGGTTGTCAAATAAAACAGCATCTTTTGTTGCCAGCGCTTGAAATCGTTCACATCGAACTTTTAGGCCGTTCATCATGATGAACTGGAGTCGTTGTTGCACTTGACGAAGCCATTTGCTGCCAATTTTGTCTTAAGATTGTTGTATAAAATTTTATGGGTGTGTATATTAGTAAAGTAGCAAAAAAAACCAACAAATGGCTTTGAATTAGAATTGTCGAGGCGATATTTGGAATCTCCATCTTTAAGACAATATTGCCCCGCTACGGTGCTAACAGTTCAATTGGCAAAGATACAACGACTATGATTTGTGATAGGAGCACTCCAAATCACAAATAATTTAAACCACAAAGGTTTAAAAGCCTCAATATTAAACAAGGAAGATCCACAAAATTACTCAAATTTTGATCTTCAATATGATGTGAATTTCAAAAATTCCATGTTTTAATTCATCCGAGTGTTGTTCCTTTATAGTAGACCAAGTAGTATCACCAAAAGACACTATTTGGGAGCATCACATCATGAAAAAACACATATAAACGCGAAAGGTTGCAACTCTGCATAGAGCGCGATCGATCGCGCCCTTTATATTTCAAATTACTGCATTGCTCGATCGATCGAGCCATTGGCAGCGATCGATTGAGCAAAGCAGACTTTGTCAAGGTGTTTTTCATTTGAGTCGCGATCCATTGGCCAACATATGGTGATTAATCTCGGCTTTCAGTAGACTCCGGCATAAGGATTCGTTTAGTTTGATCTCCGATGCTTAATTGTAATTCAATTCATATCAGTTTTTCCAACATACTCATGAATTAATCTCTCGAGGTAAACTTTAAATATTCCCCTATCTCCAATTATCTTATTTTTGTAGATACATTTAATCTTTTAATCCAAATGGATTGAGGTAGGCTACATAAATCATATGAGGAATCAAGTCGAGTCGCACGTATTCATTAGTCTTCTCCAAGCGCTCCTTTCGGTCAGAATATCATCGTTGATCCATTTGAACTCCAAATCTTTGTATATAACTTTGAGTCATGTCTTCTTTGGTCGCCCCCTTGCTCTCGTGAAAGGGCCGAAATCCATGGACTCTACTCGATGCACAGGTGCACTGTTGAGCATATGTCGTACGTGACCAAATCGTATTAAGCGATTTTCTTGTGCTTTATATTCTATACAAGTCACACCTACTTCAGATGGAATGTCTTCGTTTCTTATTTTTATCTCATCTCGTCTTACCACACATCCAACGGAGCATACGTATGCCGCATGCATTCATTAGTCTTCTCGAAGCGCTCCTTTCGGTCAGAATATCCTCGTTGATCCCTTTGAACTCCAAATCTTTGTATATAACTTCGAGTCATGTCTTCGTCGGCCGTCCACTTGCTCTCGTGAAAGGGCCAAAATACATGGACTCTACTCGACGCACATGTGCACTGTTGAGCCTATGTTGTACGTGACCATATTAAGCTGTACGTGACCATATTAAGCGATTTTCTTGTACTTTATCTTCAATACAAGTCACACCTACTTCAGATGGATGTCTTCGTTTATTATTTTTATCTCATATCTTCTTACCACACATCCAACGGAGCATACATATGTCTGCGACACTCATCTTTTGGATGTGATTCATCTTGGGTGCCAAACTTTCCGTTAATCTTTTGCATTTTTATTTACCGAATAAATAAATCTTCCATTTTGTTGCTCCCTCTGAACTCTATTTCTTTACATCCTATGCAAGTTTGTATTCCTAAGGTTTATTGTTCATTTGTCATTTGCACTTGTTGAAATTTTAAGGGAACCTGAGTTCTCACGTTAATTAACACATTGAAATTTCAATCTATCCCCGAGTTCGTGGTTTGGTTAATCACGCCACGCCACACCACACCACATCGGGTAACACTCGACCATAATGGACAATGGAAAGAACATGTACATCCCTCAACAAGGCAAAAATGGAAATATAATAAGTAAAAACAATTCACAACTTGTATTTTGAACTCATTTGTGCAAGTCTTCATAAAGTATGGTTTTTCAGTATAATTTAAGAAAAAGTTCATTAAATCAAAAAAGTTTTCACACAAGCCTTCGTACACAGTGATCCGCATTCTTTTGAGTGCTGGGAGTTCTCAGGTTTGAGATCTCGAGACCTCCCAATCCCTTATCCAACCCCTCCCCAATAAGTGTAGGATTGTAGTAAAAAAAATTCAAAATTTATTTTATATTGTATAATAATGTTTAAAATGAAAAGATGATTTCTAATTTATAAGCAACTTAAACAAAACTGCGCCTAAAATTCATGGAGATTACACAAACCCTTGATAAACTTTATCTAACACCAATTTAGGGGAAACAATAGTATTATAATTTATTTTTTATTGTGGCATATTCTTTTGGAATTACGAGAAAAATGAGTTTTGATTGAGTAGCTAGATCTGCAATAAATATATATTAATATTGAATAAAAATAGAAACTGAGTTCCCCTAATTAATATTGTAATAATACTTAAGTTATAAAATTGATTTATAATCATTTTAAGAAAACAATGTCGAATGAATTTTCTTTGCAATAGCTCTTAAAATTGACTATTTAGTGACACATGTCTCTTGCTCGAGTGACGTCATGTATCCCAAAATTGAGACATATATCGAGTTCGAGACCCGTTAATCCTCCTCCCGAATTATATCAACTATTTAGTTCTTGGAAGAATCTCATATATATGGTATAGTTGAAAGACAAATTTATAATTTTCTCCAATATAATCGAAGTGATGTGTGCTTGATATTTTATTTGAACCGCTAGACAATTTGACAAAATTGAGGTAACATGATGTATAAGTTGTCTTACTATAAATGTCAAATTAGAACGTAAAATAAATATGGAAACACAGTGAACCAAAAATGTAGGAGTTATAAAAGTATTTTTTAAATAATAAAATTATATAATGCTTGCTCTATAAAATATTTTAAATAATAAGATTATATAATGCTTGCTCTAGAAAGTTGTAAAATAGTTTAAATAAAATTAGTCAAACAAACTCTAAATCTATTATATATATGCAATTCTTTCAATCCATGAATATGCAATTTTTATCAATAAGGTAATACATATTTTAAAGAGTAAAAGGTAGTAAAAACAAGAGTGACACATCGAACTCCTGGTAATAACAATAGTGTGTTTCCTGTAGGTCATATTGTGCCGGCTCAGCTCATGGGCCAAAAGTGACAACCCTTGCACATGGATAGTGCTAGACACATCCTAAGTCACATAAATCAGATGTGTGGGCGGATGTTGATGTGGATGCAGATGCGCAAATACGTCAATTTTCAAAAATTTGAATGTGAGTGCGCCTTAATACGCCTATTAAAATATATATATATATATATATATATATATATATATATAATAGATACTGATGAAATGAATTTAAACATACATAATATACATCATATTTAACAAATTTACTTCGTTATTATATTATTTACAAATATACTATATGAACACTCACACGCACACATTGATGAAATAAAGTTAAGCATACCTAATACACAACATATTTGACAAACTTACATCATTAATTATTTATAATGCAATTCAAATATTTTATTGATCGCTCATCTAATATGAAAAATTATTGTTCTCAGAAAAATATATTTTAGAGAGTGAAAAATGAAAATAAATTATTAATTTTTGGTGATAAGATAATGAATTCGAAAAATAAAACCAAATATTACCTACAGTAGAAACTCTATAAATTAATACTCGATTATTTAATAAACTCTTTAAGATAATATTTTTGGTCGGTCCCGACTCGGGGGTAGGGTGCTAAATTAATAATTCGCTAAAATTATAAGATAATACATTTTTGATAATTTCTATAGACCCCATATAAAATATAAATTAATAATTCATTTATACTACATAATACATGAATGATTTATGAAAGTTTCTTTAAAAATGACTCAATTGTCTTTTGTTTTTTGTTGAAATCAATTTAACCATGAATCTCGTCTCCAATTTTCCTTATCATTGTAAGAACTTCTGGTGTTGTTTTCTCATAGCTCAACAAGAAATTATTCAATGTGATTGCCGCTTTAAAAGCCTCGTTTCGTGAAGGGGGCTCCATGTAGAACTTTCATCATCATCTTCATCATCTTTATCAGTTCCAATAACGCTCTCAATAATTTCTTCATCAGTCAACAACTGTGCAACTACATTTTCTTCTGGGTGGTTCAGGACATCTTCGACATCCATTGTATTGCGATAACCCAACTCTTCGATCAAATTTCGGAGTTCTTGAGTGCTTTCACCACCTACCTCTTCATCGGAGTTCTCGAAATCCATGTTATCCGTTGATCGAAGTTTACAATGACGAAAGCAGTTCGCAATCGTATTTGCACGAACATCCATAGTTCATGCTGGAATTGCAAGATTCATTGCATCTAACACATTTATTTTGGCTGGATTTGGAACCCCTAATTCATTGTAATACCCCTGAAATGTCTATGTGTTTATGTGTTATCATAAACGATTATGTTGTGTTTTAAGGGTTGTAGTAAATTTAATTTGGGGGTTATGTTCATGTCTTAATTAATGGGGTGTGATGTATGTTATGATAATATGGTTAGGGGCATGTTGGGTGTTTTAAGGGATGTATTAATTAAGTAATGTTATGAAATATCGAGTGAGGATATTTTAATACATCGTGCTAAATACCGGGACACAATTAAACACCACATGGCACCCCAACCCACACCACCCCCTCAACCCATACCCATTTCAGCAGAACTGGCTGCCCATACCCCCCACTTGTCCTCCCAATCACTCAACCTCTACCACTCCTTCTCCCCAACCTTTATTTCCCATTTTTCGTCCAACTCTCAGTAGCCAAGAAGGAGGAGGAGATCTGTCATTTCAAGGCTTGGAACCTTACCAAAAATTGGAGCAACAGAGGGTGAGGAACCATATCTTGCCTTGGGTAAATTTTGGTTAAGTTTGGGTTTGGTTATGATGATATGATGCATGCTAGCTTAGGTTTTGTTAAACCTTCGATTTAAGTACATTCATGGTGTTTTTATGAAGCTTCTAGCATGTTTACTTGAGCATGATGCATGTTTTATTGGGTGGATTTGTTGGTATGAAAAGAGGTGCTCGAAAATCGGGAAAAAAAATTATGATACCCTGTTTTCAGAAAGTTTGAGTGAGTACTGATAAAGTTGGGCGATTTTGATGCATGCTAGCTTAGGTTTTGTGAAACCTTTGATTTAAGTGCTTACATAGAAGTTTTATGAAGTTTCTAGCATGTTTGTTTGGGCAAGTTTTATGTGTTGTGAAGTAGGTTGCTTGCTATGAAGAAGGGTACTCGAAAATCTGGGGAAGTCCCGATTTTTCAGAGTGCTCGATCGATCGAGCGAGGCAGAAGATTTAAAGCATGGTTTGAAATTCAGGGGCCGATCGATCGAAGGAATTTCCGATCGATCGGTAAAGTTCCTCGATCGATCGGTAAAAACATTTCAATCGATCGATCGAGGCAGAAAGTTGGGCACTGTTTATCATGCTTTCTCGATCGATCGAGACTTGGGTACCGATCGATCGAGAGAGGCAGAATCTTGGCAAATATTTTTAATTGATTTATTTTGAAGAATTTTGTCAATGATTCTTGAAATGGTATCTAATATTGTATTATGTGGTTATGACCCAGGTACCAGCACAATCAAGGAGATAAAGTCTATTGACTCCTCCACCTTTTGAAAAGGTACGTAAGAGACATACGGGCATCGGACGGTAAAACACACTTCTATACTATGACTATGCAATGATTGCATAAGTATTTATGATAAGATGATGATGTTTACAAGATGATGATGTTATAAGATGACGATGTTTATGATATGATGATGATGATGTATTGAGAATGGTAGAGTGTTCTGGTAGTTGTTATGGGAAAGCGAGGAAGGACATAGCTAGCAAGGAGATACATCCGCTATCAAGGTGTAGCGAGGGGTATCACAGTACCACTAGATGTCGAAGCGAGGGGGCCAATTGTTCCGCTGACATAACAAGGCCAGAAACATCCCCATTTCTAATTAACATTGTTGATTATGGGCATATAAGTGAAGTATGATGTTAATCATTTATGTCAAGTACTAATGATTAAATGCATGAATGTGAATCAGAGACAACAAAAAGGGGTTAACGATTAACCAGGAAGTACATGTTAACGGTTATTTCATGCATTTATTCATATGCCATTTTCTTATGATGTTAAGTAATGATGTACATGCTCATGATGGGTTGTCCCTGTAGGTACGCTTTTGGACTGAAGGGCTAAGGGTCGGGTTGAGGCAGTGAGCTAAAAGGAGCACAAGGATGGATAAGGATTCATGATATGATTAATATCTACTCTAGGAGTAGTATAAATCTAAAATGTTAACATTCGTTTATGGGAATGTAACCAATAAGTTTTGAAGTTTTTTTTTTGGGCCTGTAATCCTGTTAGCTCACGTAACAACCGGAACTCTAAGATGTCATTAATCCATGTTTAGTCCATATTTTGTTATTAAAACACTGTTAAGGTAGGAAGATCCTAAATTCATAACCCTCCAAAAGACTTCTATAAAATCGACGACGATAATGCATCTTAAAAGCTCGTATAATCCCGGCGTCACAAGGTTGAATTTTTTAAGTTGTATTTGGTGGCAAAAAAATAATTCAACATTTTGCAATCCTTCAATAATTTTTGGATGAGCAGGACAATTATCCACAATCAAGAGAATTTTTCTTCCAACCATTTTTTTATCAAGTTGGAGAACATATTATTCAAATAACACCCCAGTCATCCAAGCTCGTTTGTTAGCACGGTACTCACAGTTCAAAACTGTTCAAGTTTATATTCTTGAAGCACCTTGGTTTAGCATATTTCCCAATAATCCATAAATGAATTTTCTCTGAACCGTCCTCATTACAGCAAATAACAACAGTTAGTCTTTCCTTGTCTTGTTTTTTCCCTTCAAGTTGCATTGTTGCAAGGGAATGATCCGGTTGAAGTCTAAAAAACAAACCTGTTTAAGATCAAAACATGTAAATAATTACATCACTAAAGTATAAAATAAAAAATAATAAAATAATAAAAAACAAATCTGTTTCATCCATATTAAAGATGTCTTTCATTTCAAACTGATCCACTTTGTCTCTTATGGTTTTTAATTTGTCTTCCATGCCCTCCATTTCAACTGATCCACTCTCTCCAAAACGCCGGAAATTTTTAATTCCATATCTTGCTTTGAACTTTTCAAGCCAACCAATAGAAAAAGTAAAGTCTGGAGTATCCACATGATACATATCCTTCATGAACTTTTTCGCCCTTCTCGATGATTAGTTCACATGTCATATTCACATGTTCTTGATATTGAAGAATCCATTCATAGAGAGATTTTTCTAGGTCAGGAAATTTTGCCGGTTTGCGTCGCTTAACATCATCTCTTTCGAGAGCAAGTGAGAGATACTCTGAAGACCGCTTAACTGTATTCGATACTGTCCCTTGACTCACCTGCAAACCATAGTTACTAAGAACCCATTTTTGCAATTGCTTTTGAGTGAGACTTGGATTATCCTTGTTGTGCTTGCATAATTCTCTTCGAATCTCGTCGGTCATTGTTTTTTTTCACACCTTTAAGATGGGACGCCATATTGTGTGTATGATTTGTTTGTGTTAGCATATTTTGATCTTGTATTTATTTGTATAGAAAATATTTTTTAATGTCCATAAAGTGATACTTGGGAGATTGAAGAGTTCTTTCAAATTGGGTTGTTCATTTGATATACGTACATGCATTGTACAATAATTAGTGGAAGTTTGAAAGGTGTTTGTTAATTGAGTATTCATTATAAATTAATAACATATTAATTAATATATAAAATATTAATTATTAATTTATCGATTAATTAATAACTCTTTTAATTAATAAATTTTGGTGGTCCCATGAGTATTAATTTATAGAGTTTCTACTGTATATATGTCAACATGTTTTATAATATTATCAATTTATTAAAAATGACTTATATTATTTTAGGAGAATTATGAATGTCTAACATTTAAGTTCACGACTTAGTAAAACTTAATACATGACTTAATAAAACTTAGTCCTAAAGCGCCGTATGAGTATTCAATGAGCCAGATCACGACCAGTGCGTCAGTGCGTGACTTAGTAAAACTCAGTACGTGACTTAGTAAAACTTAGTGCTCCTTAAAGCGCCGCACAATCACTCAATGTGTCAGTGCGAGATCGGAGCGCCAGTGCGCGAAAAGTGGTATGAGGATTACGTGACTTAGGACACATTATATACTATAACATCACGAGTCATGTCGGTATGACCTATAACGGAGAGGACTGTACTGTTTGCCATATCTATCCACAACCGTAAAGAAGTGGACAAATAATTAAAAGGCTATTAGTTAGGTGGACTATAAAGTCATTAGTCGAAAAAAATTCATCAAAATTGATCTAATCAACTAGACCCCATCAATTATCAATTCCAAATCTGAAATCCTACTATCAAACTTAATCTGTAAAGTACATTTATGGATTTTTGTCCTACTAAATACTTAGTATGATAACTTTTGCACTGAATTTTGTAGGTTACTTATCAATTGTCGGTGATTAGTAATTTTTTTGATTAACTGCAACTCTATAGACAGTGATATGTGGGACGGTAATCCTTTGTTCAATGGTTAATCTGCCTAAGGATATTGTTGGTTGAGTAGTGTCATGTGAGGATAACAATCATTGTATGAGAATATTCACATTCAATTAATCTGTCTCCAAGGGCGGATCTAAAGTATAGGCTGGGGTAGGCTTCAACCCACCCAACTATGTCCAGAATTATTGTGTGTGTGTGTGTCTATCTATCTATCTATATATATATATATATATTTTAAAAAAGTGTAGCGTTGGTGGTAGAGGCGCTGATTGGTTGGCTTGGGTAATGAGTTTGAGACTCAATGCCATTTCATAAAACCTTTGGATTTCTCATTCCATTATATTTTTGGATTTATTTATTTACCCTAATAATATTTATTTTTAAAATTATGTTGATAAAAATAATTTTATATTATTTGTCCGATTTTCTCATTTTTTAAGCGTGTTTTTTTAAAATATGTGGATATGCATCATTACACTAGTAAAAAATTATTTCTTTTAAAAAAATTTATTGTCATCGAGAAGATTATGATTGGTAAAAATGGATATATTTGCTTTCAATGTGGTCCAGAAATGAGAATATTTCACATTTGGTGCCCATTTTTTATTTTCACCCAATAGGAAATGAAGGGATCTAATGGGCCACGGACAATAAATCTCAAGGAGCCCCCGAACCCCCACCTCCATCCACCCTATGCAAAATTTCTATCTACGCCCTTTTCTGCCTTTAAGAGCACTCTCAACCAAGTGTCCTTAGAAGTATCATCAACCAGACCGATCTTGTGCAATGTTCTGAGTAACCGTGTTTCTTGCCATTTTCTGAAGTTAAACATGAAATATGATCAAAACACAACGATTCGGGGCAAAAAATTATTTGCTCGTGATTGACCATATTAAGCATGTTTGATGTCAATAAAACATGAGATGATTGTAAATAAGTCCCTAAACTTAAGTTTGAATTTCGATTTACTCCCTACTACAAAATTCTTCATAGATTACTACCTAGTTTCAAGTTTCATTTTCTAATCACTCACCGGAGAGAAAAAATTTCAAAATAATGACCTTTTTAAGCTTAATATATGATTTTGGCATATTTAGCTTATTTTAAGCATTTTTGCGTCATTAAAATGGTATCAGAGTCAATGTTTATTCTTAATTATTATAATAATATTTTGAATATTAATATATCCTAAACGGAGGAGACAATACATGAATATGGATCCGAACGAATGTTCGAAGTGTTACTCATATATGTGGTACTTCAAAAAATTGGAAGAACTAAATCAAGAACATCTGGCCGAAGCTAAACGCTTCAACCAGAAATGAAAATATTACAAGAAGTCGGTGCTAGCCCAGCTAGCATTAACCAATATCAACAACTTGAGAAGATAGCGAGGAACCTCTACAGGATGAAGCTCAAACTTCAGTTCGAGTTATCAATGGCTCAAGAAGAATACCATCCTGAACACAACCCCATGACTCCAGATTCAAACAATCCAACAGGTTCCGGAACAGACTAGGATGAGAGAACCAACCTTTTGAGAAATCGAGTCGAATACTTTTAAGATATCCCAAGATTAGAGAGATCCAGAAGATATTGCAGCGTTATCAATACTTACAATACCATGTCCCTACACAGATCCATCAGTTTCAGAGTCAGATGGAGATAATGATTAAACATCAGGAAAAAGTTCTTGAAAACCTTCGAGATGACTGTCCTATGGAACAGAACCTCTTTTACACCAAAAGTAAAAGCGGAGGAGGTCCGATGGCCTTTGACAGAGACTGAGAAATGATTGATGTCCTACGAGAAGATCCAATACTTCAACAAAGTAATGAAAAAAATCAACCTGGAAGATCCACATGATCTTGCTGATTCGTTTGCGATATTAAATCTCGTAGAGTTTAAAACAAATCAGGTTGGCGGAATTCCTCGACTTCCACCACAAGAGAGTTTCGGGTCACACAATGTAAGGCCTCACTACGTTAAGTGTGATTTAAGAGCATAGACGAGCTATTCATTTAACAGAGTAAAAAGGTTTATGTTGATGTATTGAGCTTAGAGGCTAAGTACCAAAAATAAAATTCCATTCCCAAAAAAAAAAATTACATTCCCAACAAAATGAATATAAGTACTATAGATTTATACTACTCTTACGTAGAGACTATACAAAAGAATTTATTGTCCTTCTAAGCTAGTAGCACTAGTCCTCACATAGCTCACCACATCAACCATTGCCTTAGCTCTCCTTGCCAAAAACTCCTACATGAACAACCCACAACACATGAGCATATAATAATTCATATTCACAACAATATGATCATAAGATAAAATACATAACCGTTAATACAAAAATATTTTCTGTATTCAATGCATTTAATATGCTCTCCCTGGTTTTCGTTGTTCCACAACTCATATTCATAATCATCTGATTATAATACAGTGTTTAATTTAAATGTCATGACATAATTCCATACCATCATGCCAATAACAATAACCACAGTCTTGTTATAACAGTGGCATTCTAATACCCCTCGCTTCAACATAACAATGACATTTATAATACACATCGCTTCGACATATCAGCGGCATTATAATATCCCTCGCTTCAATATGACAACGGCTGATGTGACTAGAAATAGACACATCTTTAACGCTTAATTGTCCACGATTTGGTAGGTTTTGATGGATAATTTGATACGTATGCTACCTAATCGTATATTTGTGTAATTGTAGGTACAATCGAAGAAAACGAGCTAAAAATGATGTGTAAAGACCAAGAAAAGACATGGACATGACAAGGGCTCAAAGTTGATCAAGAAAAGGGCAAAAACGTAATTTTGGAGGAGGCGATCGATCGCCTGGAAGAAGAAATCGATCACCTATGGACAGAAACTTTTGCAACAAAATTCACGAGCCAGCGATCGATCGCGAGTAAGAGGCGATCGATCGCCAAAGTCCACTGGAGCCAAGCAATCGATCACGATAAAGTGGTTATCGATCGCCTCAAGTGATCCGCCGAAAAAAATAAACAGGCGATCGATCGCCACATGCTAGGAGATCGATCGCCGAAGAGTCCGGAAATATGGAAATTGAGTCTTTTACCATGTTTAAAAGATTGTAACCTAATTATTAGCCTCCATAACCTCAATACTCGATTTTTACATCAGTTGGGAGAGATTTTTACAGACTTTAGAATAATTTAGGTTTTTAGAAGATTTTTCTTTCAACTTTTGTCAAGAACACGTGAAGAACGGGACCGGAATCGACAAGCCGGAATCGTGATTTGTCTCAGTAACTTTCTTTCCTTTGTTTATTTAATGTTTTCCATCAAATTTCTATTGTTTTTAGATTTGAATATGCTAGGCTAAAACCCTTCGATTCTTGGTTGCAGGGATACCTACTTTTGGATTTGAATCTTTTATGAGAATTCGGTTTGATTGTTGAATTAGATTTCGATTTCAATTTGTTTCTCAGATTTCAAATTCCATGATTGTTGTGTTTGTGGATTAGATTGATCATCTAATATTCAATTGCATAATCAATAGTTTGTTAAGAAACAACTAAGATTAATAATTAACCGGCTGTAGGTGTTATTGAATTCTTAGGAGAAACGATTGAGTAATCAATTCTAACGGCTGTAGTTTTTATTGATTAGATTTATCGAACTCATTAGTTTTGAAAACTATCATTGATTTAATCATTAACGGCTGTAGTGGTGATTAGAGATTTGGTAAGGGTTGAATTGAATGCTGTTTTCTCTTTGACTACAAATAAGATGAGTAGGAATTGAATTTCCAATCGATAGATAATCGAAAGAATTCGAATGTTTTGATTTGATGACTAAAAGATAATTTTCCAAAAGTACGGTTACCTGAAAACCAAGAATCGTTTCACTCTCATAAGTTTTAATAGTTTTAGTTAATCTCGTTAATTAGTTTAATTCTTAGATTTTGCTTAGTAGTAATCACTCAACCCAAAATCCCCTTGTTATTATTCGTTTTTGGCACGAAAAAAATACTATATTCCCTGTGGGATCGATCCCTACTCTCGCTACTACATACTTTTGCTATTAACTTGAGAATGGTTAATTTGGGCGTATGCGATAAACGCTACCAAATTTTGGCGCCGTTGCCGGGGAAGGCATTGGTATTATTTTTGTGTTTATTTTTTTATTTTTATCCCGCATTACTACTTTGGTTTGTTAATGAGTACAGGTGGATCGTTCAATCACGAAGATAACTTTCACTACGATCCTGAGATTGAGAGGACGCTACAACAGAGGAGACGAGAAGCACGAAGGATTATAGAACAAGAAGAAGAAGAGAGGTCCATGATGGCTGCAAATCAAAGCTTGAGGCAGCTGGCGAATCCTAACTTGGATCAACAACCGCTCTGCATCAGTTTCCCTGCTCTGGCCAATAACGTAAACTTCAAACTTAAGTCTGGTTTAATTCACTTATTGCCAGCTTTTCATGGTCTTGCAGGTGAAAACCCGCATAAGCATCTGCTGGAGTTCCACGTGGTGTGCACTACCATGAAGCCGATCGGAATCACCGAGGATCAAATCAAGTTAAGAGCATTCCCGTTTTCTCTAAAGGACGCTGCAAAAGACTGGCTCTTCTACTTACCATCCGGATCGATCACCACGTGGACTGACTTACAAAGAGTATTCCTAGAAAAGTACTTCCCAGCTTCAAGGGCAACGAACTTGAGGAAAGAGATATATGGTGTGAAGCAGCTCTACGATGAATCACTACACGAGTACTGGGAGAGATTCAAGAAGTTGTGCGCAAGCTGTACACAACACCAGATAAGTGAACACCTTCTAATCCAATACTTCTATGAAGGTTTACTTTCTGGTGACAGGAACTTGGTGGATGCGGCAAGCGGAGGAGCATTTATAGATAAAACAGCGGAGGAAGCTAGAAGCTTGATAGCTAACATGGCGGCCAACTCCCAACAATTCAGATCTATGCGCCATGGACAACCGCAAAGAAAAGAGGTAAACGTATCAAACCTAGAACAACAACTGATAGACCTCACTTTTCTTGTGCGTGGTATGGCAGGTGGAAATGTAGGAAAGACAAAACCATGTGGCATATGTTTGGAAATGAGTCATACCACTGATGCATGCCCGACACTTCAAGAGACATCAGCCGAGCAAGTACATGCAGCAGGGGGATTTCCGGGACAACCACAAAGGAGTTATGACCATCCACCAAACAGCTACAATCAAGGGTGGAGAGATCATCCAAACCAAGGTTACGGAAACCCACAGATGAACCAACCCCTACCTTACAGACCGCCATACCAGAGACCTCCACCACCGCCAGCGCACCCTCCTTCTGACAGGTTAGAACATAGTATAAAAATTATTGCTGAAAATAGCTTACAATTTCAACAGGAGACGAGGGCGAGCATCCAGAGCTTGACGACGCAGATGGGACAATTGGCGACTTCAATCAGCAAGATCGAAGCAAGGATTTCAAATGGACTACCGTCACAACCAGAGATGAACCCCCGGGAAAATGTGAGTGCTATCACAGTCATTGTGAATGAAGATGCAGCTGAAGAGAAGGTGGTACTGACGCCACCCCAGAAAGAAGAGATGACGGAGACAGAGACAGACGTTGAAGAGCCAACCCAAGGGGAGGAACCACGAGGTGAGTTCCCAAAACTTTCTGAATATAAAGTACCACCCTCTTTCCCCCAAGCATTGAAGGACAATAGGAAAGGTGCCGGACTCAAAGGCCTCTACGAGATGAGTCCACACTGCAAAAGAGCAAGCCCAATTGCATGAGACCATGAAGAAAAAACCACAACATGCTAACCCCTTAAAGGAGACCGTGAAAGAGGATCACAGCAAGGAACACAAAGGGCAGCCCAAGGTTGAGCTCAATGACAATGTT
Organism: Haberlea rhodopensis; assembly: GCA_907163345.1. NCBI lineage: Eukaryota > Viridiplantae > Streptophyta > Magnoliopsida > Lamiales > Gesneriaceae > Haberlea > Haberlea rhodopensis. Next base: position 1,061,340 of record CAJQUN010000054.1, on the reverse strand, counting down.
TCGGCGGACAACCAAAGAAGCATCCCCATTAAATGCAAGGATCCAGGTATGTTCTTTATCCCATGTGAGATTAGGGCTATTAGGATTGAGAAGGCTATGCTAGATTTAGGATCGTCCATAATGTCATGCCTTACTCAATGTACTCTCAACTGAAAATGGGACCTTTAAAAAGAAATAGCGCAGTTATTCACTTAGCTGATAAATCCACGGTCATACCTAAGGTGATAGTATAGGACGTAGTTGTGCATGTAAAGAACTTGGTCTTCACAGCCGATTTCTATGTCTTAGACATGGGAAATGGTGATCCTTCTAGTCTAATTATTTTAGGAAGACCATTCTTGAAAACATCAAAATCAGTGATCAATATAAATAGCGGCTTGATAACCATGGAGTCTAATGGTGAAATTGCAAAATTCAACATGTATGAACCCATTAAACTTCTTGAGCATTCTAGTTACGCTATTGATGTACATGATGATTATGATTCTGATTTTGATAATGATGAGTTGTGGGAGATGGAAAAGGCTACTGATGGCCTTAACGATAAGAAAGGTATAGCTTCGAGCTCTTTTCCTACCGTTCATACGATTGCTACTCTGTCTACTCACGATACTTCTAATCCTCTTATTTCTCACTTGCAGGATCGTACCAATGGAAAGAAGCATCCTCCGGATAAACCATGTCAAGCCAGTGGTGAAAGAGTAAGGACTGGGCATAACCACTCAAAGACCAACAAACCGAAATATCGAGGAGTGAAAAAGATATTGAGGTGGTTAAGAAAGGATTGAGCGACATCACATCCACCACCTTGATAGAGGAATAGCGTCGAGCCACCGACGTTAAACAGAGCGCTGCTTGGGAGGCAACCCAAGGGGAGTTAGTTTCCTTTCTCCCTTTTATTTTTATTTTTATTGCTTTAGTAGTTAGACTTTTCTCTTCTCTTGTCTTTTAGCCTTACATTGGGGACAATGTAAGATTTAAGTATGGGGGAGGGATTAGTGGCTTGTTATTGTTTTCTTATTCAAAAATACAAAAAAATCGAAAAAATTGAAAATTTGAGCTCATAGTTAGTAATGAAGACATGCTTAGAATCACTAGCCCATGATGAAACCTAATTGATTCATGCATGCTTTTGAACATAGGTGAATTGTTAACTTTGGAACACTTTGAACTCTAATGCAAAATTTTACTTTAGTAGTGAATATTTTGAGCACATTAGTGTCATGGCTTGTGAAGTATGCATAGCTTAGTGAAGATGGTGTGAAGCTTGTGATAGTCTTAAGAAGTCTCTAATACATGCTAGAACTTAACTACATGCTCTTTGAGTTGCAAACATGAAAGTGATATAGGCAATCTTTGATGCGTTTGAGTCTTTCAAGCCTACCATGTAAACAAAATCAATCTCTAGTACCCTTTTTGAGCTTTAATGTAAAAGAATGGTAGTATGCTAAGCATACTAAAGACCCCCATTCAACATTCCTTGACTAGCTTATCATCCTACCCTTTTAGCCTAAATATGATTTCAATCCATACCTTTTAAGGGAGTATGATGTATTTCATTCAAATGCACTAGGAAATTCATTGAAGTACATTTGTAAACGTTATTGTCAAAAGAATGAAATACATGAAAGAAAAGGAATGCCTTGAGAAATTTGAAAAAACAAAATATGACTCCAAGGGGAGCCAAGGCACAAAAGAAGAAAAAATATGTTGAAATAAACCTTGAAAAAATGAACAAGGTTTGAAAAATTCATGCAAGAAGAGAAGTTTTAGTGTGCATTTCATCATACTCTCTTGTTTGAATATCCTTACCCTTTCTTTCATAAGTCAATACCTATGCCAAGCTACAAGCTAATAAAGACCTACTTGATTTGTGTTTGCAAAGTGGCTAAGATAGTGGAGAAGAGTGTGCAAGTGAGCTTATACTTGTGTTAGTGTATGACTTGAACTATTATGGCTTTGCATATTTTGGATCTATAATTTGTACACAACACTTGTTTATGACCACACACGCACGTTCAGTACTTTGTTGAGTATGAAATGTATAGGGATTGAACTTGTTCCACTGTTAACTTTTCACCGCCTTGCATTACTGTGCATGTTAAAATTGTTGAGGCATTAAAGTGAGGACAAGTTGCTTTGTTATGAACCTATGAGCTAACCAAAAATATTGTAGTTTTTATTTGTTTACTCGAGGTCGAGTAAAGAGTAAGTATGGGGGAGTTTGATGTGACTAGAAATAGACACATCTTTAACGCTTAATTGTCCACGATTTGGTAGGTTTTGATGGATAATTTGATACGTATGCTACCTAATCGTATATTTGTGTAATTGTAGGTACAATCGAAGAAAACGAGCTAAAAATGATGTGTAAAGACCAAGAAAAGACATGGACATGACAAGGGATCAAAGTTGATCAAGAAAAGGGCAAAAACGTAATTTTGGAGGAGGCGATCGATCGCCTGGAAGAAGAAATCGATCGCCTATGGACAGAAAATTTTGCAACAAAATTCAAGAGCCAGCGATCGATCGCGAGTAAGAGACGATCGATCGCCAAAGTCCACTGGAGCCAAGCGATCGATCGCGATAAAGTGGCGATCGATCGCCTCAAGCGATCCGCCGAAAAAAATAAACAGGCGATCGATCGCCACATGCTAGGAGATCGATCGCCGAAGAGTCCGGAAATATGGAAATTGAGTCTTTTACCATGTTTAAAAGATTGTAACCTAATTATTAGCCTCCATAACCTCAATACTCGATTTTTACATCAGTTGGGAGAGATTTTACAGACTTTAGAATAATTTAGGTTTTTAGAAGATTTTTCTTTCAACTTTTGTCAAGAACACGTGAAGAACGGGACCGGAATCGACAAGCCGGAATCGTGATTTGTCTCAGTAACTTTCTTTCCTTTGTTTATTTAATGTTTTCCATCAAATTTCTATTGTTTTTAGATTTGAATATGCTACGCTAAAACCCTTCGATTCTTGGTTGCAGGGATACCTACTTTTGGATTTGAATCTTTTATGAGAATTCGGTTTGATTGTTGAATTAGATTTCGATTTCAATTTGTTTCTCAGATTTCAAATTCCATGATTGTTGTGTTTGTGGATTAGATTGATCATCTAATATTCAATTGCATAATCAATAGTTTGTTAAGAAACAACTAAGATTAATAATTAACCGGCTGTAGGTGTTATTGAATTCTTAGGAGAAACGATTGAGTAATCAATTCTAATGGCTGTAGTTTTTATTGATTAGATTTATCGAACTCATTAGTTTTGAAAACTATCATTGATTTAATCATTAACGGCTGTAGTGGTGATTAGAGATTTGGTAAGGGTTGAATTGAATGTTGTTTTCTCTTTGACTACGAATAAGATGAGTAGGAATTGAATTTCCAATCGATAGATAATCGAAAGAATTCGAATGTTTTGATTTGATGACTAAAAGATAATTTTCCAAAAGTACGGTTACCTGAAAACCAAGAATCGTTTCACTCTCATAAGTTTTAATAGTTTTAGTTAATCTCGTTAATTAGTTTAATTCTTAGATTTTGCTTAGTAGTAATCACTCAACCCAAAATCCCCTTATTATTATTCGTTTTTGGCACGAAAAAAATACTACCTTCCCTGTGGGATCGATCCCTACTCGCTACTACATACTTTTGCTATTAACTTGAGAAGGGTTAATTTGGGCGTATGCGATAAACGCTACCAGCGACATTATCCTCGCTTTGACATATTAGCGACAAATATTAAGTTATATCGCTACGATATGACAACGGAAAGTATTCTATTCCTCGCTTCGATATGACAGCGGCAAGCATTTTAATCATCACTCGATACAACGACGACTCACGACAATATGCACAAAGCATTCAATTCATGAATCCACAATGCATCGTTCAATATGTGAAAATACATTTTACCATCGATGCTCGCACGTCTCTCTACGTACCTTTCTTCCAAAAGTATGGTGTTTTCAATAAATTATCCCCTGCGTTGTGCCGCTGCTTGGGAAGGCTCTACACAATTGCAAGAATTTGATATTAGAGGCTATAACAAGCTCCATCATAAAATTCCCAAGAAAACATCAACAATTCCACATTTCCATTTTTTATACCCCGCAATCGATAGCCCATAACTCGCGATCGATCGCGAGGCACTCAAATTTTGGCACCAAAAACCTGCCCTCCTCGATCGATCGAGAAGGCTCTTTTGATCACTTAACAACTCAAACACTTAACAAGAAAAGGTTCCTTACAACTTAAGATTTAAGTCCTAGCAAGATTACAAGGATTGCAAGCTTCCAAGATCCTCCTTTCTTCTCCCTTTTGAGTGTTGAGAGTTGGGGGTTGGGGAGGGATATTTGGACGATAATGAGTGTGGGGTGGGGAATGAAGGGGGTAAGGGGGTAGGTTATAGAAGTGTGGGTAGCTCATTTTAAACATGGCATGATGTAGCAACTAGAATTACATAATTCCAAGCACTTAATCACGTAAAATGCATCACCATTATCAATTAGTCAATTGAACCATGCCAAAACCATTTATTCTATATATTCAATACATGCACCCTGAAATGTATAATCAGTTAATGCCCATCATTTCACAACCTCATATAATTATAATATCATATTCACCTCATAATCATCATCAATAAGCCATAAAACACTTGATTATTTGAGAATATCACATTACTTCCCTACTTAGAAAATTTCGACCTCGAAATTTAATACGCTTACCAATGCCAATCAAAACACCAGAAAACAGTTCCGGGTGTTGCTGCATCATATGTCGCTCTGTTTCCCATGTGGCCTCCTCGACACCCCTACGGTCTGAACCTTACTCGATCCAGAATTCTAACCGGTCACTCGACATAAGACACATCAGAGTCTAAATGTACTTCTGAAGGCTGCAACACATGAGACGGATATGGTTCATACTTCCTCAACATCGACATGAAACACGTCGTGAATATCAGATAAATATGATGGCAAAGACAGACGGTAAGCCAAGGTGCCAATACGCTGCAAGATCTCATAAGGACCAACATACCTCGGTGACAATTTCCCTCGCATTCCAAACCGTACGACACATCTGAAAAGTGAGATCTTCGAAAGATCTTGTCACCTAAATGAAACTCCAACGGTCGTCGCTGTTTATTAGCATAGACTGCCTGCCTATCATGGGCTGCTTTCATTCTCTGACGAATCACTTTCACTTTCTCTTCCATCTCCTGGATCAACTCCGGTCCTTCAACTGATTTACGATCCCAGTCATCCCAGTACAGTTGTGATCTACAATGTCGACCATATAAGGCCTCAAATTGAGCCATCTGAATGATGATCTGGTAGCTATTGTTGTACGAGAACTCTACTCAAGCCACTGAGTCCTACCACGTAGTGTCAAATTCTAGTACACAATCCCGCAACATATATTCGAGCGTCTGTATAGTACGCTTAGTCTAGCCATCTGTTTGGGGATGGTATGCGGTGCTCAACCTCACCTCAGTTCCCAAGGCTGACTGAAGACCTTCCCAAAAGTGAGAAGTAAATCGTGGATCTCGATCAAACACAATAGAAATCGGGTTCCCGTGTAATCTCACCACATCTCGAATGTACAGCTGGGTCATTCTCAAGTACGTGAAGGTCATACTGTAGGGTATAAAGTGAGCCACTTTAGTCAATCTGTACACTATCACCCAAATGTCGTCAAATCCAAAGCAGTCCTCGGCAAATGTGTCACAAAATCGATAAATATGTGTTCCCACTTCCATTTAGGCACCTCCAAGCTCTTCAACTTGCCTCCAGGTCTCTGTCTCTCATCTTTCACCTGTTGACAAACCAAGCACCTCTTTACGAATGCTATAATATCTCATTTCATCCACCTCCACCAGAACTGGTCACACAGGTCCTTATACATCTTACTTTCGCCCGGATGGATACTAAATTTGCTGTTGTGAGCTCGTTGTAAAATCCCTTGGCATAATTCAGGCGTACTCGGAACCAACCAACGATTACCAAGCCTCAATGTACCGTCCTCGGCCATTCTAAATTTTGATGGTTGTTCTTGAAGGACCAATGTTATCCATCTTTGTATTTCATGGTCTGTCTTTTGAGCCATTCTGATATTCTCAAAAATATCTGGTTATGCTAACAATGTCGACACAAGTACCGGCAATGCAGACACATCAAAGCATATCCCAACTGACAGTAGGAAGTCAACAAGGCCGACATATGAATGACGTCCACCGCAGTATACTTCACCTTCCGACTCAAGGCATCAGCTGTCAAGTTACCCTTCCCTGATGGTACTCTATCTCGCAATCGCAGTCCTTCAACAAGTCCATCAATCTCCTCTGCCTCATGTTCAGTTCTGCCTGAGTAAATAAAAACTTCAGGCTCTTGTGGTCGATAAATATGGTAAACGACGTACCATACAAGTAATGCCCCAAATCGTGAACTGGATATCTGGTCTCATGCGGTTTCAGCAGCCTCAAAGCATAGGCCACAACATGCTTATACTGCATCAACACACAACCCAAGCCTTGTAGTGACGCATCAGTATAAAGGATGAACCTATCGTTCCCTGTGGGGCACTAACACAGGTGCAGTCGTCAACCGATGCTTCAGTTCTTGGAAACTCTGCTCACAAGCCTTGGACCAATAAAACGGCACACCTTTATGAGTTAACTGTGTCAACGGCTTAGCAATCTTTGAAAATCTCTTGACGAAGCGTCGATAATACCCAGCCAGACCAAGAAAACTTCAAATCTCAGGCACAGAGGTAGTTGCAGACCATTCCATCACTGCTTCTACCTTAATAGGATTGACTAATGTCCCATTTCTGGAGATTACATGACCCAGAAACACTACACTATCCAACCAGAATTCACAATTGCTGAGCTTGGCAAACAATTGGTTAACTCGAAGGATCTGAAGCACTACACGCAGATGTCTCACGTGCTCTTCTTCATTTGTAGAATAGATAAGGATGTCATCAATAAATACTATGACAAACTGGTCAAGATATACCCGATTCATCAAACTCATAAAGACAGCTAAGGCATTCGTCACTCCGAACGGCATGACCAAGAATTCATAATGCCCATAACGAGTCCGAAATCATGTCTTCTGGATGTCCTCCTCTCTAACCCGTATCTGATAGTAATCAGATCTCAAATCAATCTTGGAATAAATCTTTGTGCCCTGCAACTGATCAAACAGATCATCAATCCGCGGAAGAGGGTACTTGTTCTTTATTGTCACTTTGTTTAACTGCCTGTAATCGATACACAGACGCATCAAACCATCTTTCTTCTTCACAAATAAGACCGGTGCACCCCAGGGCGATACACTGGGACGTATGTATCCCTTGTCAAGGAGCTCTGTAACTGAACCTTCGGTTCTCTCAATTCTGTCGGTGCCATTCTATAAGGGGCACGAGAAATAGGAGACATGCCTGGTAGTAGTTCGATTCCAAACTCAACCTCAACCTCCCGACTCGGTGGAAAACTTGGAATTTCTTCCGAAAATACATCGGCAAATTCAGCAACCACGGTTATCTCCTTGAATCTCACCTCTTTCTTCTTTTCTGCAACATCAATAGCATAAACAAGATAACCCACATGTCCACTTTCCAATAACCATGACATTTTAATAGCAGATATCAACGGGATCTTCGGACGAGAACCACTCCCATAAAACATCCACTGACTCCCCTGATCAGACCGGAAGCAAACTGTCCTCTGCCGACAATCAACCACTTCCTGATATCTGTTTAACACGTCAATGCCAACAATGCAATCAAAATCCACCATCTCCAACATAATCAAGTCTGCCTTCAGATCATTGCCTTCAAAATAAATGAGTCAATCAGATAATACTCGGTTAGTAATCACATTCTTCCCAGTGGGTGTCGAGACCAGAAGAGGCGTGGGCAACAGAGACGGGCACATCTGATATTTCTCGACAAATCCAGAAGATACAAAATAATGGGAGGCACATGTATCTATCAAAATAAAAGCGGGGTAGGTAAATAAATAATATTTACCCACAATCACTTCCTCTGGAGCTGCCTCAGCCTGCTCCCTCGTCCACGAATAGACTTGTCCCTGGGGTGGTCCCACTATCTGACACCCCCCCCCCCCCCCAATTGTCGAGACATGATTGGTTGCCTCTGATGAACTGCTCTATAAACAAATCTTCCCATATTCTTCCTAAGGTCTGCCTGTCCTCCACGGTTAGGACAATTTTGAGCAATGTAGCACATCTTGCCACATCCATAACAAGCTGAGCAATCCCGCATCAGGTGTGGTCCTCCACAATAGTAACATCTAACCTTTGTCCCTTATTGGTCGGTGCGTTGCTCCTACGATCCCTCATTCGACGATTATCAGATCGCTTACACTAGACTGAGAGGATGATGATGTCCCACGAGATTTAAACTGATCTCCTCGGGGTTTCAGATTTTCAGAAATTGACCTCTGTGGTGGTATTTGCGGGGGTACAATATCCTTGTAGGCACCTACTCCAAGTTTCGCTCTTGTCAGAGCATCATTGAAGGAGTTGGGGTTATTAGAGAGAACCCTGTCAAATAGCTCTGGCCTCAAGCCCTTCAGAAATGCCTCATCTTTGCATGGCCGTTGGTGGAGACATGAGGTACATACCTCAATTGTGACGAGTACTGTGGGGCATAATCAGAAATAGTCATGTTACCCTGCCTCAAGTTAGTAAACTCGTCCCCCTTCATCTCTCTAGCAGTAGCCGAAAAGTATCGGCTCAGAAACCGAGTCCTGAATAAGCTCCAGTCCACAATCACTCCCTGAGCTCTCATCTCCATCACTGAAGTTTTTCACCACATGGATGACTTCTTGGCTAGTTGGAACTCCACTAACCACAGCAAGGCAGACTTAACACATGGTGCTGATACAAATATCTGCTCAATCCTCTCGAGCCGCTCCTCAGCCTCTTCCCCAGAATTAGTCCCCTCAAAACGAGGCGGTTGGAAAGCCAAAAACTGTGTCAGGCTCAGTTACCCGGGCAGTAGCTATTGTGCAATAGGTTCCAGACCCAAAGATGGTGGTAATAGAGTGTTAATCTGCGCAATTCCTACATTAACACTTATTGCATCCCCCACCTCTTCATTGAGGTGTACAGAGTCTCTGGCTGCCATGCTGTAATACAGGGGTTAACAATAATAATCGAATAAATTCATGTAATACAATTCACGTTGGTCATCATTACATGAATATCAATATCCTTAAGCATGTTGGTATAACACATATATACTCAAATATGCACCACATGCATGAACATGCTCATAAGTGAACATTTATCAGATCTGTTCATTAATTCTACCCTTCCCTCATCCCCGGCTATCTAACCACTGCTCTGATAAATGTAATGTCTCACTACCTTAAGTGTGATTTAAGAGCATAGAAGAGCTATTCATTTAACATAGTAAAACGGTTTATGTTGATGTATTGAGCTTTAGAGGCTAACGTACCAAAAATAAAATTCAATTTCCAAAAAAAAAAATAATTACATACCCAACAAAATGAATGTAAGTACTATAGATTTACACTACTCCTGCGTAGAGACTATACAAAAGAATTTCTTGTTCTTCTATGCCAGTAGCACTAGTCCCACATAGCTCACCGCAACAACCCTTGCCTTAGCTCTCCTTGCCAAAAGCTCTTACATGAACAACCCACAACACATGAGCATATAATAATTCATATTCACAACAATATGATCATTAGATAAAATGCATAAACCGTATGAAAATACTTCAAGTATTCAATGCCTTTAATATGCTCTCCCTGGTTGTCCATGTTCCACAACTCATATTCATAATCATCATATTATAACACATTTTAATTTAAATGTCATCACATAATTCCATACCATCATACCAATAACCATAATCACAGTCTTGTTATAACAGTGGCATTCTAATACCCATAGCTTCGACATAACAGCGGCATTTATAATACCCCTCGCTTTGACATATCAGCGGCATTATAATATCCCTCGCTTCAATATGACAGTGGCATTATCCTCACTTTGACAGATTAGCGGCGCATATTAAGTTCCATCGCTACGATATGACAGGGGCAAGTATTCTATTCATCGCTTCGATATGACAGCGGCAAGCATTAAAGTCATCACTCGATATAACAACAACTCACGACAATATGCACAAAGCATTCAATTCATGCATCCACAATGCATCCTTCAATATGTAAAAATACATTTTACCATCGATGCTCGTACGTCTCTCTATGTACATTTCTTCCAAAAGTAGGGTGTTTTTAGAAAATTATCCCATGAGATGTGCCGCCGCTTGGGAAGGCTCAACACAATTGCAACAATTCGATGTTAGAGGCCATAACAAGCTCCATCATAAAATTCACATTTCCATTTTTTATGCCCCGCGATTGATCGTCCATAACTCACGATCGATCACGAGGCACTCAAATTTGGCAACAAAAACCTGCCCTCCTCGATCGATCGAGAAGGCTCTCTCGATCGACCGTGAAGACCCACTGATCGATTGGGAATTTCCACCGATCGATCGCGGAGTCCGTCTTCGCCCTTGTTCAGTTTCATATGCGCGCGATTGATCGGTGGCTTCATACCGATCGATCGCCGAGCCCTGTAAATGCGAAAAACTACAATTTTTACACACTAAATCCATGCCAATCCACTATACACCACCACCCTTCAATCCTTTACAATCCAACACACCATAACTCCATAATACAACCACATAACAACACAAAACTCAAACCCAACAATTATATCAATACAAGTTATTTTCCCCCAAATTCATAAACCCAAACTCAGCCTAACAACTCAAACACTTAAAAAGAAATGTTCCTTACCACTTAAGCTTTAAATCCCTAGCAAGATTACAAGGATTGCAAGCTTCCAAGATCCTCCTTTCTTCTACCTTTTGAGTGTTGAGAGTTGGGGGTTGGGGAGGGATTTTTGGGCGATAATGAGTGTGGGGTGGGGAATGAAGGGGGTAAGGGGGTAGGTTATAGAAGTGTGGGTAGCTCATTTTAAACATGGCATGATGTAGCAACTGGAATTACTTAATTCCTACATTTAATCACATAAAATACATCACCATTATCAATTAGACATGCTTTTCTAGATTACTAGAACAATCTCAATTGAACCATGCCAAAACCACTTATTCCATATAATTCATTACATGCACCGTGAAATGTATAACCAGTTCATGCCCATCGCATACCCATATCATTTCACAACCTCATATAATTATAATCTCATATTCACCTCATAATCATCATTAACAAGCCATAATACATATGATTATTCGAGAATATCACACACAATCCACCACCCTATGGAGATCAAAGCATGTCCACGCCAAGATGATTTTACTACTAGAGCAACTTAGATCCCCAAGTTAGAGTGAGAAGTCGTTCCCGCAGGCCATGCATACACCAAACGCCTTATGGGAAATCTCAGTTTGACCCGATACATCCATATGGATTTATGCTCAACGTGGATATCTTGGATTTTATAAATCGAGAAGCTTATTGATGAATGGGCTTTAGCAATTCCCTTCAGCAATGAGAATAGCAGCAGGAACGCTGGATCTAGGCAAAGAATGATTCATATTATGAGTTTAGAAGGATCAGCCAAAATTGTCTGGGAAATCTCAGACCCAGGTACCAAGGAAGAAGTTATAGCCGGAGAATCCCTGAAAGCAATTGTGGATAAGATGGCTAAATTCTTTAAAATATGTTTCATTGGGTTGGCTACTTCGAAGGAATGGAACACGAGAAGGAGAAAAATATAGACAAGCTCTATATAGCCTGGAACTACATGATATCTGTTACGTAGACGAGTACATCAAACTATTCATAGAGTATAGATGGAAGGCAAATATGACAGAAAAGGATGCAGCAGAGCTGTTCTTTGCCAAAATACCGAGTCCATGGAGAGAAATGCTTATCCAGGAAAATACACCACAATAAATGGAGATGGTGGCCAGGATAATGTCATTTCTTAAAATGAAGCTTGTGGAGTGATGCTATCAAGCGAAACTCCAAAAGAATTACAAGAAGCTAAGAGAAATCAGCAAAACAGCTCATATTTGATGTACATAGAATGATATACCTACAATCATCAGAAACTACCCCCAAAGGCAGAAGATGAAAAAACACAGAAGTCGTACTTATGCTCAAGGAAGTAGTTCGAGAAGAAGTAGGTCTTCATGGAGACCTAGGAAGTTCTGATCAAATCAAAAAGCCTGAAGTTATAGATCAGGGCAAAGATCAGGACCAACAATGAGTAGAACATCGTCAGCGGGTTCTAATCAAGCAAAAACTAGCAGAGCACAAAAGAAGAGAGCTTTTAGATGCGCTGATACTCGTGGGAATGAAAGTTTTAAGGATTGTAACTGCTGGACGTGCGGAGCAAGAGTGCATATCTCTACAGATTGTCCAAAAAACCAAAATCGAGGAATAAAACAGTTCGAGCATACCCAAGAATTCAAAGATGCTGTTTATTTCCAGGATTTGGTACAGTGTATCAATTTGACGATATCCCCTCAGATGAAAGCATATATGAAGAAGGGATCTATTCTGATAATGGAGGTGAATCCAGTATATAATCAGAGTGAAGGAGAATTCCTTCAATACATGATCAAAGAAGAGCCTTCGGGGTTTTTCTCACATACCACAGTTTCTCATAAAACTCTTACGAGGATCATGAAAGAAGAGCCAAAGCTTTAAATGTATGATGGATTTACAATTTGAGCAATGAAAAAAGTCATGGATATGATTGGTCTTAAAAATATGAAGCATTAGATTATAATAAGGTGACAACATGTGAATTTGCAATCCCAATGGAATTCACGGGAATCCAAATTGAGATGCAGTTAATCCCCTACAGAGAAATTCAGGAGATTAAGAACAATGTTAAATGAGAGATTGCTAATACGCTCTCATGGATTCATATTTGAGCCATTAGAGTTATCATAAAGGCAACTTTCAAGGAAGGAATTGATTCGCCACTTAATTTCATGATCTTTGACAAGAGAATCCCGAACCTTAAAAATTCTTGTTTGAGAACAGTTGCAGGAAATTTGTATGCTGGAAAGATGGCCTTCAACATCTATCCCATAATAGCATACAATTTGGGAGATCGACACTTCAACAGAGTTCATACTCTTCGTCAAGATTTTAAAAGAAGAGGTTTGATGAAAGAAGTGGATATGCCTTACTCGATTACTGATAACTGTGATTTTTACAATTATTTTACTATGATTTTATGGCTTTTGTAGTGATTTCTGGAAAATATTACGCGTTTTGGTATATATTTGTATATTTCAGGAATCTAGGTCCAAATACATAAAAGTGGATGGAATAAGCTATAATTGATGAAAAAGGACCAAACCGAGCTAACACGTGGAAGAAAGGACCGAAATCTTGAGTTTTAAAAAAAATCAAAATCTGCGATCGATCTTGTATATCTCGATGATCGATCGCGGCCCGTCAAGAAAGTTTTGGCGATCGATCTCCATATCTATCCGATCGATCGCGGATGTTCATATTTTGAAAATTAAGAGGCAGAATGTTATGGTGATTGATTGCCACTTATTGCCGATCGATCGCCGAACCTGAAATTTTCGAGATTTTGTTTCCTTCTTGGTTATTTATGTCTTAAACTTTGCAAAACTCTCCACTACTATATATGGATTAACTTGGACGAAAAGAAAGACTTTTGATCAGATTTTAACCCTACAAAAAAGCCTCCACACCCTCTCCATCTTCGACCACCATTTATACACCACAAACCCATTGAAGAGAAAGGCATCGGAAGAGACGGGACGATGGAGCAACGCAAGAAGTCAACGCCCCTAGTTATTTCCGTATTTCTAAACTTAGTTTGTTTCTATTTGTTTTCCTTATGTGTTGAGCCTTAAACGCATTGTTGAGTTTAATACTTAATTTATCTCTGAATTATTTATGAGTTTTGATGATCAACAAAACTTGCATTTGTTGTACTAATATGTCTACTTAGTGTATAGGGTTAGATTGATAAATTGGTTGGGAAGACCAATGCAAGAGGACCCAAGTAACACAATGTCATTTACGAGTTCATAGGACACCGTTGATTTTATCAAGGAAGCTAACGAGAGGAAAGACATCTATGAACGATGATAATTAGTGTTCAACATGTGTGGATTGATGTTGAAACAATATTTTATGATGATATGAAGACTCACAAACCAATGGTCCGTTGGTGGGAAATTCATATAGAAGCCACTTGGAGCGCAGTGCAATGTTTTGATTATATCTCTTGGTTTGATGCTCCGAATAATGTGAATCCAAAGAGGTTGGAAAACCAACTCAATATTCTAGATTTCATATTCAAACATCTCAGTCCAATTTGGATTGCATCATGGAGCAAAATGGCATGGAAGTCATAGCAAGTGCAGATTGTAGCAAGGTTTGGGCAGCTGTAGCATTTTGAGCATAACTTCTTCATACCTTAATGAAATGCAATGAATTTGTATCCACCTGTAGCTAAGAGGAAGGGCTACAACTTTCATACTTACCACTTTTCCCAGAAACGAGCTTAAGATGGTCGAAGAGTGCAAAGTTTGAGAGTGTTGAAATCCGGCAGGTAGTTTCAGGCGATCTGGGCCATAACCTCAGGCGATCCGAGCCACGCGTGCCAACGCCGCGCACCATCGACCCAGGCAATGGCACGCTACACACCTGGAGATCCAGATCGTCCAAGGCGATGGCATGGTCTCCCCAGGCGATCCAGAAGCTTACCTATGGCAAATTTGTTAAGGGCGATCGCCCCAGGCGATGCAAGGAACGTCTGAGACAATCTGGGCCAGCTTTGACCGTTAGAACGAGGCGATGATGATCGCCCGAGGAGATGTCCGAGGCGATCTTGGAGTGATTCAAGCCTTAAGTATAGCAACGGCTAGTAGGAGCCTTGGAAGCCTTCTACACTATAAATATGGATGTTTTGGATCAATTTGAAGATAAGAAACAAGAGGGTACACTACAAGAAAGCTTTGCTCAATCAAAATCATTCTAGAATTGCAAACTTCATACATTTTTGTTGTATTGGTGTGATATCCCCGAAATAATTAATTGCAAGTTGGGTATTAATTATGATTATGTGATTATTTATGGTGTTAATTAATTTAGTGTTGGAATTAATTAATATGGTGAAATGCTTAGTCATGTGGTGGGAGTGACCTAGTAATGCATTTCAGGGTGCATGTTATGAATGTTGAGAAATTGGGTGTTAACATGGGTTAATTGTGATGGTTGATAATTATTTGGTAAAGCATGGTTTTGATTGAGGTTTTGGCGCATTTTGGTAAAATGCTTTTAAAATATCATGTTGGGGTATTTTATACATCATGCTAGTTTTTGGGGTACTTGTTTTAATTAAAAAAAACCCCTTATACCCCCACTAGCCCCCACTTTCCCCATCACTTTTTACAATCCCCAATCACTCTTCCAAACCCTATCCCCACACCATTTTCGATTTTGGCTTAAAAGATGAGGGAAAATCTTTGCAAGGGCTTGGTTTGTGAGATTCTTGGTGAGATTTAGAGTCCATAAGAGGTATCGATCCCTCCTTGATGTTTTTATGGTGTTTGGTTTGGATTTGAAATGGTGTTGGTTGTTTTGAAATGGGTTTGTTTTGGGTTGGTATTGTTTTTGGTTGGGTGTTAGATTTTTGGTTGTATTGAGGTGTATATTGAAGGTTTATGGTGTTTATGTGTTATTGGTTTGTTGGTATATGAGTTGGTTTGGATTGGGGAAGAAGAAATGTGAATAGTGTCCAAAATCGCGTGTACAGGTTTTCGCGATCGATCGGGACATTCTCCCGATCGATTACGAGCCACAGGGAGGCTCCAGTAAGCTTTCGCGATCGATCGCGAGTTTGGCGCGATCGATCGGCACAAACTCGGCGATCGATCCCGGATAAGATTTTTTGGGCATTATGGCTGCTGGACCTCGCGATCGATCGAGGCATTATACCGATCGATCGCGAGATGCCAAAATTGTATATTTTGGTTATTTTTGTAGGATTTTTGGTATTGGACTATTATTGGGTTCTAATATTGGTTTGTGTGAATGTGTAGAACCATCCCAGGTGGCGACAAAGCCAAGGAAGTGAAGTCATACCAAATCCTACTTTTGGAAAGGTATAGAGAGACGTACGGGCACCAACGGTACATGTATCTTACATACTCATTTGAATATGCATTGTGGATGTAAGTATATATGGAATTGTGCATTGTGGATGCAAATACATGTTGATTTATGCATTATGATTGCATATGTATATGATGATTGTTTGGTGCACATCCCATGAGTCATGGTTATATTAGAGTGATGATTTTAATGCTTTGTCGCTGTCACTTGAAGCGATGATAGAATTGTTGGGATATGCCCTAAGACAAATCATTAGATGATTGTTTTGACATACAATGTTTATGATTTTATGAATAGCAATTCATTATTATATATTATTCTTTTAACTGTGCAATGTGAATTAATATATATGTTAATGTCCTTAGAATAATATTGTATTATTCTTAAAGATGTCCCTAGTCAAGTATTATCATGAATAGGGATAATGATGATACGTAGAGACTAGTATGTGTTGATTGATGAATTGTTCATTGATATGAGATATCAAATCAACACATGGGTACATGTTAGAGAACGATGTACTGGACAGACCCACCATGAGAATGCAACATGGATAGTTATATGATCGTCATATGCAATTCTCATAGTGATAATAATGTATGTAATCCTTACGACTTGTGATCATCAGAGATCCCAACATAAGGAGTTATGTATCTTGATATCGTCAAACGTTACCCGTAACAGGGTAATCTATAAAGGCGACTATTGGATACACTACGAATTATGTAGAGGGATGTTGACTGATCGAGATAGGATTTGTCCCTCCTATATAACAGGAGATGTGTTTGGCCCTTGATCAAGTGAGAACTAAAATGCATGGTCATGCTCGAATGAGTCGATATGAGATATCGAGCTTATTCGTTTATTCTAGTTCTACTTGGGGATCAAGAAAAAGAGATTGAATATACGAGTATGACTATTCCATGACTCGTGTTCAATCTAAACACAAAGGACAAAGGGATTAAGTTACATGGTTAATATTATCACAAGTTCTAAAGGTTATGTCGAGTCATTGACATTCTTGTAATTTGGGTAGCCTCGATGTGTTGCTAGACACCGCTCCTTGCTTGCGACATAAAATGAGATTTTATGTCACTGCCAACATTACAAGATTCTATCGGGTCGCACAAAAGATTAAATCGAGAAGGGAAATTATATTCATGGGATGAATTAAATAATTAAGAGGAGTCTTAATTAATTATCATTAAATTAAATCATGGGCTTAAGCCCATGAGGCTTTATGAAAGCCTTTAATTAAATGATATATAAAGGGATTGCATGGTGATTAATAAGATTAAGACAATTCATATCATTCAACCTAAAAACCACAAAAGGCACACGGCCGCCTATCAACTTGAGCTCTCGGCTTTCATAGCCGTGTGGTTCTTGGTGTGTTGTGCCATCCTTTTCGATTTAGAATCGAGTGTGCTTCTTGTTCCGGCTTAATAACTTGTCTAGCAACTTGTTATTAAACTATCCCTTCACCCGATTTGATCGTGTGGATACCGTTGAGGCAAAACTAGACAAGTTTTGCTAGTGACTCGAAGGAGGCGTTGGACGTGGTGCAGCTCCGTGGAATCTGCTCAAACACGCTACAAGGGTGAGACTTTTGTATTCCTTTATCCGATATGAACTCCTATGTATAGATCCAGTGTTTAGTAATCAATAAAAATTTTATTCCGCTGCGTTGTATGATCATTGGATTACTTACAAGAATACTTGCCGCTATCATATTGTAGCGAGGAATGAATATTTGCCGCCAAATGTTGAGCGAGGGTATTGCCGCATGTTGCATTTGAGCGAGGTTATTCAATGCCGCTAATATGTCGAAGCGAGGGGTATTAGTGACACTCTCATGACAAGCGAGGTGCATTAAAATACACTGTTATAACAGACTAGGGATTGGTAATTGGTGATAATGAAGTGGTGAAATGTCATGACATTTATGGAACCATTAAATAATCTATTGATTATACTCATGAATTATGGTACAGAGACAACCAAAAAGGGAGAGTTTAAAATGCATGGGAAAAGCAGGAAGTGTTTTATTACAGTTTATGCATTTACGCCTTATAATCATATTGTGTTGAATATGGATTATTATATGCTCATGTTTTGGGGGTTGTCCTTGTAGGTATATTTTGTCATGAAAAGGGGTTAAGGACGGGTTGAGGCGGTGAGCTTGTGAAGAGCACTTTTGATAAGGAAGGACATGATTATTTTTGTATAATGTCTACTCTAGGAGTAGTGTAAAGCTATAGTGATTAACATTCATTTGTTAGAGAATGTAATTAATCCATTTGAAAGTCCTTAACTTGGCATGTAATTCTTATGGCTCAAGGTCTCAACACGAACTTTTATACTCTGATAATGCATGTTAGCTCTAATTATGCCTTTAATCCGCACTTAAGGAACTAGGGTCCTTACAATTGGAGTTTGTAATTTATTTCTTGTGTGAGAGCTTTTGATTCTTCGTGTTGGTACACCGTGAAGGTGTTATTTGATTTATTGTAAGATCCTCCAACACCGACGCAAGTTGGAAATTGTATAAGACATCAACAAGTGAAGTTGGTGCAAGTGCGCGGCTATCCTTGGAGCCCTTAAGGCCAAGAAGACTCGTGAAGAGTGTGGACAACTCGGGAAGTGTTTGTGTGTGGTTAACCTTGGAGCCCTTAAGGCCAAGAAGACTCGTGAAGAGTGTGTTACTCGGGAAGATGTGTTGTGGCTAACTTGGAAACCTTAAGGCCAATATCAAAGTTGTTCTAGTGGAACCTCGGTTGGACGTTTTCTAGCTGGGAAGAGGAGACGTAGGTGATTCATCGCCGAACTTCTATAACAAATATTTATGTCATTTATCGCTTTATTTACTTTACGCATTTATTTATTACTTCTTATTATGTATTGTTTGATTGACTTGAAGTCTTCAGCAGCGCAAACTCGACTATTTGCAAATTCATTTTAAAACGCTAAAGTAGCCAAGGAACTTCATTCACCCCCCCCCCCCCCCCCCCCCGCCCTTTGGTTCCAACATTATGCTTTTGATGTTGGAAAACATGATTTTCCATTTGATTTTGAATATGTTTCTAGGCTAAGTTTTGTTGTCAAGACTTAGGGATCCCATGTTTTGAACCCACGGTTTTAATTAAGTTTTGATTGATTCTTACAATTCTTTGAGTTTAATTTATTGTTGTCCATGCTTTCAATGGATTAACCATCCTTGATTGAGGAGATTGCGATACGATATAGTAAATTAAACCGTGGATTTCAAACTAAGATTGAAAGCTACAGTCAAAAATACATGTATAATAGCAATAGATTTACCGAAATCGAAGGCTAGAAGTTTTCATAAATCGACATACAATATTGAGTGTTAAATAAGTGCATGATCATTGCCTTGTTGCATCTTAATATTAGAGTTGTTATAACCAGACCAAGGTATAACAAGTGCATTAGGAAAACTCGTTACCTTAGACCGTTTGAATTTAATTCTTAACTATAGGCGAATTGTGGGGGATTGTATGGGTGAACCGAAAGTCTTGATAATTATATCTACTGATTATGTTTTCTTTACTACTTGTTAGGTTGAATTTCGTGTCATTAGTCAATCTAGTTAATTAATCCTAACCAATTTTTGTAGGCTAAATATAGTTAAACTAGTTGAATTTGGTAGTTATTTCCTAATTCTCGTGGGTTTGACACTTGTACTTTTCATATCATTATACTAAAACTGACACCATTCACTTGTGGTACATAATCGCTACACTGGAAATTTACTGTTTAAAACAATAGCGATCAAGTTTTTGGCACCATTGCCGTGGACTAGTTTTAATAATATCAAACGCGATTAGTTGACTTTAGTTTAGTCATTTGTTTTTTTATTATATTTTTGCTTTTTTTCTGTCTGTGTTCTTTTGGTTGATTGTTACATGTTGTTATCTCTTGGTGCATGCTAAGGAGTAGCAAACCTACACTTGAGCCTTTTGATCCCGAGATCGAACGCACCTGTCAAAGGAGGTTATGGCAAGCAAGAGCACTAATGGCTAATAACGAGGAGGTTCCAGTACCACCATTTGCAAGATCACTCATGGACTACGCCCACCCTTCATTCTATGGATCACTGTCTAGCATCACGAGACCGACTATCCAGGCTAACAATTTTGAGATCAAGCTTGCTATCATACAGATGATCCAACATTCGGTCCAGTTTGGAGGAGCAGCTACTGATGATCCAAATGCCCACATCTCCAACTTCTTGGAGATTTGTGATACATTTAAGCATAATGGCGTTACTGATGACACCATCAGGTTACGTTTGTTTCCATTCTCTTTATGTGATAAAGCTAAATCTTGGTTACTGTCGTTACCTATAGGTTCTATTACCACGTGGGATGGGATGTTACAATTGTTCTTGTCAAAGTTCTTTCCACTATCCAAGACGGCCAAAATGCGCAATGACATCACAATTTTTGCCCAATACGATCCCAAGACACTGTATGAAGCATTGGAGTGCTTCAAGGATCTATTGTGGAGATGCCCACATCATGGCCTCCCTATCTGGCTGCAGGTACAAACGTTATATAACGGTTTATTTTCTGATAACCGTTATATGATTGATGCAGAATCAGGAGGATAAAGATGCCCGATGAAGCTTATAAACTGTTGGAGGAGATAGCTGCGAATAGCTGTCAATGGCAGTCCGAAAGGAACGTGCCAAAGAAGCAAGATGGATTACATCAAGTGAGTGAAGTCACTGCCCTAGCTGCCCAGTTGGAAGCACTGAACAAGAAGATTGACAGTTTGAGCATGCATGCAATGCAAGTTCAAGCTGTTACATGCGAGCTTTGTCAAGGAGGATATCCGCGCACCGAATGCCAAGTAGGTAACCCTTTTGTTACAACTCATTAAGCTGCTAACTTTGTAGGGAACGGCCACCACAGACCAACCCCTACCCAAATACGCACAATATGGGGCCAAGGAACTATCCCAAACCACCACCGGGGTATGCACCAAAGCCAAGCATGGAGGAGCTGTTAACCAAGTTCATGACATTGATTGAAACAAGGATGAACAATCATGAGGCATCAATAAAGAAAGTACAAGTGGTGCAGTTAGCAACCATCCTATCCGGGCGAGCACAAGGCTCATTACCTAGTGACACTGAAAAGAATCCTAGGGAGCAAGTCCATGACATCACATTGAGGAGCGGAAAGGAGGTCGCTGAGAAGAATGATGTACAAGTTGAGTTAAAAGGCGACGCGGACATCAAGCAAGAAGAGGATCAAACACGCGACAAAGGTAAGTCTACTAAGACCTCTACACCCATCACACCACCTGCTAAGGTAGATATCTCACTCCCATTCCCCACTGCATATAAGAGAGCAAAGATAGATGCTAAATTTGCTAAATTTTTAGATTTGAAAAAGAATCTCCACATTGAGATGCCTTTCATTGATGCTATACGGCACATGCCAAATTATGCTAAATTGGGAGAGCATGAGATGATAAACTTAACTGAGGAGTGTTCCGCTATCATTCAGAATGATTCACCTACAAACTTAAAGGATCCTGGGAGTTTCACTATACCCTGCAAAATAAACTCTATATCTTTTAAGAAATCCTTATGTGATTTGGGTGCAAGTGTGAATTTATTGTCTTTGTCTGTCTACAGGAAGCTGGGCTTAGGAGAGCTAAAACCGATCAATGTGTCACTGCAGATGGCGGACAAGTCCATAAAGTACCCTCAAGGAATAGTTGAGGATGTACCACTAAAAGTTGACAAATTCACCCTTTTGGTGGATTTCATTGTGTTGGACATGAAGGAAGATGCTGACATGCCCTTGATCCTAGGAAGGCCATTCCTTGCAACTGGAAGAGTACTGATTGACGCCCAAGAAGGGAAGTTGATCCTCTGTGTAGGGGAGGATCAAGTCTTCTTTTATATGTTCAAAACTTTGAAGACTGCACGCAATGAGAACCGATGTTTTAATATCAATATATACATTATCTGTTGATGCGACACAGGTTAAGAGCAAGACGAAGTTGGAAGTCACGTTGAATGCCCATAAAAAAGGAGGCAAATTCTATGTGGGGGACTTGGTGTTAATGTATCGAGCCAAGATGCGACTATTCCCATGGAAATCGGACTCACCATGGGCTGGCCCTTTCAAAGTTGTCGAGGTTCTACCATGCGACACTATCAATTTGAGAGATGACCAAGGATGTTGTTCACGGTGAAAGAGAAGTGGTTACGACATTACCACAAGGATGACAGAAAATCATCCCCCACTGCCCCTTGCGGCACTTGAGCTTACATGGTAAAAAGTCCAGCTCGGGACTATAAACCAAGAACTTTTTCTTATCCCTTTGCTTTGTTTTTTGTTTGTTTTGGTGTGTTTTTTTTGTTTATATATTTATTGAGGTAAGAGACTCCATGCGCTATCATGTTTTCTAACAATATGTCCCACGAGCTGACGAGGACTTGGACAATGATCCCTGATGGTGGTTGTCACGAGTACGTGCTTCATCTTATTTTCCATGATTGTTATATTGAGGACAATGCATGAATTAAGTTTGGGGGAGTGCATTACTATATCATGCTTTTTCTTTGGACTTGTATCGTTCTTTGGGCACCAAAAAAACATTTTCTTGAAAAAGAGTTCAATTAGAGAGAAAAGAATGAATCATAGTAGTGGTCTTTATTCCATGAGGATATTAATATCACTATGCATGTCAACTTGAGTTTTGGTAATTGTAAGACTTGTTTTCAGTTAGCATGTCAAAGATGAAGGATATTTTGAGCACATTTGAGTCATAATCTTGTGAATTGAATTTGGAGTAGTAATAATCTTTGTGAACTTGATGAATTGTTTTGAGCATCTTAGAGTACCTTAGAACCTATTTGACGATGACACTGAGGTGAAATTTTATAGCTATGAACTTGACTTGGAATAATTTAGGCGATCTTTGGACTGTTTGAGCCTTTCGAGCTTGCCACGATATATATCAATCTCTAGTGTCCCATTTTGAGCCTAATTGAAAAAGAATGGAGTATGTTTAACATACTATTAGCCCCCATTCAACAAATTTCTTTGGCAACTCATTATACGCACCTATATGAGCCTAAACTGAAAAAAAACATTATCCTTACCTAAAGTAAGTATAATGAATCTCATAAGATGCACATGAGTTGCTATATTTTGATGAGCTATTGTTGAAAAAAGGAACAATGAGAAAAGAAAATAAAAGAAAGAGCCTTGAAAAAAATAATAAAAAAACTAATTAAGACCCAAAGTGGCTAAGGCTATAAAAGAAGAAGAAGAGAAACTACAGTTGTGCTAAAATTACATGATTATACTCCCTTCTTTTTGCTTATCCTACCTTTTCTTTGAAGCCAACACCTAGGCCTAACATTACAAGCTTAAAAAGTCATTTTGATCCAAGTCTAGGGAGTAACCACATTAGTGGAGAAGTTTGAAAATAAGTCTATGTGATGCTCAACGAAAATCTTACTTTTCATTGACTAGCATGTGATCTATGAAATTTGCATGGAACTTGAAAATGATAATAGCACACACATGTTCTGATTTGGAGACATGTTGCTTGATCTAGGAGAAAACACAACCTGCTGAACATTTTTTATTGACTCTTGTTTGTCTGTAAGTGAGATGTCTGAGTTACTTGATTGACTGTGAATTGGTTTATTTGAATTATCAATATTGAACTCTACATTTTCTTGCTCGAGAAGATCAAGTTTAAGTTTGGGGGAGTTGATAAGTGTAATTTTTACACTTATTTTACTATGATGTTTTAGTGGCTTTTGTAGTGATTTCTGGAAAGGACCGGAATCTCGAGTTCGAAGAAAATCAAAATCCGCGATCGATCTTGGATATCTCGCTGATCGATCGCGGCCCGTCCAGAAACTTTTGGCGATCGATCTCCATATCTCGCCGAGCGATCGTGGATGTTTAGATTTTGAAAATAAGAGGCAGAATGTTATGGCGATTGATCGCCACTTATTGTCGATCGATCGCCGAACCCGAAACTTTCGAGATTTTGTTTCCTTCTTGGTTATTTGTGTCCAAACGTTGCAAAACTCTCCACTACTATATATGGGATTAACTGGACGAAAAGAAGGACTTTTGATCAGATTTTAACCCCATCTTCGACCATCATTCATACACCATAAACCCATTGAAGAGAAGAGCCATCGGAAGAGACTGGACGACGGAGCAACGCAAGGAGTCAACGCCTCTCGTTATTTCCGTATTTCTGAACTTAGTTTGTTTCTATTTGATTCATTATGCTTTTGATGTTGGAAAACATGATTTTGCATTTGATTTTGAATATGTTTCTATGCTAAGTTTTGTTGTCAAGACTTAGGGGATACCATGTTTTAAACCCACAATTTTAATTAAGTTTTGATTGATTCTTACAATTCTTTGAGTTTAATTAATTGTTGTTCATGCTTTTAATGGATTAACCATCCTTGATTGATTATTTATTGCAATTGAATTGAACATATGAGATTGCGATACGTATAGTAAATTAAACCGTGGACTAAGATCGAAAGATACATTCAAAATACAGGTGTGATATCAATAGATTTATCAAAATCGAAGGCAAGAAGTTTTCATAAATTGACATACAATATTGAGTGTTAAATAAGTGCATGATCATTGCCTTGTTGCATCTTAGTTTTAGACTTGTTATAACCATACCACGGTATAACAAGTGCATTAGGAAAACTTGTTACCTTAGAACGTTTGAATTTAATTATTAACTATAGGCGAATTGTGGGGGATTGCATGGGTGAACCGAAAGTCTTGATAATTATATCTACTGATTATATTTTATTTACTACTTGTTAGGTTGAATTTCGTGTCATTAGTCAATTTAGTTAATTAATCATAACAAATTTTTGTAGGCTAAATATAGTTAAACTAGTTGAATTTGGTACTTATTTCCTAGTTTGTCCTCGTGGGTTCGACACTTATACTTTTCATATCATTATACTAAAACTTGACACCGTGCACTTGCGGTACATAATCACTACACTGGAAATTTGCTGTTTAAAATAATAGCGATCAATTACCTATAAGGTGTCTTACGCGCTCTCGAATACTCATCATTCAGAAGTATTCTTGAGAAATGAATTCATCGAAGTCTCAAGAATCTTCGAAGATTTTGCAAAAGCAGTGTTGCCGGATATTATTAATACTCTGATGATTGGAGAGATCGACATGAAGATACAAGACCAGCCTGTTCTACACAGAAGCAGAAGCCTTATGATCGAGCCAAGAAGATTGTATTTCCAACAGGATAGGTTGATCAGTAACTATCCCGGTGAAAAACAAAAATTCATCTCGAGCGGGATTCAGAAATCCTTGATGTATTCAAAACAACAGGAATGCTTAAATTCCCAGAAGGCTGGAGAGAAGTGCAGATAATCTTCGACATTACTGAGAAGAACAATATTCCTATGTGATGTCCTATATTATTTGCAACAACCTATAGTTGGCATCTATCAAGGGAACCTTCAAATTGGTGAAATTGGTCTAACAATTGCAGGAACTGCAGATATTATCCCAAAACAGCTTATTCTTGGGATTGAGTTTCTTGAGGAACACAAACTTTGAGAAAGATTGCAGGATGGAATGGAATTCACGGTGGACAAAAAAAAGATACAGAATCCAATGACCACCAGTCCATTCTCAATATACATCTCAGTCGGGATGTTATACGAGAAATATCGAGCACAATATTTTGCAGCTTATATTGATTCAGGAGCTGAAATATGCACCGCCAAACGTGGCATCTTCCCTAAAGAAGTTTGTGAGAAATTACCAGCCATTGCCGGAAGAGACTTTTCCAAACAAATTCTTATTCTTAATGAAGGAGTCCAGTCGGCGAAAATAATAATCGGAGGAGCATGCGATACCCCATGGTACAAAGTCAAGACTCCACCTATTTATTTCCATGATACATGAGCTGATCTGCTGCTAGGAAACAATTTTCTACAGACATTCAAGCGATTTACACAGGAGAACAAGACAAGGAGGCTTACTTTCACAACCATCTGTGATCATAAGATTATTGTCCAGCGACTAAGGGAGACGTTTCACCAAAAATTCCCCATTAGTTTTCGCAGCAAGCATGATGATGAAGGAAAACTTCGACACCGAATCAGCGAAAATTTGGTAAAGCAATCCTTCAGTTTCGAAAACAAGGTCCCAGTGAAAATGATTCTCAAACTTTTGATTCTGTTAATACTATGTCTTTCAGAGAACAGGATGAGGAAGAAGTCATTCCAGAAACCCTGTTGTTACTGAAGAAGGCACTACAAGATGAAGTTCCACAACCTGAAACTACACTCGAAGAGCAAATCACTCTAGATGATGTGAAAAGGAAGATTCAGAGGAACTACAACGAGGATCCCCTGGCGTGGTGGAACAAGAATGAGCTCAAAGCTACTTTGAAGGGGAAGGTCGGAAAAGAAAATGAGTTCATCAGATTCAAACCAATCCCCATGAATATGGAAGATCAGATGGACATGCACATAATAATTAAGGAACATCTTGACCTTAAGTTAATCTCAGCAGGTGTTTCTACATATATCAGTCAGGGATTTTTTGTTAGGAATCATGGAGAAGTTAAACAAGAAAAGCCAAGATTATTGATCAACTATAAATGGATCACAAAATCTTGGGTTCGATGTATATTTTATCCCAAGCAGAGAACATTTGGTAAATAGCATCAAGAATGCCAAAGTGTTTTCTAAGTTCGATTTCAAGTCTAGGTTCTACCAGATTAAAATGGAGGAAGCTAGCAGAAAGATCACAACATTCTCCACACCGCAAGGACACTATATTGGGAATGTTATGCCAATGGGATTGGCAAATGCTCACCCTATATATAGAGGAAGATGGATAATCTTTTTAAAGATTCAATTCATGTTCGTATATATTGATGACATCCCCATTGCGTCAAGAAACATGAAAGATCATCTTAAACATTTGAAAATCTTTTCAGATGTTTGTTACAAGGAAGGATTAGTGCTCTCCAAACGGAAGACAGTAATTGTCCCAAGACAAATCGAGTTCCTTGGAATTGAGATCGACGAATTTGGAATCATCTTGCAGAATCATATTGTTGAGAAAGTGCAAGGATATCCGGATGACCTCAAGGATTTAAAGCAGCTTCAGAATTTTCTAGGAGTTGTTATTTTACTGGGATGTTCATCAACAACTTAACAAGCCACAGAAAGGTTTTCAGTCCACTACTCAAAAAAGATGTTAAATTCGAGTGGAATGAAGATCAGAGACAAGTTGTCAAACAGCTTAAAGAAGTTTGCAGGTAACTACCAAAGCTTGCAATTCCAAATGACGAGGATGAACTTATATTATATACATATGTCAGTGATCATTGGTGGGATGCAGTTCTTATGAAGGCCACACCAGATGTATAAGTGCCAATCAGATATTGCAGCGGTCTATTTGACGGTAGTCAAGTTATTAGATGACACATCAATGAAAGGAGTTCTTTGCAGTTCGAAAGGCTTTTAAAAAATGGCCACTATTTTTACTTGCAAATAAATTTATCTTGAAAATAGATAATATTAGTGTTAAGTCTTTTCTAAAAAATAAAATTGAATCAAAACCAGAAAATGCTAGACTTTTAAGATGCAAGCTGAATGCCAATATTATGATTATGATATTGTCATTGTGAAATCTGATAAAAATGTTCTTGCAGATTTCTTGACACGAGATGGAGGGACATATTGCTAGCGATACCCTCAAACGAGTTAGTCATCTCAAGGAAAACCTAGAGATCCTTGAACGAGATTTTGGAACTCTTTGTCTCAATGCTGAGGTCGTAGGACAACTACAACAGGCAGATCGGGACCTAGATTTCGGTCATATACGAGTTTGCCTTCACGCCCAAGAACGCTTGTTCGAAGTCTTGAAGGTCCTCCAGGCCACATCTCCAACGGTGCAAAAATGAGTATTTAGAGAACGGGGCTCGTCTAACCCGGAGGCAAGAGATTCACATGCCCCTGTCACAGATGCTGCAGATGATGCATTCGTTGAGGATGTACAAGCTGTAGCAAATGTTGAGGGCCATGTGTTATCACAATCTAAACCTTCAAGTCAACCCAGCACCTCTATGGTCAAAGAGGGAGAGTTGAACCTTAGGCTGCAAACAGGCACTTCTAAGGTTCAAATTAACGAGGATTTAGTTTCTTCTCCTATGCAGGATTGCCAATGCACTGATTACCAGATGGGGTATCAACCCAGACAAAACAATTGTTGATATCTCTGGAAAATATCCGAGGGTTTGTATGGAACCAGATAGCCATCCAAGCGAAGTACAGCTATGATATAATTTCATAGCTCTGGCTTCGGTTTATACTGTGGTTCCTGCATTATCTAAAATCTAAAATTATCAAAATGGATCCGAGAAGTTGTTCACGATACATGAGCCAATAATTCACATCTGGCTCGAGGAGATATCTTGGAGTTTTATTTTTTTCAGTGCCGCTCCAGAACCAGCAAAGAAAGGATTTATTGAAGCTTTTCACTTTAATCAAGCTCAGACGACCAGATGGGAACGCCTTAAAAATATTAAAACGACGCTACCATATGAAGTGCCAGTATTAGTTGGGGCCATCTGTGATACCCCTCACACATATAACACATACACATGAAGCATACATCATAATATGTAATGGTAGCGAAACTTGCAATTTCATAACATCCAATCAAGACATTTATCATAATATAATTTACAAGGCATATATATATATATTTATGCCACAAAAATAACCAAGGTTGTACCCCTCACAACCCAACCAAAAACCTATACAGTATATGCAAATGATGAGCTGAGGGAAAAGGACTAGAGTCAGCCAGCCGACCTTGGATCCATACTTCCAAAAATACGTTGAAACACCTTGTATGTTCAAACTTTATCTACATCAACTGAAAAACAACATTTGCATTTGGGTGAGTTGCATTTTCAATGAGCATATTCAAATAACGTAGTATTTAACATCACACAACCATATAATTCATATACACATAAGCACAATAATATACTCACATGATTCATCAATCGTTACATCAGTTCTCATGATTCATATAAAATGAAATGATGCACATGTATGTATGTTGTTATTCTGTTATGACCCAACTAATACCTAGAACAATCCGTGATCACGATATGGCTATGGCACTCTGTAGATCCCCTTTTGAGTTCTCAATTAACTCAGGGATCGATATTCTTTGATTCTGTAATTCTGACCGTAGTCAGAATGCAATAACACATGGTTCAAGGTCATTAGTGGCCATAACAAAGTTCTTTAATCTCTTATGAATGCACATGTCATAATCATATGCATAACATCGAAATAATAAGGTAAATAACACCATATAGATCGTATAACATCACGTCTCAACATGTACGTTTCAGAACTCAATTTAGTTCTTGCACATCATATTCCATTCACCAAGTCACGGTACTCATAGAACACAAATCACATACTCATATAAAATTAAATGCCAAGTTATAAGGCTATACTCACAATTGATACGCCTATCTCGTAGGAATCACTTAATTCACCTTATTGATGCCGATATCAAAAGGAGTACCTATTAGTGCATTTCCAATGCACAACCAAACTCAATATCATATGGTTTAATATGAATTAATTACAGTTATGCATGAAATGTTCATACCAAGTGCAATATTACTTTTCTACTATTCATTATTTCTAGAAGTTACAATTATGTTTTCTCAATTTAATTTTAGTGTAACCGTTATATGCACATGACTTTTTATACCCCTAAAATTTGTATAAATTTGAAACTACAACAAAATCTCAATTTTCTTGTTAAATATTGTTTATTATTGTTTAATCTATCACATATATGAATTTCATAATTTTTGGGCATTATTTCAAATTAAGCCATAACCTAAATATAAGAAAAGTAAAGAAAAACTACCTCAAAAGGAAGGTAGCGATGCGAGGATTCCAGATATGTACTTATTTTTGAGTTTTGACGTCGTTTCGAAGTCCGAAAAACGAAACCCCAAATTTCTTTTTCTCTTCTCCCTCTTTCACTTCTCACGGTAATTTCACACACAAAATGGTGTGAATGTGTGTAAATCTTGAATTTTGCAAGTCGGTTCCCGATTTTATTTTATTTTGAATTTTTTTTTACATTTTCGAAAATTACAAAATAACCCTTATACATTTTTACAAAATACCCTTAACATCTATTCCTCACATTTAATCAATTAACATCTATTCAATACATATTTAATAAATATCTATTCAATATATCTATTATTATTTAAAATATATTCATTATATATATATTCTTATCACTAAATGTAATCAATATTGTCCAAGTTATTCACTTTATTTCTTCAATCTATTCACTTTATTTCTTATATTTATTCATTACACCAACCTATTCATTTTCTTTCTTATATTTATTCATGATATATATTATTATTATTATTTTTACTAATAATAATATATATATATTCTTTTTCTTCTCAACTTTATTCTATTCACAAGCTCTATGCTTTCCAATACACATATAAAATGTTAAAATATATGTCATGATGCATATGCATGATCATGTAAAGTGTCGGGTCATTACACCATCACCGAAGACGGGGCTTCAACTAGACGAGTAACAGAAATGGACAAAGTCAAATACTCATTCAAGTTCTTTCAAAATTCAGCCAATAGAACTTTCATGCTGAATTCCATGACAGGAACGACAACATGATTTGTCGAAGAGCTCTTCGAAGCAAAAAGAAGAATTCTTTGGGAAAACAAAATTTCGGCAAGCTAAGAAACTTACCAAATATTCTGCAACATGTCACATATTAGACGATGGAAAGATCGAATTTGCCAAGCATGCATGGAGCAGAAAGAACCAGAATTTGGGAAAGGATTCCGATCCAAATCCGACAGATCAGAGGCATGAAAAAACAAAAGACCTGCTGACAAGATGTCACGTTTTCCTAAAGCTCGGGGACCCCAAAATCAATAATGTAAAAATTCCCCGATAAAGGAAAAGACGTGTTAAATACACTCAGACAAAATAATGGACCACTCACGAGAAAAAGTTATGGCGCACTAAGACAAAAAGCATCAGCACTCACAAGAAAAGTTGGCACACCCTAGACAAAATATGAGAGACCACGAGATAAAGATGCACTCACAGACGCATTTAACATTCAACAAGGGTTTAGAATCTACAATTGAATTCTGGATCCATGCCTATATAAGGCCAGTCATAAATGAAGCTAAGGATATCGAAAATTCTCAATAATTTTCTCAGAACTAAATATTTAGTCTCCAAGCTATAATCTTTTCAACTTTCATAACTTTGTAATAATTTCTTTATTTCTTTGTAATATTTCAATTTTGTAATTCAGTTTATATGTTTCAAGTCAGGCCTCAGTATATGAGAGGCTAAACCAGTTTGTCTTCTACCAAAAAGAGATGTATTAATGTACTAAAAATTATAAATAATTCCAGAATAAAAGTAAGGCTGTTGCACATCTATCTCCCAGCTTTCTTTAAATATTTTCTATATATGGTTATAACTTACACCCTAAGATAGAAAACGAATTAGGGATGTGCTGTGCGATTTCTGATGGAGTCGGATAACTTACAGACTAACCTCGTCTGATGGGCTGAGGTTGGATGGTGAGGAGACATTCGTAAAATAGTCTGGGCCAGTAATTTTTTGACTTGTAGCTTTGCAACCCTTCTCACCCGGTGCCGTTATTGTCAAAATGGTATATATCAGTTTGTTAAAATTTTGTTGGAAGCATGATGAACCTGTTATGATTCTAGGCAAAAATCATATAGTAAGGATAATATGGTCTTAAAAAAGAAAAGAGAGATGAATATCTTTAAAATCTTATAGTAGGTAGTAAATCCTAAATGGAGATGAATCTCTTTAAAATCTTAAAGTAGGGAGTAAATCCTAAATGGAAAGTAGGTTTATGGATATGTTTTTTTGTTTTGTTTTCCACATCAATGTAATACAATTTAATATATTAGTTAACGAGATAAAATATTAAAACTTTCAGAGACTCTAAACAATCTGCTGTTTTCGAGTAAACTCTAAAATCTTTTATGCCTGAAAATGTTTGTATTTTTACTTTTTTTGCATTTATGATAAAGTTTGAGATGATTAAAATTATATTAAAAATTAAAAATTTATATTTATATTATGCTTGATGGTCTAATATGCGGGATCCAGTAATGAGGGCTTTAGGAGTGAGCTGATTTATCAACTGGGCCCGCAGCTCAATTTAGAACGGCCCGCAGCTCAATTTAGCACCTTCATTTTGCTTCTAGGTTAGGTGACTAAACTACCACTGCGGTTCTACGCTCCTCAAATCACGTGGTACTCACACCACTTTTTTTACGCGTTTTATCATGAGACTATTGATTTTATGACTACGGTACTTACACGCGCTTTGTGATGATTGGAGTTTATATTTGGTGGTCAAATCTGTATTATCATAAAACTCCAAGAACCACCCACTCAGAGCTCATAGAGTAAGCGAGCGAGTAACATTTATTGACGGTAGCTTCAGGATAACAAAAACAAAAAAACAAAGCTAAAATTCGAGTGGGGTGAGAGGAAAAAGCCGAAAGATTTGACGTTGCCTTGTTTTGATAATGAATTACCCTTTGGCAGTGGAGTGGAGACTTTTGTGAGATATTCGTTGTGAGGGTTCGATTGATTTTGATTTTTTTCTTTTAATAATTGGTTGTGTTTTCCTGGTTTTCAGAGTTGGAATAAAAAGGGTCTTCAAGAAATTTACTGACAACGGAGATTAGTGCTTGCGATTATGATTGCTTGATTTTCAAGATTTGAAATTTTTTAAGGGTTTTGGTTGTGTTGGGCTGCTGAATTTTCGGTTGCGATGGCTTGCTTATAGAGCTTGTCAAGAAAGTTTGTTGCAATGGAGAGTAGTACGAAGCAGTCAGCCACGCCAGTGCTTCCTCCAGCTGAGGAGCTGCTGAAGATGATTCATGAACTAGAATTAGGCCACGCCCATTTGAAGCAAGAAATGTCTAAGCTCAGGTCTTCATCTGTAGATGCTGATCCTTATCACAAGCAGCGGTCCCAATCTATTTCCCCGCAGCGGAGGCCACGGGTGGCGGCTGGTGACGGAGATGGAAACCGAATATCAGCGTGGAAGAAGAAGGTCTCGGCGTCATTTCGGCACGCGTCTCCGTTACAGAGGGAGAATAAGGATGACAGTAGTGGTGGAAGGACCGGTTTTGGTAGCGGAGGAGGCGGAGGACCTGCGATTGTTAAGTTTACAGATAAGCATTGTTTGAATATATTGCAGTCAATGGGGCAGGCCGTGCATATAACCGATCTGAATGGTCGGATAATTTACTGGTTAGTTTGGTGAATGATCTGTGGTTTCCAGTTTTAGACAATTGTTGACTTTGGTTCTTATTTTCTTAATTTGCTAGTTCATATTTTAGGAATTGACAGTTTTGAATGTAGCTTTGTTTCATTAATCACGTTGAATATATTTGAATTCGCATGACCTATCAAGCTGTGATTAACCTTACTTAGATTCTCACTCCAAGTTATTTGTCTGCGGATTTCATTACTTGTAACAGAAAAAGTTGAGATAACTAAATTCTCTTTTGAATAAGATTATGTTTGTGATGTACAGGAATAGAAGCTCTGAAAATATTTATGGATATTTGGCCTCGGAGGCTCTAGGGCAGGATGCTATTGAGCTACTAACAGACCCTCAAGATTTTTCTGTGGCTAGTAACATTGTGCATCGAGTTTCGATGGGAGAGAGTTGGACTGGGCAGTTTCCAGTTAGAATAAAGAGTGGTGATAGATTGCTAGTCTTGGTAACTAATACCCCTTTCTATGATGATGATGGTACTTTGATTGGTATTATCTGCGTATCAAATGATTCCGAACCTTCTCAAGAAACAAATGTAGTAATGTCCGGCCCAAAGCAATTGGATACAGACTCAAGTTTTAGCAGGCACAGAAACATTGCTTCAATCAAACTTGGACTTGATCCTCAGCAACCACTTTCAGCAGCAATCTCCTCCAAACTATCAACTTTGGTGGGTTTTCTAGCTGTCTCATGCACATGATATTATTAATGTCGCATAAACTAACTTCATGAATATCTAATATAGGCTTCCAAAGTTAGCAGCAAGGTTAAGTTGAAACTGAGGCCTGCAGAGAACAACTCAGATCATGAAGATGGCAGTGGTGAAAGCCATCGCTCTGATCATGGTTTTTCAGACGCGGCAATGCCTGAACATAAGGAGGATGCTGCTTCAAGTGGAGCTAGTACTCCCAGAGAAGACATACATCATTCTCCATTTCGAGTGTTCTCTGGTAGCATCCATGGGGAACATTCACCTGTTAAATCATTCCAAGATTCTGGTGACGGAAGTGAAGGAAAACCTGGGATTTCAAGACTCCTAATCTCAAAAGCAGAGGCTTGGATTGGTGAGAAAGGTTTGACATGGCCTTGGAAAGGAAACGAACATGATGAAACAGAACATAAATTTTCACATTTTGTCTTGCCATGGCTGCAGAATGGCCAAGAAAATGAGTTGAAACTAGAAAATCAGGTTACTGAAATGAATCGAACAGCTAATAACGAGGCTTCTGGGTCCTGGTCCTCTTTGATGAATGTGAACAGCACTGGTAGTGCTAGTAGCTGTGGTAGTACCAGTAGCAGTGCTGTAAATAAAGTGGACATGGATACCGACGGCTTGGAATTTGATATCTTATGGGAGGACTTAACTATTGGAGAACAAGTTGGGCAAGGTTAGTGGGTTTGACTTTTGGTGTTCCTCGTGGTACATTAAATTTCAAATCATTCTATTTTTGCTCACGGATCCTATGATATTTAGCAGTGGAATGAAGTGTGCAAAGTTCACTTGCAGATTATTTTATCTACATTTCGATGGCTGCACATTGCATTTATGTGAAGTATGGAGTACCATCATTGTGATAAATTAATCAACAAGATTAATTGTTTATATTTGGATTTTGAGATTTTTTATTTTTTTTGTTTTATAGGATGTTTACCATGGCTTCTTTCTTCTTTTGCCTTTCTATAATCTAACATGTTTTAATATGTTTATTCAGGTTCTTGTGGTACTGTATATCGTGCTATGTGGTATGGATCGGTATGTTCTCTTGCTCTTCTTATAGAATGCTATCCCCATTCCCAAATTACAATTAAAACATCTCTTATGTAGATATTATCCATCTATTACTATATATTAAGTGGGAGGACCCTAGAGAAATTAATTCTGGTATCAGTTGTGCATTCTTCAGAATTGTGCTTGATAATAAATTATTTTTGCCGAGGCGCCATGCACTATATCTTTTACTAGTTTTAATCCTGGTTACTTTAACATCAAACTGCTATCTTTGGTGGGGAAAGTTGTTTAATAAACTAATATTTTAAATGTAGTCTGCTCGACAATTATTGAAACTCCATTTGTCATAATGTGGCGTCAAACTATTGTTTCATCCTTTGAGAAGTTTTTTTTCTGAGAACAAATGAGACCAATAAATTTTAACGTGTTGGGCAAACTAAATATATATTGTGTTTGTTCTATTTGAAATTTGCACCAAAGGAAAAACTATTTTTTAAATTATAAAACAAATTTTAAACACAAAATGCGTCTTCTGTATTTGCTAGTAGTAAATGATGCCATAGTTTACTCTTTCCGATTAATTTTTCCTGTTCATATTAAATCCTTAAAATAATGCCTTCAGATATATCTTTTAGATACAGTTTAAACATATATTCTAATCTTAGTTCTGCCGCCCTCTTTTTGAGCAATTGTTTATGCGAAGCTTATGTATACTAATTACAAGCTAGAAAACATAGAACAAGAAAGAACTAATGCAATTGTCATATGATGAACTTGTGATACTTATGTAGGCAAGGATAAAATGTCCTCTGATCCTCTCTTTTCATAGAACTCAACTTTTTGTTCTGCAGGATGTCGCTGTCAAGGTATTTTCCAAACAAGAATATTCTGATGACATGATATTTTCCTTCAGACAGGAGGTCAGTTTATTTTACATTACAATCATTATCACCCCTGTTATTTTTTGTCGAAATGGTAATAGAATTGCTAATTCTTAAGATAGCTTTTGTTCACCATACTATAGTACAATATGGCTTGCAAAAATAATACTTGTGCACTACATAGGGAAAAAAACCACTATGCGGTTGTATTAGCTATTAAGATGATTTGTTATTTGTTTAAATATCCACTCGCAGACTCACCTTCCTAGAGATGATTAAGATGTGTTGTTCCACTTTTCATTTATAACAAACGAGAAAGAAATAGTGAAAGAAAACTTGAAGAATGTGAATGTTATCTGGAAGATTTGGATCATTTCAAGAGTTTTACTTTTTCTTGAAGGTTTCTCTTATGAAAAGACTTAGACATCCAAATATTCTCCTCTTCATGGGCGCAGTTACATCACCTCAACGCCTTTGCATTATTACAGAGTTTCTTCCACGGTATTTTCTCTGCTTCTGCCTTGCTTTATCTTATAACCTTTTTTAGATAATTAATTGTTCTCCAAGGTGATCGATGGATAATTTATTGTTCTCCAAGGTAATCTCATTGAGTCTTGATGTCCGATTGGCTACTATTACAGCTGTATTTAATTCTACAACTGTGTCGATTAAGTGTCTTTCATCAGCAATTTATCAGAGTTACATATTCAGTTTCCATTTCTTTTATTGGATGCAGTGGAAGTCTGTTCTGGTTACTACAGAAGAATACAACAAAAGTAGATTGGAGACGGCGTATTCACATGGCTTTGGATATTGTAAGTTCCATTGAAATTTGATAAATTCTCGGATTGAATTAGTTCTGATGGACCATATCTTGTTTTTGGATTGTGGCTCCCATTATCTTTTACCTTCTGTTCAATTCTCATATTTTTGCTCCTATTTAGTTCCTAAGGGTTAATATCTCTTCTGACGCATAAGAAAAGCTAATATATTTGTTTTGTTTTTTCGGATTCTTTATGGAAATAGGCGCGTGGTATGAATTATCTGCATCACTTTAATCCTCCTATAATTCATCGCGATTTGAAGTCATCAAATCTTCTTGTTGACAAGAACTGGACTGTCAAGGTCAGGTTTCAGTCACATGTCTATATTCATTCCAGATCTATTTGTATTAGTTGTGCTGTAGAAACATGCAATGACTTCTAAACTAGTGTTCACTCGTGATCAGGTTGGTGACTTTGGTTTATCTCGTCTTAAACATGAAACTTATCTGACTACCAAGACTGGCAAAGGAACGGTATTTAACTGGAACCTTAGACTTCTTCCTTGTTATATGAATACAATCTATGCTTTACGGCTTCATGAGCCTCAAATTCGTAAATTGAAAAACTAGTAATTTTGATAATGCAGCCTCAATGGATGGCTCCTGAAGTTCTTCGTAGCGAACCTTCTGATGAGAAGTATGACCAAGTGAATAACGCAATTGAATCTGAATTTAACAGCATATCTGAATCTTTTTGCTTAACAACGTTGTTCTTGTTCGAGATGATCAGGGCTGATGTATATAGCTATGGAGTGATACTATGGGAGCTTGCTACCCAAAAGATTCCTTGGGAGGATCTCAGTTCAATGCAGGTAAGTTAACATTTTCTGAAACTTTTTCAAAGTTCAATCATACTGAATTTCTTTATAATTCTTGTAGGTCATTGGAGCCGTTGGATTCATGAACCAACGTTTAGATATACCGAAGGACATTGATCCACAGTGGGCTTCTATTATCGAGTGCTGCTGGCACATGTTTGTATTTCTTTTTAGTTCAATCTCTCCAATCTTTCTGCTTCTCCACCTATATAGACCATACGTTTAAACGGTATTTGCATATGTTGGATTAAGTTGAAGTTTATGAATGATCTGTTCTGGTGAACTCAGTGAACCACAATGCCGTCCATCATTCAGAGAATTAATGGAGAGGCTAAAAGAAATGCACAGACTAAATTTGATTCAAGTTCAAGCTGGACGTGCTGCAATAGCTGGAGATGCCTGCCAAAAAGAACTGTAGATTCAAAATGGAGCGCATTTGTTCTTGAGTTTTGTTTGTATGATGGCCAGCCGATACGATGAATATGTTTTGTGAGGCCCACGAAATGGCGACTAGACGATGATAAGCAGAGCTACTTGCGAGTTCCTTACCGGGGATCGAACTGAAACATGCGGTGACTGTTGCAAATGCCAAATTTATGAAAGAATATGCTAGTAATCAGGAAATGAGAGTAAGCTGTATAGTACACAATTTGACAATATTTGGAAGGTTTCTATTTTTTGTTGCCACTTTTTGAATACAATGCTAAAAAGGTTTCGGGTGTGCAATTTTGATGTCATTTTGGACTTCTAACTAGGGGTGGGTGTTCCCGAGAACCGATCGGGAATGGCAATTCGGGAAAAATCCGGTATTGGGTTAACGCCAATTCGGGAAAAATCCGGTATTGGGTTAACACCGATTCCCGACCCCAATCCCCAAACGGGTATCCGATCGGATTTTCTTTTTCTTTTCTTTTTCTTTTTTAATTTTTTAAAAAATGAAAAACAAAGGAAAAAATGTAAATTCGGGTACACGCCAATTTCGGGTCCGGAATCAGGTAGATCTTAGATGTACCTGAATTTTTGGGACCTGACCCGAACCCCGAAATAGTCGAACCGATCTCAGACCTACATCTAACAGCAACACAATAAGAATAGTAATAAATTCATTAGTTTTTATTGCATTTCACATTAGCAAAATTTTTAAAAAAAAAACAAAATCAAAAGCCACAAACCTGAGGCAAAAAAAATTCAGAATGGCATGCTATGTTTTCATGGCCACGGGAAAATTTGGAGATTGACTTTTTCGAAAAATGTTTTTTATAATATGACCCCTTAAAGCAGTATATATATTTTTTTCTTAAGAAATATCATAATTTTAAAAAATTATTCTTTGAAGGTTGGATTTTGAACTATCCACATGAAAAAAAAATTACTAATTTGCCTGTCAAAAGATATTAGATTTTAAATGATCACAGTTGTTTTCTGAGGCCCCATTAAGGGACAAAGTATAATAGATAAATGACATAAAACCTTTGTGAAAACAAAAAAATGTGAAAATCTTATATATTAAATTAATAGTCTTTGTTAATCTTGTATTTACTAATATAGTACCTCTTTAGATAGGAAATTATATGTAATTAAGGCAGATTATATAATGTATTATCACTATAAACAGATAGCAATACAAAGTAGAAAGACAATGGTCCATTGATCCAATTTAGCAAAATAGAGTGTTTATTGTGTTTATTAACATGATATCAGAGTCATATCAAAATAAATTTTTTTAGGATTTTCAGGCTACGATTTAGCTTCTGCCCCCAGCCTCCTTCGCCTTCTTCGAAGAAGATATGAATGTTGCTGGGGACAGACAATTTTCTCCTTGGTTGCTAGTATCTTGGAATTTCGCAGCAATTTTTTTGGGAATCTCGCAAGCTTCTTGTCGCGAACGTTTTAAGGTAGTTTCTGCGATTTGGGTTTTTACTTGCTGCGATTTGTTTGTTCGTAGAGCTGTTTCATGTAGATCTTGGGTTTGATTCCATTTTGTGCGACGGCTAGGGTTTTTATGGGTTGGAGAGCGTAGTCCACTCATAGATTTCTTGCTCGTTTGCTTCTACCAGTTTCCCTTCTGGTTCTTGGATCATCACATCTCGTGGGTTTCTGATTTGTGTGTGGTGATCAGTATTTTTTTTTTGCGGCGTCCTTGCACGGTTATTGTGCATTTGAGCCTTGAATGGTTGTAGTGTTGAGCCTTGCACGGTTGTAGTGTTTTTACTTTTGTCGTGGTGCAAGACGTATTTTGGACAAGAGTTTGCGACATTTTGCACGATTGGAGCATTATTATTCTTTTGAGGCAGATTATGTAGATTGGTGATAATGACATCACTCTTCCGCACATTCCATTGAATCATCAGACTGCCGATATATTCACGAAGGCTCTTTCTCGGCTGCGACATGAGTTTCTTGTAGACAAATTGATGTTTTATGCCAATCCAGCATCAATTTGAGGGAATGTTATTAGGAAATATTATTTAAAAGGAAAGAACGTAATAATGAAAATAATCTTGTATGTACTAATATAGTGCCTCTTTAGATAGAAAATTATACACAATTAAGGCAGATTATATGATGTGCCATCACTATAAATAGACAGCAATACAAAGTAAGAAGACATTGAGCCATTGAGTCAATTTAGCAAAATAGAACAAGGCACACAAATATTTGTATATAAAATGTGTGCAATACAACTGAATGTGCCAATGTTTCATAATTCATACATTGTGTTCTTAACATTGAGGTAGATGATGGTGCACTTGCTTATATTAAGATTGTGATGCAATTGCTTATATTAAGGTCATGCACTGTGCACATGTGTATATTAAGGTGGTGCACAAAAAATTTAAAGATGTTACACTTAGTACCTGATAATATTTTGGAAAAAAGATTCTACCTGTAGTAATTAATTCTAATAAGGTAGTGCACTTAATTTTAACAATGTTGTGCGCTTATTTTTAACTATTAAATTATATTGTGCACATATTATATTATACTGGTACGTGTAGTTATACTATATTGATGCAAGTAATTAAAATAAACAAGTTAAATTACACAGGTGCATGTAAGGTGCACATAATTACAATAAACAGGTACACTCAAAATTAGTACGATATGTGTTCTTCCTCGTGATAGCTTTGATTCTTGTGCATTTAGCATATTTTGAAGGATTTTTTATTTAAGTTGTTTTTGAACTATACTTTTTGATGGATTGTAACAAGAGAGAGGCAATAAGGCGAAGGGTGTTGTCTTAAAGATGGAAAGTACGGATTTTTCGGGTGCCCGGAAATTTGCAGTTAAAGCACTGAAACATATATGTGTATTAACCATTATATGTGGCACATGCTTTCAATAAAAATCAATCTGGAAACTCAGATGATATTTTACCATTGAATGACATTTACAAAACTTCTTTAATGCTCGACGTTATAAGATCATCTTTACCAACAATTAGACTCATAGATTTCACCCATTACCATCCCCATTACGCCACTTTTTACATTGTGGCCTTTTTATAAAAATTTGGGCAGAGTCTCCCCATAAATTGAGCTATCCCGAAATAAAAGCACATCACATAACATAATTCCCGGCCAGGGAAAGCACAATACTTAACAGAATACAGAAACACTAAGTAAATTCCCAGCCAGGGAAGGTACCACACAAGAAGACAACAAAAGTGGGTTTCAACACCCACATAATACACCAATGACTCTCATATCATTTAGCAATTCTACCACTAATTGCATGCAACATAGAATGAAAGAGAGAAAGGCTCATGCCTTTATATACAACTCATATACAGGTATAATCGTGCTCACATGCGAGCATCATGAATGTGTATATAACCCTCAGGTGTATATAAGTACCCTATATGATACCTTGCTCCATCATGCCCTGGTACCTCGATCCTAGAAGTGTCTCCAATCAACCGCTCGAGCTCATCTCCAAAGCCATCGATGTACATGTTCTACCTGTCCCAACAGAGACAGCCCCCAACGGGGTGAGCATACCAATACACAAAATCCCAT
Source organism: Haberlea rhodopensis (assembly GCA_907163345.1). Classification (NCBI taxonomy): domain Eukaryota; kingdom Viridiplantae; phylum Streptophyta; class Magnoliopsida; order Lamiales; family Gesneriaceae; genus Haberlea; species Haberlea rhodopensis. Next base: position 1,019,354 of record CAJQUN010000054.1, on the reverse strand, counting down.
AATCACAATAATGAAATTCATAATTTACAAAAATGTAAATACTAATGAATTTAAATGATACTCCCTGGATGGCAACGTCCTCATTCGGGATTCCGTGTACTGTCCCTGTTCTTACAATCATCAAACTCATCAAATCTCAAAAATCAGTAAATCAACACATTGATTAACTCATCGCATGCCTAATTCTCGAATATCAATAAGTAATGATTCCAATTTCATTATGCATGCAAATATAGATATCTCAATATCTAATATTGATTTCCCAACTTCGCTACCAATCATAGATAGCTCAAATGCCTCGCATTTATTTTACCAATTCTCCATTATACTCAGACATCTCAAATGTCTCACAATGATTACATGATTCCACAGTCATTCTCAGGCATCTCAATGCCCTATAATGGTCATATAAATCCAGTACCCCATATATTTTGTAAGGTTATACTACTCTAGTATCACGCACTCTTGTGGCGGCGATGTCAAGATTAGGTCGCTCCATAGCTATCTCAACACATATATATAACCACACTGTTGGGAAAACAATTTCTAAGTTTTGGTGATTACAAACACCTACCGATGTCAAAGACCAACTGGATAAAGACTCCTACCGGATGTCAAAGACCAACTGGATAAAGACTCCTACCGGATGAAGACATCTACCGGATATTGAAGTCTTACCGGGTGATAAAGATCAACTGGAAGAACACCTACCGGGTGAAGACATCAATCAACTGGACAAGACATCAACTGTATGGCTACCAACTGGATAGACATCAACTGGATGGTCACCAACTGGACAAGACATCAACTGGATGGGACAAGACATCAACTGGATGGCTACCAACTGGATAGACATCAACTGGATGGTCACCAACTGGACAAGACATCAACTGGATGGCTACCAACTGGATAGACATCAACTGGATGGTCACCAACTGGACAAGACATCAACTGGATGGCTACCAACTGGATAGACATCAACTGGATGGACACCAACTGGACAAGACATCAACTGGATGGTCACCAACTGGACAGACATCTACTGGACAACTATCAACCGGATAGTCCCACTAAACAAAGACATCAACAGGTCATAAGAGGATGAACGACCAGTTGAGCAAACAAAACCAGCAGAAGTCTAAACTTCCAGTAAGAGCACTAAGCAACGAGACAAAATAAGTACAACATTCTCTGACAAAGGTACAACAGAGCGGCGCACCCTGCTATATCTCCGCCACCATTACCGTCAGAGTGAAAAGAGCTGTTGCTTAAACAAAATAGGAAAGAAGACAATATGAATTTGGAAAGCTAATATCTTCCATATACAGAAAAGCTACCGTTGGACAACCAAACCTATAAATATGTCCAAACAGAAAATGAAGAGGAGCTGAGCGATTTTCAACAAAGAGATATACTTCAAATCAAACAAGAAATCATATTACTGATATTCCAAACGTTCAGCAAAGAGCAGACAAGCTGTGAAACTGAATCTGTGACAGATTATTTCCAATTGAAGTCTGCTGCTCAAAAAAACACTTGAAGCTGGAAAGTTTATTCTGTAAAGAGTGTTATAGATTCTCTTGTAATCAAAAGTTAAGAAGATTGTGATTGCTAGGAGTTTAGGCCAAGTGTGTTAGTGCCTAAGAAGGTTGTATACTGTAAAAGTGTAAACCAAGTCTTCTAGTGAATCCTTCCCGCAAAGGAAGAATGTGAGACATAGAAGCGTTGTGCTTCGAACTTCCAGAAACAACTCTTGTGTTATTTGTTTATTGCTTTATTACCTCAGTTTTATTCCTCACAAGTTCAGTAGACGTATTCCGCACTATAACAAGTGTCTGCTGACTTGCCCAATATTGAGAAGCAACTGTAATACTTAACAGTTTACAGTTAACCAGAAAAAGAAATCGAAATTGAATCTAGTGTTTATTCAACCCCCCCTTCTAAACACTACCCCGATCCTAACAAGTGGTATCAGAGCTTAGGCCTTCTCAATCTTGAGAAATTACCAATTGCCAAATACTGATGGCCTCATTCAGCAAGATTCCAATGTTCAAGAAAGATGAATATGATGACTGGAGAATCCGTATGCAAGCTCATCTAAGTGCTCAAGATGATGATATGTGGTATGTAATCACTGAAGGACCGTTGAAGATCATGAAAATCAATACAGCTGCTTCCATCACAAGTGGTGATCCACAAATGGTAGAAAAAGAAAGATCTCAATGGTCAAACGAAGATAAGAAAAAGGCAAATCTGGACAACGTTGCTAAGGACATTCTGTTCAAAACTTTGGACAAAAATATGTTCAACAAAATAAAAATGTGCTCAACAGCCAAAGAAATCTGGGAGAAGATTGCCCAACTCTGTGAAGGAAATGATCAAACCAAAGAAAACAAGCTTACTGTGGCTCTACAAAAGTTTGAGCATATCAAGATGATGAATGGAGAAACTCTCAACGAGTATGATGAAAGAGTGACTGAAATAATTAATGAACTGAGCAGTCTGGGTAAGGAGTTACCCAACAGAGAAGTCACTCTCAAAGTAATGAGAGGTCTCCCAAGAGAATGGGATGTCAAGACCATTGCTATGAGAGAATCGAAGGACATCAACAAGATAGATCTACATGATCTGTTTGCTGATTTAAAAGCCTATGAATTCGAATTAGGCATTCGGGTTGAAGATGAACCAAATATCAGTCAACCAACCAAAGCTCTCACTGCGTCGGAGTCTCTGCCTACTTCTACAGAAATGACTCCAGAAAAGATGTGTAATGATGCTATGGCAATGTTCGTAAAGAAATTTGGGAAATTCATGAAGAAGAACCAGAGATCTTATCAATCATATCCTCGAAGGCAGAGTTCCAAAGGAAATTCAGAAGAAGAAGAGCGAATATGCTTCAACTGCCTCAAACCAGGGCACTTCATTGCGGACTGTCCTAAACCCAAAAAGGATGACCACAAAAGAGGATCCAAGGATTACAGAAAATCCAAGGAAACCAGAAGATCATCCAAAAAGGACAGAGATCAAAAGGTTTTAATGGCAGAAGAAAGCAAGAGCAAATGGGCTGATTCTGAATCAGAATCAGAGGAGTTATCTAGCTCATCCAGCAAAAGTGAAGACGAGGAAGTCCACTGCTTAATGGCAAATGATGAAAATGAGGTACACGAATCTAACCTATCTGAATTTACACATAGTGAACTCACCAATGCATTGCAGGACATGATCAATGAGTATCGAACGCTATATGAATCTTTTGAAAGCTACAAGACTGAGCACTCAATCCCAACTGAAACGCATAAAAACAAACTTGATTATGAACAATCGAGGGAGTTGAACTGCTTAAGGGAAACAGTCAGTCTCCTAGTGAAAGAAAGAGATGAAGCCAAGTGTGCCTACCAGAAACTTAGCAAACTGGTTAGCACTTGGAATGCGTCCACTACCAGAAAGGATGAAATGCTTGAATCTATAAGGCTTGCTGGTGACTTAACTGGCATATGCTATAATAGTAATGAAAGCAGTTCATCAGGTAATAAACCTCAACTGTGTATAACAAAAAGCAAGGTTCAATCAATGAACTTTGTAAGATCTAGCACAGTATATGATCCTTATGAACTGGTTAAAGAACCTGTTAAAGCAACACTCATCAAGGAACAGGCACAGCACAGGGGTATCGGTTATGTAGAACCACTCAAAGAGGCTAAACCGAGGCAAAAGTTCAGAAATAAACTTAAACCCACTGGTCGAGCAGCTAGAGAGGTTAAACCCAACTGGTACTACAACTGTAAGCCTGTCCAGAAGAGGTATATGCTCAATAACAGGAACTACAAACCAAAAGCACATGCATACACATACTATCACACTTTACAGTCAAAATCATCACCATCATTTATAAATGCACACACATTTCAGAACACACACCGACCTAAGTCACTTAGGGTCATACAAGTGTGGGTTCCGAAAGGACTAATCCTACCCGGACCCAAGTAGGATTGGGTACCAATCATTATATCGCTTTAATTGCAGGAAACTAGAATGCATCCAGTTCGGAGCTCAGAATGGTTTCTGGACAGCGGATGCTCTAGACATATGACAGGAAATGCGAGCTTATTGTCTGAACTGGTGGACTTCACCGGACCCAGAATAACTTTTGGAGATAACGTGAAAGGTAGAACCGTGGGTAAGGGTAAGATTATCTACGGTAACATCATCATTAAAGATATTCTTTTAGTTGAAAATCTATGCTATAACTTGATTAGCATAAGTCAACTGTGTGACAATGGTCATTCCGTAGAATTCAATCAGCACTCATGCACAATTAAATCTACTGATGACAGTATATTACTTGTAGGTAGAAGGCATGATAACACATATAAAATTGATTGGAATCTTAATCAGCCTATCTCCTCTACTTGCTTAGCTGCCCTGAATTCTTCAAAAATTGGCTTTGGCACAAACGGTTGAGTCAAGTAAATTTTAAAACTATTGCCAGTATGCATAAACTTGATCTAGTTATTGGACTGCCCCAAATTGAGTTCTCAAAAGACAAGATCTGTGCAGCATGCCAACTTGGTAAGCAAATCAGATCCTCCTTTAAGAACAAATGGAGTAAATCTTCTTCTCGGTGCCTAGAGTTGCTGCATATGGATCTGTTTGGTCTTATACCAGTAACAAGTCTAGGGGGAATGAAGTATACCCTAGTGTTAATAGATGATTACACTCGTTTCACGTGGGTCTTGTTCCTAAGTGGCAAAGATCAGGCTACACCAAAGCTGATCAAATTACTGAAAAGACTCCAAAATGAGAAATCATGTGGGATAGATAGAATTCGCAGTGATAAAGGTACTAAGTTCACCAATCAATCACTTGAATCATATCTAGATGACCTTGGTATTAAACACGAATACTCTGCTGCTAGAACTCCTCAAAAAAACGGAGTTGCTGAGCATAGGAACCGCACCTTGAAAGAAGCTGCGCGAACTATGCTCGCGGAATCAGATATATCGCAGAAATTTTGGGCAGAAGCTGTCAACACAGCATGTTATACGCAGAACAGATCAATGATTAATAAGAGAGCAAATAAGACCCCTTATGAGATCTGGAATGGCAGTAAGCCAAATATTTCCTATTTCCATGTGTTTGGTTGCAAATGTTTTATTCACAACAATGGAAAGACTCATCTCACCGCTTTTGATGCCAAATCTGATGCTGGAATATTCCTTGGCTATTCTACAGTTAGTAAGGCCTTCAGAGTATTTAATAATAGAACTCTTACTGTAGAAGAATTAGTGCATGTAAAATTTGATGAACCTACTGACTGTACTGTATCTAATCTGCAAATCAACAATTTAAGTAATCGACTGGAAAGCACCTATATTGATGAAAAAGTTGATGATGAGATAGATTACAGAAGCAGGACTGACTGCTCCTTGGAACCAGAAGTTCCTGAAGTTCAAGCAGAGGAGTCTGATGGCCAACAAGCACTGCAGCCAGCTACCAATGAAACAGTTGCATCTACCCCTGCTGCAGTAGAAGGAACAAATGATAAAGATGAGTCTATCAGAACCTCTGATGTGCCCACTCATATCCAGCCAAGTGAAGAACTCAATCCTCATGGACCTTCGCTCCGGTGGAAGAAGGATCATCCACCCGAGCAGGTCATCGGTAACCCTCTTGCTCCTCTACGCACCAGAGGACAAATGATTAATGAATTTCTTCATGCTGCATTCATATCTCATATAGAACCTAAGAAGATTGATGAAGCTATATTAGACCCAAGTTGGGTAGAAGCAATGCAGGAAGAACTAAATCAGTTTGAGCGAAACAAAGTATGTCATTTAGTTCCACGTCCATCTCATCACACAATTATTGGCACTAAATGGGTATTTAGAAATAAGCTAGATAAAAATGGTACAGTAATTAGGAATAAAGCAAGACTAGTTGCACAGGGATACAGGCAGGAAGAAGGCATTGATTTTGATGAAACCTTTGCCTCTGTAGCCCGATTAGAAGCCATTCACATATTTCTTGCCTTTGCTGCATTTAAAGACTTTAAGGTCTATCAGATGGATGTTAAGAGTGCATTTCTTAACGGCAATCTCCAGGAAGAAGTATATGTTGAACAACCTCCTGGATTTGAAAACCATCTGCAACCATCTTATGTTTATCATCTGAACAAAGCTTTGTATGGTCTGAAGCAAGCCCCCCGTGCATTGTATGAAACTTTATCAAAATATTTGACTGATCATGACTTCACCATCGGCACGGTGGACAAAACTTTATTTAAATTTACAAAGGGAGACCATACTCTGCTAGTTCAGATATATGTTGATGACATTATTTTTGGCAGTACTAACCCAAAATTATGTGAAAGATTTTCAAAGATAATGCAGGACCAATTTGAGATGAGCATGATGGGAGAATTATCATTTTTCTTAGGATTGCAAGTCAAGCAATCTAGTGAAGGAATCTTAATAAATCAGTCTAAATACACTAAAGAGCTGCTGAAGAAATATGGAATGAGTACCAGCTCAGCTGCTGCTACACCAATGAGCTCATATGCCAAACTCGACTTGGATAATTCAGGAATACCAGTCGAAGTTACAATGTATCGAGGCATTATTGGATCTCTATTATATTTAACAGCCAACCGACCAGATATTATGTTTGCAGTGTGTATGTGCGCCCGGTTTCAAGCAAATCCCAAGCAGTCGCACTTCACTGCTGTCAAAAGGATCCTCAAATATTTGAAAGGCACTGAGAATGTGGTCTATGGTATCCAAGAGACTCAACTTTTAATCTTATTGGATACTCAGATGCTGACTATGCTGGATGCAAAATTGACAGAAAAAGCACCAGTGGGTATTGTCAATTCCTTGGTGATCGATTAATATCTTGGGGATGCAAGAAACAGACATCCATAGCAACTTCCACTGCCGAGGCAGAGTACCTTGCTGCTGGAAGCTGCTGTGCTCAATTGCTCTGGATTCAGCACAACTCAGAGATTATGGAATTGAATCCACAGAGGCTCCCATCTTTTGTGATAACACGTCTGCCATTGCTATAACATACAATCCAGTTCTTCATACTCGTACTAAACATATTGACATCCGTCATCACTTTATCAGAGATCATGTTATGAAGAAAGAAATTCGGCTGGAGTATATTTCTACCGAACAACAGGCAGCAGACATTTTCAAAAAACCCCTACCGGACGCTAAGTTTTCTTACTTTCGAAATATTCTTGGTTTAATTGAAATTACTTCTTGATTATTTTGTTTTGGTAATAAATTCAGGGGGAATTAGTTAGTTTATTTGCATAAATTTAGGGGGAATTTCAGTTATAATCCTATCATGGTTATTTAAGCTCAGCTGGTAATACAATAGTCAGCTGCAGTAGGTGTATCCGTACCAGTAGGACTCTACATCCAGTAGATGCTTTCCTACCAGTCGAACCCTACAAACCAGCAGATGTTACCAAATATGCTTTGACAAAAATAACCCTCGATACTTATTAACCTAATGAACGTCGGAATTCAAAATTACTTTTGTGTAAAATAAAATATTTCACGCCCGCCTAAATCCAGTCCTTTTATTTATTGGTAAATTTTTTTTTAATCGTTAGATGATCGCCACATAGACATGTGTCCGCTCATCTACAGTACGACGTTACATATACTTTCATTTTAACCGCCATTAGTTTCACTACTCTTCTTCTCCAACAATTCACTGCAACTATCTTTTCTTTCAGAAAATTTTACTCTAACAAGATTGCTGCTGCTTCTTCCTCTTATCCATCCAAAATGTCAAAGAATATACAGCCAAGCTTCATCACCAATGCTGTTCACGTAGATTTTCACTCTATATACACATCATCTGATGAGGAGACAAAGGAGCTGATTCAAAAACTGGATACCGCAGGACTCTTGGTACTCCTGAGCCAGGTCCCCTCATTCTACAAGGACGAGCTACACGATTTCTTTGCTACGTCCAAGGTTGTTGATGACACCGTGGTGGCATCCGTATCTGGACAGTTGGTTAAAATCACCCAACCTGAATTTGCCTCACACCTGTGCCTTCCCTCCACCGGACTTACTGATTTTTCCACTATTCCAGTGGAAACTACGAGAAGAGATGCGCCTCACAGCTTCTGACTCTGTTCATCGTCTTCAACGTCCTCCCTTCAGGAAAGTACTAATGAAGAGTCACTATCGACAACTGGCGGACATCATCTCCAAGGGGCTCCTATGTAAAGCTGGATCATTTGATATGATCACCCCTGAAAAATTTGATGTTATGACTGCAATATGCAAAGGATTTGAGATAAACTGGTCAGCTGTGTTATTTCAAATTCTGACTAGTCTCGTAGTCTCTGGCAAGGGTCAATCAGGCTTTGCTCTCCCGCTAAGCAGCCTGTTTGACAGCAAACACATTAAGACAGGGGCTCTCACCAACCTCCATCCGGGGAGACTTATCACTGCCAAGTATCTTCAGCTTCACAGGCAGAGAAGTGGCAGAGACGTCGGGGTAACTAAGCGCCGATTGACGCAGGTCATCAGCGACTCTGAACAAACCGTCTCAGAATCCGCTGAGTCTTCTCCTCCTCCTCCCCCTCCTAAGAAGCCCAGAACAAGAAAAGCTGCTCCTCCGGCTGTCCGACAGAAAGACATTGCAGCTCCTGATACCATCTCCTCCGCTGGTCCGACAGAAAACATTCCTGATAGAGAACCCAGCCCTGCAAATCCTCAACTGAGGAACCCACTGCTTCATTAGCCATGGTGCCTGCTCCATCAATGGTTCCAGTTGACACTCCGTCAGCACTGGTGAGCTCTCAGCAAGCACCAGGCACTATCAGCTTTAGGACACCCAAGTCCTTATGTCCGTACTGTCATCCAAAGACCACCCCTGCTGGCAAAGGAAAAACTCTTACGGCTCCAGTGTCCACTCCTGTTGCCTTCGAGATCCAAATGGTCATGGATACAGTTGAAGCCAAACTGCAACCACAGCTCGATATTTTTGATCGTTGGGTAAAGGCTCGAGTAAAAGTTCGATTTGATGACTTCGATCCTATTCTGGATCAGGCCAGGGAAGAGGAGAACCAAATCTTGGCCTATCTTCAAATCTCAGACCCCGAGAAAAGCCTGAAGCTACGGGATGTTTTTCGCCTGATGATCTATGTGGGCGAACTTCAAGCCCTTGTGGAAACCCGCCTTCAACACTTCAATGGTGATTCAGGTACCGCGAATCATGATAGAGCCGTTCTAAATGCTCTTGGCCCCAAGCTGGAAATGGCTGAGCTCGATCTTCATGATATTCGCATATCCACTGGAATTCACTCATGCTCCACTGCTGAAAATTTGCAAGCCCCGACCAGCCGGATTTACATATGGCTATTGCAAATTTGGAGATTGTCCCCTCTACTGTGGAGATCACTTCTACTGTCCTAGAGACCACTCCCACTAGAGCAGAGATAGCATCAACTGCCGTGGAGGCAACCTCTTCTGCTCAAGAACTCCCTTCTGCTCCCAGCTCTCATAATGATCAACCGTCCCAACCGATGGTTATTGATCACACCAATGTGGACACAGTGATTCAGACGGTAGTTCAGCAAGTTACCATTTCCTCTGGCAACCATGAACCCAGTGAGTCTTCACATTCCAATGAACATACCCAGTCGTCTGTTGCTGCGGTTGACCAAGCCACTGCTGATATGCTGCACCACTTATTGGAGACACTGCTGATATGGCTGCCCCACAACTTGAAGAAACTGATACTATGGCTGTTACTATTTCCGACTCAACAGCTGCCCCACATGTTGACGCCACTGGGTTGCTATCCACTACAGTTGTAGATGCTCATCCCGGTGCTCTTGATCCTACTGCTGATACTCAAATGATTCCTGTGGATCCGTCCATGGCTCAAGAACTTTCAGAGGACTTCTTTGTCTTTACAAACCCTCTGGACGAACCACCAAACATTGCTGCACAGCTAGCTAATCTCTTCACTGCAATATCAGTGCTAGCCAGCGATGTCAATAAACTTAAGCAGGAAGAGCGGACTGCAACTCTCATTCTAGGAACCCATCAGCAGCACACGGACTTTCAATTCCAGCAAGAAAGTCTTAACCGATCAGTTGGCCACTATGCAGGCAGCATTTGCTTCTCAGATTCAAGATATATGCAACAGCCTGCCTGCAGCTCCTCAAATAATCCGCAGACTGCCTGAACCCAGCAGAACTGCTCCTTCAGCACATCGAGCTTCAAGTTCAACTGGTCGTTCATCCCCTGCAACTGGAGCACTCACTCAGTCCAGATCAACTGCTCAACCAAGATCTCGAAGTCCGCGCCAACCGCCTACCGAAAAACACGACTATTCCAAACATTGGTTCGGGCGAAAATAGTATCATTTTCTGATCCCTCTTTAATTATTCTTATCTATTTACTGTTTTTAGTTGACTTTCTCTTTGTATTTACTGATCAACATAAATGCATTCACACTAATTGAATTTTTTTCTATAAATAGCGACTCTTGCTTGCTCACATAACACACATTCACTCATCATGATTAATTTCAAGACTTTCAAAATTCCTTGGTTCTCTGTTAAAAACTTTTCCGATTCATGGGTTTATTACTTATCTAAATCAACCCCTCATGGGTTGATTACTTATCTAACCCAGCTCCATTAAGCTTCAGCGTTTTGGATCCTGCTCTGATGCTCATCATCAGTCAGGAACTGCTATCAGGAGTTATCTGGGTGCTGATGACAAAAAGGGGGAAGACAGAGATAGAGTATTCTGATAGGTGAATCCATGAACCATGGAAGCTGCCTGATGAATATACATATGACTCTTCCCGACCTTCTCTCTGAAACAAGGTAGACCGGCAGAGATAGAGTATTCTTATTAGGTCATCTCTGAAACAAGGTGGATCGAGCTCTTCCTCTCTGAAATAAGGTGAATCGAGCTCTTCCTCTCTGACATTAGATGGATCGAAGCTCTCCGGGTCTACAGTGCTTGTTTAAAAATTTGTCATGTATCAGCTATATTGTGTAAAACTAGATTTGTCTTAGATTCTATTCAAGTTATTAGAATTCATCTTAAATAAAGATGAATCTCTCTCAATTGTCCAGTTTGATTACAACTTGTAATCTGCTTATATTTATAACATATGAAAATTTCTTTTACATTATGTCTTCAAGTATTTCAGGATTCTCATCTTATTTACTCAAGTAAGAAATCGATTATTGCTTAGTTTTGTCATCATCAAAAATGGGGAAATTGTTGGGAAAACGATTTCTAAGTTTTGGTGATTACAAACACCTACCGGATGTCAAAGACCAACTGGATAAAGACTCTTACCCGATGTCAAAGACCAACTGGATAAAGACTCCTACCGGATGTCAAAGACCAACTGGATAAAGACTCCTACCGGATGAAGACATCTACCGGATGAAGACACCTACCGGATATTGAAGTCTTACCGGGTGATAAAGATCAACTGGAAGAACACCTACCGGGTGAAGACATCAATCAACTGGACAAGACATCAACTGGATGACTACCAACTGGATAGACATCAACTGGATGGTCACCAACTGGACAAGACATCAACTGGATGGCTACCAACTGGATAGACATCAACAGGATGGCCACCAACTGGACAAGACATCAACTGGATGGTCACCAACTGGACAGACATCTACTGGACAACTATCAACCGGATAGTCCCACTAAACAAAGACATCAACTGGTCATAAGAGGATGAACGACCAGTTGAGCAAATAAAACCAGCAGAAGTCTAAACTTCCAATAAGAGCACTAAGCAACGAGACAAAATAAGTACAACATTCTCTGACAAAGGTACAACAAAGCGGCGCACCCTGCTATATCTCCGCCACCATTACCGTCAGAGTGAAAAGAGCCGTTGCTTAAACAAAATAGGAAAGAAGACAATATGAATTTGGAAAGCTAATATCTTCCATATACAGAAAAGCTACCGTTGGACAACCAAACCTATAAATATGTCCAAACAGAAAATGAAGAGGAGCTGAGCGATTTTCAACAAAGAGATATACTTCAAATCAAACAAGAAAATCATATTACTGATATTCCAAACGTTCAGCAAAGAGCAGACAAGCTGTGAAACTGAATCTGTGACAGATTATTTCCAATTGAAGTCTGCTGCTCAAAAAAACACTTGAAGCTGGAAAGTTTATTCTGTAAAGAGTGTTATAGATTCTCTTGTAATCAAAAGTTAAGAAGATTGTGATTGCTAGGAGTTTAGGCCAAGTGTGTTAGTGCCTAAGAAGGTTGTATACTGTAAAAGTGTAAACCAAGTCTTCTAGTGAATCCTTCCTGCAAGGGAAGAAGGGGAGACGTAGAAGCGTTGTGCTTCGAACTTCCAGAAACAACTCTTGTGTTATTTGTTTATTGCTTTATTACCTCAGTTTTATTCCTCACAAGTTCAGTAGACGTATTCCGCACTATAACAAGTGTCTGCTGACTTGCCCAATATTGAGAAGCAACTGTAATACTTAACAGTTTACAGTTAACCAGAAAAAGAAATCGAAATTGAATCTAGTGTTTATTCAACCCCCCCTTCTAAACACTACCCCGATCCTAACACACACGCACAACTATTTAATGCAATCAAAATACATTATGCATTTCACAAATGCTCTAATATAAAGTAATGCTCGTACGTCGCACGTACCTTAAATCTCCGTAGTCCGAGCCAAACCTTGCTCGAGTTCCATGCCCCGAGGAATGATGTGCTAACACGATAAATAATTCACAATTATTTACGAACATGTAACCCATGCCCAAGCACATCCATAACCCTTATAAAAATATTGTCAACACACGACAATTGACCATTTAAAAGACCCGGGGCAGGCACAAACGATAACCAAGATGTAGCAACACATGCAGGGAGGGAAAACGAATGAGACATCAACGAAAATTGTTCAAGAACCACCCTTGAATTTTCGAACCCTTAACATCACAATTTGAACCCAACCAAGCACCATAATTCATCTAAAACATGAAATAATCGATCAACATCAAGAACCACCGCCCCTCCTGCCAAAACCCCAAAAATCGCACGCTACTTCACGCACGCAGCGAACAATTCGAACCAAATCAACACAAAAATAGTAGGGAATTACAGGAGAAGAACGAAAAAGGGGTAAGGAAGGTTACCCAATCGAAAATCTGAAGAAAATTGCTCGAAATCGGAAGAACCCTAGAAATCGGACCTCTGCACTTTTCTGGTAAATCCGAACGTGATTCGCGACGAAACTTCAAATTCTTGGTGTGGAAAGTTGCGCCTGGAAGAGACGAAGCCGATGGTGGTTCGGACGCGCCGGATGGCGGCCGGACGGCGGCGGGCGTGGCGCTTTTATGGGCGAGGGTTGGGGGAGACGGGAAGAGGCAGACGGGGAGAGAGACGGGCAAGGTGGAAGAAATGGTTTCCAAAATTAAAATCTCGGGTTCAACTGGTATATATAGCAAAATTACCCCGAAATACCAAAAGCCCCACAAATAAATCATGATTCATTAAAAATCATCTGTTTTCAAAAACTCTCTCTCTAACCTCAAAAACCCATACCGGTGCCCACACAAAGCACCCCAGATCCCGAGTCACACTAAAAACCCAACTCATAGGTTTTTCACCGAAATGAGAATACAATCTCGGGATCCAACTATCCCAACTACCCAAATAGACGAGCTCGAGAGGCCCAACATCGCGATTAAACTTCAAATCGCCACGTAAAAAGAAAACTTTAGGGGTTATTAATACTCCGGGATTAACATCTATAATCCCAGATCATCACAATATCCCCCACTAAAAGAATTTCGTCCTCGAAATTAGCACAGGCGTACTCCAAGTACAGCTGCAACAACCCAAACCAAAACACATGACTGTGAATCGAACAGTCACCCTTAGCCCCGACATGGCTATCATGAACGCATCATGGATGACACATCAGCCGCGAGGACACTGACCTCGCACCAAACCCTGGGATGAAATAAACCTTCCAGTACACCAATTCGAAAGAGCGTCGGCACTACACAATGCTAACAATCCAAAAGTAGCCAGTCAACTGAAACTGCAAGGATTCAAATCGCTCCCGATTCCATCGTAGATATCTTTCAATGACATCTTTACTATGACTCACGATGTTTAACACACATCGTTACGAGGAAAACACTAGTATGCCACGGTATACTCATACCAAACCTGGTTTCCACTTTTCAAACCTCCTCCATCAAAGGAGCAGTCGCATCATTGCAACTCAAGCAACTCATGGCCACAGATTCACACAAAATGCATCTCACAAGATGTCCACCTCCGGATGTTCCAAGAATCACATCCTGATCAAAAATAAACAATCGAGACTTCACAGAGTCTCAAATTCTGAAAGGACATGCAATAAACCCATTGCATCCTCAATGCTTGTGTCGACAGCGACACCCAAGTCGACAGCGACACCCAACAAATCCGAATTCCTGCCATCCCTTGATAACCCTAGGATTTAACAATCCAAACTTGGGAAGGCTATCGAATAACTCGAAGGGAAACACCAACAAGGAAACACCTCAACCCATCGATAGCTCGAAGGGAAACACCAACAAGGAAACACCTCAACCCACACAAGGTAATCCCTCCTCAAAGGGAGTCAACTAACTTCATGATTATTCCTCATAATTTATCGTGCCCTGGACATTCTCAATCTTGAGGTGTTCCAAATCTCTCTTCAGAGGTTTAACCGCCCAAACATAGCATAACTCTATGCTTGACAAAAGGAAATCAACAACTGGCATTCGTATACTCACCGGTATACCTGCCTAAGCACAGACACTACATGCATACTCAATGCACTTGGCTCGGATATCTACAACATACCCCTAAGCCTCAAACACAACCGTCAATTCTGAGTCATTCCCTACCCAGTGGAGAATGATAATCGACGATTAACAACACACGGTGTGATTCTCAAAATCAACACCACATGCAAGATTCCCAATAGGTATAATACTACCTCCTTCCCCACAAGGAAAGTGTCGTCGAACTCGAGATCCACTAGTCTCGAACCACCGTTCGGAAAACCTGGATACAATAGCACCCATTGCATCCCAAATACACGGATTCCCCAGATCGAGTCAACAACGACTTGATGACTCTCTTGTTGGTACTCCAACATCATGAGCTGTCCCAGACAAGTCTCACCAAGATTAAACATAAACGTATACACGTTTCAGTGAGGCATGCACAACCTCAACCTCAAATGACGTGGTGACTACTAGAGTCCACCACAATCCACATCGTATCACCTTACGATTTGCCAAACTTGGTTCCAACGAGCAGTATAACGGCTCTAGCAAGCCCATCATGGTGCTGCACACACGCGGCAAACAAACTAGTTGCTGCCTCTTTAGGTTTACCTCAAACCTACCAATAAGACGGACGTTTCCGCACGGCATACCATACCGTGGGAAGAAAAATCAATAGAGTAGTGGGTCCGTACCCAATGTTCCTCTAATGCCGATACACCCTGGACACTCTAGTGTCCCTATGTACTTAACGTAACCTGATCTTAATCCTTTAGGACCCATTCTACACCCTCAAGGTGGTGTGACCATGTCTACCACATGTCATATCGACAGAAAGCGAGTAATTTCCTCCATGATTACTCCTGTCGTCAAATTACATGGCCAAAAAGCCATTCCAACGAGCATACCTCAAGGGTATCACCACTCGTAACATGATCACCTCAAACATATGATGCGGTACAATCACATGTACAGCGCGTCCATCCATTCCTCGAGCAACCAGCTTGGTATAAGGGTCACGCCAACCGGTGACACAGACACCACCTTGTGCTCGGTACTGGCACCCAAGGCATACAACTGAATACGTATACTCCACGCATTGTTCATCGTAACGATGATGCATGTCTAATAAGACATCTCCTACACCATCGTCATCGTCATCCCGTGACGGCACATGCCCACTCATGGCATCTAAGGTATCGTCAACTGGTGACGATACATGTCAACAATGACCTCCAAACAACCTAGTCAACTCGTGACGGTCCATGTACATCAACGTATGCCATCCACCATGATGCTAATAGAATAGCAATATCCCATACTTCATCGCTAACAAGATAGCGGCATACTTGTCTCCGTCGCTCGATAATAGTGCGTAATTAGCACCCATTGCTCGAAGGCGGCATAGTCCTGTGCTGCGTACATAGTGGCACAATCCATCGCTATAGGATCGACGACATGATTATCTCGTCATATAATAAGTGGCATGAAACCTCGCTATACACCTGAGCATTAATCATCGTCCACATAATAGCGGAACGAGGCATCGCTATTAACATATCCGGCGGCACGAATCATCGCCAATCCTCATAGAAGAATGAGTCATCGTAAATCGTCATATACATATGCCCAACGGCGTGAACCGTCCTCAAACGACACAGCGGAATGTCTCATCGCTATACATGTGTCTGGCGGTATGAATCATCATCATCGACACAGCGTAATACATCATCGCTATCATCCGTGTCATCATAAAGAAATGAATCATCATCATCGACACAGCGGAATACATCATCGCTATCATCCGTGTCATCATAAAGAAAAGAATCATCATCATTGACACAGCGGAATACATCATCGCTATCATCTGTGTCATCATAAAGAAAAGAATCATCATCATCGACACATCGGAATACATCATCGCTATCATCCGTGTCATCATAATGAAATGAATCATCATCATCGACACAGCGGAATACATCATCGCTATCATCCGTGTATCATAAAGAAATGAATCATCATCATCGACACAGCGGAATACATCATCGCTATCATCCGTGTCATCATAAAGAAAATGAATCATCATCATCGACACAGCGGAATACATCATCGCTATCATCCCTGTCATCATAAAAAAAAGAATCATCATCATCGACACAGTGGAATACATCATCGCTATCATTCGTGTCATCATAAAGAAATGAATCATCATCATCGACACATCGGAATACATCATCGCTATCATCCGTGTCATCATAAAGAAATGAATCATCATCATCGACACAGCAGAATACATCATCGCTATCATCCGTGTCATCATAAAGAAATGAATCATCATCATCGACACAGCGGAATACATCATCGCTATCATCCGTGTCATCATAAAGAAATGAAGCATCATCATCGACACAGCGGAATACATCATCGCTATCATCCGTGTCATCATAAAGAAAATGAATCATCATCATCGACACAGTGGAATACATCATCGCTATCATCCGTGTCATCATAAAGAAAAGAATCACCATCATCGACACAGCGGAATACATCATCGCTATCATCGTGTCATCATAAAGAAATGAATCATCATCATCGACACAACGGAATACATCATCGCTATCATCCGTGTCGTCATAAAGAAATGAATCATCATCATCGACACAGCGGAATACATCATCGCTATCATCCGTGTCATCATAAAGAAAATGAATCATCATCATCGACACAGCGGAATACATCATCGCTATCATGTCATCATAAAGAAAAGAATCATCATCATCGACACAGCGGAATACATCATCGCTATCAATAACTTCCTAGGCCCTTAACAGCCCCAAAGAGCAACCACTGCTCTAATACCACTAATGTAAGGACCCCTAACCCTTAACCCTTGATTAGTGTATTAACCACTATATGTGGCACATGCTTTCAATAAAAATCAATCGGGAAACTCAGATGATACTTTACCATTGAATGACAATTACAAAATTTCTTTAATGCTCGACGTTATAAGATCATCTTTACCAACAATTAGACTCATAGATTTCACCCATTACCATCCCCATTACGCCACTTTTTACATTGTGGCCTTTTTATAAAAATTTGGGCAGAATCTCCCCATAAATTGAGCTATCCCGAAATAAAAGCACACCACATAACATAATTCCCTGCCAGGGAAAGCACAATACTTAACATAATACAGAAACACTAAGTAAATTCCCAGCCAGGGAAGGTACCACACAAGAAGACAACAAAAGTAGGTTTCAACACCCACATAATACACCAATGACTCTCATATCATTTAGCAGTTCTACCACTAATTGCATGCAACATAGAATGAAAGAGAGAAAGGCTCATGCCTTTATATACAACCCATATACAGGTATAATCGTGCTCACATGCAAGCATCATGAATGTGTATATAACCCTCAGGTGTATATAAGTACCCTATATGATACCTTGCTCCATCATGCCCTGGTACCTCGATCCTAGAAGTGTCTCCAATCAACCGCTCGAGCTCATCTCCAAAGCCATCGATGTACATGTTCTACCTGTCCCAACAGAGACAGCCCCCAACGGGGTGAGCATACCAATACACAAAATCCCATAATCACAATAATGAAATTCATAATTTACAAAAATGTAAATACTAATGAATTTAAATGATACTCCCTGGATGGCAACGTCCTCATTCGGGATTCCGTGTACTGTCCCTGTTCTCACAATCATCAAACTCATCAAATCTAAAAAATCAGTAAATCAACACATTGATTAACTCATCGCATGCCTAATTCTCGAATATCAATAAGTAATGATTCCAATTTCATTATGCATGCAAATATAGATATCTCAATATCTAATACTGATTTCCCAACTTCGCTACCAATCATAGATAGCTCAAATGCCTCGCATTTATTTTACCAATTCTCCATTATACTCAGACATCTCAAATGTCTCACAATGATTACATGATTCCACATTCATTCTCAGGCATCTCAATGCCCTACAATGGTCATATAAATCGAGTACCCCATATATTTTGTAAGGTTATACTACTCTAGTATCACGCATGCTTGTGGCGGCGATGTCAAGATTAGGTCGCTCCATAGCTATCTCAACACATATATATAACCACACACACAACTATTTAATGCAATCAAAATATATTATGCATTTCACAAATGCTCTAATATAAAGTAATGCTCGTACGTCGCACGTACCTTAAATCTCCGTAGTCCGAGCCAAACCTTGCTCGAGCTCCATGCCCCGAGGAATGATGTGCTAACACGATAAATAATTCACAATTATTTACGAACATGTAACCCATGCCCAAGCACATCCATAACCCTTATAAAAATATTGTCAACACACGACAATTGACCATTTAAAAGACCCGGGGCAAGGCACAAACGATAACCAAGATGTAGCAACACATGCAGGGAGGGAAAACGAATGAGACATCAACGAAAATTGTTCAAGAACCACCCTTGAATTTTCGAACCCTTAACATCACAATTCGAACCCAACCAAGCACCATAATTCATCTAAAACATGAAATAATCGATCAACATCAAGAACCACCGCCCCTCCTGCCAAAACCCCAAAAATCGCACGCTACTTCACGCACGCAGTGAGAAATTCGAACCAAATCAACACAAAAATAGTAGGGAATTACAGGAGAAGAACGAAAAAGGGGTAAGGAAGGTTACCCAATCGAAAATCTGAAGAAAATTGCTCGAAATCGGAAGAACCCTAGAAATCGGACCTCTGCGCTTTTCTGGTAAATCCGAACGTGATTCGCGACGAAACTTCAAATTCTTCGTGTGGAAAGTTGCGCCTGGAAGACGAAGTCGATGGTGGTTCGGACGCGCCGGATGGCGACCGGACGGCGGCGGGCGCGGCGCTTTTATGGGCGAGGGTTGGGGGAGACGGAAAGAGGCAGACGGGGAGAGAGACGGGCAAGGTGGAAGAAATGGTTTCCAAAATTAAAATCTCGGGTTCAACTGGTATATATAGCAAAATTACCCCGAAATACCAATAGCCCCACAAATACATCATGATTCATTAAAAATCATCTGTTTTCAAAAACTCTCTCTCTAACCTCAAAAACCCATACCGGTGCCCACACAAAGCACCCCAGATTCCGAGTCACACTAAAAACCCAACTCATAGGTTTTTCACCGAAATGAGAATACAATCTCAACCTCGGGATCCAACGATCCCAACTACCCAAATAGACGAGCTCGAGAGGCCCAACACCGCGATTAAACTTCAAATCGCCACGTAAAAGAAAACTTTAGGGGTTATTAATACTCCGGGATTAACATCTATAATCCCAGGTCATCACATAATGCCAGTCATATCACCGTGTACAACCCTTATGATTGATCGAATCCAAAATAATAGGGTATCAAAGAATCGCAGTTCAACGTATATGTCATGCATCGATGTATGTATAAAAAAATGATGTGTATTAACAAAATATTTATTTTCATACATCGATATGCCAATCATGCATGCTATGAGCGCCACATAATTTAAATAAATCACGTAGCCATCTAATATCAAGTAATTCAAAAAAGTCATCAAATCATATACCAACTGATACATATACCTATTGTAAGTTACCCGATCGCAACATACCTTTATTTCTGGATATACAAGGGTCAACTTGAGCTTGTAGAGTCAAAGTAGTCACTGTATATCAATATATTCACAATTCAGGAAATTAGTTACCAAAACTTGATTATCAAATTAGTCGCAGCTTAACCAATTTAGGGTAAATAAATTGATGCGATTACATCATAATTTAATTTGCTAAATTATTTTTCATCAATTCAAATTATTTTTCAACAATTATAGTCCAAATTAACATGTAATTATCGAAGCAAAGTCAGAAAAATCGGACATCGAGTTTTACCCAATTTTCACACAGTGTCACGCACGCTTTTCCTCCAATTCCAGCGACCTCCGACGGCGGTAGTGGAGGTGACCGGTATAGAAGCCTTCGTCCAGGTGAGGAGAATCGAAGAAATCAAACCAGAGTTTGTCAAACCCTAGTCTGTGCAATTTTGTTCATTCCAGGTCAAAATCGAAGCACTTTTCGAACACCAAAATTCGATTATCTGGTATATAAATGTACGCCTGAGAGTTGTGAACATGGTGGTAGGTTGGGCTCGTTGAGAGGTGGTCGGACGGCGGCGAACGGAGCGGATAAGTACACGGTGGTCGGTGAATCACGAGGTTGTGCATGTTTCCGCACCTTTTAGTAGGTGCCCGCGATCTGTGTGTGTTTTTACATGTTTTGCTATGTGTTTTACGTCCTACAAGGATATATATTAATTCCCGACCAATTATGAACATCGGGGAGTCACCTGTGTACTGGTGCATATATATTACATATACAGTCCACACCTGACTTCGAGTCCTTATTTCAATCACAAAAAAATTAATATGAAAGGTTCTCAATTTGTTTGAAAATCTTACAAAACTCAACATACCTTTAACATGAGAGAGTTTTGAAAATGATTAGATCACCCTATTGCCATTTTCAGAAGCGTCCACACTTATTCTTATAACTAACTTAATGAGTCTGGCAGCTTTCCCTCATTCTCCACTGAATCTTATTATTCACTTCTTGTATTCCATCACCAATTGATTCCTCGAACACGGATATCTTACAGAGTCTTAAAGATTTGGATCATATATACAACACATACATTCAAACTCATATTCAACTCAAACGTATTCTGGAATTAATTCCAGAATTTAAAATACAATTAGATTGTTACTAAGACGTAATCGAGCAAACAAATTACTCTCAATAGTCTTTTTAGTTTAACATACTACATTTACTTTGATTGTCCGACTACAAAGAATACGTAGTCCTCACAACCTGACAAATAAACTTTGCATTCTATACTGGTCCCAACATTTAAAATAAACTTAGGGTCCTGAACAAATAAAAACAAAACAAATGCTTTCAGCAATCTTGGTACATTTTCAATGTGCCAATGATCCATCTCTTTATATAGATAGGTCATGCCAATGGGATAAATCGAACATATTGCAATTCTAGAATCGTAGGGATAAGCAATTGACCAGAAAGTCATTGGAAGCCCCTTTAAAACGATCTAAACGCATATAGAACCTCAAAAGATATGAATTTTTAATGTCCGAGAACATTATTTCTTTGTGCCATTTGATACAACAAATCAATTTAGGCTCAATAGTAAGATTATTAACAAAATGCAAAAATAAAATATTTAATTTCCTGTGTAAATATTCACAGTACCTTTGTAATATGAACAATAGAAACTAAAGTCTTTCGGAGATCTATCCATCTGCATTGCCTCATATTGATATCAGATTGGGAGAACAAGTATTTCAAGCTCTTATGGTCCGAATAAATAACAAATGTTTCCCTGTACAAATTCAAATCTTTAAAGCAAAACAATTGCTGCCAATTTCCAAATCATATACGGGTATCGATTTTCTTAAGATTTAAGTTGGCGAGATACAACCTAAACCATTTAAAAACACATCTGAGCAAATCACATAACCTATGGACAGAAGGAATAGTAAGTACAGGTGCATTGGTCAGTCTCGTCTTCAATTTACGAAAACTTTCTTCACACTCATCCGACCAAATACAGTTTTTAATTTTATAGTGTCAGCTGAGTAATAGGTTTAGCAATTTTAAAACAAAACTTTTCGATAAAACGATGTTAAGAATCCCGGTAAACCCATGAACAATCAGACCTCAAGAGTATCACTTTGTTCATCCAAAATTTTCATTTGGATAGTTTGGCATATCTCATCACTTCTTAATAGGAAACTGAAATTTTAATTTCAGATATCCTACAAATACTAGTTCTTTTATAGCATGATTAAAAGGTTACCATTCAGTGCAATCCAAATTCAGATTTGACATCTCGTCAGAAGCATTTTGTAGATAGAATCTTGAATATCAACTTTTAGCTATTCAACACATCATATTTTCATCTTGGAATAACCAATAGATCATTATTAGAAACAATCACAATCAAATCAAGGATTTTTTTTAAACACTTGACTCATCGAGTCAATGAAAATATAAAAAAATTAGAAGACTCGTATGGCTTAACCATATATCGAGCTTATAAGATAGTTGTTGGCACATCTTGGCTTTGGATTGACACCTGATACTAATCAGAGTGCAGATCCATTAGCATACATAAAGAAGTGCAATTCATAGTCATACAAAATATCATAATAATTTTGACTCATTCAAGTCGAATCACTTTATGCACATAAATTCTTTGAAATAGCCGTGATTCCCAAATCGATATTATTATTCATCTCTTTGGAGGTATATGCAGGAATATTTCCCAGAACCTTACCACAAATGCACGGAATCTATACCGAGTTAATACTCGGATCCATGCAAATTCTATCCAAATCCAGAACAAAGAAAATCATCATTTCTTGAACACGAGATCCATTACACATATGTGCATAGGTCCATGTCAGTTCCGAGTAAAACAAATAATATTTGCTAAAATATTCCGGGCATGTCTATGTCAATAAAATTTAATCAAACTATTTTATCATTGATTTAATTATTTTGTACATGATCTGGATCACGTTCGATACACATGTACATTCTTTCTTTAATACAGATGCGTCACACATCTGTATTACAAACAATTTAAAATTGGTTATTAAATGTAATATTCACATAAATTACTCATAATTTACTTCATATCAATCGAATTATGAAATATCACAAACTTAAAGGAATTTCAGCTTGGACAACCAAGCTATAAAATTTCACACACATATTAAGCGAACAAAATCGAATTACAGAATGAAAATGATCATCAGTAGTTTCAATTATTCACTGGATAATCATATTATTATCCAAACAACAATAACATCTCATAAGGATAAGTAATATACTTTCCTTTAAAAAAAATTAATACTCAACCAGATATCATTTTATCAGAGAAAATAACCTCCACAACTTAAATATAAAGTGGGTGGCTATTTCGGACCTGAAAATGAAAAAAAAATAATAATTTACCAACACCAGTTTTGCCATTTTGATCTCCTTACGATATCTCCGTAGCTGATAGGTAAGTCTTTGATGACTTTTGCATACCCATCTCTAGAATTATCAGGTATATGAGACAAATTATGACAAAACAATCAATGCACATTTTGCAACAGATAAGTTGTTGCAATTCAATATTCAATTTTATTCCAAATACAAAAAGATACATGAAAAATGATTCGAAGAATAAAATCCCCAAGAATATTTCCAAAAGTTCAAAATCTAAATCGCACATAGTCGTATCTTCAAAACATATAACGATGTTTTTATAGCGTTCATCCCTTTACTATTTGTAACAATGTCAAACCCATATGTCATATTACCAAAGCAATATCTCACCCTTTCCAGCATTCTAAATGCCGAAAATTCGTTCGGCATTGTTACTTCCAATAGGTTTAGGAGCAAATACATTGCTCTAACCACATTTATTTACATTCAATTTATATAGCATGAATACCATAATTGATATCAATACTCAACATTAATTTATTCAAACAAACTCAAAAACCATTCAACAGTTCATTGATGGTAGGTCTCATAGTACATACTCTTTCCATACCTCATGCTAACACATATAGTAGTTTATGCACAATAGTATTAATATCATGAGCAATATCAACACTACACAGAATCAACATATTCACATACAATCTCATGCAACATCAAACCAAGTCAAACCAAGCCACGTTAGAGCAAATAAGTCAAATAATTCAAACACAAGCGCACACATTTATTTGTGCCTATTAAAGTGTACACAAAACTCGAGAGCATTCTCAATTATGCTCTGGTACCATACTGTGAGGGCCCAATCCTAATCATGTGATTATTGATCACACAATAATAATTATAGCGTATGTGGCCCTAAAAATTTCGGCATGACCTCATCACACGAGGAACATACCACCAATACCAATATACATATACTGAAAATATATAGATATATACCATCAGTTCATATCCATCAACAGAAACCAACATACACGTATCAAACTAGTAAACACATATCTATACTGGGCTAAAATATACATAGACTCATCACTAGGGGTGCTTAACGAATCGGACCGGTCCGGAACCGGCCGGTTCTGGATCCGTTAAGCACGGAACCGGTTCGGTCTGTTAAGGAACCGTATCGAATCCGGTTCCGGTTCCAACCGGTTCCGGATCGATCCGGTCCGATACTTTTTTTTTTTAAATTTTTATTTTTTTGATGTTGTAAATGTTTCCCCCAATATTCATCACAAATTCAATATATTTCTTCTTCATTTCATAATATAAATGCATGCAAATAATTGTAAAGATATGGCAATTGAAAATCTAAATAAAAAAATATTACTATTTAGCACTCTTCATAATTGATAAGTATTGTTTTGACGTTCTCTTCTTCTTGCTCGTCATAATGATTTATGAATTCGTCAACCGCCCCATCTCTTCTATTCTTACATTCTGCTTCAAACCAATCTTTAAGTAATGTGAGAATGCATAACGAATCAGCAGATAGACTACTTCTGTATTCTCCAATAATTCGACCACATGTTGAGAATGCCGATTCAGAAACGACGCTTGAAGCTTTTACCGCATACACGTCTCTAGCCATTCTGGCTAAGATAAGGAATTGTGCTGCATTTGTCTTCCACCATTGTAAGACGTCGAAGTTGTCTTCCGTTAGAAATTGATAATTCAGATAAATTTGCAACTCAGTCGACGTGCTAGTAGAAGGTCCTTTTACCTTAAGTTTTTTCTGCCCAGCATCCTAAGTAAATTGATGCCCCCACCTTTAGATTGAGCTTGGGGTTGTTCTTCAATAGCCCTTTGTTGCGATGATTCACTTGCCTGTTGATTATAATACAATTGAAACATATTTTGGAGAGATTGCATTGTAGACGTCTTTTGTTCGTCAACAACCTTCCCCAAAAATTTAGCATAATATTCAAAAAATGAATATAAACATTGACTAGGATCTAGCAATGTTACGATGCAGTGCACGCGTGAGATTTGTTCTCAATACTTTATAAATTTAGTTTCCATTGCACTAACAAAAGCATGCAAGTTATAGTCATCTCTAAATTCTATAAACTTATCAAACATGTTAAATACTAAAGGAAGAAAATAAACGGAAGTTGGATAAGTATCACTGGAGAAGCGTTCCGTCGCTTCTTTGAAAGTACCTAGCAATGATACACAATTTTCAACAAATTCCCAATCCTCATTAGTCAAATAAATACTTTCATCGCTATCAGACATTTGATATGAATTATAAAATGGAGTTAAAATATCTTTGTAAGGTAACATATCATTCAACATATTGTACAACGAATTCCACCAAGTTTATATTGGTGATGAAAAAAGAAGATGCTTTAAACCATTATATAAACATAATTGTTTCCAGTCACGCTTAACACGGCTCGTGCGTAACCATTTAGCCGCAGTATTTCATTTTCTCAATACATGCCTCATAACAAACTTTAACAGCCAAATTAATCACATGACATGCACATCTAACATGAAAAAAAAACACCATCAAGCATTGGTTTCAGATAGGTCTTTAAATCACGCATCGCAGCATTGATATTCGCAGCGTTGTCTAATGTGATTGAAAATAACTTATCCTGAATTCCATAATGTCTACAACTGTTGAATACATATTTAGAAATTACATAACCAGTATGTGCATAATCTAACTCATCTAAAGATAAAATCCATTTTTTCATACACCAATATTCATCAATCCAATGACAAGTGACAACAAGATATGAATCCAAATTTACATTTGTCCAAATATCGGTTGTTAAGCTAACCCTACAAGGCAAACTAGAAGGATGTTGAAACAATGTATTTCTATATTCAACAAATACGTCCATACAATTTCTTTTTAGTGTGTGCCTAGAAATATGTTTAAACATGTGTTGTATAGACGAAACAAATTCAATAAAACCAGCATGTTCAGCTTGTATAAAAGGTAGTTTACATCTAATCACATATCTAACAAGTGACCTACGGTTAATTACAGCAATTAAAATAAAATTCGTGCCAGTGAGAACATTAATTTGTGCTTGTGTTACTTCTCGACCAAATGGTTGTAATGTTGTCTCATCAAAGTTATGTTTTTTTACTAAGTGTTTTTTAAATGTTCCGGTGCCTCCACTGGAAACACCAGCTTTATATGAATATTGTATCTTACATAATTTACATATTGCAACAGATTCATTAGTATCTTCTTTTTGAGCAAGTTCAAAGTGATCCCATATCTTACTTCTTTTGGCACGAGTCAGTTGTCTACTCGCTGCTGTAGTGGCTCCGGATGACTCCAGTTGTTGTCTCTCTTGGGCTTGGGCAGTAGGAGGTTCGACAGGTTGTTCGAATTGTTGAGGTTCGACGTTCATAGAAGAACCACCAACATTGAGGTCAGCAAAAAAATCATAACTTTTATTTAACTCAGGAATTGGCACATGAAAATTCATTGCCGAAGATGAACTCAGTGATAGACCCGGGACGAGACCCATACTGCGACCCAGGCTACGACCAGCGCCGCTGCTAGATGAAGATGCCATTATTATATAAGTAAATTGTAGATAGCACAATGGAGAGAAAAATATGAGATTGAAGTATACAACTTTGCAAGAATAAATTGTGAAGAATTACAAAGCACAACACACCTATTTATAGTTTTTTTAAAAATAAAAAAATTAAAAAAAGAAATAAAAAATGCAAGGCAACGACTTTATAGTCGTTGCCTTGCTGACATTTCATTTTTTTTCGAAAATATCGGTTCCGGTTCCAGAACCGGATCCAAACCGGTAGCACTGGAACCGGTGGTGCTACCGATTTGGATTCCTAGAACCGCCCAGACTGGTTTCTTACCGGTTCCAGGGTGGTTCGGAACCGATTAGTCTGGTTCCGGTTCCGAACCGGACTAACCGATCCAGTTATGGGCCGGGTCCGGTTTGACCAGGCCCGATAAGCACCCCTACTCATTACACTCCAGGGAAACACCCCTGGTATATATACACCTGGGATAAGTAAGAAAATAAACCTCTCAAGTGTGGCTCCCATCGGATGTACCTGTCTGGGATCCTGGCCACCTGCCATTGTCTACACACAAAGACAACAATAGCCCCCCTTGGGGGTGAGCAAAAGCTCAATATGGAACGATCATAGAATATACATTATGTATCTATAAAATGATATATGAAATGAAATGCAATGCATGTCATGTCATGTCGGTATCATACACCATCCATTGGGTATCTCGGAGCCAATAAATGAAAATCCAAATACTACATAGCTAAATCGCTCGAGCCTGTCAAGAAAAATGGATATCAATACGGAGCATCACTGAAGCTCACCACATCCCATATCCTGACTCATATCTTACATATGATGTCATAAGGTGCAACCTTATAACAGTCTCAACGAATAGGGATAATCCGGATGATGACGTCGGCAATACGCCATCAATCCCATATCAACATATCATACCGATCATAAGGGCCACGAATCCCTATGCCTTTCAGGCCACTTAATGTCAGTCATATCACCGTGTACAACCCTTATGATTGATCGAATCCAAAATAATAGGGTATCGTAGTTCAACGTGTATGTCATGCATCGATGTATGTATAAAAAAATGATATGTGTTAACAAATATTTATTTTCATAAATCGATATGCCAATCATGCATGCTATGATTGCCACATAATTAAATAAATCACGTAGCCACGTAATATCAAGTAATTCACAGAAGTCATCAAATCATATACCAACTGATACAGATACCTGTTGTATGTTACCGATCGCAACATACCTTTATTTCTGGATATACAAGGGTCAACTTGAGCTTGTAGAGTCAAAGTAGTCACTGTATATCAATATAAATTCACAATTCAGGAAATTAGTTACCAAAAATTGGTTATCAAATTAGTCGCATCTTAACCAATTTAGGGTAATTAAATTGATGCGATTACTTCATAATTTAATTTGCTAAATTATTTTTTTGCCAATTCAAATTATTTTTCAACAATTATAGTCCAAATTAACTGGTAATTATCGAAGCAAAGTCGGAAAAATTGGATATCAAGTTTTACCCAATTTTCGCATAGTGTTACACACGCTTTTCCTCCAATTCCGGTGACCTCCGGCGACGGTAGTGGCGGTGACCGGTGTAGAAGCCTTCGTCCAGGTGAGGAGAATAGATTCGGTGTATGCCTTTGTCCAATTTGTTGAAGTATCGAAGAAATCGAACCAGAGTTCCTCAAACCCTAGTCTGTGCGATTTCGTTCATTCCACGTCAAAATCGAAGCACTTTTCGAACACCAAATTTGATTATCTAGTATAGAAATGTACGCCTGAGAGTTGTGAACATGGTGGTCGGTCGGGCTCGTCGAGAGGTGGTCGGACGGCCGTGAACGGAGCGGATAAGTACACGGTGGTCGGTGAATCGCGAGGTTGTGTGTGTTTTCGCACCTTTTAGTAGGTGTCCGCGATCTGTGTGTGTTTTTACATGTTTTGCTATGTGTTTTACGTGCTACACCGATATATATTAGTTCCCGACCAATTATGAACATCGGGGTGTCACCTGTGTACTGATGCATGTATATTACATATACAGTCCACACCTGACTTCGAGTCCTTATTTCAATCACAAAAAAATTAATATGAAAGGTTCTCAATTTGTTTGAAAATCTTACAAAACTCAACATACCTTTAACATGAGAGAGTTTTGAAAATGATTAGATCACCCTATTGCCATTTTCAGAAGCGTCCACACTTATTCTTATAACTAACTTAATGAGTCTGGCAGCTTTCCCTCATTCTCCACTGAATCTTATTATTCACTTCTTGTATTCCATCACCCATTGATTCCTCGAACACGGATATCTTACAGCGTCTTAAAGATTTGGATCATATATACAACACATACATTCAAACTCATATTCAACTCAAACGTATTCTGGAATTAATTCCAGAATTTAAAATACAATTAGATTGTTACTAAGAACACCCAAGATCCATAAAGACCGAAAAAAGC
The DNA here is from genome assembly GCA_907163345.1 of Haberlea rhodopensis. NCBI lineage: Eukaryota > Viridiplantae > Streptophyta > Magnoliopsida > Lamiales > Gesneriaceae > Haberlea > Haberlea rhodopensis. The sequence continues at coordinate 989,404 of CAJQUN010000054.1, read as the reverse complement.
GCCGAGAGTCTTCCGAACCCTTAATCAGACATAGTTAACACATTATACGCCGAGTAAATACCGTCTGCACTATAAGTCCACCTCCAACCACCCGCTTCATTTTCCACCAACTTAATTCTGTTAATAACATTTAAAAAATCATTACAGATAGATAATTCCTAAGAATGAAATTGTCTTCTCCATTTAAAGTCCCAAACCCAAACTCCATTGCACCACTTCCCCACCTCTCCGGTCCTATTGGTTTTATTTAAAGATAATCCATACAGAGTAGGCTCCCATGAGTCCTCCCAGAATGATACATGAAGCCCGTTCCCAATTTTCCTATGCAGACCATCTTTAAACCATCGAAAATTCTCATCCCTTTTGATTCTAAGAAATTCCTTCCACCAATTTGAAGCTTTGCTCCAGCCTCTGATGTTACTGCTGAAGTCGATAACATTCTCTTCCACCCATACTTAGAGTGCAAAAGCTTAACCCACAGGAGATGTTGTTCATTTCTTAACCTCCAATTCCATTTACCAAGGAGAGCTTTATTGAATGAATTTAAATCCTTAACCCATAGACCACATCTGGATTTAACCCTACATACCTTCTCCCATCTAACCCACGATATTTTTTCTTGTCCTTCCCTCTTCCCCTAAGGAAATTCCGCTGAAGTTTAACGATGTACACTACCACTTTATTGGAATTCTGAACATTGATAACAAGTACACATGCATTGAAGATAAAACTGCATTAAGGAGCATTCTCTGACCTCCAATAGATAAATTATTGTTTTCCCACCATTCTAATCTCCTTTTCATTTCTCCACCAAATCATTCCAAACTGCTGCATGTTTAGAAGATGATCCAACGGTCACACCCAGATACTTGAAAGGAGTGAGCCAAGCCTACAGTTCAAAGATTCTGCCGCATTATGATGTCAGTTCTCTTCAACATTCAAACCTAGTAGCTGTCTCTTAGCAAAATTAACTTTAAGACCTGAAATAAGTTCAAAGTTATGTAGTAAAGCTTTCAAAACTTCAACGTTTTGCCAATTAGCTTTGCCCATTATTACTGTATCATCCGCGAATTGAATATGATACATCTTCACATTTTCTTTACCAACAAAAATTGGTTGGAACAAACCAATATCAGTGGCCTTACTCAATAGGCCACTCAATCCTTCTGAGATTAAGAGAAACAAAAAGGGTGATAAAGAATGACCTTGCCTTAATCCTTTCTCAAGAACAAATTCACAAGGACTACCATTAACAAGTACACAAGCAGTAGCCGAGGACACACATTCCAATATCCATTTACGCCATTTGGAATTAAAATTCATTGATTCCATCATCTCATCCAGAAATTTCCAATTAACCGAGTCATATGCCTTTTCGAAATCCACTTTAAAAAAGATACATTTTTTCTTCCTCTTTTTGGCCTAATAAATTGTTTCGTTAAGAGTTAGGACATTGTCCAGAATCTGTCTTTGTCCCACGAAAGCCGACTGATTGTGAGATATAATGCTATGCAACACTTTGCTTAATCTTGAGGACAAGAGTTTTGAGATAACTTTATACATACACTTAATTAAAGATATATGACGAAACCCCTCAATCAAAGTATGATTGACGACTTTAGGAATTAAAGTAATGAATGAAGGGTTGATGCCTTTAACGAACATACCGTTTAGCAAGAATTCCTTGATGAATCTTTCGAAGTCTTCCCTAAGGACTGGCCAGCACTTGTGGATAAAATTGAAGTTAAATCCATCCGGACCCGGACTTTTAGAATCGCCACAGCTCCACACTGCTCGTTTGATTTCCTCAACACTGAATTCAACCACTAGATCTGGATTTTCCTCTGTTGAAATATGTGAAAAAGAGACAACTCTAATTCTAGGTTTTTGCCATTTTTCGTGGGAGAATTTGGTTTTAAAATATTTGTGGTTCTCACACATTAGTTCAATCAGGGAGCTGATCCATCTATTGTCAAAATGCAGACCCAAAATTTCATTATTTCTCCTCCTTCTGTTAATCCAGTTGTGGAAGAACTTGGAATTCGCATCACCTTCATATATCCATCGCATTCGGCATTTTTGAAACAGAATACTTTCTTTTACTTTAACTGAATTCCACAAACATTCCATCTCTACTCTTATGGATTGAATTTCAGATTCTGATAGATCCATCCATTCGCGTTTTAAGTCCAGAAGATTAATTTTCTCCTTGCGAAGTTCAATCTTCTTATTAATCGAGCCAAAATTCTCAAGATTCCATAATTTTAATGCTGACCTTAAGCATTTCAACTTTTTTTTAATACATATCCGCCCCATCCTTGAATTTGGGAGGTCACAAATTAGTTGATATTGACTTCACCAAAATAGGGCAATGATCTGAAACTGATCTCGGTAAACCCCATTGAGATAAATTCTTCCACTCCGACACCCACAAGTTTGACAAAAGATAATGATCTTGGTATGTGATATGCATTGCTATGCTGAGAAACTTGATATATGAATGAGAGGTATCGGTTCAAAATTATAAAGTGTGAGCGAATTGCTACTGCTAATTTGATAAAAAACGATACCACAGCATGGCTTTGTTGTTGTAGTCGTAGGTGTAATTTTTAAAATATATTTTGAGAAATAGAAGGCATATCAGGGGTATTTAAGGAAAACAAAAAGATTTCTTAGATTAATGTTTCAAAAATTGTACTTATTTGAATAAAATTCTTAAAGATGGATTTAGTTGCGAAAATGATTTTATACAGGATTTAACTGAAGAATGTTTTATAAATTTGGACTTATTTTACAATTTCCTCTGATTTTGATTTATAACCGTCCCAATAGGCCCAATAGGTCCAAGCCCATCGGACCCGAGAACTAAATCGGGACATTTCCGGCACACTGCCTAGTCTACTTCAACACGACGACGACTGAATTATTACAGTGTCTTCGAATTTGAGCTTATTATTCAAAAATCATTTTGATGCAGCATGAAAATAATTAGGATGTTCGATTTGTTAGGAATCCTATTGTGCTTGATATCAGTAGAATCCGCGCCGCAGGCGTATCGCAGAGATCCAGGTCATCCAACATGGCACCATGGAGCATTTCAAGATGTTAGAGATTCCGTTCGGTCTGATGTTCGTCAGATGCTCCACTCTCGCGCTGAGGTACAACGATGCAACACACTGACTCATTTGTCTATTTTATTAGTCTTTTTTTCTCTCTATTCTCTGACGGTCGATCGCGAAGGATTTTGTTAAAAGCGTGAACTGAAGTATAATTATGTTTGATTTTATAAATATATGAGTCTTATGTGTGTTTGCTGCTTGGTCTGTGAGATTTCTTTTTGGTATTATGTTTGCTGTTAAGTGTTAATGTGTTGAATTGTGCTTTAGCGAGCCGAAATTACAAGTCTGAATTAGTAGCTTAATTGACTTTACCTATGTGTGCGTGTGTGATGTTCTCATTGTATGTGAAAACTTTCTTAATCTATTTGTCAATAGATTGAAGTATTTTGTGTGCAATTTATTCAACGAATGTTGTAAATTTATTAGGTTATATATTTGGGAATTGTGCTCTAATAATGTTCTATACTCTGATATATGGGTATGGGGTGATTTTATTCTCCTAAATCCTTAGCTCTCTTTCAGGTTCCATTTCAGGTCCCTCTTGAAGTAAACGTGGTCCTTATTGGCTTCAATGGTGATGGAGGTTACAGATATACTATAGATTCTCATAAGTTGGAGGAGTTTTTGAGAGTTGGCTTTCCATCTCACAGACTCTCATGCTTAGAGACCGGCCAGCCAATTGATATTGAACATCACATAGTTTTCAATGCGTTTCCGGTATCTCTTTCACTTTTCTTGGATATTTGTGCACCTTGCGTAATGTTGTATTTGATCTTGTGCTTGCTTCTGTTTGTTTTGTTATTCTGTCAAAAAGCAAAAATAACTGAAATCCCTTCTGGTGTGTTTGAATATCACTCTGCCAATCTGTAAATTTCATTTTTAATGTATATATAAATTTCATCACATCCAGGGGCGGAGGGAGGGGGTGCGCAGGGGGGCGACCACACCCCCAGCAAAAGTGTATTTTTAATATATATATATATATATATATATATATATATATATATATATATATATATATATACATACACACACACAAAAACAAAGTCATTGTTGTGTAGTGATTAGTTGTTCAACTTGCCATTTGAGGGAATCGAGTTCGATGCCTGCTACCCAACATTTTGGGAATTTTAGAAACATTATGGGGAAAAGCTTGATTTTAGTCCTTATATTTTAGGACTTGGACAATTTTAGTCTTTCAATAGTTTATTGGAAGATTGTAGTCCTTAATGTTTACAAAAAATCATAAAATGGTCCTATTAGGGCTCGTTCTCCTTCAAATGCCTAATTTCCTTTCAGTATTTCAGATATAAATTGGGAACAATTTTAGTCCTTTTTCCTTGTATTTTATCATCCCTCTGATATTTCCATCAAACATTTATACAGACATAATGTGAATGATTTTACTGGTTTCTTTGGAGTAAAACCATTCAAATTTCTTGCCATCTTTCAAACAAAAAAAAAACAAGATCGATTAGATAACAAATCGATTTAGATAATTTATTTTAAATTATATATTTTATTGTACTAAATTAATATTATTTTTATAATCATTTTTGTATTATTAGAATATATGTTCATGTATAATATTGGTTACTATATTTTGCATCTATGCCAATTAAATCTTTATATATTCTTCAATAAATAATTATTTGAAAAATTTATTTTCACTTTCCTTTTCTGGCTCCGCCCCTGATCGCATCCACATGAGTATAGAAGCCATTAACTTAAACAGAACTGGTCTATGATTTTCTGAAAATGCAAGTCATATTAAAAGTGCCAGTCTATCCGATGCTGGTACACAGACACAAGCAAGCAATCAGCTTACAACTATTTCTAGTTAATCAGCATTTATCGTTTTAAATTAAGACACTATTAACGTGTGCTTGAATGAACAATAACTTACGCTGACAGAAAGTTAATTTTTTTCTCAGAGACTTGAGTCAGAGGTTTCACTTTTAGTAACATTTTTGGAAAAGAAAGTTGATTCAACAGATTTTGGCTTCTGAAAACTTCTCATATGATCTATTTTCACTTCTAAATGTAGGCTGGACAGCTAGAATTGATAACATTGGAGAAAGCTATGAAATCAGCAATGACTCCTACTGGCCATGCGAGAGAGGTGACACTTTGTTAATATCATTTTAATCGCTTATCTTGGATCCCTTAGGTTTCTATATTATTTTTATTTTGGATGAAATTTTATTTACTTTCTACTTTATAGGTCGATTTTGGCAGGCAAGTTCCTTTGTTTGAGGTGGAAGCTACAACTGTTGAACCAGAATTTTTGAAGCTGTATTCATACCTGTTTGATATAGAAAATGCGGGATTCCATGTGGAAGAAATGGATAGACCTTGGCCAAATGCAATTTTTGTTGTTAACTTTGATAAGGTACAGTAATTGAATCATGATCTTTCCCCACAATGATTAAGTTGAGGCAATGGTATACATAGAATGTTACTCTTTTTATGTACTTTTGAAATATTGACTTTATTTTTCAACAAGCTCGTGTTAATGAAATCCAATTTTTTGCTAATTCTTTACAGCTCCGAATAGATCCTAGAAATAAGGAGCTTGATCTTGATAGTTTAATGTATGGCAAAATCACAAATCTAAATGACGAAGAGATGAAGAAACAAGAGGGAGACTACATTTATAGGTATCGTTACAATGGAGGAGGCGCATCTCAGGTTTGGCTTGGATCTGGCAGGTAGAATATGTTCTAGGTGCATGTGACATGGAACTCTGTTTGAGTAGTTACTAGTATTTGTTGTGTTGTGATTCTAAAGTTTCTAATATTACTTGGTTGTAAACCCCAGGTTTGTTGTGATTGACCTATCTGCTGGTCCTTGCACATATGGTAAGATTGAAACTGAAGAAGGAAGTGTCAATCCTAAAACACTGCCTCGATTACAAAATGTAATGGTTCCCAGATCAGGCACAGTTGATGAGCAGTCTGCTCATGATATTTTTGTTGGACAACTAGCTGCTGTGATTGCAACTACAGTAGAGCATGTTGTAGCCCCAGACGTTAGGTATCTTAGTCTTATACACCGTAAAAAAGTGCAGTTATTATACTTTTGTAGCTTCAAATTGGTGCCTGTGCTAATTATTTAGATGACCATCTCGTAGATGCAAACATTTATCACAACAATTCACTTGGTCGTTCAATGGCCAAAAAATGTTTTATTCCTCAACTAGATGATGAGGTATTTTGGAATAATTGAACAACTCTCAACTCATCGCACTTTATCAGGTCGCATTTACGTTTAAGTGACTCCACTATGACCAAGTACTCTTATTAATTACAGACCTGACATAAATTCTCTGTGATTGCTTAATGTATACGCGTTTCCTACACATTTTCAGATTGTAATATTTCAACCCTCTGGTATAACTTTTTGTACCTTCCCTTTCAATGACTTTATCATGATCTTTTTTTTCTACCTGCTTCTTGCCTCTCTTTTCATTGATAATTGTCATTGTACTTGGATCAGGTATGAAACTGTTGATATGACTACCAGGATCCTTGTACCTATCATTGTTCTTCAGAATCATAACAGGTACAATATCCTGCTGAAAGGCCATAATTACAGCATAGATGTTGATGCCATTGAAGCTGAGGTGAGACTTCCTCTCTGTTTTCCACTCATGTTCTGTGATTTCTGTTTCCAGAAGCATTTTAGATAAGCTCCATTCTGAGGTTTTGATTTTTCGTAGATCGACAAGAATATACAATTTTTTTTTTCCATGAATGTTGTGTTATTGTGTATTGCCACAATTATTTTCAGGTTAAAAAGATGGTTCACCAAGGGCATGAAGTTGTAATCATTGGGGGTACTCATGCACTCCATCGCCATGAAAAGTTGTCAATTGCAGTGTCAAAAGCAATGAGGGGTCATTCTCTTCAAGAAACAAAGAAGGATGGACGTTTTCATGTTCATACAAAGACATATTTGGATGGTGCTATTCTTAAGGAGGTCTGTTCCTCAATGATAATCTACAGTTATGTTTGATTTTCTGCATCAGTGATTCTAAGATGCACCATCACTGTTGTTGGATGTTGACTTACTTGAAAACCATGATTTCATGTTCTACACTTGGCTTATTTATTTAATTTCCTTCCAACACTCTGGCTGCTTAGTTTATCTTCTTCGTTAAGATATTTTAACGCGAAACTAATCTTGGTACCATCTATTTTCTTGTTAATTTGCAGGAGATGGAGCGATCGGCTGATGTGCTTGCTGCCGGTTTACTAGAGGTGTCTGACCCAACACTTGCAAGTAAATTTTTTCTTCGCCAGGTTGGTTTTACTATTTTATTGTCGAACATTTGTCACATCTTTGCAACTGTTTGTAGGGATCTCCATTCTGACCAACCTTTTCTCAGTTTGTCATGTTTCTCTGTTTGCGGTATTCTATCTTTTTACTACCTTTCCATCTATTTTGTTCCTGAATGTTAGTTTCTCTTTGTCAGACCTGGACGGATGAGACTGGTGAAACTGATGATTCCATACTAAAGCATAAACCTCTTTGGGCATCTTATAATTCAAAGCTACAAAAGAATAGTAAATGGGGATTAGGAAAAAAGAGACAAGGTGACCTATACCGAACTTATGGAACTAGAGTTGTTCCAGTGTGAGCAAATTCATCCTGCTCATCTATTTTTGTGTACAATTATACGTTTGAATGTTAATTGGTTTGTTATACTCAAGAGAGACATACTTCTATGCGATACATTTTGACGACACATAATTATCATTCTCCCAGAAAAGCATTTATTGTGTCATTCAATAGTATTTCCGAAAATTTCTATGATCAATAGTGTTCCTTATTTCAGCTTTGTCTTGTCACTGGCTGATGTGGATGAACACCTTATGATGGAGGATGATAGTCTTGTATGGACGAGTAATGATGTGGTTATTGTGCTTCAGCATCAAAGTGATAAGATACCTCTAAGGTAATAAGGTTAAACTACTGTTCCACCCCATCGGTTTTAGAGATAAATATTGTTATTCAGCTACAACTTGTTTGGGAACAGGGGAAACCTATATAGTGTGAAAACATACTCATATTATCTGTTTTGGTGTTTGATTAGTTGGTCCTTGAATGGGTCCTCCTGTTAAACATATCATCCGACAATCTAATACTTGTATTCCTTACTTTATGCTCCTTGACTTGAGATTTTTCACTTGCTAGTATTAGTACCATTCACTGGAACTTTCTTTGCTGTCTCACTTGCATCTTCCCCCTTACAAACTTTCTATCTCTCTTGCTCGCTGTTCTCCTTTCTCGTTTAGCTTTGTAAGCTCTTCAGCAAGGAAGTAATTAGTCCTCTTCGTTTAGTTTCTAAGCCAGGTGATTTGGCATTTAGTTTTATTAGCGAGAGAGTAGGTGGGGAATGAAGGTATGCATCTTATAAGAAGGTATGGCATCAGTCAAATCTGGAGCTAGTTCCATTCCTTTCTTAGTGAAGGAATGATATAACTACAGATATTGAACAAAAATGCCTAGTGCACAAGCTTAAACCTTACTCTTAATGTTGTATCCCACTCACTTCTGTCGAGGCTTAATTGCAAGGAAGATGAATATGAGTACTTTACCAGTAGCTTCATTCCCTGTTCTCCTCCATCCCTCATCTCCGTCACTATATCCTCGGCCAGAGTAGTCAAATCCTCAACCAGGGTTTTGAACCAATGTTATCTCTATTCTCTAAGATATTGACCATCTCACTGTATTCGGTCAAGGCTGCTGCTAAGGATGCTCTTTTCGTTTTCATTGAATCATGGGATAGCAGGAATGTGAGAATTTAGAACATCTTTTTTATGTCCTCTGTTGCACAGTTATGTTTCGGAGCTGGAGAGAAGGCATGCCGTACCATCAGTAGCACAGCGACATATATTAGCTGGGCTGGCCTCTGTTGTTGGTGGATTGAGTGCACCATACGAAAAAGCTTCTCATGTCCATGAGAGGCCTGTGGTGAATTGGCTCTTAGCAGCTGGTTGCCATCCATTTGGGCCATTTTCAAACACTTCTCAGATTAGTCAATTGCTTCAGGATGCGGCATTGGTAAAATACCTCGCTTTTTGTTCTATACGTTGTTTTGTTTGAATATATTGAATGGAGTCCATGTATTTATAAAAATTAACAAATTAATTTTTTTCTGCAGAGGAACACTATATATGCCCGTGTTGATTCTGCCCTTCATCGAATTCGAGATACATCAGAGGTTGTTTTACAATCATTCAGTTGTCTGTCTTTTCCTTCAAAGTTTTTTGTACTGACTTGTACTTTTGCCAGTCTGTCCAAGCATTTGCTGCTGAGCACCTGAAAACTCCTCTGGGGGAACCAGTGAAGGGTAAAAATAATAAGTCTAGCACTGAGCTATGGCTGGAGAAATTCTACAAGAAGACTACTAATCTACCGGAACCATTCCCTCATGAATTAGTTGAAAGATTAGAAAAGTATTTGAATGTAAATTTCTTCTCTCTGTGTCTGTGTGTGTGTATTTGTATAATGATAATGCTTACTAAAAATTACATGTGTTTAATGCTTAAATGTTTCACATACATCCAGAGCCTCGAAGAGCAGCTCGTAGACCTTTCTTCCTTACTTTATGATCATCGACTACAAGATGCAAACTTAAACAGTTCACAGATTCTTCAGAGCTCAATCTTCACCCAGCAGTAAGTTTCCTTACCATTTTATTGAGCAACCATTTTGGTTTATTTTTCCATTTTGTGTTCTTTCTGAAATTGGGAGATCTTTTATTGATCCTTACATCTAACATACAGGTATGTAGAGCATGTTTTGACTAGTGAAAGGGAGAAGATGAAATGCTGTAGTATTGAATACAAATTCCCTACACACTCCTCCCAAAATTACATCTACGCTGGAATTCTTTTAGCTGGATTTTTCGTATATTTCGCAGTAATATTCTTCGCATCTCCTGTGCGCTGATTCCATAATCTTCTTCGCTCAATAGGTATGTTTTTGTTTTGTAACAATCTTCACAAGTTTTGTTAAGAAAATGGTTCAATATGAAATCGCATAATTTCGGATTTGACATACCGATTCATGTTTTTCTGCTTCCGACGAGGATTTCTGTTGTATTTACTAGTAGTATGATGGATAGCTTGTAAATGGTGCTTGTAGCAAAGAAGCATCTGAATACACTATTCAATGGCTGATGTTATCCGGGTAAATGCTTTCGAAAACTTCTCCATTTCAGGCAGTATTGGCACAAACGGCACTCATTTGTTTTTTTCTTTTTCATTAGGTTAGTGGAAGATTAATGGAGGTCAATATTAATCACTGAAAAATAAATAAGTGGAGCACTTGAATATGCAATTAAAGCTCCAAAAAACCAAATAAAGATTAAAATTAATGATAATAAGGTAGTGCTTTTCTTGGTGATAATCAAATGGCTTATGACAGATTTTCCTACGCTTCCTGGTTGGGAAGCAGTGTAATCCTAATTAAAGCACTTTAATTTTCAGGTTCACCTATCGGCAATACGAGTAAATAAAAAGTTCTTGATTTTTACGTCTTCACTGGACTCGGTAGAATTATTATGGACACCAACTTAATTACTAACGTGTCCACTGTCACGTAAGCACTTCCACATAAAAATGATTAAAACTGCAAAACAAATTATCAGAATTACCTGAAAATGAAAGATACAACATATAGACTCGATTTTGACAACATAGTGAGCCAAAATCGAGTATGGTAAACATAGAATACATAAAAGAAAAAAAAAAAAAAAACTTCAAATCAAATCTCTAGCCCAAACGTACATGTATAGATGTGCAAGAAAAACAAGATTGTCATACATGAAAAAGAAATCTCTTCTTTTGAGAAAGAAAAAAAAAATCTCTTGAGCAGCCAAGAAACATAATCACTAAAATAAATGGGTATACATTGTCGGGGATTTATTACCATCTCCGATTTCCCTAGTACTTCTGCTATTTCTCAGAACCTGTCCATTACTGTGCATCAGTTTTGTTGTCTTATGGTAGGTGGATAAGCTTGGCCATCACTTCTTAAAGCAATACGACCCTACCATTCTAAAAAATTTATTCGATAATTCATATATATATGTATTTTACTTCTTAACGTAACTGATAACTGATCCAGGCCCAAGTCCTCTGGATTTTCCCCGAGTGCTGCTGCTAAGTCATGCATGCTGTCGGCTCAATCCAAAAATCATATGCAGTAACAAAATTAACCTTATTCATCTGTCTCACCAATACTTTTCAATTATATTCAAATTATCTCATCAATTAATTTAATAATATATCAGTTGGTTCTTAGATTTTTTTATGAATCTAATAAAATCCCACACTTTGCTTAATCATGCATGTTCTATGGTAGGGATTTGGCAGTTAGCTTGGGAGCATTATGATTCATGTTATTAAATTAATACACAATGGTGCCATGATTTGCTAAGAGTTTATTTTAAATTCTGTCCATTTAAAAGTTGTATTTATATCTCTAGGTCAACCTATTAAGTCGTTTATTTTCTTTAGATTAAGGGAAAATTACAAATTAAATCCTATAGTTTGGTCCAAATTTCACTATGCAACAATTGTTTGGAAAATTACGGTTTATATCCTCAACTTTCATAAATTGTAGAAAACTTTGCATCCTCTTGACTAGGTTGTCGAAGGTTATTGCCGCATTCCATCATCAACTTATATTCTCAAACTTAGAGCACCTGATATGAGATTTGTTTCAAAAATTTTAAAAATAAAATAATTTGGTATTAAAAATATCTAGTTTGATTTTGGAAAGGAATTTTGACACCCCAAAATTTATTTCACTTTTTAAAATAACATATCGTAATAGCTAGTAAATGGACTCTAAGTTTGAAGATGTTTAGCGATCATGGAATGCGACGATAATTACTGATAAAAATAGCAAACCTAGTCAACATGATATAAAGTATTGCAATTCATAAAGTTAAGAATGCAAACTGTAATTTTTTCAAACAACGATTGAAAAGTGAAATTTGGACCAAAATGCTCTTGGATTAATTGATGATATATATTGATAGCCTTTGAGAAAGTTCCACATGCCTCTCAATAACTATGATTAATCTCGTTGTTTTTATTTGTATTATTAAAAACTAAGATATCTTGTAGCCTCTTTAGTTTAGACTTTAGCCTCAAATTCTGGCTCTGTGTTTTAGAATAACTATCTATCATGTCAATAAATATATTACGCTTAATCTAAATAATCTAGAATTATTATACAAACACTATAAATTATAACTAATAATAATAAATCATCCTATTTAAATATTTATTCTAATTAATGGTAAAAATAATAAAAAAAATAGTCTATGTAGTTCTTAATTTTAATATAATCTCTGAGTTTTTTTGCATAAAAAGTACTTGACACCAAAATTATTTTTGCCCCTGCTTATATATTATTGAGCAAAAATTCTATTTGTGTCACCACATAATGAACGCTTTCAAATACTATTTCAGAATGTTTAAAAATGCTGTATTAGTTTTTTAAAAAGCAATAAAAAGGATAAACTCGTTACACGAAGCTCCCGCTATATGTAAGTTTTACAAACCAATATATGTATATAAGGAAGGTGAAAATATAATCTGAAGTAGACATTAACATACTAAATTTAAAAAATTATTATATTTGTGATCATAACGTTGTGGCTTTAATTAGTACCTACTTCTAATTCGGCGTGAAGGTAATCCTCCCACTAAGCATAAGCCTCAAATATTAATATAATATTTGAATTATAATATGATATTTTCTAAAAATAATAGGGTAAATGGCCGGGGTGGACCCAAAAAAAAACTTTTGGTGAGGCGAATTTTTTTTTTATAATACTAAAGGTTCAAAACATCTTGGGGTGCAAAATTTTTTTTATGAAAAATAAGGGTAAATTTTTTTTAAAAAAAAACTTTTTTTTTATTAAAAAAACAAATTGTTTTCATTAGAAAACAAATTTTTTTTTTTGGAGGGGGACCCCCGAACCCTGATCCTCCCCTAGTAAATGGCACAAAACCACCCTATGTTATAGTGAAAATGCATGAGCTTCACCATGTTAAAAAATAGGCAAAAACCCCACTATATTTTCTTAAACTCGGCTGAAACTCATATGTAGGGGTGTTCATTTGGTTCGGTTTGAACCGAATCGAACCGAAATTTCGATTTTGAAATTTCAAAACCAAAAACCGAACCAGAGTTGTTCGGTTCGATTTCAGTTTTAACCGAACTTCTTCGGTTTGGTTTTGGTTCGGTTCGAACCATAGTTTTTTTTTAATTTTCATTTTTTTTCGAATTTTTCAAATTTTTTTTGAAATTGTATGATTAATTGATAAAAATCAACGTAAATACAAACACTAATACATTATTCGTTGGATTCAAATGAATTCTGAACATTTAACATTTTAATTTTAAACTTCTAATATTATTTTGAAGCTATTTAATACAAAAAATCGAGTTTAAATGAGACAACAAAATAAATTATATTATACTTGAAATACGTTGTTAATTATCGAGTTCTTATTAATACAATCAGGACCGAAACCATTAAAAAAATATTTAAACCATGAAAAAATTTCAGTTTTTTTTTTAATTTCGGTTTTCGGTTCGGTTCGGTTACCCTGTAACCGAATACCGAATTTTTTTTAAAACCAAAAATCGAACCAAAATTTTTGGTTCTATTCGGTTTGAACCGAACTTTTTCGGTTCGGCTCGATCGGTTAACCGAACTGGTGAACACCACTACTCACATGTGCCAAAACAAAAAGAAAAAAAAAACACTTAAACTTTATTAAACACTGCACGAAACTTTCCGTGTTATAAAAATAGGCAAAAACCCCTCTATTTTTTTTGCATGAAACCACATTTCCTTTACAAACTAACAGATGTTTAATCTCATTAAAACCATATTGAGTTTTTATGAAAACAACTTCACAAATATTCATATATAGTATATACATGTTTATGTATATAACTTATTTTTGTTTATATATAGGTTTATTATTGTGCAAATAAGTTTTATGGTTTTTGAAATTATGCATATAAGTTTATATGTACGATTGTTTGTTACTCAATATGTCCAAAAGTTGAAAAAAAAATTTGAATTGGACAATATGCATATATACATTAAAAGGAGAATTCAAAATATTATTCATAATCTATTTTAAAAGTATGCATTTAAAATTATTCAAAGTTCTGAATATTTTTCATTTAAAATTAAAAAAAATCATTACAGAAGATCAAAAATGATGCAGAGTGAGAAAAAACTGGAGAGTATATTGGACAAGAGATATGTTTCATCCAGGGTTAAGAAAATATATGGGGTTCTTTGATAATTTTTTTAACACGTGGAAGTTTTGTGCAAAGTTATAAAAACAAGATTTTTTTTTATCTTTTATTAACTCATGAGATTTTCGTGCAAGTGTTAAGAAAAGAGAGATATCCTTTTGTCAATTTTTTTAACAAATGGGAGTTTCATGCAATTTAACCGCAGATAATATAATATAACTTGTCGCACATAAATGAAAACGACAATGTTGCTAAAAATGTGGAGCCAAAGGATATAATTAAACATACCCAAAAAGTGCATAAAAATGCCCCAGTGATTCCATTACAAACAAGACAGATGACCCTTCTTAATTTATTATAACGTGCCACAGATAATACCACATGCATTGTCTTTTGTCTTTTAGTTTTCTCTGTTCTCTTTTCCACTTTTTCTGTTTTTGGTGGAATTATCCTTGTCCTACCTTCGATACATGCTATTGATCGATTTCATTATTTATTGTTGGAAATGTAGGATTAATAAATTGAAATTAAACGATAAAAAGTTTAATAAATGCAAACGATGGAAAAACGTTAAAATCTAGACACCAAAAAGCTTGGGTCACCTCCTGCTCCCAGGCAAAAAAAGGGGTGCTGAGGGGCCATGAAGGTTTTTCAGAAGGGATTTGCACCCTTTTGACATGTAGTTGCGATTCCTATGTAAAAATACTTCCGAATGATGTCATTTAGTGATGTCTTCTGGATTAATATATATGCAAATATGGAAATACCCATTTGAGTTTAATCACAAGTTTTCATTGGTTTAAACATCAATTATAGAGAGAAACATGCATTTCATTTTTCATGCATAAATTGACTGCTTTAAATCTTTGTGATTTATAGAAATTGTGATT
Organism: Haberlea rhodopensis; assembly: GCA_907163345.1. Lineage (NCBI taxonomy): Eukaryota > Viridiplantae > Streptophyta > Magnoliopsida > Lamiales > Gesneriaceae > Haberlea > Haberlea rhodopensis. Next base: position 974,088 of record CAJQUN010000054.1, on the reverse strand, counting down.
TGTGGTGCTATTGTCACGAATTATAGTCAATGTATATTAGGAAATGAATTGATATCAAAACCTTAAATCCCGTAGATAGACAATATCGTTTTAAGGACAAAGAGTAAAATTCTTGCCAAAACAATCAAATAATTTTGTTTCTTTGCCTACATATTGCCCAATAATACATATACATCCATTTTAATAGTGGCTTACAAGAGATCTCTTAATTATGTTATGTAAATATCATATTTAAACTTTAGATATTATGTTTGAATATAGATAGGTCAGGATCAATTTTATCTTATGTAAATATCTAACATATTCCCGATAAAATCCCTTCAAACTCAAATTAGGAGCTATAAAGTGGGAAGTATATGAAGGCAAACATATGACTTAAAAGCTTAGTATTACTAAAATTATCTGCGTCATACCTTGACATTTATATGGGAAAATACTTGTACGAACTTGGCTCAATATTAAAACACAATATATTTTACTTAAGCAATACATAAACTAAGATATCCATAATGTTCAGTTGGTTCATAATGAAGCTCAAACCAAGTCCATACAAGTATTTCTATTTATACGCATGAAAGACTTATTTTGCATGGAATTACCGCTTGCCCTGTATGCAGGATTTTGATTTGATTGCTCGATATTTGTGGGACAGTCTCTTTACTCAAGGTTTTTATGGCAGCTAGCATGTCCCAAGATATGTGTCCTTGTTTACTATGACTCTCCTATTGAATGATTTGAGGTACGTTGGAATGCTCCTAATCATGGGATGGAGGTCAGCTTGGGCATGTTCTCTATACATTATGGAGGGAGATGCTAGGGTTAATGTAAACCCTGAATTTTGCATTACATGTAGAAACAGTGGCCCCACATTTTCACACGTTTGTCCAATGCAGATTTAGGTGTGACCCCGGTGGGTGAATCCTAACCCCTCCTGTCACGCCCCGAGACCAGGGTCACTAACACCGGCATTGATTTCCATAAACAATTTGAAATCAATAAGCCTCATAATATCATAACAACTGAAAAGTCAGTCTTTTTCCATAAAAATAAAAACCATTGTCTTTACAATGAATAAAGAAATATGGAATTAAAAACTTAACAACTGAATAAATAAAATTGTCTTAAAACTGGAAAACTTTAAAACATAAAAGATCTTGATCTACGCAGCGGACTTGATTTCACCAACCCCAAAATTGGTGCTCTTCTTCTTGCTCTAATTCTTCTTCGGCTTTATCTGGGGATGTAGAGTAAGGGGTTGAGTGCTTTGGAAAATACTCAGCAAGTGGGGGACAATCGATATCATACATATACATAATTTTCATAAACTTGGATCATAAAACTTTCATAAACCGATATGAATGTATCTTAACATACTTGATTTGCCCTTACGAGCCATGACATAACATATCGTTTCATAATTTTCATATACTTAAGCACAGTAAAGCATTCTACTCTTTTCTTGGTACTGATATCAGTCTCTAGACTTATCCCTCCTAGAGATGAGGTCATAACATCGGCTAACCCACGAATAAAGGGTCTGGATAATCCAGAAACAACGGATTACCACCGTATAAGGTTCTTTTAGCGGTTACACCCCACCGCATCAGGGTCATGGGGATCCAAATCCAATTAGATTTCGAGTTTAACGTGCTTACAAAATATACTTTCATAATTTCAACATAATGCATATCGATTGATATTTCAAAACATACATATTATTTTCGAAAACGAACGAATAAATAGCAAAAGCCCACTTACCGCTTGTAGACGTGTTTGATTAATCGAGGTATAAAACGAACGGATTCAAATCTTCCCTTGGCTTAAACGAAATCCGAACACTACTTCTTGAACGGATTCTTCTCCTTCCTTGGCTTGCCAACAACACACACTGAATGATAAATCTTCGCACAGATTCTGGAATTACTTCGAATAACTTGCTGGTTTAAAGCTTTCAATACACGTTGATAGCTTTACTCGATGACACGGTTGTTGAAAATTGGTTAAGATATACTAAGCTTGTTTCTCGAAAGCTTGCTGGAAATAGGAAGGGATTTGAACAGATTGTATCCAAGCTTGGTGGTACAAACGGAGGCAGTACAAAGCTTGATCTTTCGGTGATGGTTGTGGCTGGAAATCTCGATGGAATAGGTGCTGGAAATCGAACAGAATTGTCCACAGAATGCTAAGAAACGTTTGAACAACTTCTGGAACAAGTCACGGCTTTGGTTGCAATTTTCGTAGGAATTTAGCTACTCGATTTATTGGACAGAAACCGTGGGTTCTCGGCTTTTGGAGGAAGGATTATGATGGCTTATTCTTTATCTATTGAATCCAGAATATTGAAGAGTGTTTCTGGAACAGGAGGTGCAGAGCTTTCGGTTTAAAGGATGGGGGATTGCTTCTCGCTTTTGATGGCTGGAAGGAGATGGTTTTCGAATGTATAATCACCACCGAAGCTTGCTCTATTTATAGGCAAAAGTGGAGGCTAAGTTGAGGTGTTGGAGTAGGATTCTTCATAAAAATTATCGGGGATATAATTGTGCAGATTCTGAGTGGATTACAGATTCTGTTTCGATCTTGCTAGCTGCTATCTTGGGTGGAGTTTTGATATGTTGAGCCTTCGAAATTTAGAGAAAAACTTTGCATAATCATGAATGATTCTAAGTGGATAACTTCGATTAAGATGCTGAATATTGGTGGAGTTTGGAAGAGGTGGGATCTATCGAAATCTTGGGGCCAAATCTGAGCAGATAAGCGATGATATAGATCCGATTTTTGATTGATCCAAGCTGCTGCACTTTGATGGATTAATGGAAGAGTTTGTGATGGTTATGGACTCCTTGATGAATTGTAACTCTTGTCTAGAGTTTAGAAATTTTTAAACTCTTTTTAATCAAGGTTTAGTTGTCCAATAACTAAAAATCCGGGTCTTTACATCCCTCCCTCCTTATTGGAAGTTTCGTCCTCGAAACTCGAGTCAACTTGATTTAGGAAAAGATAGGGATATTTCTCCCGCATTGATTCTTCCATTTCCCAAGTAGCTTCTCCTTCTGTATGGTTTGACCATTGGACCTTAACGTAAGGAATTGTCATTCTTCTCAGAACTTGATCCTTGGTATCCAGAATACGGATTGGGATTTCTTCATAATTCAATGTCTCGTCCAAGTTCCCTTGAGTTACTAGGGGTTCTGCTTCAAGTACATGACTTGGGTCGGCAATGTACTTTCTTAGTTGTGATACATGGAAGACATTGTGAATTCTTGACAGACTTGGCGGTAGTGCTATTTTATAGGCTAGCATTCCCACCTTTTCTAGAACTTCAAATGGTCCCACATATCTTGGATTCAGCTTTCCCCTTTTGTCGAATCTAATTACTCCTTTCATTGGTGAAATCTTTACGTAGACCTTTTCACCAATCTCGATATCCATTGGTCTCCTTTTCAAATCAGCCCAACTTTTCTGTCGGTCTGGGCTGTCTTAAGCCTATCCCTGATGATGGCTATCTTGTCAGTAGTAGCTTGTACTAACTCCGGTCCTGTGATAGTTCTTTCTCCTACTTCATCCCAATACAATGGTGATCGGCATTTGCGCCCATAGAGTGCTTCGTATGGCGCCATCCCAATACTACTGTGGTAGCTGTTATTGTATGCAAACTCGACTAGCGGTAAAAGCTCGCTCCAATTTGCTGTGAAGTCTAATACGCAAGCTCTTAGCATGTCTTCAAGGGTTTGGATAGTCCTCTCCGTCTGGCCATCAGTTTGTGGGTGATAAGCCGTGCTAAGAGTTACCTTACTTCCCATAGCTTGCTGAAAGCTTTTCCAGAAACGCGACACGAATCTGGGATCTCGGTCCGATAGTATGCTCACTGGGACACCATGCAATCTCACTATATTGTCCATATATAGTGTTGCCAACTTATCCAAGTTGTAGTTCATGCGGACTGGTAGGAAGTGTGCTGACTTGGTTAGTCTGTCAACAATTACCCATATTCCGTCATGGCTCTGCTTTGACTTTGGTAGTCCCACGACAAAATCCATGGATATGTGATCCCATTTCCATTCAGGGATTTCCAGAGGTTGAAGAAGTCCTCCGGGTCTCTGATGCTCCGCTTTCACTTGCTGACATACTAAGCATCGGGCAACAAATTCTGCTACGCCCTTTTTCATGGCGTTCCACCAAAAACTTTCCTTCAGATCCTTGTACATCTTTGTACTCCCAGGGTGGACTGAAAACTTTGACTTGTGCGCTTCAGACATTACTTCTTGTCTTATGTTGTTCACATCTGGCACGCATAATCGTCCTTTCATCCACAGGATTCCATTGTTATCGATCTCAAAGTCAGTAATTTTCTTCTCCCTGACTTGTTCTTTTAGCTTGGTTAGGCTCGGATCTTGATCTTGGCTTAGCTTAATGGTCTCTCGAAGACAAGGTTGAGTTGAGACCGTAGCTAAGATTATTGTTCCTTTGCCTTTCCGGCTCAAAGCATCTGCTACTTTGTTTGCCTTGCCGGGGTGGTAGCTAATAGTGAGATCGTAGTCTTTTAGAAGTTCGATCCATCGTCTCTGCCTCATGTTGAGTTCCTTTTGAGTGAACAAGTACTTGAGGCTTTGATGGTCCGTGAACACTTCGCACTTGGCGCCATACAGATAGTGTCTCCAAATCTTCAAGGCGAACACTACTGCGGCTAACTCGAGGTCATGCGTAGGGTAGTTTTGCTCATGGGGCTTGAGCTGTCTTGAAGCATAAGCAATTACTCTTCCTTCCTGCATGAGTACACATCCTAGTCATTCTTTAGATGCATCACTATAAATAGTGAAACTCATGTCTTCAGTTGGTAATACCAGTACAGGTGCAGATGAGAGCTTTTCCTTTAAAGTCTCAAAGCTCTTCTCACATTCTTCATTCCATATGAACTTTACGTTCTTTTGTGTGAGCCTGGTAAGAGGTACTGCTATTGACGAAAATCCTTCGACAAACTTCCGGTAGTAACCAGCTAATCCCAAGAAGCTTCGGATTTCGGTCACTGTCGTTGGCCTATGCCAATCCAAAACTGCCTCTACCTTTTTAGGATCCACTGACACGCCTTCTTTTTATATGATGTGTCCTAAGAAAGATACGCTTTCTAGCCAAAATTCACATTTATTAAATTTGGCATAGAGTTCTTTCTCTCTCAATGTCTGGAGAGTAAGACGAAGGTGTCGTTCGTGTTCTTCATTGCTCGTCGAGTAAATGAGTATGTCATCGATGAACACTACTACAAAGTCGTCCAGAAATGGCTTGAATACTCGATTCATTAAATCCATGAATACAGCTGGCGCGTTTGTTAAGCCAAATGGCATTACCGTGAACTCGTAATGCCCATACCGTGTTCTAAATGCGGTTTTCGGCACGTCCTCAGCTTTTATCTTTAGTTGGTGATAGCCTGACCTTAGATCGAGCTTAGAAAAGACTTTAGCTCCTTTGAGTTGATCGAATAGGTCATCTATCCTTGGAAGAGGGTACTTGTTCTTGATTGTGATCTTATTCAGCTCTCTGTAGTCGATGCACAATCTCATGCTCCCGTCTTTCTTCTTTACAAACAACACTGGAGCTCCCCATGGGGATACACTTGGTCTGATTTGTTTCTTGTCTAATAACTCCTGCAGTTGTTCCTTAAGTTCCTTCAGTTCGGCTGGAGCCATTCGGTATGGTGCCTTAGAAATTGGTGTAGCGCCTGGCACCAAATTAATATCAAATTCCAATTCTCGGTTTGGAACAGAACCGGGCAGCTCTTCAGGAAAGACATCCGGAAATTCTTGTACAACGGGTATGTCTTCTATCCTGGGTTCATCTTCCTCTTTAACCTCGCTTATTGTAGCTAGGTAAACTTCTTCACCGTTCTTTACGGCTTTCCAGGTTTGGGCTGCCGTCAGTAGGAATTTTCTTTCCTTAGCTTTGCCATGGTATACGATCTCCTTCTCGTCTGGAGTCCGTAGTTTAACATTCTTGTTATGGCAGTCTACTACTCCATGATGTTTGGATAACCAATCCATTCCCAATATAACATCAAAATCCACCATTTTGAGTTGAATTAGCTCAGCATTAAACTTGATTTCATTAATACTAAGATTACAATCTCGGTGTATGCTATGTGCTATAAGGGTCTTATTGGCTGGTGTTGCTACGTTATATGGTTCACTAAGCAGTTCAGGCTTAAGGGCTAGTTTCTTAGTAAACCTCTTAGATATAAACGAGTGCGTGGCACCACAATCAAACAATGTATACGCAGGTAATTCGTTTAAATAAATGGTACCTGCCACAACGTCGTTTGCGTCCTCGGCCTCTTCTCGCGTTATAGCAAACACTCTGGCGTTCGGCTTAGTCTCCTTTGGTTTACTAGGAGGGCCGTTATTCCTTACAGTCGTCCCCCTCATATCAGGTTCGGGACACTCAGCAATTCGGTGGCCTGTCTTCCCACATCGGAAACATGCACCTTTTCCTCTGAGACATTCTCCTAGATGGTTGAATCCACAGTTCGAACATTTAGGGTACCTCTGTTGAGTTGGGCCTACTGTGGGTCCCCTTTGCTGGTTGCTGGACAGACTAGGCCTCTTGAAGTTTTGACTGCTAGAGGTATGCTGACTGGTGGAGGGTTGCTTGCGTTTAAACTCTTCCTCGCGACGCTTGATATCTGCTTCAGCCCTGATGGCGGCTCCCATTAAATCTCCGAAATTGGTTGTCTCGAAAATTGCCAGGGCGGATTGGATTCGACTGTTCAGTCCGATCCTGAAGCGATGTAGCTTAAGGGACTCGTCTGCCATGATACTCGGTGCATACGTTCCCAGCGAGTTAAACCTTGCGGTATAATCCACCACTGTCATATCTGTAGTCTGTGTCAGGTTTTCAAACTCTCGCAACTTCTGGTTCTGGACCGCAGTTGGAAAGTACTGCTTCAGAAATGTGCCCCGGAACCTTTGCCATGTAACTGGTCCCGTTTCTTGCATTAATGGCGACACGTTTTTCCACCACTTCCCTGCTTGGTCGATGAGAAAAGACGTGGTAACTTCCACTTTGATATCCTCCGGTACTTCCAACAGTCTATGGTGGTTCTCTATTTGCTTCAGCCAGTTCTGCGCCCTTTCCGGGTCTGAGTTACCATCGAAGGTTGGAACTCTGTTTTTCCGCAACGATTCATAGTGGTACTTTACACCTTGCGGATGTGATGGCTGTGCTTGAGGCTGGGTAGCAGCAGGATTGGTCATTCCCTGTAGTGTTGTAGCAACGATTGTGGCTATAGCCATCAAATCCTCGCGGCTTAATCCCACCCTAGGGGGTCGTTGGTTATCAGTAGATCTTTCCTCATCATTGTTATGAGGGGTAGCATAGTTTGGATTACGGTTGTTGCGGGTTGGACGTCCGGCCATTTCCTACAATAACACGAATCTAAAATCTTTGCGCGGAAATAAAACGATAGCGGAAAGATAAAGAAGACATGATAAACAAAAATGATACTTTTATTAATCACTGGAAAAATATTTATCACAACTACTGGAAAGGAAAAATGCTGAACATTGAAATAAAACGAAAATTCCTAAACAAGGCTTCTAAGAGCTATGGATCTATCACTTCTCCACATTCCTAATTCTTCTACGACATCTTCCAGCATGGGTTCTTCCTCAGGGTCTTCGTCTGAATCTGAATCTACCACGTCCAGGATGTCTCGCATGTGATCATTGGCTTCCCGTAGATCACTATTGACGTTCTGGAGGTGAGTGATGATATTCCAGTATCCATTGCTTCTTATTGCCAAGCGATGGTTCGAAGCTTGAAGTGAGAGAACTCGCTCCGCTATTTGTTCCAGCTGTTGCCTTTGCACTACGCATTTCTCGGCAGCAGTCCGATGGAGTTCATCTAGTCGAGCAACTTCTTTGCTAGCTTCCTTACTCTGCTCGTCGGCTTGATGGTGATAGTAGCCGAGTCTATGAACATCACCCTGCAGGTGGTCTACTACCTCAAGTAATTCCGAATTAGCTTCCTTGAGCTTTTCAACTTCTTGTTCCAGGCTAAGGATCTGGACTGTCTGAGCTCGGGTTGTCATCACCTAAACCCAATTACGGAACTAATTTAGTCAAATGAAATACTTGACAAAATTATTTTAAAACAAGGATAAAAAAAAATAAGAGCACAAATCTTCGATTTTTGCAATCTGAAATTTTTTTTTTTTTTTTAAATTCGAAAATTAGGGTTCTAAAATTCGAAATAATAGGGGTTTCGAATTAATCCCTAATCGGAGCTTGAAATCTGAAGTTGACAGAGGGCTATCGATCGAATTGCTTGGAAGATCATACGAAAATTTTTAATTTCAAAAATACGCAGATAAGATCCGAAAATCGAAGGATGAATATATTTTGGGGGTTAGGGTTCTTGACTGGTACTGGTTCGATTTGAAATTTCCCGTCGTCCAGTGGTTGAGAGTGACGGTGTTCATGGGGCTTTTACTCCAGAGGTCAAGCTCGTCGTTCGTATATATCGGATTAATCGAACGGCGTTCAGCGGTGGCGGATCGGAAAATAAGGACGTTAGGGTTTCAAAAATTTTGAACAAGAAATTGATCGGGCAAACGTAGTCCGATCGACCTGAAATTTTTACAGTGTGATCGACTGGAAGGGACGATCCCAATGGTATACACGTCGACGGCTATCGTGGCGGCAGGCGGCGGCGACGACTTGAAGCTAGGGTTTCGAATTTTCTTAATTTCGAATTTCCGAAAATAGAATTTAAAATTTTTTCGAAATATTTTTAACAAAAACAGAACCTAAAATTTTATTTTTAAAAGTCGAAAATTCATATTCACGTGATCAATCAGATTGGACTTCTGATTATCGTAATTATCGTGAATCGATATTTTTCCCCAACTGTATTTATTTCACCAGTTGGTCTATTTTAACCGGGATTTTCTCTCTAGTATTTTTATCAAGTAGAATTCTTTTCCCAGCGGGATTATGGAACCTGGCTAGCTCTGATACCACTAAAATGTCACGCCCCGAGACCAGGGTCACTAACATCGGCATTGATTTCCATAAACAATTTGAAATCAATAAGCCTCATAATATCATAACAACTGAAAAGCCAGTCTTTTTCCATAAAAGTAAAAAAACCATTGTCTTTACAATGAATAAAGAAATATGGAATTAAAAACTTAACAACTGAATAAATAAAATTGTCTTAAAACTGGAAAACTTTAAAACATAAAAGATCTTGATCTACGCAGCGGACTTGATTTCACCAACCCCAAAATTGGTGCTCTTCTTCTTGCTCTAATTCTTCTTCGGCTTTATCTGGGGATGTAGAGTAAGGGGTTGAGTGCTTTGGAAAACACTCAGCAAGTGGGGGACAATCGATATCATACATATACATAATTTTCATAAACTTGGATCATAAAACTTTCATAAACCGATATGAATGTATCTTAACATACTTGATTTGCCCTTACGAGCCATGACATAACATATCGTTTCATAATTTTCATATACTTAAGCACAGTAAAGCATTCTACTCTCTTCTTGGTACTGATATCAGTCTCTAGACTTATCCCTCCTAGAGATGAGGTCATAACATCGGCTAACCCACGAATAAAGGGTCTGGATAATCCAGAAACAACGGATTACCACCGTATAAGGTTCTTTTAGCGGTTACACCCCACCGCATCAGGGTCATGGGGATCCAAATCCAATTAGATTTCGAGTTTAACGTGCTTACAAAATATACTTTCATAATTTCAACATAATGCATATCGATTGATATTTCAAAACATACATATTATTTTCGAAAACGAAACGAATAAATAGCAAAAGCCCACTTACCGCTTGTAGACGTGTTTGATTAATCGAGGTATAAAACGAACGGATTCAAATCTTCCCTTGGCTTAAACGAAATCCGAACACTACTTCTTGAACGGATTCTTCTCCTTCCTTGGCTTGTCAACAACACACACTGAATGATAAATCTTCGCACAGATTCTGGAATTACTTCGAATAACTTGCTGGTTTAAAGCTTTCAATACACGTTGATAGCTTTACTCGATGACACGGTTGTTGAAAATTGGTTAAGATATACTAAGCTTGTTTCTCGAAAGCTTGCTGGAAATAGGAAGGGATTTGAACAGATTGTATCCAAGCTTGGTGGTACAAACGGAGGCAGTACAAAGCTTGATCTTTCGGTGATGGTTGTGGCTGGAAATCTCGATGGAATAGGTGCTGGAAATCGAACAGAATTGTCCACAGAATGCTAAGAAACGTTTGAACAACTTCTGGAACAAGTCACGGCTTTGGTTGCAATTTTCGTAGGAATTTAGCTACTCGATTTATTGGACAGAAACCGTGGGTTCTCGGCTTTTGGAGGAAGGATTATGATGGCTTATTCTTTATCTATTGAATCCAGAATATTGAAGAGTGTTTCTGGAACAGGAGGTGCAGAGCTTTCGGTTTAAAGGATGGGGGATTGCTTCTCGCTTTTGATGGCTGGAAGGAGATGGTTTTCGAATGTATAATCACCACCGAAGCTTACTCTATTTATAGGCAAAAGTGGAGGCTAAGTTGAGGTGTTGGAGTAGGATTCTTCATAAAAATTATCGGGGATATAATTGTGCAGATTCTGAGTGGATTACAGATTCTGTTTCGATCTTGCTAGCTGCTATCTTGGGTGGAGTTTTGATATGTTGAGCCTTCGAAGTTTAGAGAAAAACTTTGCATAATCATGAATGATTCTAAGTGGATAACTTCGATTAAGATGCTGAATATTGGTGGAGTTTGGAAGAGGTGGGATCTATCAAAATCTTGGGGCCAAATCTGAGCAGATAAGCGATGATATAGATCCGATTTTTGATTGATCCAAGCTGCTGCACTTTGATGGATTAATGGAAGAGTTTGTGATGGTTATGGACTCATTGATGAATTGTAACTCTTGTCTAGAGTTTAGAAATTTTTAAACTCTTTTTAATCAAGGTTTAGTTGTCCAATAACTAAAAATCCGGGTCTTTACACCTCCCTTCCCGCATTATGGTGCCAACTCCAAAAATCGGGGACTCGGAATCCATTGGTCAGGATTCTGGTCCATTGTGTTGAGGTATGCGTCCCACTTATCTTAGCTTTTGTCTGATATAAAACTGTTAAAAGGTGTCAAGTTGGTCATAGGAGAGTGAGATTTATTAGGATACAAGTTTCTTTTTTGATCAAGGGTTTTACGATCGGAATCGTTGGGAGCTCTACATCCAGATGATTGAACCCGTGATCTTCGACCTAACCACTATTAACTGACGTGTCATATCCAGGATATGCTTATGTTGTGGTTGTTTCAGGGCGAATCTAGCTTTTGCATTGAGGAGTGCGAAATTGTAAGATTTTTATTCAATGGCATTACTAGTGAGGGAGTGTGTCAGTGCTCTTGATCATAACATGAAAGGAACCCCAATCTATGGAGAAAGGTTCGTGTAGATGCCCTAATTATCAGCTACTGGTTGTTGGGGGTCGGGGTCCGGATAAAGTCTGCTTAGTCAATAATCTACTTTGTAGAAAAACCAAACAATTAAGGCAAATCAAAATAATAAATCATAGGAGCATATTACTCTTTAAAAAAAATTACACTTCCTAAGCATTTTGTCGTTGGAATTCAAATTATTCTTTTATCCGGTATATGTCATAGAGAGTCTTTTTGTGTAACCGGGTGTGTATTGTATGCCTTATTCGTTGCTTCAAAACAACAGATGTTGGTAATGGTGACAGACACAATATCAAATCGAGACAAGTGATAAAACACTTTATTTTTAAGAAAATTTTATACCGCTCAATATTTCACGCCTCCCATTATGAATTGAGGGGTGTCCATGCCTTCCCTCAGGTGGCGTGAACACGCCTCCTGTTCCCATGTTTTAGGCTCGATTTTTTCATTTCATTGACTTTTTATTCATTAAGCCCATATTTCCAACATTTTTCTCATAAATTAAGTTAATTCAGGTAATTCAATATTTTTATAGATTAAATAACAAAGTCAAACTAATTTAACAATTGACACTTAGACGCCACTCGCACCGGCCAACGGACCATACTGGCACATGCCAAATTAATCCAAAACAATGAATAATATCATATATATATATATATATATATATATATATATATATATATATATATATATATATATTAAAACAACATAGTATTATTTAGTTTTTTTTTTAAACAACATAATACCATGCTTATAGATAACATAATATTTATTCGATTTGCAACTTCTAGGATGCACAGACTCTGACAAGACGACACTGATATGATACTACGCGGTATGATGACATGGATTTTCCAAATTTTCAGGATACGACACGGTTGGGACACACTTGCATATTTATATATAATATATGTACTATATTACAAAATACTAAACTTCACATTTTTTAAATTCTAAAACAATATAAAACAACAAAAATATTATTACAAAATTGAAGAAGGGTATAACTAAATGCATGACACTAGAGTCATCATAATATGCCATAATTAATATTACTTCAATTAACATAAAGTTTAACAAGCGCGTCCGAATAAAATATAATACCAAATATATTCTTATAGAATTCAAGAAACGTATAAATAAATGCATGTTATTAAAATCATTATAGTATCACTCATACTAGCACCAAATGTATATTACTTCAATTAACATAAAGTTTAACAAGCATGTCCAAATTTTATTTTATTCTAAACTTTTAACTTATACAATGTACCCTCAAAAGTGTTATTGAGTGTCGGACACGCCTCTCGGAAGCGTCCGACATGGAGAGGCGTGTCCGACACGAGTGTTAGATTTTATTTTTATTTTTAAATTAATGACACGCCACGTGGCGTGTCATAAGGGTGCCCGAGGATTGTCGGCGTCCTAGAAGTGTTCGATACAGTACCAAGTGATTTTCAGGAGTGTCCATATATCGTAGTGCAACTCTATTGGTTTATTAATTTTAATATTTTTGTATCGTTTTTATTTCTTTAAATATCGATCACTCTAATAATAATATAAAAAAATAGATTAATATTAATATCTTAAAGATCTATGTATGTATTTCTTACTTTTTAACGTAATAATATTATAGGGTACCGTTTGAAGTTATGGATATGATAAGTAATGTAATGATTAAAAAGTTGTGAAATGATTGTAAAAATAGTATGTGATAAATTATATGATGTTTGATTGGAGGATAAGATTGTTGATAATGATTATTATTTGATATAATGACAAAAATACCCTTATTATTATAATAATAAAATATAACATTAATTATAATATATATATATATATATATATATATATATATACGTATGTATGTATATATATAATAATAATAGCATATATAATATGTAATAATATATATTATTATTACATTATAATATAATAATAAAAAATATATTATAATATTAATAAAATAAATAAATAATAATAAGAACCAGAAGAAGAAAAATATAGATAAATTAAGATAGAGAGAGAAGCAAAAAATAGAGATAGAAGAAAGAATAGAAGACAGTAATCATAATATAAAGATATATATAATAATAATATTAATTATAATATATATATATATATTCTGGTGTATGTATATATATAATAATAATAATATATATAATATATAATTATTATTATTACATTATAATTAATAATAATAAATATATTATAATATTAATAATCATAATAGTATATATATATATAATCATAATAGTATATATAATATAATATAATATTAATATAATACAATAATCATAATATAGAATAATAATAATCATAATATATATATATATATATATAATAACATAATTATAATATATATTATTATATGCATATATAATAATAATAGTAATATATATATAATTTATATACATTATTATAATATATATATATATTTAATCATAATATATAATAATAAATATAATAAATAAATATATATATATATATAAATATACGTGCGTGCGTGTGTATATATACATAATAATAATAAGAATAGTATATATATATATAATATATATAAATTATTATATTAATAACATAATTATTATTATTACATAATAATATATATATTTATGCATATATAATAATAGTAATATATATAATTTATATATATTATTATTATTATTATTATTATATATATATATATATACACACATGTGCGTGCATGTGTGTATATATATATATAATAGTAATAATAATAATAATATATAATTATTTTTTGGCGGGAATTTCAAATTTTGAGATAGTGAAAAAGGCGGGAAGGGGCATTTATGTCATTTTGTTATAAAGTGGGATTAGAGAGTGATAAATATGTGGGATAATTTGTGTTAAAAATCGAAAAAAAACATGGGATATGACAAGTAATACAAAGATTACTAATGTTATCAACCACTCCAAACGGAGCCTAAGAGTATTATAATATTATATATTTATATATATTTACTTTAAACAAATATAACAAAAATTCAACATTAAAATAACATATAATAAGCAAAAGCAGTAACGAAGTAATAACATGGAGAAAAACAGAAGTCAGGAGCAACGGGGACAGCAAACTCACGTGAAAATGGACCCTTTTGCTAGAGTGTGCGGGCCATACCCACAACATGGCCCAAACTTTAATACAAATATTGTCCACTAATAATATGTCATGTTATTTTGATGTCGTTATTAAGAACGTTGCGTTTTGCATACTTATAAGCTATCGAACTTAGGAATAAGTTCGGATGACACAACTTTTTCTTAAATCAGGTTATAAGCTATCGAACAACTTAGTTTGCATCGTTTGATACAAATAATGTGATGTGGTAAATAAATGATAAGTAGTTAAAATTTACGATTTATCTTACTCTTATCAATATATCAGTGCCTAAATTGAAAGCTAATTTAAGAATAGAATTAGATGAGATGAGTTCAAATTTAAATTATGAACTCAATAATAAATGATCCATTTATTTATAATAATACTAATATTATTATTATTATTATTAAAATAAAAAAAAATTTGTTTAGGCATGTGATGAGCCTCCGCGTGCCCCCCGTGAT
The DNA here is from genome assembly GCA_907163345.1 of Haberlea rhodopensis. Lineage (NCBI taxonomy): Eukaryota > Viridiplantae > Streptophyta > Magnoliopsida > Lamiales > Gesneriaceae > Haberlea > Haberlea rhodopensis. The sequence goes on along the minus strand of CAJQUN010000054.1, from coordinate 959,022 downwards.
TCCTTTTAAAGCTTCCACTTCTCCCCGAGCCTTTCACCATTCTCTCCCTATCGTTAGCCTCAACAAATGTATCTATACATAATAGATAATTCGATGAATATTTAGTCGAGTTCTTCTAGATTTCGCGAGGAGGAGGGATCGCTTGGTGTTTCAGGTAACAATTATTATTCTATTAGTTCGTTGAATTATTCGACAATTCAACATTTTTTTGTTGATTTTGTTTTGCTGTCGCGTATAGATTGTTTTGTTTGTTCGATTGTTTAATTTAGCTAGAAATTGTCTTTGAGTGCTGTAATCATTTTCTAGCTAGTATATATTGAAAGTTATATTTATTTTAGAAAATTGACATAGCTCAGACCCGTATGTATGAAATTCAGGTTCCGTAATTTGAATTTGTTTGGTTTATTATTTGATTCGATGATTTTCTATGGTTAAGTTCATTTGGTATGATTTAATCTGTTTACTGACTACTGATGAGGTTGATTTATGATCATAAATCGTAGTGTCTGTATGTGTGGTATTAGATTTTGGAGATGTAATATCCTTTTACTTTAATTGATTTTGATACCTCTTTGAATCTACGACTAGTTCTGAATCTAACTCCCATTGGATTGAATTTCCAGCTGCAAATTGAATTAATTCTCGATCGTACAACAAAAGTGGCTAAAGATGTCATCTATGCTATCACCAAATCCAGTAGTAAATTCTGACCGATCATTAGCCAGAAGAAAGAAGAGGAAGAAAATTCAGAGCCAAACTGTCGGAGAAAATCTAAACAACGATTTCCAAATTCAAAATGTACCTGTTCAATGGAAATCCGAAGTTCAGCAGCAAATTTACTCCTCCAAATTGTTTCAAGCTCTGCGCCAGGTGAGGCAGAACAAAGGCTCATCGGCTCAGAAATCAGCTTCGAAGCGCGTGCACGAAGCCGCGGACAGAGTCCTAGCCGCCACGGCCAAGGGCCGGTCAAGATGGAGCCGAGCCATACTCATGAACCGGCTGAAAATAAAGTTCACGAAAAAGAATAACTTTACGAAACGACAGCGATCAGTGATGACGGCAATCACCACCGGAAACAGTCGGTCGCTGAAAAAATCAAAGGTGAGTATTCTGCGTTTGAAATCGAAGAGTTTACCGGCGGTTCAGCGCCAAACTCGCATTCTGGGCCGCTTAGTTCCCGGTTGCCGAAAACAACCATTGCAGGTGGTATTGGAGGAGGCGACTGATTATATCCCCGCGCTTGAAATGCAGGTATATCACATACCCCTATGTATTTTCTTTAAATAATTGATTGATTAATCATTTTTTTGTTACATTTAAATTGAAACTTGCCATTCCAGGTACGGGTGATGAGCGTTTTAGCACAGCTACTTTCAGTTTCGGACTCTTCTTCTTCTTCTTCTTCTAGCGACTCCATTAATGGTACAGCTGGTGGGCTTACTCATTTCCGCACAAACTGGCCACCCACTACCTGATGTATTTTTAAATTTTGTTCTTTGTTTTTGAATGAATATTCCAATGTGAATTAATTTGTCTGATAAAAAAGAGTTTGTTTTTGTCGAAAGGTGTCTCACCTTGGGAAATGATACGTTTACTTAGTTCTTGATAAGATACATGATTTACTAACTCATAATTAATTGATTCTGAGTTTGAACATCATGTATTCTTAATATGGTATGAGAGCAGATTTTTCATGTGATTGATTATTCCGCTCGCATGCTCATGTTACCAGCGTTATCAATCCATCTGTTTGACTTATATTGCCTTATGTGATGGGGTGTGTTGAGAGTTGTCCCACATTGGGAAATAGAAGTTATGTTAACCCTTTATATGATACATTAGTTATTCGACTCATTATCGATTGATTTTAAGTTTGAACCCCGTGTAGACTAAAAAACCGGTGTTATTTGTTGAATTTGGGGATAATTAGGAGGAAATGGTGTGGGTAATGTGCGAAGAATCCAGGTCACAATCTTCTTTATTCACGTGGTGGCAACTTTGTAAATTTTGCAATGGGGTACTTGAAAATGGTCGAGTCTCGAATCTTTCCCAATATATTAAGCAAAAGGATGCTAACACACCACTAAGAAAGCAAATAATCATCTGAAAGTGTCCTCATGCTTGAATTTTTAAATTCTTTGCTTAAATGGAAATGAATGGCTTGCACGTGGTTTGTTACTTGTTAAAGTTGGTCGACTAGATTATGGTTTGTGGATGCCCAACTATTGTTCTTGCTAGTTGCAATTCAATTTATTACATAATTTCATTTTGATAAGTTTATGCACAACTTTTTGTTGTTGGAGGCCAATTATAAACAAACAAACTACTTAAGATTGTGTTTGGATAGGTATTTTTTTATTTGAGAAAAATTTAAAATCAAATTATCTGAAAATTTAATCATTTGAAATGACATATAAACAATTGTAATTTTATATTTTTTAAATATAACCAATGAAACTGGTTGTTGGTTAATGTCATATCGTTTACTTCTCAAAAAAAGAAAATTTGAGTTGGAGAATTTAAAATACATCTATTTCAAAGCCTTTCTATCCAAGAACAACCCAAGTTTTTGGGTGATGTTTGTTGTTTTTTGGCAACGAATACTTATGTTGTTTTTTAATTTTTAAATAGGTATTTACACCATTTTAGTTTTAAAATAGACAATTTACTCTCATGTAGTTACAAATAAGCAGTTTACCCCTCTTGCTTTTCAAAATAGACAGTTTACCCCTCTGTGATTTTCAAAATAGACAGTTTACATAATGTATTTTGAAAATATGCAGTTTACCACCTGTGGTTTGTAAATTTGTGCAAAACATTCATTCCATGTAGGGGGTAGTATCCTATGGTTTGCAAATCACATGGGATAAAATGTCTATTTTGAAAATTATAGAGGTGTAAACTGTCTATTTACAAATTACATAGGCAAAAGAGCCTATTAGCGATTAGTCCAATTTTTTTAGCGTAAAAACTTTTTTTGATTTAACAATTTGGATAATAATGATTGAATCGAATAATCCCATTTTTTAGCGTAAAAATATATACTATATTAAAATAAATCAAAAATACAACTGCCATCTTAAGGCAATTTTTTAAAAAAAGCGCTAATGAGAATGGAAGTCACAGCATAAGCACAATAGCTGACCCGATAAACCAACGACTACCCAAGCTACATCAGGTCCCATCGAACCAAACAGCCCATTGCTAGTCAAAAAAGGGAACAAAACTGATAGAAGCCCACCAAACGAGCAGGCTCTGGTATCCACATCCCAAACGAAAAATCATCGACCACTTAACCCCACTGGATGGCACACGAAACCAAGACGCCCAGTAATCAAAGCCAAGCGAGGCCCAAGCAGTGATACTGAAATCAAAAGCAACCACCAACACAACAAAAGAGATACACAAGACAAGGAAACCAAACTAGCACACTAGGACAACCACATACAAAAGCGTATCTACCAAGCAACAAACGTATGAAATAAGTAGAAAATAAGGAAATAGATCTACGAAGCAAAAGAAGGGAGCTATCAATCGCAAACAAAAGAATGCACGGGTCACTCTCCAAACCCACGCAACCCACCATAACTTTCTCCTGCCGAGCAGTGGGGTTGCTGTGCAACCACCGCCGGGGAAAAAAGAGACACACAAAGCAGGTCGCCAATCCCCTGGTGAAAGGACATGACAACATTGCCTAGCCTGCTATACCACCCAAACCAGCACTAAGGCCAAAACCCCCACCGAACCTACCGCCGGCCATATCATCGAGCACACCACCATCTCCAACCACACTCCCAAAATCTCTATCCCTGTCGAGCATCCCACCGGAAAAGAGTTCACCAGCAGTAGCACCGCCTAACCGCCCACCGTGGCCAAACCGACCACTGATCGCTTTTATTTTAAACAGTTATTTCGAGCGATTCTACCGCAAGTGCACAGTGTCAAGTTTTAGTATAATGATCTAGAAGTAAGGATTGTCGAACCCACGAGGACTAGTAGTAATTACCAAATTTAACTAGCGTTCTATATTTAACCTACGAAACTGGTTGAAAGATGAACTAATTTAATCAACTCCAATATTCAACGCACCACAGAGAATTAAGATAATAAATAGTAGAGATAAATATCGAGACTTCGGTTCACTTGAGTAATCCCCCACAATTTACCTACTAGTTCTAATTAAAATTAATGCATCTAAGGTGACAAGTTTTCCGATTATATCCAATATACTCTCTCGAGCTATATTAAACCTAACACTGAATTGCAGTAAGTAACTCTCGTTCACTTATTTAACAATTCAATGTTGCATACGTTCTATGAAAACCCTTAGCCTTCGATTACTAGATATCTATAGCTATCACTCGTGTATTTGACGTCATCTCTCGATCTCGGTCTGAAATCCACGGTTTATGTTATTGGTTCCGTTTTACAAAATCATCTCTCGATCTCAATTGCAAACTAACAACATTCAAAGAGTAGCTAATTCTTCAAAAGCATTAACAGCATAACATAAACTCAAAAATAACAAAAACTCAATCAAAAACTAGAATTAAAATTGTGGGTTCATACACAAGATCCCCTTGTCTCGATAACAAACTTAGCCTAGCATATTAACGGAAAAACAACGTTTTATAATATCTAACAACATTATAAACATTGGAATTCAAAAATAAAACTAAACAAAAGTTCAGAAATACTAGTAAACACTCGATGTTGAATCGTGCGTCGATCCGTTGTTCTCGTCTCTAGCTGCGTTCCTTGAATCGTCTTGAATGAATCTTTTCTTCCAAAGGGTGGCTGCCTATCCAGAGGTGAAAGAACCCTTCTAATGACCTAAAAACCTCTTTTTATATGTCTCCTCCCGAGCCCAAAGAATCTGGTACCAAAAATAGCCCCAAAACTTAATTAAGGAAGTTTTTAATTCTGGAACTCTGCACGCGATCGATCTCTTCGAAAGAGGCGATCGATCGCCTTCAGCTTTTTCTCCTCGGCGATCGGTCTCTCAAGATAGGCGATCGATCGCCAATATGTTCTGCCCCGAGGCGATCGATCGCCTGATTTGTTGCGATCGATCGCCTATCGCTTGAAAAATTCCACGAGCTCACTGGCTTCAGGCGATCGATCTCTTCGAAATAGGCGATCGATTGCCTGAAGCTTTTATCAATTTTTTAAGTCATTTTGACATCTTTTCCCACGGGTTGCCTCGTACTGTCATAGTTCCACCTCCTAGTCCATAAAACGGGGTTTTTCCAGTATTTCTTGCACTTCTACTGGATTCCTGGAAATACAACAAAACACAACCAAAAGTATAAAATCTTCCAAGAATCACTATAAAAATCGCAAGAAATATATGCAAATATAAGTGTAAAAATGACACTTATCAACCACCATCGCCACACCCCAGACCACTGCCACCGAAACCTCCACCATGACCAAACCAACCACAATTTCTACCACCGAGGCCACCTCCGTCACTGAACCCCCCAACATGAACAAGTATATTGTTAAGACTCTATATTCAATTTTTTTTATCACAAGAAGAACAATATATTATTATACAACATTATATTTAATACTTAAAAAACAGATAGTTCCGATATAACCTGATATAATATCTTATCAAAGAATATTTGATGCCAAAATAATATCAAGCATCTGATAAAAAAAAAACCAAGTGCACACCATCTTCCGAAATTTATTTTCTGAAAACATATTTTCTGATAATACAGAAAGCATAACAAAAAAGAAACGATAATATTGTAAAAAACGATATGATTCCGTATAAACTAACCACAAGCCTAACGCCGGTCACTAATTAAATCTTGCTATAATTTCTTCATTCATAATTTTTTTGAGCATTTCATTCATAATTGATACTACATTAATTTGTCGAAATACTCAAAACGGTATAAATGAAATATTGACTATCCAAAACATTATTACCTCCTTAAAAGACAGAGCCGAACAAAAAGTGTCGAACAAAGCAAGTCCAGTGTACTTAAAGAGTATTTTGGGAGAGCCATTCCCCCCTCCAGCTTTGTTGTTCGATGCTTGTATTTATAGTTGTGCCTTCGACAGTTATGGCCCGCCAAATCCGGAACATGATCTGCACATGATCATGGCATGATCAGTTCATCACATGTCTGGGAAATCCGCTAATCATTAATGCATGTTCAATCATCCGTGTTGACCAACCGTTACGCCGGGTCGTACGCCGCTGATTGAGCACATGGGTCAAACAAGTGTGGTTGAGGCCGAGGCCGAGGCCGAGGAGGTGAAGCCGAGCCGAACAGTTGTGGTCGAGGTGATCAGTGTTTTGTTCGTCTAGTCATACTTGGCTCTGACCTGATTGAGCACAAAGTCCGAACAATTATGGTTGAGGCCGAGGCTGAGGAGGTTTAGACAAGCCGAACAGATGTGGCCAAGGTGAACAGTCTCTGTTTGTCTAGTCATACTTGGCTATGCCCTGGATTCCGCCCGAGGTGATGTTATTACTCCAACCAATTGTCACAGCTCATTATGAGCCCACTAATACTAAACAGGTATAACACAACCCCCCTCTAGTCGACTCGATGAGGTATTCGGTGAGACTCGATAAAACAAGGAAGCCTAAAAAATCTTGTATATGAAGTCCGAGGCAATATCCCTTGGTAAGTAGGCAGAAATCCCCGAGAAAATCAAACTATAAGAAATATGTCTGAATCACAATAAACTGAGTTCAGCTTTGCATAATTTATAAGTCACCATAGCCAATTTCAAGCCATGAAATATGAAATCTGATTTCAAGAGTTAATATACATCCGAGCAAATAAAGATATAACCGAACTCCAGAGATAATAGATAAATATCCCGAGCAAATAAAATATGTGAGAACCCCAGTATACTAAGAAATATTTCGAGAAAATAAATCTCGTGAGAGTTCCAGAATTAATAAGCATGTGGAGTAAAAAAAGCTCGTGAGATATAACCGAGCTCCAGAGAAAACATCCCGATCAGATAAATATAACCAAGCTCGAGGAAAAAGATCCCGAGCAGATAAATATAACAGAGCTAAAGGGTAAACATCCCGAGCAGATAAATATAATCGAGCTCAAGGAAAAACACCCCGAGCAGATAAATATAACCGAGCTCAAGGGAAAACATCCAGAGCAGATAAATATAACCGAGCTTTTGGGGAAAACTCCCGAGCTAATAAATATATCATTGCTCAAGGGACCCGAGCAGATAAATATAACCGAGCTCCGGGGAAAATATATCGAGCAGATAAATATAACCGAGCTCCAGGAAAAACATCCCGAGCAGATATATATAACTGAGCTCAAGGGATAACATCCCAAGAAGATAAATAAAATCGAGCTCAAGGAAAAACATCCCGAGTAGATAAATATAACCAAGCTTCGGGGAAAATATCCCGAGCAGATATATATAACCGTGCTAAAGGGTAAACATCCCTAGCAGATAAATATAACCGAGCTCCGAGAAAAATATCCCGAGTAGATAAATATAACTGAGCTCAAGGGAAAACATCCTAAGCTGATAATACAACAGAGCTCCACAGAAAATATCCCGAGTAGATCAATATTACCGAGTTTTTGGGAAAATATCCTGAGCAGATAAATATAACTCAAGGGAAAACATCACGAACAGATATATATAACCGAGCTCCTGGGAAAATATCCTTAGCTATTGAATATAACCGAGCTCTAGAAAAAAATATCCCGAGCAGTTAAATATAACCGATCTCAAGGGAAAACATCCCGAGCAGGTAAAAAAACTGAGCTCAAGGGAAAACATCCCGAGCAGATAAATATAACTAAGTTTTTGGGGAAAATATCACATGCACATAAATATAACTCGAGCACCAAAAATCGGTCATATTTTAGGTTCAATTACGGACCGAACATCCCGATCACGTATTTAACCCACCAACAACGGACACAACCTAAGCAACAAAGAACATACTCGAACATCCCGAGCACCAATAGAATGTACTCGAACATCCCGAACAACAATAAATACGCTCGAACATCCCGAGCACCAATAGTCGCGTTTTAGGTTCAAATACGGACCAAACATCATGATCTACACAGATCAAATATCCCGTACAACAGTAGAACAAGCTCAACACCCGAGCCCCAAAACCAAGTCACGTTTTAGTTTCATATACGGATCGAACATCCCGAGCAACAATATAACATAATCGAACATCCCAAGCACAAATAAACTTGATGAGCATCCTGAGCACCAATATAATGTACTCGAATATCCTCAGCACCATTATTTAGTCAAGTTTTAGGTTCAAAGATAGGCCGAACATCCAGATCCCACATTTTACCCACCAACAACGAACACATATAAAATATCTCAAAAACCAATAAAACAAGTTTGAACATCCCGATCAACAATAAACAAGCTCGAACATCCCAAGCTCGATGTAGTATGTCCTTACTGCTAGATTGCATACCTGCGATCGATGGGTATACGAGCCTTGTTCATTTAAAAATTATTGTGTATGGCTCGGGATGTTCGGGCCTTATTCCGTGTTCGGCTCGGGATGTTTGAGCCTTGTTCATGCTCAAAATGGTTGTGCTTGGCAGGATGTTTGAGCATTGTTCATTACATGAATTGTTGCATTCGACTTGGGATGTTTGAGCCTTGTTCATGTTCAAAATGGTTGTGTTCTGATCGGGATGTTTGAGCCTTGTTTAGTGTTCGGCTCGGGATGTTTTAGCTTTGTTCATTTTACAAACTGTTGTGTTTGGCTCGGGATATTCAGAGCCCTATTGTCCGGTAACAAGAATCAGATGACATCATCGGAGTAAGAAAGAACCAATGTATCGGGCACTCAGTCTACATGGTCCTTACTTACTGTCTACCATAGTGCACTACAGCTCGGGCATGCAATCTAGCAGTAAGACCCTAACACACCGAGCTCGGGCATGTAATCTAGCAGTACCTACAACATTGAGCTCGGGATGTTCGAGCGTGTTTATTGTTGCTCGGGATGTTCGAGCTTGTTTTATTGTTGTTCGAGATATTTGATATGTGTCCATTGTTGGCGGGTTAAATGTTCGGCTCGGCTACACCTCCTCGGCCTCGGCCTCGACTACACCTGTTCGGCTCATGTGCTCAATCAGCGACGTATGAACCGGGAGTAACGATTGGTCAATACGGATGATTGAACGTACATTAATGGTGAGCAGATTTCCCTGACATGTGATGAACTGATAATGACATGATCATGGACAGATCATGCTCCGGATTTTACGGGCCATAACTGTCGAAGGCACAACTATAAATACAAGCATCAGACAATAAAGCTGGAGCGAGGAATGGCTCTCCCAAAATACTCTTTATTTACACCGGGCTTGCTCTGTTTGGCACTTTCTGTTCGGCAAAACCCGATGCGGCTCTATCTTTCTTTAGAATAAAAGTTTTTCACTCTCATTTTGGGGCATCTCTTCTTGGAAAAAGAACATACTTTTTCCCTTACGTTTTTATATGCTCATTTCTTGAAGTACTGTAAATCCTTCTTGGTTATAGTGAAAAATTTATACTTGACTGATCTCGTGGTTTTTCCCTTCAAGTGTTTTCCAGGTAAAAAAATCGTGGTATTCTATTAATTTTCTACTGCACTTACTTTACGAGTAGCGAAAATATTGTATAACATCATATATATATATATATATATATATATATATATCGATTTCTATTGGTTTTGTACGATTGATTAGTGATCTGCTCTTGGCGCTTTCTTAGGGTGATTTTGGCTGTGCTTGCCTTTTGCTCAAGTCATCAAGGGTTTATGTGCTGTTCGGGAGTCTGGTTGGCTTCGCACCGATGGTCATCCACCATGGCTGTCAACCACCTTAAACTTTTTCTGTTGGGACGCTTGTGGTTTGGGAGATCACCAAGCGATCCAGTGCTTTCATCTGGTTCGTAGCCATATGTCTCCCCTTTGCTAATATTTTATCTACATACTATGGTTAATCCTACTGTAGTTGTCATTTAGCATAACCCTTTTAGGTTTGTTTTTGGGTGGACATTTCTTCACTTAGTTTTGTCCCTTCGCTGTCTTACTACATGCTTTTTTTTTTTTTTTTGTGTTGTCTCATGTTTGTGTCATTCCTTGTCTTGTGTTTCTGGGACCTATTGTAGAGTCTTCCTACCTTAACAGTGTTTTAATAACATAATATGGACTAAACATTGCATTAATGACATCTTAGAGTTCCGGTTGTTACGTGAGCTAACTGGATTACAGGCCAAAAATAAAACTTCAAAACTTATTAGTTACATTCCCATAAACGAAATGCTAACATTTTAGATTTATACAACTCCTAGAGTAGATACTAATCAAATCCTAAATCATATGCATCCTTGTGCTCTTTTAACTCACTGCCTCAACCCGACCCTTAGCCCTTCAGTCCAAAAGTGTACCTACAGGAACAACCCATCATGAACATGTACATCATTATTTAACATTATAAGAAAATGGCATATGAATAAATGTATGACATAACCGTTAGCATGTACTTCCTGGTTAATCGCATTAACCCACTTTTGTTGTCCCTGTTTCAAATATTCATGCATATAATCATTAAATCTTGATATAAATGATTAATATCATACTTCACTTATATGCCCATAATCAACAATGTTAATTAGAAATGGGAATGGGAATGTTTCTGGCCCTGTTATGTCAGCGGCACAATTGGCCCCCTCGCTCGACATATAGCGGTACTGTGATACCCCTCGCTACACCTTGATAGCGGATGTATCTCCTCGCTAGCTATGTCAGCGGTAAGTACCTTCCTCGCTTGCCCATAACAACCACCGGAACACTCTACCATTCCCAATAACATAGTTTAACATACATCATCATCATCATCATCATATCCTCTTTACTTATCATAGACATCATAACATCTTTACTTATCATAAACATCATAGCATCATCATATTACATAATTACTTATGCAACCATTGCATAGTCATAGTATAGAAGTGTGTTTTACCACCCGATGCCCGTACGTCTCTTACGTACCTTAATCTCAAAAGTGGAGAAGTTGAAGAACTTTATCTCCTTGAAGTTGTTGGTACCTGGGATGGTTCTACACAACCATACAAATCAATATTAGAAGCCAAATATAGTCCAAATACCAAAAATCCAACAAAAACATCATTTCTTACTATTCAGCAGCTGGCGATCGATCACTGCATCGAGGCGATCGATCGCCAGACTTCACTGGCTCGAGGCGATCGATCGCACAACTTTATCAGTACTCACCCAAGCTCTTTGAAAAACAGGGTATCATAATTTTTTTTCCAGAATTTTCGAGCACCTCTTTTCATACCAACAAATCCACCCAATTAAACATGCATCATGCTCAAGTAAACATGCTAGTAGCTTCATAATAACACTATGTAGGTACTTAAATCGAAGGTTTAACAAAACCTAAGCTAGCATGCATCATGTCATCCCCACAAAGTTCATACCCATTCAAAATCTAAAAAAAAAATAGAGCAAGACATTTTACCCCTTTTTTTGTGCAAGAATTCTTCACAAATGTTCACAACTTCAATCCTTCCTTCTAGCAGCTCAAGGGACATTTTTGGTGAGAGGAAAGGGGGGAGGAAGGAATGAGAATGAGTTGATTGCAAGTGATGAGTGGAAGCATGGGTTTGATCAAGTGGGGGGATGGGCTGCCATGTGGGGGAGGTGGCTGATTAGGGGGGGGGGGGGGGGGTGGTGGTGTGAGTTGGGGTGTCATGTGGTGTTTAATTGTGTCCCGATATTTAGCACGATGTATTAAAATATCCTCACGCGATATTTCATAGCATTACTTAATTAATACATCCCTTAAAACACCTAACATGGCCCCTAAATCATATCATCATAACATAAATATAACCCCCAATTTAAATGCACCACAACCCTTAAAACATATCGTAACCGTTTATGATAGCACATAAACACATAGACATTTCGGGGGTATTACATTACTCCCCTACTTATAAGATTTCGTCCTCGAAATCCACATGCATGCACTATATCAAAACTAAACATAAAAATATACCAGAGAATAGTTCCGGATAGTGCTGCACCATATGCCGTTCCGTCTCGCACGTAGCCTCCTCGACACCCCGACGATCCCACTGAACTTTGACCATCGATATAATCTTGCTTCGTAATCTACGATCCTCTCGATCCAGAATTCTGATTGGTCGTTCTACGTAGGATACATCTGAGTCCAACTGTAATTCAGTAGGCTGTAAGACATGAGACGGGTCTGGCTCATACTTCCGTAACATAGAGACGTGAAAAACATCATGTATGCCAGATAAGGATGGCGGTAGAGCCAAACTGTAGGACAATGTACCGATACGCTGCAATACTTCGTACGGCCCAACATACCTCGGAGATAACTTCCCCCGCATACCAAACCGAACCACACCCCTGAAGGGTGAGATCTTCAAGAAGACCTTGTCTTCTAACTGGAATTCTAGCGGTCGTCGACACTTATTGGCATAGGCTGCTTGTGTATCCTGGGCCGCTTTCATCTTCTGACGTATCAACTTGACCTTCTCTTCCATATCCCTGATCATATCCGGTCCTCCGACCGCTTTACTAGTCAAGTCCTCCCAATACAGCGGTGACCTATAGCGTCATCCGTAAAGAGCTTCAAAAGGGGACATTTGAATGCTCGCCTGATAGCTGTTATTATAAGAGAACTCCACCAGTGCCACGGAATCCTGCCACGGAGTATCAAACTACAAAACACATGCCCTCAACATGTCTTCGAGCGTCTGAATGGTACGCTCTGTCTGGCCGTCTGTCTGAGGGTGATAAGCTGTACTCAGTCTCACCTCTGTGCCCAAAGCTGTCTGGAGACCCTCCCAGAAATGTGAAGTAAACCTTGGATCTCTGTCAGACACAATCGAGACTGGAACCCCATGCAACCTCACCACATCCCGTATACATAATTGGGCCATCTTTAGGTATGTGAAAGACATACAGTATGGGATGAAGTGAGCCACCTTCGTCAGCCTATCTAGAATCACCCAGATCGCATCAAATCCTGAGGCCGTCCTTGGCAAGTGGGTCACGAAGTCCATAGATATGTGCTCTCACTTCCACTTAGGTACCTCTAAGCTCTTCAGCTCGCCACCAGGCCTCTGCCTTTCTGCCTTTACCTGCTGGCAGATCAAACATATTTTGACAAAAGTTATAACATCACGCTTCATGCGTCTCCACCAGAACTGACCACTTAGGTCATTATACATTTTTCTTCCTCTTGGGTGGATACTGAACCGGCTACTGTGAGCTCGCTCCAAGATTCCTTTACGCAACTTCGGCGTATTTGGGACTACCCAACGGTTGCCCAGTCTCAAGGAATCATCCTCAGCCACTCTAAACTTTGATGCTTGACCCTGAAGCACCAATAATGACCACCTCTGAACCTCATCATCCGACCTCTGGGCTTTCCTGATAGCCTCAAATATGTCTGGCTCAGCCAATAAGGTCGACACTCGCACCGGCGATGTGTCCACATCGAAATCATAGCCCAGATGGCAACAAGAAGTCATCATAGCTGATAAACTCATGGCATCCTCAGCAGTACTCTTCACCTTCCTACTTAAGGCGTCTGCTATCAAGTTTGCTTTACCAGGATGGTACTCAATTTCACAATCATAATCCTTGAGTAAATCCATCCATCTTCTTTGTCGCATATACAATTCAGCCTGTGTGAACAAAAACTTTAGGCTCTTATGGTCTGAATAGATGGTAAACATCGTACCATACAAGTAATGCCTCCAAATCTTCAAGGCAAATATAATGGCTGTCAGTTATAAATCATGGACTGGATACCTAGCCTCATGTGGCTTCAGCTGCCTCGATGCATAAGCCGCCACATGCTTATCTTGCATCAACACACAGCCCAAACCCTGTAATGATGCATCTGTGTACAAGGCAAACCTCTTATTCTCAGAAGGAATCACTAATACAGGTGCTGTAGTCAAACGACGCTTCAACTCTTGGAAGCTTTCCTCACAAGCTTCAGACCAAAAGAAAGGTACTCCTTTCTGAGTCAGCTGTGTCAGGGGTCTGGCAATCTTTGAGAAACCCTAGACGAAACGTCGGTAATATCCTGCCAAACCGAGAAAGCTCCGTATCTCGGGTACAGAAGTGGTGCAGCCCACTCCATCACAGCTTCAATCTTCCTGGGATCCACAGATATCCCATTGCTAGTTATAACATGGCCCAAGAACACCACACTGCTCAACCAGAACTCGCACTTGCTGAGCTTCGCATATAACTGATGATCCCTAAGGATCTGGAGTACTGTCCTCAAGTGCTTCACGTGTTCCTCTTCGGTCCGAGAGTAAATTAGTATATCGTCAATGAAAACAATGACAAACTGATCCAAATATGGTTGAAATACTCTGTTCATCAAACTCATAAAAACAGCTGGGGCATTCGTCACCCCAAAAGGCATGACTAGGAATTCATAGTGCCCATATCTAGTCCTGAAAGCTGTCTTCTGTACATCATCCTCTCGAACTCGAATCTGATGATACCCCGACCTCAGATCGATCTTACTGTAGAGCCTCGTACCCTGCAACTGGTCAAACAAATCATCGATCCTCGGAAGTGGATACATATTCTTTACTGTGGCTTTGTTCAGTTGCCTGTAATCGATGCACAGACGCATCGAACCATCTTTCTTTTTGACAAATAGAACTGGTGCACCCCAGGGCGATACGCTAGGGCGTATGTAACCCTTATCAAGGAGCTCTTGCAACTGAACCTTCAACTCCCTTAACTCCGCTGGTGCCATCCTATACGGGGCACGAGAAATGGCAGACGTCCCCGGTAGTAACTCAATCCCAAACTTGACCTCTCTCGTCGGTGGGAATCCAGGAATCTCTTCCGGAAAAACATCAGGAAACTCCGCCACTACGGGCACATCCTCGACGTTTAATTCTTTCCTCTTTTCCGTAACATCGATAGCATAGATGGAATATCCCGTATGGCCTCGTTCCAATAACTGTGCCATCTTGACAGCAGATATCAACGAAATCTTTGGACGGGAACCATCCCCATAGAATTTCCACTGGCCACCCATATCAGACCTGAATCGGACAGTCCTCTGCCTGTAGTTCACAACTGCCTGATACCTGTTCAGCACATCGATGCCCACAATGCAATCCAAGGCTGACATTCCCAGAACAATCAAATCCGACCTTAGCTCGTTGCCCTCAAAATAAATGAGGCCGTCATAAACAATCTGATCAGCAATCAAACTTCTTCCAGCGGGTGTCGATACTACAAGAGGCATGGGCGACGAAGAAGTGCATATGTGGTGCCTTTCCACAAAACTCGTCGACACAAAAGAGTGTGACGCACATGTATCTATCAATATAAAAGCAGGGTGCGTAAATAAATGACACATACCCGCTATAACCTCCTCCGGAGCCGCTGTAGCCTGCTCCCTTGTCAATGCATAAACCTGCCCCTGAGGTGGCCCCATAGGCTGACCTCCATACTCCTCGGTACAAACGGTGGCCTGTGTTGTACTGCTCTGTCCGCAGGCCTCCCCGCAGAGTTCTGTTGTCCCTCCCGATTGGGACATTGCCGAGCAAAGTGGCCCTTATTGCCACATACATAACAACCTACGCAGTCTTTCGTCGAATGTGGTTGCCCACAAAGAGAGCACGGGACTCTCCCAAATCTGCCTCCCTGAGACTGTCCTCCTCCTGACGGGGCGTCATTCCTACGGCTTCCTTTCCAACGATTCCCGGGCCTCTTACCACTGAACCTCGAAGCTGATGTGTTCCCCCTTGGCTTGAACTGATCACGCCTCGGCTTCAAATTATTAAAGGTAGATTTCTGAGGGGTGCTGGAGGTGGTACAGCGCCAGGATACGCACCAGCTCCCAGTTCGGCTAGCTCAGCCCGTGAAAGGCGTCATCAAATCAAGCAGGGGCCATAAGTAACCACCCTGTCATACAGCTCCGGCCTCAAACCTTTCATGAAAGTCCTCATCTTTGCCTGGGTATTCACAGCAATATGGGGCACATATCGGAGTAAAGAACAATAATGAAGAGCATAGTCCGATACCGGCATGGTGCCTTGCTTTAAGTTGGTAAACTCATCCTCCTTAGCCTGTCGTGCAGCAGCTGAAAAATAGCAGGTCAGAAACCGAGTTCGAAACATCTTCCAATTTATTTCCTGTCCTGAGCCTCTTGCTCTACCACTGTGGTCTTCCACCACATCAATGCCTTCTTGGCCAGTTGGAATTCCGCTAACCTTATCCATGCTGACTTCGCACATGGAGCTGCCACAAATATGTGTTCCATCCTTTCTAACCACTCCTCGGCCAGTTCCCCTGTCTCAGTTCTTTTGAACATCGGGGGTCGGTATGCCAGAAACTGAGCCAAACTTAGCTCCCCAGGTAGTAACTGTTGCTCAGAGGGTTCTTCGCCCAAGGCTGGCGGTGGTAGGGGATTTGTACACCCAGCACTTGCATTAACACTAATTGCATCACCCACTTCCACATTTGCTGCCATGCTGTAACACAAGGGTTAACAACAATGCCCAAAAGCAGTTCATATAATACATCGTTAGAAAACCATAACATGATAGTATATTAGTCATATACTTCATATGCAACATAAGCACAAAACATGTTTAAAAAGGAGCACCTAGCCAACTTATTGCTAAGGCTACCCTTCACTCATTCCCGGGTTCTCTAACCACTGCTCTGATACCACTAATGTAGGGTCTTCCTACCTTAACAGTGTTTTAATAACATAATATGGACTAAACATTGCATTAATGACATCTTAGAGTTCCGGTTGTTACGTGAGCTAACTGGATTACAGGCCAAAAATAAAACTTCAAAACTTATTAGTTACATTCCCATAAACGAATGCTAACATTTTAGATTTATACTACTCCTAGAGTAGATACTAATCAAATCCTGAATCCTACGCATCCTTGTGCTCTTTTAGCTCACTGCCTCAACCCGACCCTTAGCCCTTCAGTCCAAAAGTGTACCTACAGGAACAACCCATCATGAGCATGTACATCATTATTTAACATTATAAGAAAATGGCATATGAATAAATGCATGACATAACTGTTAGCATGTACTTCCTGGTTAATCGCATTAACCCACTTTTGTTGTCCCTGTTTCAAATATTCATGCATATAATCATTAAATCTTGACATAAATGATTAATATCATACTTCACTTATATGGCCATAATCAACAATGTTAATTAGAAATGGGAATGGGAATGTTTCTGGCCCTGTTATGTCAGCGGCATAATTGGCCCCCTCGCTCGACATATAGCGGTACTGTGATACCCCTCGCTACACCTTGATAGCGGATGTATCTCCTCGCTAGCTATGTCAGCGGTAAGTACCTTCATCGCTTGCCCATAACAACCACCGGAACACTCTACCATTCCCAATAACATAGTTTAACATACATCATCATCATCATCATATCCTCTTTACTTATCATAGACATCATAACATCTTTACTTATCATAAACATCATAGCATCATCATATTACATAATTACTTATGCAACCATTGCATAGTCATAGTATAGAAGTGTGTTTTACCGTCCGATGCCCGTACGTCTCTTACGTACCTTAATCTCAAAAGTGGAGAAGTTGAAGAACTTTATCTCCTTGAAGTTGTTGGTACCTAAGATGGTTCTACACAACCATACAAATCATTATTAGAAGCCAAATATAGTCCAAATACCAAAAATCCAACAAAAACATCATTTCTTACTATTCAGCAGCTGGCGATCGATCACTGCATCGAGGCGATCGATCGCCAGACTTCACTGGCTCGAGGCGATCGATCGCCTGCCTTCAATTTTTGCCACTGGTCTTCGGCGATCGATCGCTGCGTTTGTAGCGATCGATCTCCACCTGCTGTGTGCGCGATTTCTCCAGAATTACCAAGCACCTCATTTCATACCATCCAAACTTCAACAAAAAACATATAACATGCTTGAACAAACATGCTAAGGGCTACAATATACTACCATGAATGTATTCAAATCGAAGTTCCACCCAAACTTAAACCCACATGCATCAAAATCGCCCAACTCTATCACTACTCACCCAAGCTCTCTGAAAAACAGGGTATCATAATTATTTTTCCAGAATTTTCGAGCACTTCTTTTCATACCAACAAATCCACCCAATTAAACATGCATCATGCTCAAGTAAACATGCTAGTAGCTTCATAATAACACCATGTAGGTACTTAAATCAAAGGTTTAACAAAACCTAATCTAGCATGCATCATGTCATCCCCACAAAGTTCATACCCATTCAAAATCTAAAAAAAAAAACAGAGCAAGACATTTTACCCCTTTTTTTGTGCAAGAATTCTTCACAAATTTTCACAACTTCAATCCTTCCTTCTAGCAGTTCAAGGGACGTTTTTGGTGAGAGGAAAGGGGAGAGGAAGGAATGAGAATGAGTTGATTGCAAGTGATGAGTGGAAGCATGGGTTGATCAAGTGGGGGGATGGGTTGCCATGTGGGGGAGGTGGCTGATTAGGGGGGGTGTGGTTGGGGTGTCATGTGGTGTTTAATTGTATCCCGATATTTAGCACGATGTATTAAAATATCATCACGCGATATTTCATAGCATTACTTAATTAATACATCCCTTAAAACACCTAACATGCCCCCTAAATCATATCATCATAACATAAATATAACCCCCAATTTAAATGCACCACAACCCTTAAAACATATCGTAACCGTTTATGATAGCACATAAAAACATGGACATTTCGGGGGTATTACACCTATGGTTGCTGGTTTTGTGGTGACACTATTTTGTCTCTCTAGTGTTGGTTTATTGGTTCAGCTTCGGTACGGGGGCAATGCTTGGCTATGACTACTGGGCTTGTTTGTTTCACGCGTCATTCGGTAGTGCTCATTGGTCGATGAATTGCCGTAATGGATTGGATCGAGAGCTTGCTCATTTGTTGTTCTTATATCAGTTTACGTCTCCCATGTATCATTCTTTGTACGTTCATATATAATGGAAGACAGTTCCATTAGTCGACCTACTTCTGGGCGGAAGGGATTGAGGGGACCTGGTCTGGCCTTGGTGATATATGCACTGTTGCTGTCTAGTTCTAGTGCTTCTGCTGTGAAACACTTTGCCTTTAGACCTTCTAGTATGATTATAAATAGTTGGGTCTTAGTTATTTGTCAAGTTTGGCCAATGCTTTTGTCATGTGTGTAGTGTGTTTTGGCTGGAACTCAGTTGTAAATGTCATTGTGTTAATATGATTCATGTTTTTATATATATATAAAAAAAAAACCACAAAACTATTACCCTCTCTGCTATTTGAATTTCAATCGAAAGAGAATATTATAAGGCTTCCTTATTTAACAATATTTATAAAGTTTTGGATAGAACTTTTGTATAAAAGGCAAAATTTAAAAAAGTAAAAAGTAAAATATGTAACTATATAGAAAAATTAAGAGTTAAACTGGAACAAAGATTCATTTGATGTTATTCTTATTTCGAGGATATGCGTCAAAAATTACAACATATGTCACAATCTTATGAATTAAGGATGTTATCCTGCATAAAATAAACCGGGAAGAATCATACAATCCACTCCTTTGACTCCATCACTGTACGTGTATTATAAAAATATTAACACACATACGATTTCTTTATATTACACATAATTATACTCTCGTGATGTTTGCTTTATAATTATTGAGAAATATTAAGAATATATTTTTTTACTTTTATATATATTTTTTAAATTATTAAAATAAGATTATTTTTACATGATGAATATTTTATTTTATCATTGCCAAAAAATGTTTTGAAAAAATAAATAAATAATTTTTGAAAATATTGATTTCGATCACTGACATCGTAATTAGATTTTATATTGCATAAACATATTCAAATAAAAAATTTTAAAAATATAAATATAATTAAAAGCAAGTAGTGAAATTAATATAGTACGAGCTTTTAATGTGATGATTCAGTTTTATCAGCCTAAAATGTAAATATTTTAGCACAGAACAATATCTCAATTAATTAAAATTGGTGTGTGAAACAAATGTTGTTTAATTTTAATTTGCATAAGCATATCATAATAATTTTTTTAAAAAATGCTAAACATAATTATAAGAAAAGTAGTGAAAATAATATAGTATAAACTTGTAATGTTTTGGTTCAGCTTTTTTATCGACCTAAAAAAAGTAAATATTTTAGTACAAATAACATCCTAAGGGCATATTTAAGGGGTTGCAAATTGCCAACTAGGACAATTGCAAGTCCTAGTTAGGAATGGCAACGGGTCGGGTATGGGACGGGTTTGGCCAATCCCAGGACCCGCCCGCTACACATAAAACCCGGACCCGCCCCGCCCCGGTTCAAGTTTTTTTTTTTTTTTTTTAAAAAAAATTAGCTAGAAATCAAATTTGAAACACAAAAGTTGAGTTTTGTAATTAAATTTCATGTTTTCTCTAGTAAATATTTATAATAAGCATTGTAAAACTATCTTTAAACTACTAAATATTTATTAATTTGCTCTTATTTCCTTCAAAATGTCCAACTTCTTTAACATGAACACATGAATTTTGATATAAAATAAATAATGACATTTTAATGTTCAATTAAAGAAGTAAAATGTATAATCAATATCATATTTGTTTTAAAAAAAATAAAAAAATGTATTGTGGGGCGGGTCCGGCCAATCCCAGGACCCGCCCCGCCCCGCTTCCAAACTCGGTTGAAGCGGGTCCAGACCCGCCCCGGCGGGGTGTTCAATGCGGGTTCGGGTCTGGACCCGTCCCTTTGCCATCCATAGTCCTAATTGTCAATTACAACCACAATTGCATGGCTAAGGGGGACAATTGCTAATTTGCAAGATTATAAATTTAGCAATTGCACTTGTAGTGCCATGTGGCATTGCAAGTGCAATTTTTTTTTTAATAGTTTTTAATAAATTTAAAAATTGATTTCTTAAATATTATAAATATAATTATTGTAAATAGTATCTGATGTGATCCGTTATTTTCTATATTCTGTAAAGTAGGTGTAATAGAAAATAAAATAGGAGACACCATGATTTTTTACGTGGAAAACCCTCAAGAATGAAGGAAAAACCACGGGACCTAGTCCAGTATAAAATTCCACTATCAATATTGATGATTTACATTCTATTTTCATACAAGAATTGGGCGATTAAAATGAAAGAAAAATGCATTCTCTCCCCGCCCCTGGAACGTGAGATCTCCTCCTAAATGCACCATTAACCCTCCTTAAATAAGGAAGTCCTAGCCTATAATTCAGCCACCTTCCCTTATTCTAGCCTTTATAATCGGCCCTCACTTCTCCCTCAATCGTGCTCCACAATTGCTCCCATGATCATGCCATAACTACTCCCAAATCAGATATGTTAAAAGCATGTCCTGAAAATCCGGGTTGATTAACCGTTATGACCGGGTCTTATGCCACTATTTGACTACGTGGACCCAGCAAGGTAATATCCTCTTCGGGTATTTTCCTGTTCGGACACTTTCTTGTTCGGTAATGATTTTACCCGATGTGGTCTAATTTCCCCACCACATCACATCACCCCCCTAAAGTAAAGCAAGATGAGCGAAGTCGAGATATTGGTTTATATACATGGGGTAAAATCATTGTTGTTGTTTCAATGAATTCTATGGAACTTGTGAAAAATAAATCCGAGGTAATACCCAGTGAGAGGTAGGCCGAAATCCCGGGAAAACTAGACTGTGAGAAATCTGCTAGAATCATAATAAGCTGAGTGCAGCTTTGTAGCCCTTACAAGTCTTATGAGCCGGTTTCAAGCCATGAAATATGAAATCCGAGTTCGAGAATTAATATCTACCCAAGCAGATAAAGCTCATAAGATATAACCGAGCTTCCAGAGATAATAGATAAGCATCCCGAACAGATAAAATACGCCTGAACTCCAGTATATAAATCTCGATCAAATAAAGCTCGTGCAGAGTGCCAGAATTATTGTTCATGCGGAGCAAGTAATGCCCATCTTGAGCACCAATAATATATCTGAATTCCTCGAACATCCCATCAAATAGCAATCCAGAACTTCTAAAACACTGCTAATAAAGAATCCTTCCCTAACAACGAACATTAAAAATATCCAGGGCAAATAAAGCTCGTCTGGAGTAAGAATTATCCCGAGCAAATGAAGCTCATCCGAATTCCATCATTAATGGAGTCTTAATAATATGCATCAATCCAAGCTCAACCAATCTCCAGAGCTAATAATTAACACGAGCAAATAAAGCTCGGCTTGAAATAAGAAATTAAGTAAAGCTCATCCTGAACATCAACAATAATACATATGAGCTCACCCCACTCAATAACCATCCAGAACTTCTGAAACACCGATAAAGAATCCATCCCGAGCAAATAAAGCTCGTCTGAA
This sequence comes from Haberlea rhodopensis, assembly GCA_907163345.1. NCBI lineage: Eukaryota > Viridiplantae > Streptophyta > Magnoliopsida > Lamiales > Gesneriaceae > Haberlea > Haberlea rhodopensis. The sequence continues at coordinate 936,525 of CAJQUN010000054.1, read as the reverse complement.
ATAATAAATATCACAAGCGAGTATAGCTCGTCTGAATTCCAGAAATAGCAAGCATCCGATCAAATAAATATAATCAAGCTCAATGGGAAACATCCTGAGCAAAGAAATATAACCGAGCTCCAGGGAAAACATCACGATCAACAATATAACGTACTCGAACATCCGGAGCAGATAGATATGATCGGGCTCGAGAGAAATATCCCGAGCAGCTAAATATGATCGGGCTCGAAGGAACCATCCCGATCAGATAAATATAACTGAGCTCCAAGAAAATATCCCGAGCAGATAAAATAAATCGGGCTCCAGGGAAAACATCCCTAGCATAATAACATTGATAATTTTAAATTTAAACGTGGACCAAACATCCCGATCCCACAAGTAAACCGAATAGGTTCGCTACCCCGAGCACAGTAACATTTATAATTTTAGTTTAAACATGGACCAAACATCCCGATCCCACGAGTAAACCGAACAAGCTCGCACCCCCGAGCATGAATCACTTAGTCACGTTTTAGGTTCAAATACATACCAAACATCCCGATCATGTATTTAACCCGCCAACAACGGACAATAAATAAAATAAGCTCGCAACCCCGAGCATGAATCACTTAGTCACGTTTTAGGTTCAAATACATACCAAACATCCCGATCATGTATTTAACCCGCCAACAACGGACAATAAATAAAATAAGCTCGCAACCCCGAGCATGAATCACTTAGTCACGTTTTAGGTTCAAATACATTCCAAACATCCCGATCATGTATTTAACCCGCCAACAACGGTCAATAAATAAAATAAGCTCGCAACCCCGAGCACGAATCAGTTAGTCACGTTTTAGGTTCAAATACATACCAAACATCCCGATCATGTATTTAACCCGCCAACAACGGACAATAAATAAAATAAGCTCGCAACCCCGAGCACGAATCACTTAGTCACGTTTTAGGTTCAAATACATACCAAACATCCCGATCATGTATTTAACCCGCCAACAACGGACGATAAATAAAACAAACTCGCAACCCCGAGCAATAATCACACAGTCACGTTTTAGGTTCAAATACAGACCAAACATCCCGATCCTGTATTTAACCCGCCAACAACAGACAATAAACAAAACAAGCTCGCAGCCCCGAGCAATAATCACACAGTCACATTTTAGGTTCAAATACAGACCAAACATCCCGATCCTGTATTTAACCCTCCAACAACGGACAATAAATAAAACAAGCTCGCAACCCCGAGCAATAATCACACAGTCACGTTTTAGGTTCAAATACAGACCAAACATCCCGATCCTGTATTTAACCCGCCAACAACGGACAATAATAAAACAAGCTCACAACCCCGAGCAACAATCACTTCGTCCCGTTTTAGCTTCAAATACAGACCAAACATCCCGATCCTGTATTTAACCCGCCAACAACGGACAATAATAAAACAAGCTCGCAACCCCGAGCAACAATCACTTCGTCCCGTTTTAGGTTCAAACACAAACCAAACATTCCGATCCTGTATTTAACCCGCCAACAACGGACAATAAATAAAACAAGCTCGCAACCCCGAAACATCAATAATAGAACGTACTCGAACATCCCGAGCATCAATAATAAAACGTACTCGAACATCCCGAGCACCAATAATAAAACGTACTCGAACATCCCGAGCACCCATAATAGAACGTACTCGAACATCCCGAGCACCCATAATAGTACGTACTCGAACATCCCGAGCACCCATAATAGAACGTACTCGAACATCCCGATCACCAATAATAGGCCCTTACTGCTAGATTGCACGCCCGAACTATCGTGCACTAAGGTTGACCTGAAATAATTCAACTCAAAATGCATATATAGGAATTTAATGTAACAGTTGGGAAGATATAACCGTAAATCGGGCATGTAGAGTGAACACCGGATTCAAGGTCAACTGTTAGGTTGGATACGTCATGAGCTTGGCAACGATGAGATAGAGGCCGAGGACCTGATGTCCCATACAACTTCTTTCTATTTCACTTAGTTAACTGCACCTGCTGATGAGAAATTCACTCAAAGTGATTTCAAGTAATAGAATGCTAAATCATGAATTTCATAAAATCCCAATTAGCAAATTGAGGTATCACTCAATTTTTTCACCTAATCTATGTACTGAACCGTGGCTGAGCTAAATCATAGATGAGGCCGAACTAAACTGGGCTAAAATTCAGAACTCATAAAATCATCAAATTTTATCAAATCAGTATATAAAATTTCCAGACGCTTTGGGATTGCAAATAGCTAGATCCGTAAGCATAGTTCACATAATGCTAGTAAATACGATATGACAAAATAATGTGGCTTTGCCTTTTACTAAATGACAAGTCTCAAATTCATATCTAAAGTAGTAGAGCTCGTCACATGGTATAATGAAATAATTAACACATGCTAGCACATTTCACAAATGCAAAGCAATATATGCAGGACTTAAGCAAGTCATATTTCTTGACACAACATGTATTTGTTAGCTCATGGCGTGATAACTACAATATAATAAGTAATCAAAATCAATACTTATCTGTTTAGTAGGCCAAGAATGAGTTGCAGGTATTAAGGCGATGGTTCTCAAAATCTTCATTCTTCCCTTGAGGCAAAAACATCTGGGAGATTTTTAAAGCGTCAGACTTTTGATTAGGGACATTGATTGCAGGCTGGCTCGAAGAATGCTTATAAACGCCAAGGCTCGAAGATGCTTGTAACTAGAGAGATGGTCGTGTCTGCTATAGTTCTTCAGACTGCAGAATTCTCCAGAGTACCATCTCATACATTCAGACAATCATAATTAGTTTAGAATTTTTTTCCGTTGGAATCGAGAAAAAAAAGGGAGATGGACCAGAAGAGGTCGGAGAGATTGACGACAATATCAAGGTGTGCCCATGAGTTTTCAAATCAAATATTTTTCCTCCCAGTCACCATCAGAGTTGGTTCCATGACCATTGAAGCTACTTGATTATCTTGCACCAAAGATCATCAGATAGCCCGACATGCAGATTCTGATCCGACGGCGGCGAAAGGTGAATTTCTTGTGTCTCGGGGTTACGACGATGATATGCATCATGGTTTTATGGCTCTGGGTATTGCTGAAACCCCATTTTGGAAGTTAGCTCCTGTGTACATTTTATCTTTCGAGTGGTGGCAAGCATTTCATGGGTACATTCAAACTTGAAGATGCTTGTAGATAAAAAAAATGATAGTCAATCCACGAAGGGTGCCCTCGGCGCGCATGTTAGTCATCCAGAATTGAATTGAAATTCTTGTTGGTGGATAGCCCTCCAAGGAACCTAATTTCTTAATTCATACCACTCAAAACAAAGCCATGATAATCAAAATATAGAATTAATAATAAAAATCGGTAAGAAGCAATAGTTGACGTCAATCGAGCGCAAGGTGCATAATTAATTATATTGTTACTTTTGAATGACATATTCATCCTCTCGAGCTTTTCTGAAGTAGCATTATTCACTCCTTGTAAGTTGCTATGTTTCTTTAAAACCAGCCCATGAACCAAAATAAATTAACAGTACTAAAGACATGCAATTTTCCTTCAGAACATATTAAGAAACGGACAAGAAGAATGTCAAGTTCCTATATTCCCATGGTTAATGAGATTTCATGCAGATAGCAATTTAGTCATCCCCTAATCCATATATTGAATATTTGTAAACTTGGGGGACACGATCCAATGATTTTTGAATTACCAGCAAATTGGCATGTACCAAAATAATTTACCATGTATCATCATCATATTTGTTTCAACTTTTGATTTTTTTTTTTTTCAACAAACTTATTCCCAACACCAATGATGATTATATTACAGCTATCCATATAATCTTCTCAATGCAATGAACAAGAGTAATTTTGATTACATAATGTAGGCTTATCTGTCGTAGGTGTGATGTTCGGTGGTGCCTTCAATTTATATTATTGAACCGGACAAAGCTATCGTACTTAAAATATCTTGGCCAATTGATTCTCGTGAATTCCACCGGATCCCACGCAACAAAGCTATAACCTTTGCTCTCCACGAAATAATGACATCCAATGAAGATCATCCACCAACTTGAATGTCTTGGATGAAAATGGAGGAATTGTAATGCTACAAGAACTCCAAAGGCTACGGCCTTGCGAACAAATTATCCACTCGTTGTCCCACCTTCCATTACACTTTCTCGTATAAGTGCAGCAGAGGTGGAAGAGCGGTAGATTCAACAAGGAATTGATCAACCCCCAGAAAATCATGTAACCAATCCATATAACAATGCAAATGGCCGACCGAATACAAAAATTCAGAGTAACTGCTTCAAAATGCAATTTGAAATAACCCGTAGGCGCGACCACCGCTGCAGCCGAGGATGCATCACATCCAAGCAACAGAAGAAACCGAGAATCCATTAGCTTTTGCTCATCCAAAAATAGATCCTTCAGCCATCGGAATGCACTGTGCGTGCAAACCACCGCAAGACGAGCTAGCAGAGCGGAGATGAATATCGATCTGTTGCTGGTGAGGAACACCACCATAGCCGCTAACAATTTTTTCCTTCGCAAAGACTCGAAAATGTCTTGGTGAGCACAGGGACAAGAGAATCACCGATATCGTCCTCGCTTTCAACGTGTAAATTGAGTTATTTTTGCAGTCTGCTTTCGAAGCATAAAAGCGTGTCATTTAGGGCAAAGGATTTTATCGTCAAATGGCATTGCTTTAGTAAAAACCACCCGATGCTTCAGAACTATGTTAACTCACGCCCCCATAGTAAATACTCGAGTTCCAGAATCTTCATCCAGTATAAAATTCCACTATCAATATTGATGATTTACATTCTATTTTCATACAAGAATTGAGCAATTAAAATGAAAGAAAAGTGCATTCTCTCCCCGCCCCTGGAACGTGAGGTCTCCTCCTAAATGCACCATTAACCCTCCTTAAATAAGGAAGTCCTAGCCTATAATTCAGCCACCTTCCCTTATTCTAGCCTTTATCATCGACCCTCACTTCTCCATCAATCGTGCTCCACAATTGCTCCCATGATCATGCCATAACTACTCCCAAATCAGATATGTTAAAAGCATGTCCTGAAAATCTGGGTTGATTAATCGTTATGACCGGGTCTTATGCCACTATTTGACTACGTGGACCCAGCAAGGTAATATCCTCTTCGGGTATTTTCCTGTTCGGACACTTTCTTGTTCGGTAATGATTTTACCCGATGTGGTCTAATTTCCCCACCACATCAGTATCCTTAAAGGATATAAATATTATATAAAGAATATAAATATTATATTTATTGATATTATATTTAAAATTAATATTATTATTATATAACTATTATATAAATATAATATTTATAATTAAAGTATAAATAATATAAATATTATTATTATATAAATTATATAATAATAGTTATTTTAAATATTATTATTATATAACTATTATATATTAATAATATATTTTATTAAAGTATAAATTTGAAGAATAATTTATAAACATGATTTTAAATAAATATAAAATATTGAATATTTATTATATATATGAAAACAATATATTAAAATATTAATAAAATATTGAGTGGGTCCATTCATTGAAATTGAAATGAATTGTAGGGATAAAAATGGTTTTGAAATTGTTGAATGGTGTAATTATAAAAGTTAATGTGGTCCACTTTTGAAATTGTTTTGTAATTGAAGGGATAAAGATGACTTAATTAATTAAAATTAAACATCTATTTCACATACCAATTTCTTTAACACACACACACATCCTCTCTCACACACCATCACACCCATCTCTCATACAACTCTCACACACACAACTCTTTCACACATACACACACAATAAACCTCTCACACACACACACCATATGTAGGGCCTCTCTACCTTAAATGCGGAGTAAAGACATAAGTAGAGCTAACCATGCATAAATCAGAGTATAAAGTTCATGTTGATGACTTGAACTATTAGGATTACATTGCCAAAATAAAATTCCAAAAAGGATTAATTACATTCAAACTAAATGAATGTTAATCATGTAGCTTTACACTACTCCTGGAGTAGAGATTATACGAAAGAATCATGTCCTTCTATACCAAAAGCACTACTCACAAGCTCACCGCATCAACCGGGTCCTTAGCCTTTCATGCCAAAATGTACCTACAGGAACAACCCCAAAACCATGAGCATATAATAACCATAATCATACCAACAAGATTATGATATAAGAATGCATAACCGTAAATACAAATCACTTTATGTAATATATGCACTTAAAAGCTCCCTTTGGTTGTCCCTGTACCACAGCATAATCAATAGATTGTAATGCCAATAATGTTTGTCATGACATGTACCATTTCCATCAATGCCAATAACCAATTTCCAAGTCTTATTATATCAGTGGCATAATACCCCTCGCGTTAATATGACAGCGACAATAATACCCATCTCGTCGACAATACAAGCGGCAAATAATATCCCTCGCTATAATATGACAGCGGCATTATCCTTCGCTTCGACATATTAGCGACAAATATTCTATCATAGCTACGGTATGACAACGGCAAGTATTCTTCATCGCTACGCCATGAAGGCGTCAAGTATTCTTCATCACTGAAATATAACATCGACTTACAATCACATGCATCAATGCATCCAATGTGTGTATGCAACTATAATGCATCAACCAATATGTGTATGCAACCATAATGCATAACCCAACTAATATATGCAACCATAATGCATAATCCAATACGTAAAAATACATTTTATCGTCCGATGCCCGTACGTCTCACTACGTACCTTTGTTCCAAAAGTGGAGATGTCGTATGACTTTATCTCATTGGTTGTGTTGCTACATGTGATGGTTCACTTGAGCTTCAAAACTAGCAAGAAAACAAGCCACAAGGTTTTGAAATCTCCTCCTCCTCTTCCTCCTCTTGCTAAAAACGATTTTGGGGTTGGGGATAGGGTTTGGGAGTGATTTGAGAGATGGGAGTGATTGAAGTGTAAAAAGGGGTAATGGGTATAGGGGTTAATTAAAACATGTCCCGGTATTTAGCATGATGTATAAAATATCCCAACATGATGTTTTAAAAGCATTTTCCAAAAAATGCACCAAAATCTCAATTAAACATGCTTTACCAAAATAATTAACACCCACCCCAAAAAGACCATGCTATTACTCAATTTTCCCAACATGCATCACATGCACCCTAAAATGCATTACCAGGTCACGCCCACCGCATGACTAAGCATTTCACCATAATAATTAATTCAACACCAAATTAATTAACACCATTATTATCACATAAACATAACTAATGCCCAAATGCACATAATTACTTCGGGGATATCACACCATATAAAACACACACACAAACTGACACACACACAAAAACGCATACATGATATGCGTTTTTTGTATGTGTCAGATTTTTTTAATTAAAATATAATATTTTCTTAAAAATAAAACGCATAGGTGGTTATGCGTTTTATGATACTTTGTTAAAAAATATTAACATTATTTTTTAAATTTTTTTTTTAAAATCTGCAATATTTTTTTCAAATAATAAATTTAACATGTAGTGCTTTGATCAGTCAAAAACAACAAAGCACATGGTATTTCTGGATTAATCCCAAGTTTGGGTCCCAAAATTAATAAAAGAAATGAATGATAATCAAATTCAGTAAGAAGAGACTATACGAAATGTAGAAGAAAAGAGGAATAATATTGTGGGCTACATGATAATTATAATGATTCATAATCACAGTGGTTGAAATTTAGGTATCTTTAGTCCATCTAATACATTATAACTATGCATACACTAGCCATCTACAAATTCGGAAAATACGAGTTCAGTTATATCCGAACTCAATATTAAAACAAACTATATTTTAAATAAAATATATATAAACTAACATATCAACTATGGTAGACCAATTATATTGAGTTGGTCTATAAAAAAAAATTAAACAGGTCCATACAAAAATATCCCAATACATTTGACATGTTATAGGCACTTCGTATACAAAATTACAAATCTCTTCCTTAAATATGTACTAATTACCTGTTTTGTACATGTCATTATATATATTTTAGAACAATCTTAAAGTACTGTTAGATATGACTTTAAGTTTGTTAATGATAGAAATAAAATAAACACATAAACTACCAATCATTTTAGTAAAATCTATCATATTGAATTGGTATATAAATAATGTTCAAATCGGTCCATACACAAATTTTTCCAATACATTGGACATATTTATAAGCATATTTAGTATATAAAATTACAAATCTCTTCCTTAAATATGTACTAATTACATGTTTCGTAGATGTCATTATTTATATTTTAGAATAAGCTTGAAGTAGATGTGTTAGATATGACTTTAAGTTTGTTAATGATAGAAATTTCACTCTTTTGATGTACATATACATTAACATAGAGTACAAAGAGTATGACAACAACAACTACTATAATACATTTAATCTTGGATTGTAATACACTACCTAAACCATATAAGGAATCGAGTAGGATTGCGCATATGCATCATTTTTCTCCAAGAGCTTTTTTCGGTCAGAATGTTGATCCATTTGGACTCAAAATTTTTGTATATAAACTTTGCGCTACGTCTACTTCGGTCGTTCCCTTGCTATCGTGAAATGGTCGAAATTCATGGAATGTGAAATCCTAAATTTAAGTTTGACAAATGACTTCAAATATAAGAAATTCTACATTTCTATCGGCAATTTCCCCAAAAAAAAAATAAAAAAGACAATTAGTTAGTTTTTAATAAAACAAACAACTCTTGATAATCTAATATTTATTCAGCAAGATGTAGCTATCAAGACTTAATTTATAGGACCAAAGGCAATTGAAATAACATGCAGTCTTCACTAATTAATGTCATTATCAAAGTAACACTTGCAACTTTGTCACGCAAAGCATAATCAGTTGTGACTTCCCTTTCTTGATCACTATTATTTAGTTTTTCATATATATATATATATATATATATATATATATATATATATATATAAAGTTATATATTGAGCATGAAAAAGGGGTACAAAAGAAATTAAGTTGTCCCAAATAAATGCAACATCAAGGGATACCTATAAGTTAAATGTCTATTTGTTGTGTGTTTACAAATGCTTCTCATAAACGCTTATCTGTTTTTCAGACCAAAAGAGTCGATTTTGGGTGCTTGATTTCCTTGTTTCTCTAAAAAAACAGATAAAAACATAAGCATGAAAGTACGTAATGAGAGCTTCTAATTGCATTAAGTTGATGAGTAACAATTTTGTAATTAATCAAAGTTCGTTAAGCTGTTTTTTTATTTTAATATTAAACACTCAATATTTTTTTTTCTTCTTCAAAGCAATTTTTTCCAATATTGAGTAAAAACAACATAAAAATGTTTTGAATAAACAATTGCAAACCTCTTTTGTTTCCCCCATCAACCCTTAAATAAATAAACAATAATATTAAGCCTAAAAAGGTTTTTTGAATATATTTGCTAATATTTTTATGATATTTGCTAAAATAGATTTTTTATGATATTTTTATTAAATAAAAGAATACCCGAAAATGATCAAATAGTTAATTAATGATACGATGCTTAATAATATTGATATATTCTGATCAGTTGAATGAGCTTGAAATTCTTGGTTAATTTGATAATAAGACACATTTCTTAAAAAGGAATCTTAAATATGAATAATATGGCTTGTCCTTATGTTATCTTTTCATTGTTTTGAGTTTTTTTTTTTTTTTTTGGGTTGTCTCATCAATAAGGAGGGGAGTCGGATGACAATCCAACGTGCTAAGTCTGAGTTCTTGGTGGTTGGCTAAAGATTAAAGAGAAAAAGAAGGGAATAATTTTATTAGCCATAAAAAAAAACGATGGGTGAATATATGAAATCAGATTTAATCCATAAGCATCATTAATGTGAAGCCATTAAAGTCTTAATCACATAGTCAATGGGATTAGATTGGCATTTGGTTGATAAATCACATCTTGTCGAGCACTAAGACGAGAGATCCTTTGCCACATTATTCGTTGTGTTTGGACAAACCTATTTATTATATTGGCTAATAACCATTCAATAATTTCTTTTAAGCTTTGATTACATTAATAATTTAATCTTATAAAATATTGGAATTTTCTTGCATAAAATAGACTAATCTTGTACCATGCTATTTACCCAATATATTTGGAGTCTTGACGTGGGCACGATTGATGAAGTTAACCCAGCACTCGAACTGACCCAATTACTGAGTTGAGGATTTGCCCTTCACCACCACAAATTTGAGCCCATTTACAATGTAAGCCCAACTGTAACATAACCCGAATTGTAGACAAATCGATAATTTTGAGTAAAACACTCGACGAAAAATTTAAGGTTGTGTTTGGATCGAATAATTTGATCTCGATAAAATAATTTGATTTAAGCAATGATCTAAAGCATAGATATACAATATATATATATATATATATATATATATATATTTAGTGAGTGATTTTTATAATGTTAAAGGTATGTTGGTGCTGGACGAGGGCATTGCAATTAAGGGTATTATCAACCAAACCCATGTTAAAATCACCGCCAAATATCATTTTTTGAAAAAAACTTTTAATATAGGGTTATTTGTCCAAAAATCTCCTTTTATAGGAGAGGAGCTATGCAACAAACACAGAAGAAACACTAGACTAAGATCTTGTAGAAACATAAGCCATTACAAGTAAAATCACAAAACTTATCTAAAATTTGGATAACGAGTGAGCTTGTTTTTTTAGCTTGAATCCGCCCCTTCAATTGTCTTTTATTGGTCCTGATGAATTAGGCGGGACAGTTAAAAAACTGAGTTCTCCAATTTTTTTTTTTTTTTAAAAACATGATCTCCCAGTGTTATTCTACGTCGAGGAGGGTAGGGGTGCTTATTGGCCTGAACCGGTCCGGTCCGGACCGGAACCGGCCGGTTCCGGGGCCGTTAAGGTCTGAACCGGTCCGGTCCGGTAAGGAACCAGATCGGTCCCGGTTCCGGGCCGAACCGTCCGTTTGGTTTTTTTTTTTCGTATTTTTTTTCGTATATAACCTTGGTGCACGGAAATATAACCTTGGTGCACGAAAATGATAAAAAGTAATTGGTGCACGAAAATCATAAAATGTAACTGGTGCACGAAAATATAACATTGGTGCACGAAAATCATAAAAAATAATTGGTGCACGAAATGATTAAAAAGTAACTGGTGCACGAAAATTATAAAACAATAACTGGTGCACGAAAATGATAAAAAGTAACTGGTGCACGAAAATATAACCTTGGTGCACTAAAATATAACACTGATGCACGAAAATACAACACTGGTGCACGAAAATATAACCTTGGTGCACTAAAATATAACACTGATGCACGAACATACAACCTTGGTGCACTAAAATATAACACTGATGCACGAAAATTAACACTGGTGCACGAAAATCATAAAATGTAACTGGTGCACGAAATGATTAAAAAGTAACTGGTGCACGAAAATTATAAAACAATAACTTGTGCACGAAAATGATAAAAAGTAACTGGTGCACGAAAATATAACCTTGGTGCACTAAAATATAACACTGATGCACGAAAATACAACACTGGTGCACGAAAATATAACCTTGGTGCACTAAAATATCACACTGATGCACGAACATACAACCTTGGTGCACTAAAATATAACACTGATGCACGAAAATTAACACTGGTGCACGAAAATCATAAAATGTAACTGGTGCGCGAAAATATAACATTGGTGCACGAAAATCATAAAAAATAACTGGTGCACGAAATGATTAAAAAGTAACTGGTGCACGAAAATTATAACACAATAACTGGTGCACGAAAATATAACACTGGTGCACGAAAATTAACACTGGTGCACGAAAATATAACACTGGTGCACTAAAATATAACACTGATGCACGAAAATACAACACTGATGCACTAACTTTGTGTAAATTTCGTGCATCAGTAGCTGATTTTAATTTCGTGCATCAGTTACTGATTTTTCGTGCATCAGTTACTGATTTTCAATCTTTTCGTGCACCAGTTACTTTAAAAATTTTCGTGCAACAGTTATTTTTGCCCTTTTTTTTAAAAAAAAAAACTTTTCAAAAACTTTTATTTATTTTTTATTTAATGTTGTAAATGTTTCCCCAATATTCATCACAAATTCAATATATTCATTCTTCATTTCATAATATAGATGCATACAAATAATTGTAAAGAGATAGCAATTAAAAAATCAAAATAAAAAAATATTGCTGTTTAGCACTCTTCATAATTGATAAGTATTGTTTTTGCGTTTTCTTCTTCTTGCTCGTCATAATGGTTTACGAATTCGTCAACCGCCCCATCTCTTCTGTTCTTACATTCTGCTTCAAACCAATCTTTAAGTAACGTGAGCATGCATAACGAATCAGCAGAGAGACTACTTCTGTATTCTCCAATAATTCGGCCACATGTTGAGAATGCAGATTCAGAAGCGACGCTTGAAGCTTGTACCGCATACACGTCTCTAGCCATTTTGGCAAAGATAGGGAATTGTGCCGCATTTGACTTCCACCATTGTAACACGTCGAAGTTGTCTTCCGTTACAAATTGATAATTTAGATAAATTTGAAACTCAGTCGACGTGCTAGTAGTGGCTCCGGATGGCACGAGTCGGTTGTCTACTCGCTGCTGTAGTGGCTCCGGATGACTCCACTTGTTGTCTCTCTTGGGCTTGGGCAGCAGGAGGTTCGACAGGTTGCTCGGGTTGTTGTGGTTCGACATTCATAGAGGAACAACCAACATTGAGGTCAGCAAAAAAATCATAACTTTCATTTAACTCAGGTATTGGTACGGGCAAATTCATTGCCGAAGATGAACTCAGTGATAGACGACCCGGGACGAGACCCCGACTACGACCAGCGCCACTGCTAGATGAAGATGCCATTATTATATATAAATTGTAGATAGCACAATCAAGAGAAAAATATGAGATTGAAGTATAGAATTGTGAGAAGAATGGATTGTGAGAAGAATGAATTGTGAGGAAAAGAATGAAAAATATGCACATATTTATAGATTTCAAAAAAAAAAAAAAAAAATTAAAAAAAAAAAATAAATTGAACGTTGGAAACGGCTTTATAGCCGTTGCCAACGTTCAACATGGCAACGGCTATAAAGTCGTTGCCATGCTGAACAAAAAAAAAATTTATTTTTTTATTTTTTTAAATGTTACCGATTCCGGTTTCGGAACCGGTTCCAAACCGGTAGCACCGGGTGCTACCGGTTTGGATTTAAAAAATCGCCCCGGACCGGTTCGATACCGGTTCCGGGGCGGACCAAAACCGGTTAGTCCGGTTCCGATTTTGGATCGGACTAACCGGTCTGGTTTCGGACCGGGTCTGGATCGACCCGGTCCGATAAGCACCCCTAGAGGAGGGTCATTTTTTTAAAAGAATTTTTTTAAGGTTAGTCACCAAAATTTCTCTAAATTAGGCTCTCCTAAAATGATATAAGGCCCACACATGATCTCTCCAGGTCGAAGGCTTAAACATGGTTAAATTGGCTTTGAATCCTGTTATTTGGAATTTTGGTAGAGTGTCTTTCCAGATTAACAATAACTCCTCCCCCACAGTAGGATGAGCTGTCCTGAAATAAAACGGGTTAGAAGGGGGCCAGAGAAAGTTCTCCGACGGATACCCTCCGATGATCAAGTCAATATATGGAGAAAAAAGGTTAAGGCTTATGCAAAACTCTTATCAGGAAAAAATTCTCATTGTGAATGACAAACCTAGTATATGTATATATATATATATATCATGCGAGGTTTGAGAGGAAACCTGTAATTGTCTGAGCATTTTGGGGACCACCAACAACTGTTGCACGTCATGCAGCCTTTAAGATCTTATTCGTACCTGGAGATATAGTCCACGTACTTGCCATGCGAGTTGTGCCCTGGTTGGTTGATCCTGATATGAGGGACCACACTAACGACTAGGGATATCTCCTCACATGAGGACCACACTAAGGGTACATGCTAGTCTCCTATCCTGGCTTAGCGCAGTAAAATTCATGCCTAAAGTGACTCGACATTCCGGTCAAGATAGTGAGTGCCCATTGAGCTCAGACATCGAGCTCATACGACAAGAGTATGCCTAGCTGAGGTGCTGGGTTGAGGACATACTTTCGTGCTGCATTGATTCTAGCTCAACGAAATATAGGCATGTCGGGCTGGGCTTCAAGGGGCATTAGATCGGCATCCGTACCAGTCAGATCCCTAGGAGATCCGTACTGGGCCACAAGTAGAGGAGATGGGTCATGTTATTCCCGAGGAGTTAGGGTCAAGACCGTACTGATCTCACACCGGGATATCACCAGTACCCCCTCTAGTCGAACTAGAGTATCGTTGTTCTAGACTATCAGTAAGTCAGGTTGAGACCCAAACTGAGATGATATGAGATTCAAAAGATCTTTTAGATCTTGATTTGACATGTGGTCAGTAAGATATGAATGCTGACGTACGCAACAATCAGAGGGGCTGCCACGTGTTAGCATCTGAGCCTGAGACCTTTGATCTCCCTTGATCTAAACCTTTCACATGAGCATGGCCCAAACGGCCCATTCTCCCGACCACTTATAAATTCCCCCACTCCTCTTCATTTGCACCACTTTCTCTCACTGCTCGCTCCTTCCTATTCTCCTTGAACGCTCCGAACTTTGTAAGTTTTTTGCTTTCTTTATACTTTTGTTTTATTTTCCTTCATGTCAGACTCGACCTTGTCCATCTCCAAGTCCGCTCTCCTGGGATCGGTTGAAGATGCCTCGGGTCGGGGCTTTCCAGCTCTCCGACCCGTAACGAAGGTCCCGTGGAGGAAATCGTCACCACCTCACCTCTTCTCCAAGTCCCTCCTCGGCTTAGTAATGAACCACCCCCACAAAATTTTGAGGTTGATCATTGGGATCTGGTTCGGGCTGGGCTCCCGTGGTATGAGGTTCTTAGCTCCCGAGTTTCGGTTGAGGCTGAGCCTCTGCTCCGTTCTCACTTTATTCCCCCCCGAGCGTATGAATACCTAGGTCCGGTGACCGTCCCCACGTTCCCCAGTGGGGTTTTTCCCTTTCTTTATTGAACAACTTAGGAGTGGGTTGCGCTTTCCTATCCATCATCTATACCAAGATATCTCTAGTTTTTTCTGCTTCTCCCTTAGCTAGCTTAGTCCAAACTCTTACCAGAGCATGATCGTGACTGCTGCGCTATTTCAATCCCTGAATCTCCCACTCTCTCCTCCCCTTCTGCACTATTTTTTTCACGTCAAGAATACGACATTTCCTGGCCTATTCTACTTTGGGGCTAGGCCGTCGTGTAAGTTTGTGGAAAAAATCCCGAGTACAAAGAAGAAATTTTCCATCAGAGGGTTATGACGGCTATAGGGGTCGACAATTCGATACGACGGTCCATATCCGAGAGGACGTATTCAGGCGCTATAGGCTGAGCTCTTACCTAGCTAGCCCTTCTCCTGGTATGTCCTCACTTGCCTCACTCTTCCACTTGTGTTAACCCTTGTTATTTTTCTTACCATTTTATTATTATGTATTTTGTTTTTGTGTAGGAATTATGTCGTTTAACTAGATGCTCTCTGTTGGAATCGAAGAGGGGGGGGGGGGGGGGTGAATGAGATTCCTTGGCTACTTTAGCTTTTTAAAATGAGTTTGCAAAAACAAAATAGTTTGCGCTTGCGGAAGCCTTAAGTCAATCGATAGATAAAAGAAATGAAGAAGTAAATAAATAAATAAATAAATGCGTAATGAAATTAAAGCGGTAAATGACAAGGATATTTGTTATACAAGTTCGGCGATGAATCGCCTACGTCTCCTCTTCCCGGTTAGATAACCTCCAACCGAGGTTCCACTAGAATAAATGATCTTGGCCTTGAGGGCTCCAAGTTAGCCACAACCCAACTCTTCCCGAGTTTACAAAGCTCTTCCCGAGCACACTACTCTTCACGAGTACACAAAGCTCTTCACGAGCACAAATACTCTTCACGAGTACACAAAGCTCTTCACGAGCTACCAACACTATTCACGAGTCTTCTTGGCGTTAAGGGCTCCAAGGATAGCCACAACACATGCACCAACTTTACTTGTTGGCGACTTTACAATTTCCAACTTGCTTTGGTGTTGGAGGACCTTTACAATAAACCAACAAACACCTTCACGGTGTACTCACACGAAGACAACAAGACTCTAACAAAAAGATTGAATTACAACCTCCAATACAACAACAATGTATGGAGATTGCAAAGCTATTTAAGAATTGAATGATCAAAGCTTTGTAGAAGTTTGTAGGCTTGTTTCTTGTCATCAAAATGCTCCAAAGCAACCATATTTATAGTGTAGGAGCCCCCCTAGGCTCCTACTAGCTGTTGCTACACAAAAGGCTGAAATCACTCGTCGATCGCCTCAGCCATCGCCTCAGGCGATCAGCATCGCCGCGCCCCAACGGTCACCAGATAACACGCATCGCCTCAGGCGATGGGTCGATCACCTCAGGCGATCCAGTGCACAAATCAATGCCGTAGCCTCAGCATGTTCGAGATCTTCATTGCCTCAAACGATGTAGCCATCGCCTCAGGCGTTAAGGCCATCGCCTAAGGCGATCAGCGCACCGCCTCGGGCGAACTCCCCCTGCGCGCATGCCTCGTCGTCGCTTCAGTCGATGGCCGTGGTGATGCCCCGCCTGGCTGCCAGGGGCGATGATCACCATCGCCTAGGGCGATGATCACCATCGCCTGGGGCGATCCACACCAGAATGTGCACACTCAATTTTCTTCATTTCAATCCACTTTGAATCACTTAATATGCACACTAAGTACACACATTAGTATAACAAACACAAGTTTTGTTGATCATCAAAACTCAAAAATAAACCGGAGATAAATTAACGCATTAAACACAACCATGCGTTTAAGGCTCAACACTCTATGCCATGGTTTCTCAGAAGAAGAAATGGAAAGGAATGGTTGCTCCGGGTCCCCAGTTCACGCACGCATCACGTCACCTCCCCCGACTCCTACGCACACCCCAGTCATCGCCTCCCCTTGGAGGGAGAGCGGTGATACACCTCTATCTCGCAAGAGGAGGAAGACTGGTAAAGCAATTGAGACTTCGGCCCGAGAAGAGGTGACCACCTATCTGGCACCTCATGAGGTGGGGGTGCCACACGATTCCCTCCAGAGTCCTTAGTCGACCTGCTCTATTGGACCAGGTTCTCCTGGCCTGCCTATGGAATATACCAAGGCTACTAGCCTGATCAAGGATCCAATTTTTGGGTTGCCGATTGAGATATTGGAGTGCCTGACATCATCGGCTAATCAAAAAGCTATGGCTGAGATGAGGTGGAGACCCCTATCTTAGGATGGTCTGGCCCAAGCCTTATTGGTAAGCAACATACGCAGCCCGTTCTCCCACCTTCCGCTCCTCACTTTATTTTAAAAAAAAATTATTTGTTCACTTATTTTCTATCATTTACAGGACTTAATAATGTTGCGCGACAGTGTCCGTCGGGGTGCTAATTATGGCTAATCCTCATCAGATGCCTGGAAGAAAGCTCGAGAGGCTAAAAGCCGGGCTGAGGCTGAACTAAAAGATGTCCAGATGGGTTAGGCGAAACGGCTCGAGGTCGTAGAGACTGAGTTGGCCAAGTATCATGCTGAGGTAGATCGACTCCGCTCCGCTCTGTCGAAAAAAAAAATGGCCCTGACCAACTCTACTGCGGAGTTAGGTAGTGTTAGATCTGAGTTGGATGAATATATAGCTGGGGCGGTCGGGCGGAAAGAGGCTTTCCTAAAATCGGAAGAATTCAAGAGGCTCCTTGTGGCCAAGGTGTTCCGGGAGGACATGGACTTTTCTTTTATAGGTTGGGAGACCTGGACTATTTTCTTAGTCAGGAGGGACCTGAACTTTTCTTTTTATAATTAAGGAGGATCTAGACTTTTCTTTTTTTATAGTCAGGGAGGACCTGAACCTTTCTTAATCAGGGCGGACCTGAACTTTTATTTTATAGTCAGGGCGGACCTAGACTACTTTCTTAGTCAGGGCGGACCTGTACTTTTCTTTTATAGTCAGGGCGGACCTTGAGTACTTTCTTAGTCATGGCGGACCTGGACTTTTCTTTTATAGTCAGGGCGGACCTGGACTACTTTCTTAGTCAGGGCGGACATGAACTTTTCTTTTATAGCCAGGGCGGACTTGGACTATTTTCTTAGTCAGGGCGGACCCAATTTTTTTTTTATAGTCAGGGCGGACCTAGACTACTTTTTTAGTCAGGGCGGAGCTGGACTTTTCTTTTATAGTCTGGGCAGACCTGGACTATTTTCTTAGTCAGGGCGAACCTGAACTTTTCTTTTTATAGTCAGGGCAGACCTAGACTTTTCCTTTTTATAGTAAGGGAGGACCTGAACTTTTCTTAGTCAAGGCAGACCTGAACCTTTATTTTATAGTCAAGGCGCACATGTACTACTTTCTTAGTCAGGGCGAACCTGTTCTTTTATAGTCAGGGTGGACCTGTACTACTTTCTTAGTCAGGGCGGACCTGGAATTTTCTTTTATAGTCAAGGCGGACATGTACTACTTTCTTAGTCAGGGCGAACTGGACTACTTTCTTAGTCAGGACAGACCTGGACTTTTCTTTTATAGTCAGGGCAGACCTGGACTACTTTTTTAGTCAGGGTGGACCTGGACTTTTCTTTTATAGTCAGGGCGGACCCGGACTACTTTCTTAGTCAGGGTGGACCTGAACTTTTCTTTCATAGTCAGGGCGGACCTGGACTATTTTCTTAGTCAGAGCGGACCAGACCTTTTCTTTTATAGTCAGGGCGTACCTGTACTACTTTCTTAGTCAGGGTGAACATGGACTATTTTCTTTATAGTTAGGGCGGACCTGGACTATTTTCTTTTATAGTCAGGCAGACTTGGACTTTTTTCTTGGGGAGGTTACACATGGGACAACACTTTTGAATAATAATTCGTAATAAGAACTTGCTGCTATGATCTTGTACATAAAAGAAATATACGTACTTAAGAGTAATATTTTCTGAGGTGAAAAGCATTCCAAGGTCTTTTAAACTTTCTCCCTTCTGCATCTTCTAAATAGTATGTCCCCGAGCTCAACTTTTGAACTATCTTGTAGGGTCATCCCCACTTATGGTCAAGCTTCCCGACCTCCGTTGGCTGAACCTTTTTAAGTACAATGTCTCCGACCTGGAAACTTCGAGGTATAACTCGTTTGTTATAAGCCTTGATTATTTTATTCCGATAGGCATCCATTCTGATTACTACCCTTTTCTCTCTTCTCGCATATCATGTCTTGGTCCAAGGCTCGACGTTCATCGTTATCATTGTCATAGGCCTGGACCCTAGCCGAAGTTGCTCTTATTTCTGCCGGCAGATTTGCTTCTGAAACATAGACCATACTGAAATGTTTTTCCCTAGGGGTTTGGGTCGTAGTTCGGTAAGCCCACAGAACACTTGGAAGCTCACCAGCCCAGTCTTTCCATACTCCATACAACCTTGCCTTCAGAGCTTACACTATAGACATGTTAGTGACCTCCACCTGCCCATTGCTTTGAGGGTAGGCCACGGAGGTGAAGGCCAGGTCGATCTTCATCTCCTGGCACCAAGTTATCAACCTTCGCCCTTTGTAATTGTCTCCCGTTGTCGGAAATCAACTTCCTTGGCGCTCCAAACAGACATACAATATTTTTCCATAGGAAGTTCAACACACCTTCCTCAGTAATTCGGGCTAGGGCCTCAGCTTCCACCCACTTCGAAAAGTAATCCATAACCACTATTAGGAATTTTTTCTTCCTTGGGGCGATGGGGTAAGGTCCCATGATATCCATCCCCCCATTGGTAGAATGGGCAAGCTGCTACCACGGGTTTCATGAACCTGGCTGGCTGCGATTGGAATTTACTATGCCTCTGGCAGCCATCACAGACAGCCACAACTTTCATTGCATCTCTCTGCAAAGTAGGCCAAAAGTACCCGGCCATGAGAGTTTTTTGAGCTAGGCTAGGCTCCCTAGCTAATCTCCACAACAACCTTTGCGTATCTCATGAAGCATGTATTTACCATCTTCTTCGGTCAGGCACCTGAGCAGAGGCTCATCAAAAGATCTCTTGTATAAAATATCCCTGACCAAGGCAAATCGAAAAGCCTACCTTTTAAACCTCATTGCTTCATTTTTGTCTGCAGGCATCTCAGACTTCTTTAAATAGCTTAGGATGGGAGTCATCCAGCTATCCATTAGAGGAGGCTACACCTCGGGCTGAATTGATGGAGTCAGCTCGATTTGAAATACAACCTCCCTCTGTGACAGAGGGGCCAAGGAGGTGGCCCGCTTCGCGAGTTGGTATACTTCATAGTTCTCTTCTCTGGGTATCTGCACTATACTCCACTCCGAAAAACTTTCAGACATTTCCTGGATAGCTCTCAAATACTCGATCAATTTCTCACTCTTGACTTCGAAATTCCTCTTCACCTACTGGGACTCTAGTTGGGAGTCGGAGTGAAGGACTACCCTATTAGCGCCTACTTCCTTAGCCAATTTTAGCCCGGTTAGTACTGCTTCATACTCTGCTTCTTTGTTGGAGGCCCGGAAGTCCAGCTCGACCATCACTTTCATTTTCTCATTTGTCAGAGAAATCAACACAACCTCTACTCCACATCCCTCGCTGTCTGAGGCTCCATCTACATACACCTTCCACGTCTCACCTTGTTCAGGTCCGATCATTTCCGCTAGGAAATCAAACAATGCATGTCCCTTGATAGACGTCCTAGGCTAATAGGATATGTCATACTCAACCAAACTCAATTATCCACTTGACCAATATTCCTGATATATCAGGCTGCGTCATAATCCTACCCATAGGGCTATTCGTCAGGACTGAGATAGGGTTAGACAAGAAGTATGTCCTCAACCTTCTCGCGGTTATAACCAGAGCTAATGCAAGCTTCTCAAGCTTTGGGGTCTGAGCTCTGCTCCTCGCAGAGCATGACTAACGTAATAAATCAGCTTCTGATGTTTTTCTTCCTGCTTGACCAACACGGAGCTTACTGCATTTTCTGTGGCCGGTAGATAAACCCATAACATTTCCCCTGAGTCAGGCTTGACCAACACGGGTAACTCAGCCAAATGTCTCTTCAAGTCTGGTAGTATTTATCGTGTACGCCCAAATTAACCCCACTCAATCCTCAAGATTGATAACAATAATATAGTAGTATGAGTAGGGATCGATCCAATCAATCAAAACATACATAATCATTGATAGTTAAGCGCATAAAATATGTCTATTTCTAGCCACATCAAATACCATCATACTTAGTATTTACTCGACCTCGAGTAAATCAGAACAAAACTAAAATCTTTTTGGTGGCTCATAGCTTCATAACAAACTAACTTGTCCTCACTTTAATGCCTCAACAAATTTAAACATGCATAATAATGAAAGGTGGTGAAAAATTAACAGTGGAACAAATTCAATCCCTAGGCATTTTATACCCAACAAAGCAACGAACGTGTGTTTGTGGTCATAAACAAGTGTCATGCACTAGATCCAATCGATGTAAACCCACAATAGCTCAAGTTGTACACCAACACAATTATAAGATCACTTGCACACCATTCTCCACTATCTTGACTACTTGCATACATAAATAAAATAGGTCTTAATTAGCTTGTAGCTTGACATAGGTATTGACTTATGAAAGAAATGATAAAGATGTATCAAACAAGAGAGTATAATGATATGCACAATTAAAAATTTATCTTCTTGCGTGATTTTCTAAATCTTGTTCATTTTTTCAAGGTTCATTTCAATTTTTTCTCTTTTGTGCATTGGCTCCCCTTCGAGTCATATTTTTATCTATTTTCTCAAGGCATCCATTTTCTCTCATGCATCTCATTCTTTTTTACAATAAAGCTCTAAAAAATATATGAATCATTGATAACAAATGCATGCGAATGAAATACATCATATTCCCTTCAAAGGTATGGATTTAAAGTCATACTTAGGCTCATTATGGAAGATGATAAGCTATTCAAAGAATGCCGAATGATGGTTGTTTGTATGCTTAGCATACAACTCTTTTATAGTAAAGCTTAAAAAGGGTACTATTGATAATTTTATTTACATGGTAGGCTTGAAAGGCTCAAAAACATCAAAGATCGCCTATATCATTTTCATGTTCTCAAGTAGTATAGTCATTATCCTCAAAGAGCATGTAGTTAAGTTTTAGCATGTATCAGAGGCTTCCTAAGACTATCACAAAATTCACACAATCTTCACTACGCTTTGCACACTTTACAAGTCATGACAATTCGTGCTCAAAATATTCAATTACTAAGTCAAAACATAATTTGCATTAGAGTTCAAAGTGTTCCAAGGTTAACAATTCACCTATTTTCAAAAATATACATGCCATCAACTAGGTATTATCATGGGCTAGTGATTCAAAAGTTCATGTTCATAACTAACTATGAGCTCAAAATTTTCAATTTTTTTTTTTGGGTTTTAACATATGAAAGCAATAAACAACTATTAATTCTTCCCCCATACTTAAATCTTACATTGTCCCCAATGTAGATCCAAATTGTAAGGACAGAGAAAAGTTAAACTAAAAAAATAATAAATAAAAAAGAAAAGCAAACTAACTCCCCTTGGGTTGTCTCCCAAGCAGCGCCTTTGTTTTACGTCGGTGGTCCGATGCCAATCCTCGTGCTCATGGTGGATCATGCTTGGTATCCAGTTCCACCTTTCTCCACCTCAGTGTCCTCATGACAGCTAGAAGGCAATGCATATTTACCTTGTACCTCTTGGAGGTTCTCAATCCTTTTCTCACCCCTCGTTTCTATCGATGTATGTTGAGATTGTTCAGGAGGAAGTTTCAACTCAATACCAGGTGCTTGCAATTCAAAATTGAGATTTTTAGGAGGGGAATTTGGTAGAGTAATTTTAATACATGGAGTATCAGTAAAACTTTCTTTCATACCTCCTTCGTCAACAAATCGATCAACAGTTACCTTAGGCTGTTCATAGGCCAGATCGAATCGGATTCGGACCGGATCCAACCGGTCTCGGGTTCGAATGGGGTGGAACCAAACCAATCCGTTTTGGGTTCCATTGCCCAAGCCATGGAACCAGTCCGATTTGGAACCCCAGATCCAATAGTCCGGATTGGGTCGGATTAATCCGGTTCCAACCGGAACAGGTTAGGCGATCGATCGCCATTTTTGACGATCGATCACCTATGCACACTTTTTTTAAAGTTACGATCTTTTGGCGATCGATCGCCAAGCCTTTTTTTTTTTTGCTTTTCAGATTTTACGTTCAACCCAAATCGTAAAGGAAAAATACATAGTTTGTTAAATATGAAAAACAACGTAAAAGCTACATCATTTGAAATTTATAAAAATAGTCTTGGCATATTCTTCTTCTTCTTCGAAACTTTAGTTGCCGAACTTGTCGACTCCTCCTTGTCTCTTATTTACTCTCTCAGCATCGAACCAATCTTTTAGCAGCGTAAACACGCATAATGATTCTGGTTTTAGAGAAACTCTAAAATCTCCAATGAGTCAACCACAAGTTGAGAATGCCGACTCCGATGCTACAATGGATGTTTGGACTTCAAACACATATCTAGCCATTTTGGCTAAGACTGGATATTATCTTGCGTTTGCTTTCCACCACTCTAGTACGTCAAAATTTTCACCTTTAATGAACATTTGACCCAGGAAGAACTGCAACTCATTTGAAGAGGTAGATGACACTCCGCTTCCTCTCTGCTTCTTTCTTCCAAGGATCCTCAACAAATTAATCCCTCCGCTTCGTGACTGAGTAGCGTCTTCTCCTCCTCCTCCTCCTCCTCCTACACGTGATGATGAGCTCTGTCCTTGTTCACTATGGTACAATCCAAAAATATTTTGAAGAGAATGCATGATTGACGTCTTTTGATCGTAAACATCCTTATCCAAAAATGAAGTGTAATATTCAAAGAAAGTATCGAAAGATCCTAACCCTGACTTGGGTCTAACAGTGTAGATATACAGTGCACGTGTGGAATCTGTTTCTAATATTTTTTAAACTTATCCTTCATATGATAAACGAACGACGACAATTCAATATCATCTTTAAATTCAATAAAACATGTTAAATACAAGTGGAAGAAAATAATGAGAAGTAGGATAATAAACACTGGAGAATCGATATGTTGCTTCTTTAAAAGCTGATAACAAAGCAGTTAAATTATTAACAAAATACCAATCCTTATTAGACAATAAATAACTTTCATCACTTTTCAGGCATTTCTTGATAAGGTAACAATTGAATCTACTATTTTATGCAAAGAATTCTATCGAGTTGCAATGGGTGGTTAAAAAAGAGTAAATCGAATATTCTGACTTGCACAGGCATGTTCTAATCACGCTTAATGTGTGATTGTCTATCCATTGACAACAGTTTTTAAGTTTATCTATGCTACTACATTCATCATCTTCATAACCACCTTTTACATCTAAATTAATTATATGACATGCACATCTAACATGAAAAAGACACCATTTAACATTGGTCATAAATATATTTTAAGTTCACGCATTGCCGCCGTATTATTTGTTGCATTGTCAAGTGTAATCGAACAAATGTTATCTACACTTCCATAAAATCTACAAACATTAACAATAAATCTAGCAATTTGGGAACCAGCATGTGTAGATTTTAATTCGTCAAGTGAAAAAATTCTTTTTTGCATCCACCAATTATCATCAATCCAATTACAAGTAATAACAAGAAAAGAAAGTAGTGCGGTATTCATCCAAATATTAATACCCAAATATCAGTAGTTAAACTTAATCTGCAGTTTAAAGAAGAAAGATGATCAATTAAAGTTTTATGGTAATCAAGAAACACATCCATAATATTTCTTTTCAAAGTGTGCCTTGAAATATGTCTAAAACATGGTTGGATCCCAGAAGAAAATTCAATAAAACCATCATTTTCAGAAAACAAAAGGGAAGTTCACATCTAACAACAAAACAAAAGAATAATCTTTTATTTTTTTTCCCGGTGTTAAGATAAAATTAGTGCCAGATTGAGGATTAGTTTGAAGTTGGATTGGTTATCTACCTAATGGTTTTAAAGTAACATCATCAAAATTATGTTTCTTAACTAGATGTTTCTTAAAAGTTCTGGTACCGCCTCCGAAACTACCTGTTTATAATTGTATGTGGTTTACATATTTTACAAATAACAACAGATTTGTTTGTACCCGGTTTTGTCTAGACATCAAATGATCCCAAACCTTGCTTTGTTTGGACGATCACTCGAGCGACTCAAAGTGGCAGTAGTTGCGGATGACCCGCCGGGCGTCGGATTTTGGGGTGCGGCATGTTCGACAACGAGTTTCGTTTTTTCAACATCGTAAGGATTGTCGAACTCGGCAAAAATATCATAATTTTCTTGGAATATAGTTGGATTTGAGGGACCACCACGACCAGTAGAAGATGATGCCATCGTATAATTGAAAATATATGTAGATCAACAAATTGATAATAAATTGCAAGAATATAATGGTATGGAATAAAATTGTATGGAATATTGGAATTAAATGGGAAAATAGATAATTGAATGAAAGAGTATGAGTGTAAGATTAAGAGAGTTGGAATTAGATGAAAAGTTGGAGAGGAGAAATGAGGTATTTACAGAAAAAATATAAGTATATTATTTTTATTAATATTTTTTCATTAGCCGTTGCCTAACGGCATAGTCTTTGGACAATGGTTGGCTAGCCTCCCGTTTTATTTTAAAAAATTTCGGTTCCTGTTCCAACCGGAACCGGTAGTAACCGGGTCCGTTGGAATCGGAACCGCCGGATTGGCGGTTCTGATCCAACGAAATCGCTCCGATCCGGATAAAACCCAGATCGGGTTCCGGACTAACCGGTTTCGATTTCTAACCGGAACTGACCGGACCGGTTCCGATTAGTCCAGCCTAATAAGCAGCCTGGCAGTTACCCCATATTCATACTCAGTGACAGGATGTGATTTTCTAGTGATAAGTGATGTGTAATGCCAATAGTGTAATCAATAGTAAGAGAATGAATGAGATCATGAGTATTGAATTTAGCTATCTCACCATCAAACTTCATAGTAAAAACAACCACAACTTAAATCTATTATGCATTTGGAGTTTTAAAAAATGGTCTCCCTAACAGATATTGCTACTCTTATCATCATTTTCCATGTCAAGTACGTAGAAGTCAGCAGGAAAGACCAATTTATCAACTTTCAATATTCTTCTAGGGTACACAGTAGACCTATTTACTAATTGAACATCAATTTCTGCTTTTTCCAAAGGTCCTAGTTCTAAAGAGGCATAATGAATAAGGCATAACATTGATTGTTGCTCCTAAGTCTAGCATGACCTTATCAATTCTATTATTTCCAATTACGCATGAGACAATGAACATACCCGGATCTTTACATTTAGTAGGGGTTTTCTTCTCATCATCGGAAAAAATAAAATCGTCCCACATGTCCATTTCATCACAGTATTCGATCATCAGTTCATTTTTCTCAGCACAAGATTCATGTACATAGGGGGTTGTTGGAAACATACCTTGTGGAGATGCATGGTGTGCAAGCTCCTTTTCTTCTAGTGGCACATGTTCCTCCTCTTCTAGCTTGGGTAGCGTCAGTACCACCTTTTTCGGGGTTTCTACCTCTTCATCACTCCTTGAGGCGACTGCAATGATGGTCTCTCTTGGTGCCTCCATCGTCCGGGAGGGTATAATATCTGAGGTTTGTGGTGCTATCCTACTGATTGATGTTGCTATTTGCTCCAATTGAGTACTCAAATCCTGAGTGCTAGCCCTAAATTCCTATTGAAATTGCAAAGTATTTTTAGTATAATTTGCAACAATATCCTCCAAAGACTCACCAGGGGTATGAAATTGAGGTTGTTGTGGCCATTGCTCATAAATGACATGTATGGCGGTAGGTTGGACTGCACGTAAGGTGGAGATGGGTTCATCAATTGATTGGCATAGCTGAGATCATGATGCTCACTCCAACTTGTTGTATGCACTTTGTCCATTCCCTACGTCCAGTTGTTGCACAAGATAGACCAATTCGTCCCAGCTCCTTTAGTCCGCCATGGTATATTCAGAAATTCACCTGCAGCATGAACAAACAAGAGTAGCAGTGGGGAAAGAGAGAGAGAAAAAAAAGATAAAGGAAAAATAAAAACAGAAATATTAACACAAAATTAAACAACGCCTCCCCGGCAACGACGCCAAAATTTGATAGCATTTATCGTGTATGCCCAAATTAACTCCACTCAATCCTCAAGATTGATAACAATAATGTGGTAGTATGAGTATGGATCGATCCCACGAGGAGGTGTGGATTCTTGTGTTAATGAAAATAAAAAAACAAAACAATTAAAATAAAAGGATGGGGTTGTGAAGATTGAATTATACTAATAAAAATAAAAATAAAGATTAAATTAATGAAAGCGATTCTTGGTATTGATCAACCCCACCTTGAATATTATCATATATTTCACCGATTCACAAAAGATTCAATTTTATTTGAATATTTATCAATTGTAAATCTAATTCCTCCATCACCTTATTCATAATCAATTAGTCCAAACATTCTAATTTAACTTTCATCAATCAATCAATCTCTATATGTGCAATCAAGATTAAAATCATGATAACATTCAAAACTAGTGAGTGATGAATCTAAACAATATAAACACAAGCGATTTATATAAATTTAGTCAATGATTTTCCCTAAGAATTTAATAACACCAACAACAGTCAATTATCAATCTTAGTTGCTTCATAAATTCGATTAATCAAATAATTATCAAATTTATCATTAGATTACATGCAAGTTATTATGTTGTCAATCCAATAAACAAATATAAATCATATCATCAAAATCTGAAAACATTGATATTCGATAAAATTGATAAACAAAAGCGTAAGAATCTCCCCAAGATAAACCAAGGATTTGTCTTCCTCATCCAAGAATTTAAAACTAGCTAAACATAACTAAGAAAAACGAAATAAAAGCAAAGGAAAAGAAAACTAATCTGATCTCCACCCCGCCGAGATTGTCAATCCAGTCTTCGCTTCGATCTTCGTAGCCGTCTTCAACAAAATTGAAAGAAAAATTATAAACTAAGCCTAAACTAATCTACCCTAACTATCTAATTTGTCTAATGGCTATCTAATGATTAAAAAGTCTGAAATTTTGTGTTTAAATATATAGGGGATGGAAAAGTAGGTTAGAATCCAAGTTGGAAGGAAAGAAATAATGTTTCCATATGTTTCAGAACTCTGGGCGATTGATCGAGCATGCATGGGCGATTGATCGAGCATTCCAGTAGCATTGTCGTGCCTTTTTCTACCGGGCGATTGATCGAGCATTTCCAGGCGATCAATCGCCAACTCCAAATTTTTGTTGCTCATTTTTCTACTTTCGGCGATCGACTTGCATTGGTCATAACTTCTTCCTACGATCTCCGAATTAAACGAATTAGCTGTCAATGCTTAGATAACTGAAAGTTCTACAACTTTTCTCTTGTAAACATATGGCTGGAAGATGAAGAAAATTGAGGAGAAATAAGTGACACGTGTCTTGGATTCCTGTTTTTCCTCTTTTATTCAACTTTCTTTCTTCTTCTAACGGTTTAGCTTGATTTCTTCACATTTTTCTACATGTGACCAAAATTATGATTAAGTAACATATATAATAAATTATCAATCAAAATGTATCTAATCATTGATAGTTAAGCGCATAAAATATGTCTATTTCTAGCCACATCAAACTCAATAAAACCCTTTTCACACTCTCCAGTCCACTCAAATTTATTCGCTTTCCTTATCACTTGGAAGAAAGGATAACTCATGTGTGCTGATCTGGAGATGAATCGCGCCATAGAGGTGATTCGACCTGTCAACGTTTGCACATCCGTTATATTTTTAGGGGGGGTCATGTCCTATACGACCCTGCCCTTTTCCGGGTTGATCTCGGTTCCCCTGTCCATCACCATGAAACCTAAAAACATTTCACTCTTCACCCCGAATGCACACTTGGCGGGATTCAACTTTAGTCCAAACCTGTTTAAGGTGACGAATGTTTCCTCTAAATCGGGTATGAGACCTGACATGTTCTTCGACTTTACCAGTATATCATCGACGTAGACCTCAATGTTCCTCCCCACATGGCCCTCGAATACTTTATCCATCAGCCTCAGATACGTGGCCCCGGCATTTTTGAGACCGAAGGCCATTACTACGTAGCAGTATGTTCCATATGAATTGATGAAACTGACATTGTCTTGATCTTCCTCGGCCAAAGGAATCTGATGGTACCCTTGGTATGCATCCATAAAGCATAATAACTCATACCCCGAGATAGAGTCCACTAGCTGATCAATCCGGGGTAGAGGGTAGCAGTCTTTGGGAGAAGCTTTGTTCGGGTCCCTGAAGTCGATATACATCCTCCACTTTTCGGACAATTTCTGTGACACCCCTTACACATATAACACATACACATGAGGCATATAACATAATATTTAATGGCAGCGGAAATTTCAATCTCATAACGTCATGCAATCAAGACATTTAGCAGCTTATAATAATTTACAAGGCAGTAAGCCACAAAAATGACCAAGGTTGTACCCCTCACAACCCAACCAAAAACCTATACAGTATATGCAAATGATGAGCTGAGGGCGAAGGACTAGAGTCAGCCAGCCGACCTTGGATCCATACTTCCAAAATATGCAGAAACACCTTGTAGAGTCAAACTTTATCTACAGCGACTGAAAAACAACATTTGCATTTGGGTGAGTTGCAAACTCAATGAGCATATTCAAATAACGTAGTATTTAAAATCACATAAGCATATAATTCATATCTACATAAGCACATGAATATACTCACATGATTCATCATAATCGTTACATCAGTTCTCATGATTCATATAAAATGAAATGATGCACATGTATGTCTGTATTGTTATTCTGTTATGACCCAACTAATACCAAGAACAATCCGTGATCACGATATGGCCGGCACTCTGTAGATCCCCTCTTGAGTTCTCAATTAACTCGGGATCGATATTTTTTTGATTCTGTAATTCTGACCGTACTCAGAATGAAATAACACATGGTTCAAGGTCATTAGTGGCCATAACAGAGTTCTTTAATCTCTTATTAATGCACATGTCATAATCATATGCATAATATCAAATCATAAGGTAAATAACATCATATAAAATGTATAACGTCACGTCTCACCATCACGTCATATACATTTCAGAACTCAATTTAGTTCTTGTACATCATATTGCATTCATTGCAATTCATTCACCAATTTCAGGTACTCATATAATACAAATCACATACTTATATAAAATTAAATGCTAAGTTATAAGGATATACTCACAAGCGATACTCCTATCTCGTAGGAAGTGCTTAATTCGCCTTACTGGTGCCGATATCAAACGTAGAACCTATCAGTGCATATCAAATGCACAACCAAACTCAATATCATATGTTTTAATATGAATTAATTATAGTTATGCATGAAATGTTCATACCAGGTGAAATTTTACTTTTCTACTATTCATTATTTCTCACAGTTACAATTATGTTTTCTCAATTTCATTTTTGTGTAACCAGTATATGCACATGACGTTTTTAAACCCATAAAATTTGTATAAATCTAAACTACAATAGAATCTCAAGTTTCTTGTTAAATATTGTTTATCATTGTTTAAGCTATCACATATATGAATTTCATAATTTTTGGGCATTATTTCAAATTAAGCCATACCCTAAACATAAGAAAAAGTATATAAAAACTACCTCAAAAGGAAGGCAACGAAGCGATGATTCCAGATATGTACTTATTTTTGAGTTTTGACGTCGTTTCGAAGTCCAAAAATCAACGAAACCCACTTTTCCTTTTCTTTTCTCTCCTCTCAAAACCTCACGGTAATTACACACACTGAAACGTGTGAATGTGTGTAAATCCTGAATTTCAGTCGGTTTCCAGATTATATTTTCATTTTTATTTTTTTATTTTTTTATTTTTTTTTAATAAATTTAGAAAATTACCAAAATACCCTTCACCATTTTATCACTAAATTTAATCTATATTTCACTAAATTTAATCAATATTTTCACTTTTATTCAATATAATCTATTCAATATATTCAAATCTATTCCATATATAATCTCTTTACTCAATTTAATCAATATCATACTTTTAATCAATTGAAATCTATTCATTATCTATATTAATCATTAAATTTACTCAATATTTTCCAATTTATTCACTTTATGTTTCTTTTCTTTTTCACCTTTATTCTATGCCCAATCTCTATGCTTACAAATGCACATATAAAAAATGTCAAAATATACGCCATGATGCTTATGCATGATCATGTAAAGTGTCGGGTCATTACAATTCCTCCCCCCTTAGAAAATTTCGGCCTCGAAATTTATACCTGTATCAAGAAATAACCACGGATACTGTGTTTTCATATGTTCCTCTGTTTCCCACGTAGCTTCACGTTCAGAATGATTCTTCCACAGAACCTTTACCATAGGAATTGCTCGATTCCTTAACTGTTTGTCCTTGTATTCTAATATCTTAACCGGTTCTTCAACATAACTTAAATTTTCAGAAATTTCAATCGGTTCATTTTGCAGGATATGAGATGGATCTGATCTATATCTCCGAAGCATACTAACATGGAACACATTATGAATCTGGGACAATTCAGGAGGTAAGGCAAGACGATAAGCTAACGGTCCAACTGTATCAAGAATCTCATAGGGACCAATGTATCGAGGGCTCAATTTTCCTTTCTTTCCAAATCTGAAAATACCTCTCCAAGGAGAAACACGAAGAAATACCTTTTCGCCAACTTGATAATCCATTTATCTTCTATGTTGATCAACATAACTCTTTTGTCTATCTTGCGCTGCTTTCAATCGATCTTTCACAATTTTTTATCTTTTCAACTGTCTCTTGAATGAGATCTGGACCTTCTACTATTCGCATTCCTTCTTCATCCCAGCATACTGGACTTCTGCACTTTCTACCATATAAGGCTTTGTATGGTGCCATACCAATACTGCTATGATACTGATTATTATATGCAAATTCCATCAAAGCAATATAATCATCCCATGAACCTCTAAAATCAAGAACACATGATCGAAGCATCTCTTCTAAAGTCTGAATCGTTCTTTCTGATTGTCCATCTGTTTGTGGATGAAATGATGTACTAAAATGTAATTTAGTACCCAAAGCTTCTTGTAAACTTCTCCAAAATCTTGATGTAAACCGAGGATCTCGATCTGATACAATAGATAAAGGCACACCATGTAATCTAACAATTTCATTCACATACCTTTTTGCTAAATTTTCAAGTGTAAATCCCCATCTAAATGGTAAGAAATGAGCTGATTTTGTCAATCGATCAACAATCACCCAAACTGCATCATTCTTTCTCGGTGTTACAGGTAAACCATAAACAAAATCCATTGTTATACGCTCCCACTTCCAAACTGGAATAGGTAATGGATGCAATTTCCCAACTGGTGCTTGATGTTCAGATTTCACCTGGTGGCATGTCAAACATTTCGATATATACTCAGCTACATCCTTCTTCATTCTAGGCCACCAATAATGGGTTCTCAGAGTCTGATACATCTTTATACTACCAGGGTGCATAGCATAAGGTGCAATGTGTGCTTCCTCCATTATTTCATGCCTTATACCATTCACATTAGGAACACAGAGTCGATTATTGATTGACAAACTACCATCATCATTGATAACAAATTCTGTATTACTTCCCTGTTTCACCTTTTCTGCAATACTGATTAGTTTATCATCACGAAATTGAGCATTTTTAATCCTTTCAGTCATTTCTGGACGTATACAAAGCGAAGCACAGATAATACCAGTCTCATCAACATTCAAGGCAATATTCAGCTTTCTCATCTAACAAATATGGTAACGAATGCACTGACAGATAAGAAACAGTACCATATAATTTTCTGCTCAAAGCATCAGCAACAACATTTGCCTTTCCAGGGTGATACTCAATAGTAAAATCATAATCTTTTAATAATTCAAGCCATCTTCGTTGTCGCATGTTCAACTCTTTCTGACTTAACAGATATTTTAAACTTTTATGATCAGTAAAGATTTGAAATGTGGTACCATACAAGTAATGTCTCCATATCTTTAATGCAAAAACAACTGCAGCAAGTTCAAGATCATGTGTAGGATAAGACATCTCATATGGTTTAAGTTGCCGAGAAGCATAAACAATAACTTTACCATGTTGCATTAAAACGCATCCCAAACCTTGATAAGAAGCATCACTATAAATAACAAAACCATCAGTACCTGAAGGTATTGTCAGAACTGGAGCAGTCGTGAGTCGTTCTTTCAATTCTTCAAAACTCCTTTGGCATTCATCTGTCCACTTAAAAAGAGTACCCTTGTGCAACAATTTTGTCAATGGAGTTGCTATAAGAGAGAAATTTTCAACAAATCTCCTATAGTACCCCGGCTAAACCAAGAAAACTACGAACTTCAGCAACATTTTTCGGACACTCCCATTTAGTTACTGCTTCAATTTTAACT
The DNA here is from genome assembly GCA_907163345.1 of Haberlea rhodopensis. Taxonomy (NCBI): domain Eukaryota; kingdom Viridiplantae; phylum Streptophyta; class Magnoliopsida; order Lamiales; family Gesneriaceae; genus Haberlea; species Haberlea rhodopensis. The sequence goes on along the minus strand of CAJQUN010000054.1, from coordinate 902,720 downwards.
GGATCAACTTTAATACCACCACTACAAACAACATGTCCCAAAAAGACAACCTGATCTAACCAAAATTCACATTTGCTGAGTTTTGCATACAACTGTTTCTCATGCAAGGTTTGTAGCACAATTCTCAATTGTCGTTCATGTTCTTCAGTCGATTTAGAATATATCAGAATGTCATCAATAAAGACAATCACAAATCTATCCAGATAAGGTCTAAACACATCATTCATTAATGCCATAAATGCAGCAGGTGTATTAGTCAAACCAAAAGGCATTACCAAAAATTCATAGTGGCCATACCTGGTTCTGAAAGCCGTTTTTGACACATCAGACTCAACAATTTTCAACTGATGATATCCTGATCTCATATCAATCTTTGAAAAGACCGTAGCATCTTGCAACTGATCAAATAAATCATCAATTGTAGGCAATGGATATTTATTCTTTATAGTCACTCGATTCAATTGCCGATAGTCGATGCATAACCTCAAAGTACCATCCTTCTTTTTAACAAACAATACCGGTGCTCCCCATGGTGAAACACTCGGTCTAATGAATCCTTTCTCCAGTAGTTCTTGTAATTGAGTTTTCAATTCTTTTAATTCAATAGGTGCCATTCTATAAGGAGAAATAGAAATTGGCGTTGTACCCACTGGTATTTCGATTGTAAACTCAGTATCTCGATCTGGGGGTAATCCTGGGAAATCATCTGGAAATACATCGGGATATTCTCTAACCACTGGAATATCTTCAAGTTTCAAACCACATAATCTGCTATCTATAATGTGAGCTAAATATGCTTCACATCCACCCTTAACCAATTTGAATGCCGTGGATGCAAATATTACACATGTAGGCAAGATTTTTCTTTTTCCTTGAAATACTATCTGGGACTGATCAGGAAGTTGCAGTACTATTTCTTTGGTAAAACAATCCAATTTAGCATGATATTCAGTTAACCAATCCATACCCAGAATCACATCAAAATCCTTTAACGGCATAACCAGTAAAGTAGCATGCATTTCAGTATTCCCAATGAACATTTGACAATTTGGATACACAGTATTTATAACAATCATGCTCCCTACTGGGGTTTGAACAAATAAATCATAACCCAATGATACTGGTGTTTCATGCAAATGCATCATGAATAATTGTGATATAAATGAATGTGTTGCACCAGGATCAAATAAAACATAAGCTGTTAAACCAGAAATGGATAAATTACCAGTAATCACAGCTGGTGCTGCATTTGCTTCTTCCTGTGTCATAGCAAACACTCGGGCCTGATTATTGGCTTTACTCTCCTCTGTACCGATTCCTCTGCCCATACCAAATCGTCCTCGATCTCTGCCTCTGTTAGGTGTAAAACCACTTGACCTGGTTTGCTGAACTGTAGGTTCTTCACGTGGCTTTGAACAATTCCTTGCTATATGTCCCGGTTCTCCACATTTAAAACATTTTCCTGTAAACAATCTACACTGTCCATAATGATTTCTACACACTGCTCACAAGTCATAACCGATGGTGTAGAACCAAAACTTTTAGCAGCAGATGTTGCACCACTGGAACTGACACCTTTAGAACTACTGGGGAAACTTTTCTGTGTAGGTGTGGCAAACCCTTTTCTCTTTCCAAATCCACTAACTTCTTCATTTTGTCTCTTTTTATTCAATTGGAAAGCTTTTGATTCAGCTTCCAACTTTTCAGCACGTACAACTGCAGCTTTCAACTTGCTAAAGGATTCCATGTCTGTAGGTGTGAGGCGATCACGAATAGTAAATCGAAGTCCTGCCTCAAATCTGCTACACTTCTTCTTTTCTGTGGCTATCATATGTGGAGCATAATGAGATAACTGATTAAAGAGTACCTCATATTCCGCTATTGATCGATTCCACTGTTTCAGATCAAGAAATTCTCTCTCTTTCTGATCCTTATAAACTTCAGGTAAATATGCATCATTAAAATGCAACAGAAAATCATCCCATGTCAAAACAGATGGCTGATCAGTACTATGTGGAATAGTCTCCCACCAATCATAAGCATTCCCCTGAAGAAGTGACACTGTGTAATCAAACTTCTCCTCAGGTGTACATTTCATTAGATTCAAAATCCTTTCTGTTCGCTTTAACCAAGTCTCTGCCTCAGCTGGATCAGTAGTACCCATAAAATCAACAGCTCCCATTTTTCTTAATTTATCATACCTCCTTTCACGTGGTTCCGGAGGATAAAGAGGTGGAAACTGTCGATATGCCTCAGCTGGTATTCTTTGTGCATGAGGTGGAAGTGAAAATGATGAATGTGACTCAGGCTCGGCTGATCCTTCCCCTCCATGAATATTTTGCTCATCATTAAACCTATATGACATAAATGATGACTTATGCAACCATTTACCAGATAATGACAATGCACATGTGACAGTCTACAGAACCTCTAAACCTTTGCTCTGATACCAAATCAACTGTGACACCCCTTACACATATAACACATACACATGAGGCATATAACATAATATTTAATGGCAGCGAATTTTAAACTCATAACGTCATGCAATCAAGACATTTAGCAGCTTATAATAATTTACAAGGCAGTAAGCCACAAAAATGACCAAGGTTGTACCCCTCACAACCCAACCAAAAACCTATACAGTATATGCAAATGATGAGCTGAGGGAGAAGGACTAGAGTCAGCCAGCCGACCTTGGATCCATACTTCCAAAATATGCAGAAACACCTTGTAGAGTCAAACTTTATCTACAGCGACTGAAAAACAACATTTGCATTTGGGTGAGTTGCAAACTCAATGAGCATATTCAAATAACGTAGTATTTAAAATCACATAAGCATATAATTCATATCTACATAAGCACATGAATATACTCACATGATTCATCATAATCGTTACATCAGTTCTCATGATTCATATAAAATGAATGATGCACATGTATGTCTGTATTGTTATTCTGTTATGACCCAACTAATACCAAGAACAATCCGTGATCACGATATGGCCGGCACTCTGTAGATCCCCTCTTGAGTTCTCAATTAACTCGGGATCGATATTTTTTTGATTCTGTAATTCTGACCGTACTCAGAATGAAATAACACATGGTTCAAGGTCATTAGTGGCCATAACAGAGTTCTTTAATCTCTTATTAATGCACATGTCATAATCATATGCATAATATCAAATCATAAGGTAAATAACATCATATAAAACGTATAACATCACGTCTCACCATCACGTCATATACATTTCAGAACTCAATTTAGTTCTTGTACATCATATTGCATTCATTGCAATTCATTCACCAATTTCAGGTACTCATATAATACAAATCACATACTTATATAAAATTAAATGCTAAGTTATAAGGATATACTCACAAGCGATACTCCTATCTCGTAGGAAGTGCTTAATTCGCCTTACTGGTGCCGATATCAAACGTAGAACCTATCAGTGCATATCAAATGCACAACCAAACTCAATATCATATGTTTTAATATGAATTAATTATAGTTATGCATGAAATGTTCATACCAGGTGAAATTTTACTTTTCTACTATTCATTATTTCTCACAGTTACAATTATGTTTTCTCAATTTCATTTTTGTGTAACCAGTATATGCACATGACGTTTTTAAACCCATAAAATTTGTATAAATTCTAAACTACAATAGAATCTCAAGTTTCTTGTTAAATATTGTTTATCATTGTTTAAGCTATCACATATATGAATTTCATAATTTTTGCATTATTTCAAATTAAGCCATACCCTAAACATAAGAAAAAGTATATAAAAACTACCTCAAAAGGAAGGCAACGAAGCGAGGATTCCAGATATGTACTTATTTTGAGTTTTGACGTCGTTTCGAAGTCCAAAAATCAACGAAACCCACTTTTCCTTTTCTTTTCTCTCCTCTCAAAACCTCACGGTAATTACACACACTGAAATGTGTGAATGTTTGTAAATCCTGAATTTCAGTCGGTTTCCAGATTATATTTTCGTTTTTATTTTTTTATTTTTTTTTTAATAAATTTCGAAAAATTACCAAAATACCCTTCACCATTTTATCACTAAATTTAATCTATATTTCACTAAATTTAATCAATATTTTCACTTTTATTCAATATAATCTATTCAATATATTCAAATCTATTCCATATATAATCTCTTTACTTTTAATCAATTGAAATCTATTCATTATCTATATGAATCATTACATTTACTCAATATTTTCCAATTTATTCACTTTATGTTTCTTCTTCTTTTTCACCTTTATTCTATGCCCAATCTCTATGCTTACAAATGCACATATAAAATGTCAAAATATATGTCATGATGCTTATGCATGATCATGTAAAGTGTCGGGTCATTACAATTTCGGTACTAAGACCACATTAGAGAACCAGGTAGGAAACTTGACTTCCCTGATTTGTCCAGATTTTAACAACGTTTGGACCTATGCTCTTATTACTTTGTCCTTCTAAGGTCCCAAATGTCTTTTCTTTTGCTTGGTTACTTTGACTCCCAGGTTAACACTCAGTTTGTGCTGCACAACTTCTGGGTGAATCCCCACCAACTCGACTGAAGACGAGCAAACACATTAGCATGCTCTGACAGGCATCTCAGGAGATCATGCTTCAAACTGGCTTACAGGTCCGAGAACACCCTTGTCGTCTTTTTAGGATGACCTGGGACCAGTGTAACCTCGTCCTCTCCCTCCAGCACTATTTGCACTTCTTGTACTCCTCTTTGTACTCTCTGTATGAGTGAACCCCTCGGTCCCCCCGAGTTCCCATGCCCCCTTCTTGTCTCGACCTCTTTACTTCTACCCTTACTGTCTCAGTGTAACACCTCTTTGCCGAGGGCTGGTCGCCTTTCACTTCCCCGACCTTCTTCTCGACTGGGAATTTGATTTTTTGGTGGAAAGTAGACGCTATAGCCCAGAACTCGTTCATGGTTGGCTTTCCTAAAATGATTTTATAGGAGGACCACGATGGTGAAGGTGGTCAGCCGAGTCTTTCTACCATCCCCCAAGCCCATGGATAGAGGTAAGGTGATCTACCCGAGAGGATACACTGTATGGCCTGCAAAACCAAAAAGAGACGTAATGATTTGTTCAAGATGGTACTCACCTAACTCCATTTCCTGGAAGGCATCATGAAATAACATATTCACAGAGCTCCCGGAATCTACGAATACTCTCCTGACCTTGTAGTTCACGACGGTCGCCCTTATCACGAGGGCATCATTATGAGGCGTTGCACACCTTCCATATCATGAGGACCGAATCTAATCACCACTTCCTCCTCTGCATCAACCGCTATTCCTATGCTCAGTGTTTCTATCATGCTTGCTGCTTTCCGATCTCTATTGGAATCACCATCAGTGGCTCATCCTGAGATCATGTTGATAAAACCACGGGGCGAGGAGTTGGTTCTAGGTGGCTCTAGGCTTTCCGGCCTCCTTAGCGGTTCACGGCCTCATCCTCGGCCTTGAAAGGGGACTTAGAAATTAGTATGTCCACCTATGACTCTCCCTCGGTACGCACCTCGGTCTCTCCCTCGTGAAGGGCTTCCAAAATGTACGTTTGGCCGAGCCACAGTCTGCTTAAACTGGGAACTATTTTGCGTGGTCTGTTCGAGCTCTCAATCCAAGTGACGACACTCTTGTGTGTCGTGCCCTAGTCTTTGATGGAAATCATAGTATTTTTTCATCGACCCCTTGCTCAGTTCCTCCTCGGTCTGAGGAGATTTTTGGATGGTTTGCTCTTCACAAATCCGGACTGTCTCATCCTTAGCAATATTTAGAGGTTTATAGTGGGAGAAACGCCCGAGCCATGCGTCTTCTGCGGCCCTTTCTTCTGCAGGCCTGGCCTGCTTATCACCAACCTTCCCGCATTCTTTCCTTCTCATTCTCTGAGCCTCCTCAACGTTGATATATTTCTCAGCTCGAGTCAGTAAATCATCATAAGTGATGGGGGGCCACTTGATCAGGGACCGGAAAAACTCCCCTGCCCTTAGGCCCTCGGTGAAGGCACTGATCAAAATTTCTGATGGGTAAGTAGGCACCTCCAGGCTTGTGACATTAAAACGCCGGATATCTTCCCGAAGGGGCTCGCCCTCAGCATGTCTCATCTCAAACATACTTAATGAGGTCTTCTTATACTGCTTACTGCTGGTGAACTGGTGAAGGAAAGTGGAACTGAATTCTACGAAGGTGGTTATGGAAGCAGGTTCAAGTTGATTAAACCACTATTGGGCCGATTTCACCAAGGTGGTAAAGAAAACTTTTCCTTTCAAACGGTCTGAGTAGCAATGCAACATGGCAGCATTCTCAAACCTGCCAGGTGCTCATCCGGATATGTGCTTCCGTCAAATTCCACAGCGTTCGGGGGCCAAAATTTGTTTGGGAGCTCTTCCCTCACTATTTCTGGGGAGAAAGGGGTGCTCTTCTTGCGGCGTAAGGCCCCCTGATTCCCTTATTCATCTCTCGACCTCCTCCCCTACCTCTTCCACTTTCCCTTCAAGGTCTGGACCGTCAGTGGCCGGTGGATGAGATGTGGCTTGCTACATGCTCAGGACACTCATTCTCTCGGAAACTTTCCTCCTGGCCACTCCCTGATTGAAACATAGTTTGCTTTATTGCTTGCTCCACCATCGCAGTGATGAGGCGTGTGAGCTATTTGAAGATCAGCGTTCCCACATTCATGCCAGCCATGGGTGGCGGCTCTCTTTCATTGACTGATGGTACGATGTGCTAATGATTTTGCTCCTGGTTTGTTCTTCGTGTGTTTACCATTTTTATCAACGCCTTTAACTCTTGTTCCCCAAACGACGCCAATTGTTAACTGAAATTTTGGTAGGGTGTCTTTCCAGATGGACAATAGCTCTTCCCCCACCGTAGGATGAGCTGTCCTGAAATAAAAAGGGTTAGAAGGGGGCCGTAGAAAGCTCTCCGACGAAGCCCATTCGACAATCAAGTCAATGTATGGAGAAAAAAAGGGGTAAGGCTTATGCAATAATCTTATCGGGAACAAACTCTCTGTGTGAATGACAAACCATGCAGCTTTTAAGATCTTATTCTTACCTGGAGATATGGTCCACGTACTTGCCATGCGATTTGTGCCTTGATTGGTTGATCCTGATACGAGGGACCACGCTAACAACTAAGGATATCTTCCAACAGGAGGACCATAGTAGGGGTACATGCTAGTCTCCTATCCTGGCTTGACGCAGTAAAATACATGGCTAAAGTGACTCACCATTCCAGTCAAGATAGTGAGTGCACATTCAGCTCATGTAACGAGTATATGCCGAGCTGAGGTACTGGGTTGCATAAGCGGATGTGAGAACATATCGAGCTTAGACAACAAGAGTGTGACGAGCTGAGGTGCTGGGTGATAAGTGTGATTTTTACACTTATTTTGCTATGAAATTATAAGCGTTTTTGTATGGATTGCTGGATGATTTTACGCTTTTTTGTTATATATTTGTTTGTTTCAGGAAGCTAGGTCCAAGTGCGTAAAAGTGGAAGAAATGAGCTAATAATGATGAAAAATGACCAAACTGAGCAAACACGTCGAAGAAAGGACCAAAATCTCAAAAGTTGAATTTTAGGAGTGGCGATCGATCGGCATTATTCCGCGATCAATCACGGCCGTCCAGGCGATCTATCGCCAATATGTCCCGATCGATCGCGGAGTTTCATATTTTGAAAAATAAAAGGCAGGATACGACGATCGATCGACAGACCCGAAAAAATCGAGATTTTGTTTCCTTGTTGGATATTTTATTTTGTATCTAAAACTTGGTAAACTCTTCTTCCACAATTAAAGGATGGACTTGGACGTTTTAAGGGGACCTTTGGCTCATAATTTACCCTACAACATTAGCCTCCACCATACTCCATCCCTAACCTTCATCATCTACCCTCACAACCATTGAAGAAGAAGACAATCCGGGAGAGACGGAACGACGCAGCAGCGCAAGGAGTCAACTCCTAGCGTTATTTTTGTATTTCTAAATTTTGTTCTCTATTTTTATCATATTTTAATATTGAGATTGTTGCAAAACATATTTATGCATTATTATTTGACGACAATTATTGGCTAAGTTTTGTTGTCAAGACTTAGGGGATCCCATGTTTTGAACCCATGATTTAAATTAAGTTTTGATTGATTCTTACAATTCTTTGTGCAGAATTTATTGTTGTTCATGCTTTTGAGGGATTGATACCATTGAATGATTTTTATTCCGATTGAATTGACCATAAGATATTGCAAAACGATATAGCAAATTAGACCGTGGATTTCAGACTGAGATCGAGAGATAAAATCAAATACACGTGTGATAGCATAGATTTACCAAAGTCAAAGGTTAGTAGTTTCATAAATCGCCATACAATACAATATTGAGTGTTAAATAAGTGCATGACCATTGCCTTATTGAATCTTAGTAATAGATTTGTTATAACTGGATCAAAGTATAACAAGTGCATTAGGAAAATTTGTCACCTTGGAATGTTTGAATTTAATTCTTAACTAATAGGTGAACTGTGAGGGATTACATGGGTGAACCGAAGTCTTGATAATTGTCTCTACTGATTTTATTCTCATTCTTTACTACTTGTTGTTGGGATATGCCCTAAGACAAGTCATTAGATGATTGTTTAAGACATACAATGTTTATGGTTTTATGAATGGCAATTCATTATTATATATTATTCTTTTAACTATGCATTGTGAATTAATATATATGTTAATGTCCTTAGAATAATATTGTATTATTCTTAAAGATGTTCCTAGTCAAGTATTATCATGAAAGGGATAATGATAATACGTAGAGACTAGTATGTGTTGATCGATGAATTGTTCATTGATATGAGATATCAAATCAACATATGGGTACATGTTAGAGAACGATGTACTGAACAGACCCACCATGAGAATGCAACATGGATAGTTATATGATCGTCATATGCAATTCTCATAGTGATAATAATGTATGTAATCCTTACGACTTGTGATCATCAGAGATCCCAACATAAGGAGTTATGTATCTTGATATCGTCAAACGTTACCCGTAACAGGGTAATCTATAAAGGCGACTATTGGATACACTACGAATTATGTAGAGGGATGTTGACTGATCGAGATAGGATTTGTCCCTCCTATATAACAGGAGATGTGTTTGGCCCTTGATCAAGTGAGAACTAAAATGCATGGCCATGCTCGAATGAGTCGATATGAGATATCGAGCTTATTCGTTTATTCTAGTTCTACTTGGGGATCAAGAAATAAAGATTGGATAAAGGGATTAAGTTACATGATTAATATTATCACAGTTCTAAAGGTTATGTCGAGTCATTGACATTCTTGTAATTTGGGTAGCATTGATGTGTTGCTAGATACCGCTCAATGCTTGAGACGTAAAATGAGATTTTATGTCACTGCCAACATTACAAGATCCTATCGTGTCGCACAAAAGATTAAATCGAGAAGGGAAATTAAATTCATGGGATGAATTAAATAATTAAGAGGAGTCTTAATTAATAATCATGATGATTAATTAAATCATGGGCTTAAGCCCATGAGGCTTTATGAAAGCCTTTAATTAATTATATAAAAGATGATTACAAGGTGTTTAATTGAAAGAGAACTTCATAACACAAAACCTACACAACTAAAGAAGCTCTCGGCCGCCTAGAAGATCATCAAAGCTCTCGGCTTCTTCAATATAGCCGAAGGAGACTTGGTTGATTTGTGGCGATTATTCGATTGTGAATCGAGTTAGCTTCATGTATCGGTTTAATAACTTGTCTAGCAACTTGTTATTAAACCATCCCTTCACCGGATTTGATCGTGTGGATACCGTTGAGGCAAAACTCATTGAGTTTTGCTAGTGACTCGGAGAAGGCGTAGGACGCGGTGCTGCTCCGTGGACTCTGCTTCAAACACGCTACAAGGGTGAGACCTTCGTATACCTTAATCCGATATGATAACCTATGTATAGATCCGATGTTAGTAATCCATAAAAATTTTATTCCGCTGCGTTGTATGCTCTTGGATTACTTACAGTGGTATCAGAGCCAGGTTCAAGGCTCATATCGGATCTATGTGATTAAATTGTGTTAATCATATTAGAATTAATATTGCATGCTATTAAAACTGTTTAAATTCATATATGATATGAAATTAATTTTAGTTTATGAAAATCATCGTATAATTGTATTTGATATAATTGGCGAATAATTGTATACGATACACGAAAGCGTAAAATCGATGTGTTAGCCCATGCATGGCTCACGGCAGCCACCACCGGATGACTAGGGTTTCGAACCCTAGTCACCTTGGCTCACGGCCGCCGCATGAGCTAGGGTTTCGAACCCATAAGCTCGTGCATGGCCATGCAGCCGCCGAATAAGGGCTAGGGTTCGGACCCTGGCTCGTGCATGGGTCAAGCCGTCACACTATCTAGGGTTTTGAACTCTATTGGCTCGATAAAGTATTGAGAAGGTGCAAGTTGGTTCGATCATGGTCCACGGAATTATGAGGGTCGACGGCTACACCACATGAGGGCTAGGGTTTTTCGAACCCTTGGCTCGAGATGGTTAAGCCGTCACCGTCATGAACCGTCCATGGTTGGACCGTAGCTCGTGGCTCATGAATTTCGGTGATTCAAGCAAGTTGGCTTGATGAAAAATAAAGATGGTGCGAGGCGGCTAGGGTTTGGAACCCTAGCGCCGCCGCCGCTCGAGCCATGGCTCGGCCATGGGCTAGGGTTTCGAACCCTAGGCCCACTATTGGTCCAGCCGTGTGCTTCATGGTTCGAACCATGGTGGTTCGTGTTTTAGTCGCTTTAGTTCGTGACATGTGATGTCCCGAGCGTACGATAATTTTTCAAAAATTATTTTACAGTTTTAATTAGAATTAAATTTAAAATGTTTAGAATTTAATTAATTAAATGTTAATGCATGCTTTATGTGTTGTTTGAGCATGGTGCGTGGTTATAGCCCTTTGACCTATTAGATAGGATTTGTGGATGTTTGTAATTTATAATACGACCTGCGTGTCGTGCCTTTCTCTATTTCATTCTAAATGTAATCCCTCCCCTATGTTCCCCTCGAATGTGAATCGAGGAATTCTATATCTTGTAAATAGTGTAGTTTATTTTATTGATGGTGATCAATGAAGATGGAGCATCGTGCCGGGATGAGGAGGCCATTCACAAATTGGAGCCAAGGAAGGTGCTTGTGAAGTTACCTTAGGTTGACTCATAGGATTTTCTCATTGGCTTGAGAAAATCATTAGTAGGGGCTATAACCATGTCACGTTTAATTATGTATGTTGATGCATGATTTATCTTATGTTTTAGTTTGATAATAGTATTACGCATATATGTAGATATGTATACAACTATATATAGTGGACATATTTTAAATTATCAAATTAATCATGAGATCAATAAATCCCTCTAAAATATTAAGTTTTAGATGCCTTCCAAAATAAAAGTACTCGTCAATAACTTCGATTGTACATGTGTGGGTTTGCCAAAGCAAAGCACCGTGGCAATCTTAGTAAGGCGCGAAAGGATAAAAGTGATATCCGTTATACTTTAATTGGGTACGACTTAACTAGGTTATCTCAATAGGATTGGGAACCTAGAGGCATGGGTTGGATTATAATTAATTTGATGAATTGAACAAAGTGTTGTTCGTCCAACTATCCAAGAATTATATGTGATATAATTGACAAAGTGTTGTCTACCTAAATAACCGAGTCTTGGGCGATTAGCCAAAGCTAACTCAAGATTAAGTGAAATATGGATCTTGAAATATGGATCTTGTCCCACTAAAGGTTTCGAGGGTTGATATTTTTCAAACAAAATAGTGGGAGTATCATTTAATATAAGACCATGTTAAATGATTTAAATCATAAACTTATTTTGCATATTTATATTGTAGACATCCATGGCAACTAACAACGTTACTAGCACTTTATCACTGCGATCGGTCCTTGAGAAGGACAAATTAAATGGGACGAATTTCCTAGACTGGCATAGGAACTTGAGGATAGTCCTCAAACAAGAAAAGAAACAATATGTCCTAGAGGAACCCTTACCCGCTGAGGAACCTCCCCTAACGGCTACAAGAACCGAAAAGGATGCTTACAAGAAGCATCAGAGTGACGCACTTGATGTTGGGTGCCTCATGCTTGCCACCATGAACTCTGAGCTTCAGAAGCAACATGAGGAAATGGAGGCGTTCGATATGATCGAACACTTAAAGCAGTTGTACCAACAGCAAGCTAGACAAGAGAGGTATGACGTCTCTAAAGCGTATTCCAGTGCAGGATGGTAGAAGGAAGCTTAGTTGGAACTCATGTGCTCAAGATGATTGGGTACATTGAGAATCTGGACAAGCTAGGTTTTCCATTGGACCAAGAGTTGGCCACCGATGTGATCTTGCAATCGTTGCCTGAGAGCTTCAGTCAATTTGTAGTAAATTACAATATGACTGACATGGAAAAGACTCTACCACAGTTGCTTGGTATGTTGAGAACATATGAAGCAAATACTAAGAAGACTAAGGCCACAAATGTCCTTATTGTGAATAAGGGCAAAGGAAGGGCCAAAGCTAAAGGCAACAAGAAAGCAAAGAAGGTCTTTGCTAAATCTAAGCCAAAGTCTTCTGCACTGAAACCAAAGGGAGGGATAGCAAAGGAAGGGAACTGTTTCCATTGCGGTGAGACCGGCCATTGGAAAAGAAGCTGCAAAGTATATCTGGAGGATCTAAAGAAAGGAAGTGTGACTTCCGCTTCAGGTATTTTTGTTATAGAAGTCAATTTATCTACTTCTTCATCATGGGTATTAGATACTGGATGTGGATCTCACATTTGTGTAAATGTGCAGGATCTCAAAAGGAGTAGGACATTGGCGAAAGGTGAAGTTGATCTCCGAGTTGGAAATGGAGCAAGAGTTGCTGCATTAGCTATAGGAGATTATCATTTAGCTTTACCTTCTGGTTTATCACTGATTTTGAAAGATTGTTATTTTGTGCCTTCTATTACTAAAAACATAATATCTATTTCTTGTTTGGACAAGTATGGTTTTTCATTTATAATAAAGGACAATTGTTGTTCTATTTATTTAAATGATATGTTTTATGCTAGTGCACAAATGGTGAATGGTCTTTATGTATTAAATCTTGATATGCCTATCTATAACATAAATACTAAAAGGATTAAAAATAATGATTGTAATCCGACTTATCTCTGGCACTGTCGCTTGGGCCACATAAACGAGAACCGCATATCTAAACTTCATAAGGATGGAGTATTAGATTCATTTGATTTTGAATCATATGAAACATGCGAATCTTGTTTAATGGGCAAGATGACTAAAGCCCCTTTCAAGGGACATGTTGAAAGGGCAAATGTTTTATTGGGACTAATACATAGTGATGTATGTGGACCAATAAGTACACAAGCTAGAGGTGGTTTTCAATACTTCGTTACATTTACTGATGACCTCAGTAGATATGGGTATGTGTACCTAATGAAACATAAGCATGAAACCTTTGAAAAGTTCAAAGATTTCAAGAATGAAGTACAAAACCAACTTGGCAAAAGTATCAAAATCCTTCGATCAGATCGAGGAGGTGAATACTTAAGCCAAGAGTTTCATGACTATCTAAAGGAGTGTGGGATAGTCCCACAACTCACTCCTCCGTATTCCACAATGGAATGGTGTATCCGAGAGGAGAAATCGAACCTTGTTAGACATGGTTAGATCAATGATGAGTCATGCAGATCTTCCGATATCGTTTTGGGGACACGCTCTAGAAACAACGATTTTCTTACTGAACCGTGTTCCATCTAAATCAGTGGAAAAGACACCATATGAGATATGGACTGTGAAGCGTCCTAGTATGTCTTTTATGAAGATTTGGGGTTGTGAGGCTTTCGTTAGACGTCACGCCACTAACAAACTTGGACCCAAATCTGATAAGTGTTTATTTGTGGGGTATCCTAAGGAAACGAAAGGGTACTATTTCTATTATCCCACCGAGAACAAAGTAGTTGTTGCTCGGACTGGTGTATTTCTTGAAAGAGAATTTATTTCTAGAAAAACCAGTGGGAGAAAAATAGAACTTAGTGAAGTTCAACCACAAGAAAACACTGAACCTGAGATTGAGATGGAAACAGAGCAGGCACCACAAGCTGTTGTGGAAGAAGTACCTGCTCAAGAGACACAAGCCCAGCGTAGGTCTGTAAGAGAACACCGGGAGCCACAGAGATATGGATTTCTTGTGACTCAACAAGGTGACTTACTACTTATTGATGAGGATGAGCCGTCATCCTATCAACAAGCTATAATGGGCAATGATTCTGAGAAATGGCAAGAGGCCATGAAATTTGAGATGGAATCCATGTATGCAAACCAAGTATGGACTTTGGTTGATCCACCTGAAGGGGTACGACCCATAGGGTGCAAATGGATTTTCAAGAAAAAGACCGATATGGATGGTAACGTACAAACCTATAAAGGTCGGCTGGTTGCAAAAGGATTCAAACAAATTCATGGTATTGACTATGATGAAACCTTTCCACCAGTGGCCATGGTTAAATCCATAAGGATCTTACTTGCAATAGCTGCATTTCATGATTATGAAATCTGGTAGATGGATGTCAAAACAGCTTTCCTTAATGGAAATCTGCTCGAGGATGTGTACATGACACAACCCGAGGGTTTTGTCGATCCAAAGGATGCTGGAAAGATATGCAAGCTACAACGATCCATTTATGGATTGAAGCAAGCTTCTCGGAGTTGGAATCTTCGTTTTGATGATGCAATCAAAGAGTTTGGTTTTATCAAAAATGAAGATGAACCTTGTGTCTACAAGAAGGTCAGTGGGAGCGTAATCATTTTCCTAGTGTTGTATGTAGATGACATACTTCTTATTGGAAATGATATCCTGCCTTGCAATCTGTAAAGATTTGGCTAGGGAATTGCTTTTCGATGAAAGACTTGGGAGAAGCCACCTATGTATTAGGAATCAAGATCTATAGAGATAGATCGAGAAGGCTTCTTGGTCTAAGTCAAAGTACATACATAGACAAGGTGCTTAAAAGGTTTAGCATGCAAGAATCAAAGAAAGGATTCGTGCCTATGACGCATGGCATTTATCTCTCAAAGGAACAGTGTCCTTCAACACCAGATGAGAGACAACGCATGAGTAAGATTCCATACGCGTCAGCTAT
This sequence comes from Haberlea rhodopensis, assembly GCA_907163345.1. Taxonomy (NCBI): domain Eukaryota; kingdom Viridiplantae; phylum Streptophyta; class Magnoliopsida; order Lamiales; family Gesneriaceae; genus Haberlea; species Haberlea rhodopensis. The sequence goes on along the minus strand of CAJQUN010000054.1, from coordinate 887,457 downwards.
TGGATCTATCATGTATGCCATGATATGTACTCGTCCCGATGTATCGTATGCTTTGAGCATGACGAGCAGATATCAAGTTGATCCAGGTGAAGGTCACTGGATTGCTGTCAAGAATATCCTAAAGTACTTGAGAAGGACTAAGGATACATTCTTGATTTATGGAGGTGAGGAAGAGCTCAATGTAATGGGTTACACTGATGCAAGCTTCCAAACCGACAAAGATGATTTTCGATCGCAATCTGGATATGTGTATTGCCTGAATGGAGGTGCTGTGAGCTGGAAGAGTTCAAAGCAAGAAACAGTAGCCGATTCTACAACGGAAGCTGAGTATATTGCTGCCTCGGATGCAGCAAAGGAAGCTGTTTGGATAAGGAAGTTCATTTCTGAACTTGGAGTGGTGCCTAGCATTAAAGATCCGATAGAGCTCTATTGTGACAACAATGGAGCGATCGCATTGGCTAAGGAACCAAGATCTCACCAAAGATCCAAGCACATACTTAGGCGTTTCCATTTCATTCGAGAAATCGTTGAAAGGGGAGATGTTAAAATATGCAAAGTACCAACAGATGATAATGTATCTGACCCATTGACGAAGCCGCTGTCACAGCAGAAGCATGATCGTCATACTAGATCTCTAGGCATTAGGTATATGTTTGAGTGGTCTTAGTGCAAGTGGGAGATTTGTTGGGATATGCCCTAAGACAAGTCATTAGATGATTGTTTAAGACATACAATGTTTATGGTTTTATGAATGGCAATTCATTATTATATATTATTCTTTTAACTATGCATTGTGAATTAATATATATGTTAATGTCCTTAGAATAATATTGTATTATTCTTATAGATGTTCCTAGTCAAGTATTATCATGAAAGGGATAATGATAATACGTAGAGACTAGTATGTGTTGATCGATGAATTGTTCATTGATATGAGATATCAAATCAACATATGGGTACATGTTAGAGAACGATGTACTGAACAGACCCACCATGAGAATGCAACATGGATAGTTATATGATCGTCATATGCAATTCTCATAGTGATAATAATGTATGTAATCCTTACGACTTGTGATCATCAGAGATCCCAACATAAGGAGTTATGTATCTTGATATCGTCAAACGTTACCCATAACAGGGTAATCTATAAAGGCGACTATTGGATACACTACGAATTATGTAGAGGGATGTTGACTGATCGAGATAGGATTTGTCCCTCCTATATAACAGGAGATGTGTTTGGCCCTTGATCAAGTGAGAACTAAAATGCATGGCCATGCTCGAATGAGTCGATATGAGATATCGAGCTTATTCGTTTATTCTAGTTCTACTTGGGGATCAAGAAATAAAGATTGGATATACGAGTATGACTATTCCATGACTCGTGTTCAATCTAAACACAAAGGACAAAGGGATTAAGTTACATGATTAATATTATCACAAGTTCTAAAGGTTATGTCGAGTCATTGACATTCTTGTAATTTGGGTAGCATTGATGTGTTGCTAGATACCGCTCAATGCTTGAGACGTAAAATGAGATTTTATGTCACTGCCAACATTACAAGATCCTATCGGGTCGCACAAAAGATTAAATCGAGAAGGGAAATTAAATTCATGGGATGAATTAAATAATTAAGAGGAGTCTTAATTAATAATCATGATGATTAATTAAATCATGGGCTTAAGCCCATGAGGCTTTATGAAAGCCTTTAATTAATTATATAAAAGATGATTACAAGGTGTTTAATTGAAAGAGAACTTCATAACACAAAACCTACACAACTAAAGAAGCTCTCGGCCGCCTAGAAGATCATCAAAGCTCTCGGCTTCTTCAATATAGCCGAAGGAGACTTGGTTGATTTGTGGCGATTATTCGATTGTGAATCGAGTTAGCTTCGTGTATCGGTTTAATAACTTGTCTAGCAACTTGTTATTAAACCATCCCTTCACCCGATTTGATCGTGTGGATACCGTTGAGGCAAAACTCATTGAGTTTTGCTAGTGACTCGGAGAAGGCGTAGGACGTGGTGCTGCTCCGTGGACTCTGCTTCAAACACGCTACAAGGGTGAGACCTTCGTATACCTTAATCCGATATGATAACCTATGTATAGATCCGGTGTTAGTAATCCATAAAAATTTTATTCCGCTGCGTTGTATGCTCTTGGATTACTTACACTTGTTTGGGTGAAATATTGTGTCATTAGTCAAATTAGTATAATTTTCATAACTAATTATCGTAGGCTAAATATAGTTAAATTAATTGAGTTTGATACTTATTTTCTAGTCCTTGTGGTTCGACAACCTTTTCTTAAAATCTACTATATTAAACATTGACACCATGCACTTGCGGTATAATCGTTACACTGGATTTTCTGTTTAAATAAATAGTGATCACTGGGTTGAGGACGTACTTTCGTCCTGCGTTGATCCTAGCTCAAGGAAATATAGGCATGTCGGGCTGAGCTTCAAGGGGCATTAGATCGGCATCCGTATTGGGCCACAAGTATAGGAGATGGGTCAGGTTATTCCCGAGGCTCACGCCGGGATATCAAATCCTAATTTCTGAACTGCTGAATCCAATATTCGAATAAGGAATCAGATAAATGGTGGAGACTGAATTAATGATAATGGGGCAGTTTTTGCACCGTGGCCTCGTGGCTAATGGTCCCTGGGCTCAGGTCCATTCTACAACAAAAAATCTCAGAATATTATAAGCAAGGCTTCATGTACATGGTATAAATATTCCTGCGGGGCTGTGTACTTTACTGCATATGACATGAACCTGCGGTGCTATGCACAAGTCCATGTAACCACTAATCGTGCATTCGCATCGCAAACCACCACATATTCGTGGCTAGTCTGTGTTCCGTCAGTGGTTACTTGTAGTAGCTGTAACATGTACAACATGCCTACACACACATATCTGTGTTCAGGTTCTTAGACTAAGCCACTCATACACCTAAGACTCGTCTATATATGTGGCTTCTTCATAATGCAAAGATTAAAATGTCCTTTTTTTTTATTTAATGACGATTAGGGGATTACAATGGTAGTTTCTGAAGTGAAGCTGGCATTCATTGAAATTGGCACGGATCATTGTAATTGCATGCTCTAGATTTCGTGCACTCATACGAACCACAGCTCCGTGCCACGTCCTGTTGATGTCCACGGCCAAGGTGAAAGGCTACATTTCATTCGGTTTCTTCGGTATATCCATAAGCTCTATTCTGCATTGTTTTTGTGCGGGGGACAAAAAATATTAACATAAATATGAAGGTTAAAGTAAAATATTGGGGGTAAAATATAATTTTTGAAGGAAAAAACCTGTAATTTTTGGAGGATAAAATGTAATTTTTTTTTTAAAAAAACTTTTGTTTAAGATAATAAAAATTTTTTTTTTTCAAGGGGCACTTGGCATCTTGCCTCGACATGGCTCCGACCCCTATCAGTACCGGCAACATTGAGATGAATTGAGCCCATAACACTAATTGGACAATAAAAATGTAGTCGAAACTTTGATATAATTCGTACTTATCACTGACCATTTAGTTTTTCAATGATTATTTTTGTTTTTTTTTGCACATATTTATCCTATTTTATTCATCATCGCGCGGCTTGTGAATCAGTCTTTACCCAATGGTAACCTTAAACGTACGCAGTCTCAAGTTTTCTATTATAACCTTCGCTACTTTTTGGTATTAAATTAGTTGTTTATTCAACAATTTTGTTCTTAGTGCAATTAACGTTGAGACAGCAGTGGCTAAAGGTTGGGCAGAAAACATCACCTTTTGACATTTTTTAGGGAAATTATAAATTTGGTCACTTGTTTGTTTTATATTTCTAATAAAAAATATTTTCAAGTTGCAGTTTTAGTACAATAAATTAGCCATTTCTCCATCAGCTATTGACATGATGCAGAAAAATTCAGATGTGCTGGATAATGAATATGTGCCACCGAAAATTATTGAAGTTCACCGAACATTACTGATTTGAGAAAGAAATAAAGTGAATTTTTTTTCCAATCTCCATCACTATATTGACGAGAGCTTCAGGCCATAGCCGGAGTGATAAGTCCACCCCTCCCTTTACGGAAAACTTAAGTTTGAGTCGTGTTTGACAAAAAAATCTTTAGTCCCTCTCCAATAAAAAAGTAAAAAAAAACTGTTGACTCTGACTCTAATCATGTGTCCAGACAGTAAGGGCCTGTTTGGTAGACCTGATTAGGAATGATTGTGGGAGGGTTATGGTTTTAATCACATGTTTGGTTGAATTTTTAGTAAACCCACGTTGTCCAATTGGCCCGTGATAAAGTGGGTTTAAAATCTTGATTCTTGTCCCATCTTGGGTTTAACAAACACATTTGTACAGTACAAATGATTATGCTCAAAATTTACTCTTGTACCCTCCTCAACCCAAATAATCGTTATATTTATTGCCTTGTATATGAGGGGCATTTTTGATTTTACACCAATAAATCCTTATATTTATCCTACTTATAAAAATCATACCAAACATCATGTTATTTTCTTACCATATATAACTTATTTCATAGTCATTAGATTTATCACTCTATTATATAATCATTCAATAATCCCATCATTCAAACCAAGCGGACCCTTAAATATATATTTACGTTATTAAATAGGATTTTTTGAGGGATAATGGCCGGAATAATCGGTGGGCTTTCAAACTTTACTTAGTCAACCTACTCTACTTCAGGTCGTCAGTCTATCACTCTATCTTCTTCTCTTTTTCACCAACTCTTTTATTTATCATTTGTTACTTGAAAATCAAATTAAAAAGTAGTGCCTGAAACCTAGACCTGGGATACACAAATTAAACGGTATAATATAATAATAAAATGCTTTTGACTCGAACTCATGCAGTTTTTAAAGAATATATATAAACTTGATTGTTTTATTTGATTTAGTGTGAAAAAGAGTCAAACACCTTGTTTTTACTACTCGAACATATAATTTTAATCGACTAGACGGGTAAAATTCGTTTATGTATCGGATGGACTCACACACCAACACACATACCAAGATATATATATATATATATGTTTGAATATTACTTGGTATATGGGTCCACCTATGCATAGAATATAGGCACAAAATAAAGAATTTCTTTAAGTTGAGTTAATTTAAAGTTATGTCCGATCAACTATGTCACACAAAAAAGAATTAAAAGAATTGGTTACGCCAACTATTGAGAAAAAAATAATCGAACATCTCAATCATGCAAACTTAGTTAGTTAAAATGGACTGATTAACCTTATTATTTGATTTTATTACAAATGTTTTGAATACTATATGTTATTATCTTTATATTTGTACCTATATTCTGAACAAATCAACCGTGTTGTACCCAACTTTTGAAGTTTGATTGAGTAGGTGTTTGTAAATGCTTTTGCAAACTGTTTATCAGTTTTTCAGAGAAAAAAAAAACAGATTTTTTTAGTGTTTTATTTCAGTGTTTTTGATATTGCTTATCTAAACATAAACAGAAAAAACAGAAGCAGAGAGCATGTCACAATGCTTTTGATTGTTTTAAGTTGTTTGGTGGCAATTTTTTAATTAATTGAAGTTTATTAAGCTGTTTTTTATTATTTTAATAGCAAACACTCAATGATTTTGCTTAAAAGTAATTTTTTCAACTTTAAGCAAAAACAACATAGAAGTGCTTTAAATAAGCAATTACAAATGCACCCTGAATCCCAAACGATATCAGGTATTGGCTTTGATCATGGGCGGATCCACGTTGGAGCAAGTACCCCCTTGCAAAAACTTTTTTTATTACCCTAATTCTTTTTTAAAATTTCAGTTTGTCCCTCAAAAATTACATTTTGCCATTCTAAAATTATTTTTTGACCCCACAAACATATTTGACCTCCATTTTTAATGTTAATATTTTCAACTCCATAACAAAAATCCTACATCCACCACCATTATGATACTCTTAGCTTGTATGCCATGTATTAATGCATGTCAAAGACGTTTATTTAAATAGACCGTTAAAAAGGATTTGCGACATCATTGTTAAATTTTGAAAAGGTATTTATTATCAAGTAAATTTGATCTAACTATTTTTTTTTTTTTTTGGGAGAAATTTTGATCTAACTACTTACAATACCTATCACATGGGTTTTTTTTATGTATCGTTAAGAACAGTATCTTTGGGGATGACATCTTATGACACATGTCATCATTTTATAAAAAGAAAAAAAATGTAAGGAAATAAAATGTTTTCAAAGCGGGGTGGATGGAAGGTTAAAAACTGCGTCAGACTCAGTTCCCCGGGCATAATCCATCGCTAGGTATACAACGGCATAAACCATCGCTACGTATACATCGGCATAATCACTTAGCTTTGTTTTTGTTTTGTTTTTGTTTTTTATTTTAATTGAGGTGAGAGACTCCATGCGCTGTCATGATTTCCAACAATATACCCCACGAGCTGATGATGAATTGGATAGAAAAAATATTATACGGCCTCTCTGATGTCAAACCGGGCTGATTTCTGAAAGTCAAATGGCATCTAGCTGTAAAAAGAACATTTTGGCTTAATAACAATGCATAAACTTGTTTTACAACAATCTAACATTAAAATCTAATGAAATAGAGAACTAGAGTTAGAAATACAGAAATAACAAGAGGCGTTGACTCCTTGCGTTGCTCCGTCGTCCAAAATGTTCATTTTACACCTTAATGACTTTTCACGTTTAGAAATCAGCCCGTTTTGACGTGAGAGAGGCCGTATAATTTTTTTGTGCTAAGAAAATCCTAAAACCGAGTAAAAAATTAGGCTAGCATGTGACCTTATGTTGTAATTGAAACTGTTATGACCAGGTTTATTAATCCTGAGATCAAGTCAAGGATTGAATGTTTTACTCGTTTTAGGTTTTCTTAGCACACAAAAATTTATACGGCCTCTCTCATGTCAAACCGGACTGATTTCTGAAATTGAAAAGTCATTAAGGTGTAAAAGGAACATTTTGGCTGAAACTTAAAAGGAATTGACGGAATGGCACCACCAGGAGTGGAGCCTGCATCGTAATTTGATTCCAACATCAACACCACACAAACCAACTCATCGAATCTTCCCAAGATTCTCAATAGGTATATGAATACCACATTCCTCATAAGGAAAGTGTCATGATTCTTACATGGGAGGAGAAAGGGGGAAAAAGGAAAGGGAGAAATCGCTGGAGAGAATTTTTTACTCGATTTTAGGGTTTTCTTAGCACAAAAATTTATACGGCCTCTTTCATGTCAAACTGTGCTGATTTCTGAAAGTTAAAAGTTTTTAAGGCGAGGTTACGGATCATTTTGCCAACTTCCCTTGCCGACATTGTTCCATCGACCATAGGCTGTTCACCTTGGAGACCTGATGTGGTTATGAGTACGACCGGGTCAAGCGCATCCCCATCCAAATGAAAATATGCAATTACCAAACGCTTGAACCAATAATTACACAATTGGTTCAGAATAGTGCATTCTTGCCACTAATACCAATTCAAAATCTGTATACACGACGTATACCCAATTTAACGACGTTTTGTACTAATACCATAGTACTCCACAATCGATCGAGAGCTCCGCTCGATCGATCGCCGAGCCCTGTATTTGCGAGAACACCATTTTTGTGCTATGATCTAATTATATTTTTGCTTGTCGAGAAAAAAAAATAGGAATTGGGCCAAAATAAAAATTTATATATATAGAGAGAGATATATAATGGGCAATATATATATATATATATATATATTGTCGGGAAACTGATAATTGGCTGAGAATTTTTTACTCGATTTTAGGATTTTCATAGCACAAACAAATTTATACGGCATCTCTCATGTCAAATCGGGCTGATTTCTGATTTTGAAAACTTAAAATTTGAATTATCCAAAGCCAAAATGTTACTTTTAAACTTAGATGACTTTGACTTTCAGAAATTTGGGGATTTGAGTGATAAAGAATGATGGGTAGGTAAGAGTGAAAGGGGGTAGATCTACAATGTTTATTTGAAGACCGACAACAAATTTGAAAGGAAACTGTCAAAAGTTCGGATTTCTACACTGCATATACACTTACAGTATATGTCATCGCTCGATTGATCGAGCACACTGCTCGATTGATCGCTCAACCTTCTCGTATGCCAGAAACTTGTGTGTAATAGTAAGAAGCAATATACATAAATAATAATAATAATATTAATAATAATAATAATTTAAATTTTCTCCTCGCATTAACTCTTTTCCATCAATTTGTGCCCAATGGAATAGTGTAGAATAGTTTACGTACCTTCCCTATAAAAAGTGCACCATAATCCACTCTCCTATGTATGTACACATAGGCAAACCAAACATGCATAATGTGATGAATGGCCACTATTGTGGCAGCACAATGATCTACTTCTATGTCACTACGTTCAAGCCAATAGTACTAATAATTTATACCACCTTTTGTAATTATATATGATAGGCATTGCCAGTCTCTTTATCCAACTACTTTTAGAAAAGGAATCAAGTCGACTCGTGAACTTTCGATTATTATTTAACTCATATTTTAAAATTATCGAACTCAATTTAAGCACGAATGTATTTAGATTTTCGAACTCGAATATATTCGATTAAATTTAGGCTAGGATCCCTACTATTACCTAACCCATTGTCTAGACAGGCTTTTTCATTTATATATATTCTATATGGCTTCTCTATATAATGATAATAACAACTAATTAGGCGGTAATAATAACAATATCAATGAAGTAGTATTATTAATATTGCACGCGTTTTGTACATATATATATATATATATATATATATTTAAAAAAATTATAAAAATTGGTCATATAATACTTTTGCTTTTGATCTTTTAATTAGTCAAATTTATAATTTAGTACAATAACTTTGCTTTTTTTTTTTGGCAAATTTCATTCATTTTATCGCATGAGTGATAACGTGACATTCGATATTGCTGATATAACATCGATAATTGTTAACATGGGTTTGGATATTGCTGATTTATTCGACGTAATAACATTATTCTAGTTAAAAATGGCTAAAATTTCAAAAGAAGTAAAGTTATTGGACAAAAATTTAAATTTGACTAACTAGAGGACCAAAATAACATTTATATCAATCTATAGGATAATGTGCCATTTTTCCCTATGTAATATTATATTAGACTGTGTAATGTTTCAAATATGATGTTAAAAGTAGAGAATATTATTATTTTTTACACCAAGGCCTTGACCTTCATGGTTATCACCTTTAATCCCACAGTAGGGATAGACTCGTGTTCGAGCAATTCCCCTCCCCTATATTAAAAAAAAAAACAAATCAGAGATATTTTTAGAACAATAAGAATTTGAAGAGAGATATTTGAGTGATGTGTACCTATGTTTGCTAATGAAATAGCGAGGGATAGCTTCAAGCTATCTTTAGGGAAAATTACCAATCATATATAAGTTAGTCATAGTTTGTGTTTTGATAATTAAAATCAAAATTTGATGTTAATAATTGTTTTTAGTCCTATTTTGCCAAAGTGGTGGCATGACGTCAGACACGTCAACAATATTAAACACTTCACCCCCAATATTTGGTGTTAAATCAGTACTAATTGGTGTCATATCATGTTTAGAATAATGTCAGCACTATGATAAACTAAGTCTAAAAGAAGAAAAAAAATCAATTTATTTCATTAAGATCAAATTTTAACTATTTAAAGAACCAAACCCAAAATAGTCCAACTTACATAATGAATAGTGATGTCATAGGATGACTTAGTTTCTTCGGAAAAATCACATGCAAGCGCCGAACAAGAAATATCCAGAGCAAAAAGCCCCGAACACCAATCGCCCGGAGACCATCAAAACCTGCACGGCATACTGGTCAAATGCTAGCGGAAGACCCGGGCATAACTAACAAATCAACCGGCACAAACAAATGTGTAATAACAGAACGTGGATTTCGCGGACGTTTTGAGCCAATAATGCCACGATCAGAGGAGATCGCGTTCCGGATTTATCGCATGCCAGCCACCGGGGTCAACACTATAAATACACACCGATAGTCTCATGTTTAGGGATTGAACTTTCTGGGCAAGAAAAGACTCCGAAGAGAGCATATCATAATATGTTCGGTCTTTCGCTCTTATGCTATTTTTGAAAGTTCTTACTTTGTGTCTAAGTCCTATAAATCCAAATAAAGATATAGTGAATATTTATACTGGATTAGGTCCCGTGGTTTTTCCTTCGATTTGGAGGTTTTTCCATGGTGTTGCCATACTCTTCGGACTTCAAAAAGTCGGCCTTCCTCTTCAACCAGATCTCCTCTACCCGAGCTCCGAATGAAGCTTTTTCTTGAGCATATTGCCCGGACAGGGTCTTGTTTATTTCTTCGAGGTCAGCTGCCTTTTTCTCCAACACCTTGGACCTTCTTCGCTCTTCGTCTAGAGCCTTCTGGATCACCTCCTGAGCCTTCTTATCAGATTTGTGCTGCTCTTGGAGAAGGGTTATATTCTTCTGCAAATCCTAGCACATGTTATGAAACTGATACCGCTCCTTGTGCCGAGCAGTGCTCTCTGCTCAGGTGGAGTGGAATCGGTTTAGGAGTTTGCCCGCCATCATGAGGGCCTGCACAAGAATACAACGAAGTAAAAAGCAAGAACAAAAGTACTTAGAAAATTTTGGGGAAAAGAATTTGATTTACCTTCACCAAAGAGGTGGAGAAATCGTTCACCAAGTTATTGGAAGCTAACTCCCCGAGCAACTTTCAATCTGGACTGTTGGGAGAGAAAGAAAGGATGGCTTGAGAGGTTCTAGGGTCAGGTGTTTTGAGGAAAGGGACGTGAGGAGAGTAGTCCCAGTGAGAGAAATGTTTTCGAGGGGGAGGGCGAAGATTGCTGAGGCTCGGGGTTCAGGAGGGAGATTTGTAGGCACGATTTTCTTAGTAGGAGGGGTTCTTGAGGAGGAGCCTTGGCCTTCGGGTGCTGCCCTCTTGCGAGAACGAGCAACCAAGGGCTCCTCCTCGTTTGGATCGGTAATGTCCACGAGGGAAAGTGGGAGGGGGGGGGGCACTAGCAGGGTCTCCTCAACCAAAGGTGTTGGACCCTTTGATCCCAACGCCTGCCCCGACGCGTGGCTCTTCTAGGACTTGCTCTTCATGTTGGCCAACATCCTTGATCGGTTCATTTTCTCCTCTACATAAAGGAACATCAAGGTTAGACCGAGCTATAATTATTATTCGTGGGAAGAAGAAGGTGATCTACTCACTCACCGAGGGGCATATAGTTGATGCGTGTAGAACGTATCGCAAACGTATGATGTCAAATTTTAATATATGGATATGAATACAGATGTCGAACCCATGAGGATTGGTCTATAACATTAATTAAATATTGTGCTAGATGGTCTTAATCCTAATTAGAAAAATGAGTAGTGTTGTTGTTTGTCAAATAACGTAAATCACTAACTAACAGTTGCACAATTCAAGAGAATTAATTATGAGAAGGATTCTAGAGGTCCGATTTCACTTGATTATCAACTATGTTTCTTATGATCAATTACAATATTATAGATTTATCTGGTTTATTAGCGAAGAATTCTTAATTGTTTCCTACTCCCTTTCCCAAGTAACAGTAGAAGTTATCATTCAATATCAACATTGATATCCCTATCTAAGATTAAATATTCAACAATATTGATTGCACAATAATTCTTTCAAAGGCTTCAATGGAGTTATATGCCTGTCGACTATATAAACATCCACGATGTGTTTTTCTATGTCCTATTCACAATCCCCTCTCCCGAGTGATAAATCACAAACATATATGACAATTTAATCAATTGCCAGTCAATTAAATTGTATTCAAAGCAAGAAAACACAAATAAACCATATGATAAATCCTAATATATAAATCAATCAATCCAAAATATAATATTCAATGAAGCTACGTCTTCCCCATAGAAAAAAGGGATTAGTTCATCCTAGAATTGATAAAACACATTGTCTGAAAAATTCATAAAAGAACCAAAGTAAGAGATACAAAACGATATAGAAGCAAGTCTCCGTCCCCAGATGAGAGCCGCCTTCGTTTTGTGATGAAATCCTTGCCCTTGGAAGAGTAGCAGCCTTCTCAATATGTTCTCCCCTTGAAAGAGTGTCAAAAGTCCTTAAAAAGTAGGTTATGCAGCCTTTTAAACCCTTGCATCCACCAATTTTTAATGGGCTGGACTCCGGCAGCGATCGATCTATGTTTTCTAGCGATCGGTCGCCATGTCGTTATTTTTCCAAAAATTTCATTTGGCGATCGATCGTCATTTTTCTAGCGATCAGTCGCTGCATCGCGTAAATTGTTCCCCAACACACTGTCCATAGAGATCGATCTCTATTTTTATGGCGATCGATTTCTATTTTCAGGGATCAATCTCCATTTCAGGCGACCAGTCTCCATTTTCAGGCGATCAATCCCTGATTGCAAATTCTTCATCTTCGATTTTTTCTTCTTTTTCTTGTATTGCTATGATGTTGTTCCACCATTTCTCGTTATTTCATGCCCTTTTCCTTCTCATGGAACTCATCTTTACCTGGATTCCTGTAAAAACAAAAACATACACAAAATGCATAATTCTGATCGAAAAACCAGCATCAATCCAAACAAATTCAAAGAAATAATAAGTACAAAACACACTTATCAGTAGTGATGCGCCCTTCGGGCTCAGAAAGAACAAGTACATCAACCCGTCATCAATAAGCTCTGCCAAGTCATAACATTGGTCACCGAGTTTCCGACGAATTGACAGATACGGTTCTTTCTCGAGGAGATCCTTGATGGATTTGGCCCTCGGGAGACTTTCCCTCCAAAGCATGGGACAGCCCCAAGGCTGAGACGGACGAACAAAAATGTAAATTTCTTCCACTCCTTTATTGAAGAGGGGTAGTTCTTACGGAAACCTACCCCCGTTCGGAAAGAAAAGTAAAAAAGCCTAATTCCTTTTTATTTAGTTTGTAAAATAGTGAAATAATTCAGGAGTGGGGGTGAAACCCAAATAAGAAAGAACAATAAAAAACCCAGCAAAAAGCCTATAGCTGTTGGGGAACAGTTGGCTGAGCGAAATAGTAAAATAATTCGCAACAACAAGGAAGAAGGCAGGAATGAAAAAATGTAAACCCCCTTGAAGTTGCTCTAGATAAAAAGGATAATAACCTCGGGGGGTAAATGGGGACGTGATCCCGAAGAGGGAGTAATAAGGGTGTCGCTTACAGGGATCTCCCATTTGTCTCAGAGGCGGGAAAGTTGTTGACTCGTACGAATCCTCGACTCGAAGACTTTGTACCAAGGGAATTTGGCCTCATCCAAGCTCTGCTCTACATCATTTTGTTCGTTCTCCCAACGTAGCCGAGGAATCAGAAGAACTCAAAGTTTCCTCGGTGTCCGAGGATGTAGGTAGAGGATGGAGGTTTGAAGTTTTTCCCCATGAAGGTTCCATATTCGTTGATTGTTCTCAGGTTCCATATTCAGAGATTGCTCTCAAGGAGGAGTCATCTGACGAGGAAGACATACTGATTGATTGGGGGCAGGAGATTCTGAACGAAAATTAGTGTTCGTTCGTCTGATACTAGCTCGGAAGCAGAATGAAGCAAGCGAGTATAATGAGGGGGAATGATGTGGTATTTATAGATGGGACCAGTTGAACAATCTTCCGACCCGTACCGTCCAAAATGAACCAAATGAACGGTCATAGATGAGCCTCGGGAGACTAAACGCCACATAACATTTTGAAACTTTGGGCGGGAAAAAAGAGCTAGAAAAAACCCCAGAGCAGGTCATAGGATGACTCTGTTTCTTTGGTAAAATCCCATGTAAACACATAGCAAGAAATATCCCGAGCAAAAGCCCCGAACACCAATCGCCCGAAGAGCATCAAAACTTGATCGTCATACTTGTCAAAGGCTAGCGGAAGATCCATTCATAACTGACAAATCAACCGGCACAAACAAACGTGTTATAATGGAACATGGATTTCTCGGACACGTTTTGAGCCAATAATGCCATGATCAGAGGAGATCGTGTTCCGGATTTATCGCATGCCAGCCATTGGTTTCAACACTATAAATACACACCGATAGTCTCATTTGTAGAGATTGAACTTTCTGGGCAAGAAAAGACTCCGAAGAGAGCATATCATAGTCTGTTCGGTCTTTCACTCTTATGTTATTTTTTGAAAGTTCTTACTTAGTATCTATGTCCTGTAAATCCAAATAAAGATATAGTGAAGATTTATACTGGACTATGTCCCGTGGTTTTTCCTTCGATTTGGAGGTTTTTCACGTAAAAATTGTGGTGACTTTCATTTATTTTTCGCAGCACTTAATTCTACCGAACACGGAAAATACTGAATCACATCAAATAATATTGTTTTCCCAGCATCTTTAAATTTTAAAAAAGGAATCATCTATCTCATTTAGGCATTTAGATTCATGTAATAAATAATATTTTTCTCGAATAGATATATAAAAAAAATTTATTGTACAATCCTATAGGAATCTTAGTTGGGATGTGTATCTTAGGAGTAAATTATAAGCAATGTAACAATGACTTTGTAGGATGTCGAGGCAAGAGTTTAACTATTTGTCCTTGAAACGATATTGTCCTGCTAGGGTGCTTACGATTGCAATGACAAATAGTTTCCCAAGATACAATGACTACGATTTGTGATAGGAGCACAGCAAATCACAAATCCTCAAACCACAAAGATTTAAAGGCACTCAACAAAAAAATATGATGAACAAGATGAATATGCAGAGAATTTGCTATCAAATCTATGATTTAATCTTGTTAAAAGTGTATTCAATTCAAAAGGGAATTGATCTATATAGTGCATCATTAAATGCCACGAAAATACACCTCTTGGATGCATTTTTTTCATGAAAAATGCATCTATACGCCAAATGTATACAACCCTTCATAAAACCTGGAAAAACCCTGTTGGACAGTGAAACGAGCGCATAGGCGCAACATTCCTGGAAGACATTCCCAGACAGAGGGAGCCTAGGCACCACTAAGTAGGCGCCTCCCCTACTACTCGATTTGCTCAGGCAGCTTCGATGTCCCCTTTTTGTTTTGTATTTTTCATCGTTCTGTATTTTTCGACTTTTACATGCTTAATTTCAATTCATTAAACATATTTTTCCAACAACCCCCCACATGAATTAGAATTAATGCATGAGTTCAAACGAGGGCCTTTAGCGAATTATTATAGCATCTGGAGAGGTAGCTTGCGGCTTTAAACCTTCCGTAGTAGTATTCAATTAGATTTATTCGACTTAAGAATGAACTTAAAGCCTTGAACTATTTAGTCGTTGGTGTAAACCTAGACAATTGAACCTACACCATAACATCTCTAATCTTCATATTGATTTCTTACGGTTGTGTCTATTTCTGCCTTGGACCACGCTTGGTTTCATAAGTACTTTCAATTGTTTGAAGCAGCCGCATTTCGCACTTACATAGGTGATCTCCTAAAAGAGTATCCCGCTATACTCCAACATATTCTTATATGTTTTCGGAATCATTAAAGACATTTTGCCTATCATCGTACCCTTTTTGCATGATGCTCCCCTTATCATATGAATGGGTTGGACACTGATCTCCAAGGTGTTTATACAATCTCATAATTTGGTTGTCTCTTTTGAACCTAGATCTTGGGATCTCCAGTCACATAGGTTGGGTATCTCCACTACAAGATTTTAATTATAGGGTTTTAACCACATTTCCCTCGATAAACTTTTACATGATCTCTTCGTTAACCTTTCATAAGCGGATCCACGCTTTTCTCACATAATCAATTAAGATTATACCTATAGAGATCATTGACATATGGTATTACGTCTACGACTTCTATGTCGAGACTTACCATCATACTACCTTGTGCCCTTTCTACAGCATAATGGCTGTCATCCTGTCACAATATATTATAATTGCAGGCACATGGTCTTTCCAACATGAAATTTCTTCTAAGAAACCTTGAAGTCATTCAGCCTCTTCTCCCGTTTTACCCAAGATGAACTTGATTTCATTGTGGTTCGATATATATATATATATATATATACACACACAACATGTATACATATATATACACACACAACATATACACACACACATATATATATACACATGTTTGCTTAGAAGATTTTCACAACATGTAGTACTTTTCAATAGTAAATACATTATTATTTATGGATTTTGAGTCCTTCATTATAGCGATTGCTATTACTTTGCCAACACGAAATTTCCACTTAACAAAGCCCTTCGGTTTCTTCTCCGTTTTATCCAGCGGTATGAATTCTAAATTCATATTGGATTGAGCTATACACTTTTGTTTAGAAAATCCAAGTTCAAGATTTTATTTCTTACAAACTTGAATTTTAAGCGCAAAGCTTAAAAATTTGAAACTAGAATTGAACATGAGCATTCGTCTTGGAAACTTCATTTCCAAATTTGACATTGCTGCATCAACATTCATCTTGTTAAAATGGTTCATCAACATTTTCTTCGTTGTTTTGATGATCTCTCTATTGCTTCCTATAATGAGCATATCATCAACTTACAAGCATAATTTACATATGCTTCATGTGTGTCACTTTTCTCACATTTACAACTCAGTTTTGTCAAATTTCCCATGTCATTACTTGGACACTTATTATGGTTACTTCAGTCAAGCACCCCCACACTTTCAATATTTGTAGGAAATTTTGTCCTCAACTCATAAGTATTTCCGTCAATATCTAAGTGTGGTACTTAGGATATGGTTGACCAATAGAATGTCGCCCCCACAATTTTGGGTAATATCAAACTTATCCAAATTTTATTGGCGTTTAACTTTGAAGTTTCAAATTTTAAGCGTTACTAGTTTATAAATCAAAATTCAAGATTTCATTTCTTGCAAACTTTTGACTTAAGCACGCGTTGTTTACGAAATTTGAACTTGGATAATACTCTCGAGTAAGATTCTCTATTTGCATTTTAAGCCTCCAAATCTATAAAACTCGAATTTAAGATTTTATGCTTGCGAGCTTTAAGCGTGTCATGCTAAGAAAACTCAAATAGAATAAACTTTATGGGTTTTTGGGGTTAGTTCACCCTTCTTCTTTTACACACACCTTGATTCCATAATAAAAATATACAGCACCTTTTGAGTGAGATTTTGAGCGCCCCATGAAAACAATTGCGGAATTCGATTCACCATTTGTATTTTAAGCGTACAAATCTTAGAAAACTAGAATTCAAGATCAAATATCTTGCAAATTCAAGTCTTAAGCTTAAAATGCTTATACAACACAAATAGAATAAATTCACAATTTCTCATTGCAAAACTCATTTGCTTTATTGGTCTTCATCATCATTCTTATAGTGTTCAAACTCATGACTTCGTTTTTGCTTCGTAGCAAATAGCCATAACAATATCTTGTGCAATAATCGATAAAGTAACACAACTTTTTACACTCTCTAGTTTGCACAAACTTTCGATCACTAGCATCGTTGTGAATCACTTCTAGAGATGTTAAATTTCTTTCATCAAATGGAATGATAGTTTATTAACTTATCATCTACACAAGTCCACACTTATGTTTTAAGTTAACATCCACAGAAAAGAATAATTATAACATTACAAATTTGCGTAGTAAATTATTATTTACATGATTTAAACAATCAAGCCACAAATCATAAGATTCAATCAAATAAGTTGCTTTCATTGGCGTATAATCGTCTTTACATTCAATCAAAAAAGATTCTTCATGTAACCTTTTTCTTCAAACCCTGAGTTTGTTTCATACAATCCTTGTCAAATTCACAAGCGGTAAGCATAAGATCAGATAAACCGTCTGGCATGTTGTTTTCTTCGGTTATATTGATTTGATCTTTTTCCTTCCATCGATTATCTATTTTGTTGTTGTTGGAACCGAAGAGGGGGGGTGAATGAGGTTCATTAGCTACTTTAGCGTTTTAAAATGAATTTGCAAATAATCAAGTTTGCGATGCGGAAGACTTCAAGTCAATCGAACAATAAACAAAATAAGTAAAAATAAATGCGTAATATAAATAAAGCAATAAAGAACACGAGAATTTGTTATAGAAGTTCGGCGATGAATCGCCTACGTCTCCTCTTCCCGACTAGAAAACGTCCAACCGAGGTTCCATAGAACAACTTTGAACTTGGCCTTAAGGGCTCCAAGTTAGCCACAACACACTCTTCCTGAGTAACACACTCTTCACGAGTTTTTCTGACCTTAAGGGCTCCAAGGATAGTCACACACAAACTCTTCCCGAGTTACCCACACTCTTCGCGAGTCTTCTTGGCCTTACGGGCTCCAAGGATAGCCACAACCTTGCACCAACTTCACTTCTTGATGTCTTATGCAATTTCCAACTTGCGTCGGTGTTGGAGGACCTTACAATAAATCAAATGACACCTTCACGGTGTAACAACACGAAGAATCAAAAGCTCTCACACAATAAATAAATTACAAACTCCAATACAACACAAATGTATGAAGTTTGCAACGCTAGAATGATTTTGATTGAGCAAAGCTTTCTTCTAGTGTACCCTCTTGTTTCTTGTCTACAAAATGCTCCAAAACATCCATATTTATAGTGTAGAAGGCCCACAAGGCTCCTACTAGCCGTTGCTACAATTAAGGCTTGAATCACTCCAAGATCGCCTCGGACATCGCCTCGGGAGATCACCATCACCGTGCTTCAACGGTCACCAAATTGCAAAGATCGCCTCAAGCGAAGTGCTGATCGCCTCAGGCGATCGTTCACCAAAAATAATGACGTAGCCTTCAATGATCATAAATTTTCATCGCCTCAAACAAAGTCTCCATCGCCTCAAACGAACCATGCATCGCCTCAGGCGATCTAGCCATCGCCTCAGGCGATCTCTCCATGCGCGCGGTCCTCGGCGTCACGTCAGTCGATGTGCGGGGCGATGTCTCCCTTGGCTGCCATCGCCTGGGGCAATCCGCCCAGTCCTTGCATATTTTGATTTCCTTCAAACAATCCACTTTTCTCCATCTAAACTTGTACACTAAGTAGACACAGTAGTATAACAAATGCAAGTTTTGTTGATCATCAAAACTCATAAATAATTCGGAGATAAATTAAGCATTAAACTTAACAATGCGTTTAAAGCTCAACAATCTCCGCCTTTTTTATGATCACAAAACTTGATAAACTTGTAAATGAAATATGCATGAAATATAGCACATACAAGTTTTACCAAGTAAAGCAAAATACAAACACTCTCCCCCTCAAAACATCCATGTATTAAGCTCCAAGTTTATCACAAGATTCTCCCTCTTTTTGTGATAATCAAAAAGCACATTGTTCAAATAAACATAGCATAAATTATATGTTGACACATAGCCATATTTTAACAATTAGCACATGTTCCTCATCAAGCATGTAATAGCCATAACAAGCATAATATTAAATCATTGAAAGGAAGATAATCATGCGTTTAAGGCTTTAAACAATAATGAATTCTAAATTCTGCAAAGTGTGCATAGGTTCTACCAAGAGTTCATGCACAATAAACATTAAATTGCTCAATGCATCATTATAGACAATTGATAAGTTAATGAGAGTAAAACCATTGAGGCCATAGAAACAATAAAGTTATATGAACATCTTAAGCCATATTTCTATGATCCAAGATTTAGCATCTAAACAATTATAGCATGATTAATCACATTTAATTGCACATTTCATATTCAAAGTAAATTCATGGCTCATCAAGATATTTACCATAATGAGATAAGCATAAATCATGCATTAAAACAATTTAAATATGCATATGCTAAGGGGAAATGCATGTTACTATCAATGAATATTGAGCTTCATTATTTATTGGTCACAATTAATTTGTGCCAATGAAATTTTGAAATTGCTCTATATAATTAGCTCCCCCTAAATATGATATCATAATAATGTACTTCGAATTCAATTTCACAAAGATCACCTTCACAGTAATTGAACTTCACCACATAATTATAACATTCAATTCAAGGAATATTAACCAAGCAAAAGAGCTAATTATGCTACTATAATGCTCAAAATAAATTTACCTTTGATGATACGAATGATTTCATATCATCGGTCCTTTACCTCACGCTTCCTCTGTCGTGGTGCATTTGATGGTTTCCTCCCTTGAGGTGCTAGTTCCTTCATCATCTCTCCCTTTGTTGTTCCTACAAAACAAATTTTTGATTGGAGGTTCTTTGGTACCCATTTGATTTTTGGGTCCTTGCGGGTTAGCTTTCATCGATGCCTTTGGAATCCATTTCCACCTCTTGTTTGGTTGGTATTGGTTTTTAGCAAATCTACATTTATTCTTTGTATGACCAACCTTACAACAATAAGTGCAAGTAGGAGAATTATGCTTAGCTTTAGCCAACAAGCTAGTAAAAGTTTTAGATTTGCTTGAAAAGCCTAGTCCGGCTTTATCGACGCTATATCGTTGCAAGCCAAGCAATTCTTCCAACTTTAAGCTACTTTCACTAAACTTGCAAAATGATTTCTTCAAAGAATTTAATTCATTTTTCAATGAATTATTTTCTTCATCTCTCTTGGCTAACTCAAGTTTGAGCAGTTTGTTACTCATCTTGGTTTTGCCAAGAACATCAATAAGCTCATTATATGTTTCTAATAACTCATCAAAAGATGGTACCTCATTGTCGCTTTCCTCTTCTTCGTCATTTGCGTCATCTTTGGCCATGAGACAAAGGTTTGTTGCTTCTTCTTCATCGGAGTCACTATCACTCCATGTGGCCATTAGAGCTTTCTTCTTCCCTTTATCCTCATTCTTTTTCCTAGGACATTCATTAGCATAATGACCTTTATATTGACAATTATAACATGTTACCTCTTGTTTTGAATCATGTTTGGTGGCACAGGAGGTCTTTGGCTTGTTGTATTTGTTGTAGAATTTCTTGAACTTTCTTATGAACAAGATCATCTCTTCATCATCTTCATCATTGGATTGTTCTTTCCTCCCGACCAAGGCTATCCGCTTTCTTATAGATTTATCTTCCTCCTTTATTCCCTTCCGGGTTGACACCTCAGGCTCATGGGTCACCAAGGTACCATGAAGTTCATCAAGATCATATGATACACTATCTCCTTTGTTAGATTCAATGATAGCCGTCCTCTTGGCATCCCATTCTTGTGGTAAGGCTCTAAGGGCTCTTCTCCATATTTGATTTGGAGGATACTTCTCCCAAGTTGGGCAAGGTCATTGATAATTTGGGTGAGCCTTCTAAACATTGAATCAACATTCTCTCCGGACTACATCTCAAATGTTTCATACTTGAGTTGTAGAAGATCTATCTTTGTCTCCTTTACTTGATTGGTTCCCTCATGACAAATTTGAAGTTTGTCCCAAATCTCCTTGACGGTTAAGCACATCGAAATCCGATTGTACTCCTTCATATCTAAAGCACAATGTAAAATATTAATAACTTTAGCATTTTGAGAAATTAAAATCATATCCGCCCTTGTAAAGTCGTCCATTTCTTTGGGAACATTCTTCCCCTAAACTTCCTTTAAATGAATATGTGGACCTTTTAAAATAATCTTCCATAGGTCATAATCTACGGATTGAATATATAGAGAAATTCTATTTTTCCAATATCCGTAGTTATCTTTCGTGAAGAGCGGCGGTCGATTGGTCGATTAACCTTGAGCAAACTCATTTGCTAGATTAGCCATAAAAAAAATTTTGATTTAAAATAAAAATCAAATGGCTCTGATACCACTTGTTGGAACCGAAGAGGGGGTGGGTGGGGGGGGGGGGGGTTAATGAGGTTCCTTGGCTACTTTAGCGTTTTAAAATGAATTTGCAAATAATCAAGTTTGCGCTGCGGAAGACGTCAAGTCAATCAAACAATAAACAAAATAAGTAATAAATAAATACGTAATATAAATAAAGCAATAAAGAACACGAGAATTTGTTATAGAAGTTCGACGATGAATCGCCTACGTCTCCTCTTCCCGACTAGAAAACGTCCAACCGAGGTTCCACTAGAACAACTTTGATCTTGGCCTTAAGGGCTCCAAGGATAGCCACACACAAACTCTTCCCGAGTTACCCACACTCTTCACGAGTCTTCTTGGCCTTAAGGGCTCCAAGGATAGCCACAACCTTGCACCAACTTCACTTGTTGATGTCTTAAACAATTTTCAACGTGCGTCGGTGTTGGAGGACCTTACAATAAATCAAATGACACCTTCACGGTGTAATAACACGAAGAATCAAAAGCTCTCACATAAGAAATAAATTACAAACTCCAATACAACAAAAATGTATGAAGTTTACAATGCTAGAATGATTTTGATTGAGCAAAGCTTTCTTGCAGTGTACCCTCTTGTTTCTTGTCTACAAAATGCTCCGAAACATCCATATTTATAGTGTAGAAGGCCCCCAAGGCTCCTACTAGCCGTTGCTACACTTAAGGCTTGAATCACTCCAAGATCGCCTCGGACATCGCCTCGGGCGATCACCATCGCCGCGCTCCAACGGTCACCAAATTGCACAGATCACCTCAGGCGAAGTGCTGATTGCCTCAGACGATCGTTAACCAAAAATAATGCCGTAGCCTTCAATGATCATAAATTTTCATCGCCTCAAACAAAGTCTCCATCGCCTCAAACGAAACATGCATCGCCTCAGGCAATAGCCATCACCTCAGGCGATCTCTCCATGTGCGCGGTCCTCGGCGTCGCTTCAGTCGATGTGCGGGGTGATGTCTCCCTTGGCTGCCATCGCCTGGGGCGATCCGCCCAGTCCTTGCATATTTTGATTTCCTTCAAACAATCCACTTTTCAACCATCTAAACATGTACACTAAGTAAACACATTAGTATAACAAATGCAAGTTTTGTTGATCATCAAAACTCATAAATAATTCGGAGATAAATTAAGCATTAAACTCAACAATGCGTTTAAGGCTCAACAGTTGTGATAATATTTGGCTAAATGGTTTGGCTCTCCACATTTGTAGCACTTTCCCTTGAACTTTTTCGTCTTTACACTTTTGGAGGCATTACCGTCAAACTTTCGCTTAAATCTGATATGTTGTTCAACCAAGTTCGCATGTACTTCCATTTGGTGCTATCTGCTTTCCTCTCAGACATCTTGTTGTCCTCCTCGATTCACAACCGAACCACAAGGTCTTCAAGCCTCATCTCCTTTCGCTTGTGTTTGAGATAGTTCTTAAAGTTCTTCTACATAGGGGAGAACGTTTAAATCATCGCGGCCACTTAGAATGCATCACTTAACCTCATTCTCTCCACATGAATATCATGCGAGATTACTTGTAAATCTTGCACTTGTGCCATCACCGGCTTGGTGTCAACAAACTTGAATTCCATGAACTGTCTAACAATGAATTTCTTCATGCTGGCATCCTCGGATTTGTACTTTTTTTCAGAGATTCCCAAAGTTCCTTTGTTGTTTTTATAAGAATAAACATTATATAATTTATTTTCTAACCCATTTAGTATGTAGTTCTTGCAAATGAATTCGTTTTGATTCCATGCATCAAGTGCAACCCTCTTTTGGGTGTCGGTTTCTCCATCTTCAACCATAGGAGTATCATCGGTTAAGAACCTTGCCAAACTCAAAGTGGTCAAATAAAACAACATCTTTTCTTGACATCTCTTGAAGTCATTCCCATTGAATTTCTCTGGCATTTCTCCATTTTGAACGGAAGTCGTTGTTCTACTCAATGAAGCCATTTGTTACAAATATCATTTCAAGATTGAAGGAATCTTAGTTGGGATATGTATCTTAGGAGTAAATAGCAAGCAATGCAACAATGACTTTCTAGGATGTCGAGGCAAGAGTTCAACTATTTATCCTTGAAACGATATTGCCTTGCTATGGTGCTTACAATCGCAATGGCAACTTGTTTCCTAATATACGACGACTATGATTTGTGATAGGAGAATACCAAATCACAAATCCTCAAACTACAAAGGTTTAAAGGCTCTCAACAAAGAAATGTGATGACAAAGATGAACATGCAGAGAATTTTCTATCTATCAAATCTATGATTTAATCTTGTTAATAATATATTTAATTCAAAAGCGAGTTATTCTATATATAATGGACCATTAGATGCCACGAAAATATACATCTTGGATGCATTTTTTTTCCTGAACATGCATCTATACACCAAGGTACACAACCTTCATAAAACCTGGAAAAACCTGTGTTGGACAGTGAAACGAGCGCATAGGCGCAGTACACTCTGCCTGGAAAAAAAATTTCAGGCAGAGGGCGCCTAGGCGCCTAATTAACGCCAACTGCTTCAACGAAAAGAAGGTCTACTAGAAGTAGTCAAGATTTTTGAATAAACACTAGGCTCAAATTCTCGATTCTTCAAATACTGCAGCCTGTTAAGTACTGCAGTAAAAACACTAGGCTCAAATTCTCGATTCTTCAAATACTGCATACTGTTAAGTACTACAGTAAGCTCTCAACTGATTTTGAAGGCAATAGACAACTAAAAGGATAGTGCGGAAAGTGTCTAATGGACTGGTGAGTTATGAAATGATAGGCAAGAGTAAAGAGGCGGTAAGGTAAGTGCAGTAAGGTAAAAACATAGTGATTATTTCTGGAAGCTCCAAGCACAAACCACTTCTACGTCTCCTCTTCTTCCTTTACAGGAAGGTATCACTAGAAGAATTTGGTTTATACTACTACACCAGTATACAACCCTCTTAGGATAATATCACAAAGATAGCCTAAACTCCTAGACCACACGATTCACTAAGATTCAGAACTAACGTCTGAGAATACAATGAATATCCTAACACTCTTTCTAACAATAAATATGTTACAACTTAGAAGTTCTTTGAGTAATAGACTTAATACTTTGATCTTCTAGATCACTTTGAAGGGTTACTGCTCTGTAGCTTTTGAGTGCTAGATAGTCAGAGTGTTGGAGCTTTTGATTCAAAGTGTAAGCGAGAGTTTCTTCAAGCTCCAAATTGTCGTATTTATAGGCTTGAAAATCCAAAGACAACTTTTCTCTATATTGAAAGGATTGCTTAAAATATTCATTTGATTATCGTCCAAAATTCTTTTGCCTTCTTTCCATATCCGTAAACAACGGCTAGTAATTCTGACATAAATGGTGGCACAGAGTGTAGTTCCTCTACTTATACTATTTGTCAGATAAAGCTTTGTCTTGTTCATCGATCATCTACTGTCTTTCAAGAATGACTAGTCTACTGGACGTAAGTCTTCTTTGCTTCATGATAGTCTTGTCGAGTAAGCTTCTATCGGTAGGCATCCTTCTTTTGGTTTTGTGGTAGACTTCGTTGAAGCAGTTTTTAATCTTGACTACTGGTGTCCCGTCAAGGGCGGATCTACTGTAGGGGCAGGGGTGGGCTTCAGCCACCCAGCCCATCTCATAATAATAATAATAATAATTTGTTTAGGACTCCTACAAAATGAGTTTGGAACAGATGGTAAACGCAATCTGACTTCAATGGTCATATTTTTTAAGATTTTGGATTTTGCCCCC
Organism: Haberlea rhodopensis; assembly: GCA_907163345.1. Taxonomy (NCBI): domain Eukaryota; kingdom Viridiplantae; phylum Streptophyta; class Magnoliopsida; order Lamiales; family Gesneriaceae; genus Haberlea; species Haberlea rhodopensis. The sequence continues at coordinate 861,854 of CAJQUN010000054.1, read as the reverse complement.
ACAAAATATTTGATTTTAATATTTTATCATCCAATTTAATTTTTTTATTTCATTATTTACCCAAAAAAAATATTGGTTTTTAAAAATTATAAAATGAAAATAATCTCATATTTATTTGTCACAACTTCTCATCTTTCTAAGTATATTTTTTTTAAAAAAAACTAAATTGATATACATCATTTTTAGTAAAACGTTTAAAAACAAAAAATTATTTCTTTTAAAAATATTTTCTTATAATTCCATTTCTTACTATTTTGGATTTTGCCACCACAAAATATTTGATTTTACTATTTTATCATCCCATTACATTTTTTGATTTAATTACTTACCCAAAAATATTTGTTTTTAAAAATTATAAAATTGAAATAATTTTATACTTACTTGTCACAACTTCTCCTCTTTCTAAGTATATTTTTTAAAAAAAATTATTGATATACATAATTTTTAATAAAAAATTATTTCTTTTAAAAATATTTATTTCGTAAAACTTTTCTTTTAAACTTAAGTTTCATTATATATATTAATTTGAAATTCAAATTAAATAAACTGCTAAGTATTTACAAAAAAAATGAAAATGAAGTGACGAGTGAAACTTATGGATATGGAGATATTGAGCCATAGCTAAGGAGTATACGAATAAGTTGTTTATACAAAATAATTATGAAAAATAATATATTATTTTTATAAAAGATCTTTGTAAAAAACCTAGCTACGTCCCTGTCCGTTTTTGTCCGTATTTTCATCATTTCTTTTTTTTTATATGCTTAATTTCAATTTATTAAGCATATTTTTCAACAAATTCGTCTTATGAACAAGATGATCGAAAATTCACTATATTTATTTTAAAAAAATATATGTAGTTAATACAGAAGCACAAAATCTTGCTTGGTATAATTTTAAAGCTTAAATATATTTAGTGGAATGGAATAAATAGTAGTTGTACTTTTGGAAACTGGGACCGTTTCTTAAAAGACCAATAATTGCAAAAACGATTAATTTAGTAACTGTCACGTAATGGGTGACGATTACATTATTAATTTTTTTATTATGTTGGTGGGGAATTTTTAAAGATTTTTTAGTCATTGAGATTCGAACCCGAATCGTCTCAAAGGGGATATGAGTTTTTAACACCTGACTAAAGCTGGAAAGCTCGATTATAGGTTATTTTTGAGAGAAGAGAAAGCGGAATTTGCCTCAAAATTTATTCCGCTCCTAAAAGGTTGTTTAGTATATTTCTTATGTGAAGTCGCATTTCGGATTGAGATAATTGCATAAAATTAGTCGATTCTTTGCTGGTAAAGTACTTCTTGTACTCATACTTAGTAAAATTTGTCATTATAAAAAAAATAAAAATAAACCCATAATTATCAAGGTAACTCAATGTCTAAAAACTGAAGATATCATATAAACACGTATAATCCTAATCATAGGACAATATTTGAAAACTGAACAAGTCATATAATCCTAAGATTATAGATTCCTAGCACCGTCGTCGCTTAATAGGTTGCAAAATGATGGTCGGCATCTTCACGGGCATTGTGTAGTGGTAAATACTCGGAGGAGTATCATGAGTTCGAACCCGCTGAGTGTATGAAAAGACATAATTATTCTGGAAGACAAGTCATATTTGAAAGGCAAAAATTTATTCTAGAAAAACAGTTATAATTGAAGGACATAATCAATTCTTAAAGGCAATGAGTCGTGGTTGGTTTAATCGCGAACGTATATATAGGCTGTGATCGCATTCGGATTTATCTGGTGGCGAATAAGTGGAAGGTCGTCCTCTCCTGGAATAGTTGGATGAAGCCTGGAGACTTGTGTTAAAAAGATGGTCGGAATGGAGTTATGTTTGTTGACTTGTAAATTTCGAAATATATGCCTAGTTAGATTGGGTGTTATTTAAAATTGAGGGTGAGATATATGTATAATTAAAAATGAAATATATATTCATAAAAGGAAAATGATGAATTTCTCATATGTATATGTTAACATCATGTGTGGTTTTTTTCATACGCGAAATGCTAACCATGCAAAGGAGTGAAAGGACCGAACTATTCTATAGGCCTAAATTATGTTTATTGAATCAAAATATGATATGTTGAAAAATATGATAAATCTTATATTATTTATTTTGTTATGAAATTTTATTGATTCTTTTTTATTTAAAATTGATGTAATATACAATTTATTAATGTGATGTTTTAAAAAAATTTAAAAAAACCAAAACCGGCCATCAAGATTAGCTATTTTAAGTGGTAAAAAACAAAAAAATTATTCCAAGAGACCAATATAGTTACTATAACGTGTATTGCTTAATAATGCAGTATAGATAATATAAATAATTTATTATTCTTTCAAAATACAATGTTATATTATATTATCGCATGAAATGAGAGAAGCTGAAACCATACGATTTCTTACTTTGTATTGTGATTTTTTACTCGAGTATTTTTTACTTGATTTACATTTTATAACTCTCGAGTACCTTTACAGTTAATTAATGGATTAATTTAATCTGTTTTCGATATGTACTAATTTTATCAATTGTATGCCTTGTCACGGATTAACTTGCATATGGAACTAACAAACATTCAAATTTTCAGTAAATGTAGAATCAAAACGTTTGTCGTTTTATTAAAAGTTATAGTTAATTGTAACAATTAACTCAAATCTTTTAAACTGTACAACAGACCAAATGTCACGTTTTAATAGCTTTCCCAAATCACGTGTTTGATTCACATGAATTGTGAGGAGTGCAATTATTGGAGGGTCCCTCCTAGGAAACCGATCGAACTGTGATACTTGAGTTGATGTACGGTTTAAAAGATCAGGGTTACATCATTACCATCAGTTATAGGTTTTGGTAAAGTAGAAAACGCTTGATCATAGTGGAATTTTTACATACAACTTTAGCTTACTTGATATAAACACCGAAATAAACTACCCTCCACTTACTCATTTGATAGATATTCATAATTAAATTTGATGTTATAGGATGAATCAGTCTCTTATGGTAAAATCTCATACAAGTGTCGAGCAAGAAATACCCGAACAAAGAGTCTCTAACACAGGTTACCCGAGCATTGTTAATACATATTCGGCCTATTGGTCAAAATGTAGTGAAAGACCCAGACATAACTGACAATCAACGGGTACAGACGAACGTGTGTTGATGACGCACGTATTTCTCGGACACGTCTTGAGCCAATAACGTTGCGATCAGAGGAGAGCGTGTCCCGGATTTGACACGCATTAACATCAACATTCAACACTATAAATACAAGCCCATGGTGCTATTTTAGGGGTTGGACTTTCTGGGTAAGAAAAGACTCCGATGAGAGCATACGATATTGTCTGTTCGGTCTTTTTGTTTTTGTTTTGTTTAAATCCATTGTTCAAATATTGTGTCAAATTCATGTAACAAATCAACGTTCATAATGGAAAATTTATACTGGACCATGTCCTGTGGTTTTCCCATTCATTTTGTAGGGTTTTCCACGTATAAAATTGTGGTGTCTCTCAGATATTTTGTATTGCACTTATTCTACCGAATCTAAGAAATTTTTGAGATCACATCATTGACGCCGTGTGTGGGAACTAAGAAGTCGAAGTAAGAAAGTGTTTGACAAGAGAGAAAGAATGGTGAGGAGCAAACGTCGAGGACAAAGTTCAAGGGATATGCCCCAAACCCCCTTCAAATTCATCTCCATTACACGAAGAAGGTGATGATGATGTAGAATCATCACACTACATATAACAATCCTCCTCAGACTAATCCCCAGGTATCCCGACCATGGGAGTACCGTTGGAACAATTCACTACGATTATGGCAAAAACCATGGGGAGGTTCATGAAGCAATTTATGGTACCACCTAAGAATGAAGGAACAAGTAAAGATGAAGATTTGGCTTCTTCGGAAGAACAAGAAGAAGAGACTAAAGAAGCTGAGGATCTCTCCAGCCAAGTGGGAGAGAACACCATCAAATGGAAGATATAAAGGATGAGCTGCAGCAGATGTGCAATAAAATGAAAGGTCAGACTTATTTTGTCAGGAGGAGTACACCATTTTCACCCGAGGTCCTCGACGATCCTTTACTACCGAATTTCCGAACCTTAAATGTTGGATCTTCTAAGACGGCAACGATGACCCCGAAGAGTGTTTGTCACGATTTGAGAATGCTTCACTCCTCCGTCAACTCATGGATGAGGTGAAGTGTAGGGTACTATTGACCACCCTGGCAAGGGCAACTCAATCCTGGTTCAAACAATTACCTCCAGGGATCATAGACGCATTCTAAAAGTTCAGCTCACTGTTCTTACATCAATTTGCGAGCAGCAGTAATTGCAAGAGAATAGCTCTCTGCTTGTTCGGTCTTAAGCAATTAGAAAAATAATCACTTCGAGTCTTTCTGAAAAGAGTCAATCAAGCTTGTCTCTACGTCCCTCACGTCACATCGGAAATGCTTGTCAGCGCCTTTACTCAACGGCTAAGAGAGGGAGACCTTTTCAGATTGCTGGCCAAAAAACCCCATCCGATTATGATGAGTTGCTGGGAAGGGCTTTTAAATACATTAACTTGGAAGAAGCTCGGAAAATGAAGCAAAAGAAAGACATAAAACTTGGGGAGGAGCCAAGCCGAAAAATAAACATTTTGAACAACCGAAAGGAACTTAGAGCAATATCTCCCGATTAGATCACCTAAAGAGGTTGCCATGAACTAGATGGGTCACAATAGGGGACGAGGAGGACATTTTTGAGGAGGACATTTCCAAGGACGAGCGAACAGATCTTGAGATAGGCAAGAGCCTAACACGAACCCATTCTTAATAATCCTACCCTAAGCATAATGCAAATCCGGGGAGAGGAGCACCTAGGCTGGTACCATGGGCAGTCATAGGAGAGAGGCAGGAGGAAAATGATTTCAGGCTCTAGGCGAGCTTGTCCCCAATAATGTTCCAAACCGTGGAACAATACACATGATTTCTGGAGGACTATCAGGAGGAGATTCTAACCGAGCAAGAAAAAGTTATGCTAAAAAATGACAGGTAGCGTAAATTACACCGGAGAGCATGCCAACAGGACCATCAATTGCCTTCGGACCCAAAGATTTACAAGGGGTGCACTTTCCTCATGATGATGCATTGATTATCTCTGCCACGGTAGCCAACTATAATGTACAAAGAATCTTCATCGATACAGGAAGTTCAGCCAATGTGTTATTTTTAGTACATTGGCTTAGATGGAATTGGGAAGCGTGCCCATACAAAGGGTGAATACTTTCATACATTGATTTTCTGAATAAATTATAAGTCCAATAGGTGATTAATTTTCTGTTGGTAGATGCTCCCTCCTCATACAATATAATTTGGGCTGACTAACCTTTAGTGCATTTCAGGCGGTGGCTTCCACCTATCACTTGGGGAAAAAATTCCATGTAGGTGAGGAACCCGGACAAGTTCGAGGAAACCAAAGTTCCTCGAGGAAATGCTATGTTGAGGAATTGAAACAAGAAAAGCTAAGAAAAGGAGATGATGAGGATAGAGGAGTGATTCGTAAGAGAATGAGAGGAGATTGAAGGAGCTCAGGAACTAATAGTTCCAGCTAAAGAGTTTTTCACTATCGAGTTACCCAACTAAGACCATGAAAGTGGGCTCCAGTTGGATCCAGAATTAAAGAAGAATGTGATTGAATGCTTAAACAAAAACGTTGAGGTGTTCGCATGGAGCACTGCTAATCTGATAGGGGTAAGTCCAGACATTGCCGAACATCACCTCAACGTTGATACTAATGCTCGGGCAAATAAGCAAAAGAGGAGACATTTTGGTCCCGAGAAAGATGTAATCATCGCTCATCACGTGGGGGAACTGTTGAAAGCTGGCCATGTTCGTGAAATCAGTTTCCCCACATGGCTTTCAGACGTGATTCTGTCCAAATCAGGAGACAAGTGGCGGATGTGTGTAGATTTCCAAGATGTGAACAAGGCCTGCCTTAAATATTGTTATCCACAGCCAAGGATTGACCACCTAGTATATTCCACGGTGAGCTGGTGTTGAGCCTTAAACGCATGGTTGCGTTTAATGCGTTAAATTATCCCCGGTCAATCTTTGAGTTTTGATGATCAACAAAACTTGTGTTTGTTATAATAATGCATCTACTTAGTGTGCAGATTAAGTGATGAAATGTGGTTTGGAATGAAGAAAATGGAGTGTGCATATTCTGGCCTGGATCGCCCCAGGCGATAGTGATCATCGCCCTAGGCGATGGGTGCCAGGTGAGGCATCGCCACGCACATCGACAGAGGCGATGGCTAAGCGAGGATGTGAGGAAGATCGCTCCAGGAGATGATGACCATCGCCTGAGGCGATGGCAACTAGGAGCGACATCGTCCCGCACATCGACAGAGGCGACGCCGAGGCAATGCGCGGGCAAGCGCGCAGGGGAGATCGTTTGAGGCGATGGGTTGAACGCCCGAGGCGATGGCTGGAACGCCTGAGGCGATGTGGACTTCGCCCGAGGTGATGCAAGATTTTAGGCTGCTGAGGCTACGACATTGGAATTTAATTTGGATCGCCTGAGTTGATCGGGACATCGCCTGAGGCGATGCTTGATTTATGCTGACCGTTGGGGCGCGGCGATCGATGAGTGATTTCAGCCTTTTGTGTATCAACGGCTAGTAGGAGCCTAGGGGACCTCCTACACTATAAATATGGATGCTTTGGAGCATTTTAAAGACAAGGGAACAAGCCTACAAACTTCTACAAAGTCTTGATAATTATTATTTCAAATTGTATTGCAATCTCCATACATTGTTGTTGTATTGGAGTTTGTAATTGTCTTCTTTGTTAGAGTCTTGTTTTCTTCGTGTGAGTGCACCGTGAAGGTGTTTTTGATTTGATCTATTGTAAAGGTCCTCCAACACCAAAGCAAGTTGGAAAATTGTAAAGTCATCAACAAGTCTAGTTGGTGCAAGTGTGTGGCTATCCTTGGAGCCCTTAAGGCCAAGAAGACTCGTGAAGAGTGTTGGTAGCTCGGGAAGAGCTTTGTGTACTCGGGAAGAGTATTGTGCTCGGGAAGAGCGTTGTGTACTCGGGAAGAGTATTGTGCTCGGGAAGAGCTTGTGTACTCGGGAAGAGTAGTGTGCTCGGGAAGAGCTTTGTAACTCGGGAATAGTTGTTGTGTGGCTAACTTGGAGCCCTCAAGGCCAAGACCAATTGTTCTAGTGGAACCTCGGTTGGAGGTTATCTAACCGGGAAGAGGAGACGTAGGCGATTCATCGCCGAACTTCTATAACAAATCTCGTGTCATTTTATTGCTTTAATTCCTTTACGCATTTATTTATTTATTTTGTTCTTTTTATTTATCGATTGACTAAAGGCTTCCGCAAAGCGCAAAACTCTTTTATTTTCAAACTCATTTTAAAACGCTAAAGTAGCCAAGGAATCTCATTCACCCCCCTCTTCGATTCCAACAAGTGGTATCAGAGCCATTTGATTTTTGTTTTAAATCAAAATCTTTTTATGGCTAATCTAGCAAATGAGTTTGCTCAGGTCAATCGACAAATTGCCCTCCGCTTTTCATGGGTGATAACTACGGTTATTGGAAGAATAGAATTTCTCTATACATCCAATCCGTAGATTATGATCTATGGAAGATTATAGTGAAAGGTCCACATATTCCTTTAAAGGAAGTTGGGGGAATAAGTGTTCCCAAAGAAATGGACGATTTCACTAGAGCGGACATGATTTTAATTTCACAAAATGCTAAAGCTATTAATATTTTGCATTGTGCTTTAGATATGAAGGACTACAACCGGATCTCAATGTGCTCAACGGCAAAGGAGATATGGGACAAATTGCAAATTTGTCATGAAGGAACAAATCAAGTGACGGAGACCAAGATTGATCTTCTACAACTCAAATATGAGACATTTGAGATGGAGTCCGGAGAAGAGGTGGATTCTATGTTTAGAAGGCTCACCCAAATTATCAACGAGCTTGCCCAACTAGGAGAGAAGTACCCTCCAAAGCAAAATATGGAGGAGAGCCCTAAGAGCATTGCCTAAGGAATGGGATGCAAAGAGGACGGCCATTATCGAGTCAAACAAAGGAGAAAGTGCTTCCTATGACCTTGATGAGCTCCATGGCACTTTGGTAACTCATGAGCTTGAAGTTGCCACAAGGAGAGAAGTAAAGGAGGAGGATAGAACCAAAAGAAATGGTATAGCCTTGGTTGGAAGGAAAGAGCATTCCGAGAATGAAGAAGATGATGATGATGATGAAGAGATGATCATGTTCACAAAGAAATTCAAGAAGCTCTTCAACAAACATAGCAAGTCAAAGACCTCCAATGCTACCAAACAAGAATCCAAAAATGAAGTAACTTGTTATAATTGTCAAGAAAAAGGCCATTATGCTAACAAATGTCCTAGGAAGAAGAATGAAGACAAAGGCAAGAAGAAGGCTCTAATAGCTACTTGGAGTGACAGCGACTCCGATGAAGAAGAAACAAATCTTTGTCTCATGGCCAAAGATGATATAGATGAAGGAAATGTAAGCGATGATAAGGTACCATCTTTTGATGAACTTTTAGATTCCTATCATGAACTTATTGATGCTCTTGGCAAAACCAAGATGGGTAACAAATTACTCAAACTTGAGGTTGTCAAGAAAGATGAAGAAAATAATTTATTGAAAAATGAATTAAATTCTTTAAAGATATCTTTTCGCAAATATAGTGAAAGTAGTCTAAAGATGAATGAGTTGCTTGGCTTGCAACGTTGTAGCTTGGATAAAGCCGGGTTAGGTTTTTCAAGCAAATCAAAATCATTTTCAAACATGTTAGCTAAAGCCAAGCATGATTCTCCTACTTGCAACTATTGTTGTAAAAATGGCCACACTAAGAATAAGTGTAGGTTTGCTAGAATCCAACACCAACCTAGTAAGAGGTGGAAATGGATTCCAAAAATGCCATTGAAAGTTAACCATCAAGGACCCAAAAATCAAATGGGTACCAAAGATCCTCCTATTATAAATTTATTTTGTAGGAACAACAATGGGATGGAGGATGAAGGACCAAGCAATTCAAAGGAGGAGTTCATCTTATTCACCTTAATAGAAGAAGCACGAGGCATTGGACCAATGACAAGAACGAACTCTTGTCATCGAGGGTAAAATTTACTTTATTCATTTTAGAAGAGCAATTCAAATTTCATTGGCACAAATTAATTGTGATCAATAAATATTGAAGCTCAATATTCATTGTAGTAAAATGGAATACCCCTTAGCATAATTGGTTAATGCATGATGTATGCTTATCTTTTTATAGTAAGTATCTTGATATGCCTTGCATTCAAATTTGAATATGCTATGTGAAAATGTGCAATTATATGATTTGTTATAATGCATTGATAATTTTATTGGTTATTGGGCATGAATGCATGAACATTTGCACACATTGCAACATTTAGAATTTTTTGTTGAGTGCCTTAAACGCATGTGTATTTCACTAATTAAGTTGATCTAAATAGCTATTACATGCTTGGTGAGGACCATGTGTAAAATTTTTAAAGTATGGCTATGTGTCAACATATTTGAGCTATGTTTATTTAAATTTTTTGCTTTTTGATTATCACAAAAAGGGGGAGAATTTTGTGATAAACTTGAACCTTAATACATGCATAGTTTAAGGGGGAGAGCTTATGTATGCATGGTTTGAGGGGGGGAGTTATTTGTTTGATGCTTTACTTGTTTAACTTGTAGTGTATGCAATTGTTAAGGGGGAGTCATTTTTTACTCACATTTCATGCATATTACTTATTCAAGTTTATCAAGTTTTGTGATCATCAAAAAGGGGGAGATTGTTGAGCCTTAAAGCATGGTTGCGTTTAATGCGTTAAATTATCCCCGGTCAATCTTTGAGTTTTGATGATCAACAAAACTTGTGTTTGTTATACTAATGCATCTATTTAGTGTGCAGATTAAGTGATGAAAAGTGGTTTGGAATGAAGAAAATCGAGTGTGCATATTCTGGCCTGGATCGCCCCAGGCGATGGTGATCATCGCCCCAGGCGATGGGTGCAAGGCGAGGCATCGCCACGCACATCGACAGAGGCGATGGCTAGGCGAGGATGCGAGGAAGATCGCTCTACGCGATGATGACCATCGCCTGAGGCGATGGCAACCAGGAGCGACATCGCCCCGCACGTCGACAGAGGCGACGCCGAGGCAATGCGCGGGCAAGCGCGTAGGGGAGATCGTTTGAAGCGATGGGCTGAACGCCCGAGGCGATGGCTGGAACGCCTGAGGCGATGTGGACTTCGCCCGAGGCGATGCAAGATTTTAGGCTGCCGAGGCTACGGCATTGGAATTTAATTTGGATCGCCTGAGGCTATCGGGACATCGCCTGAGGCGATGCGTGATTTATGCTGACCGTTGGGGCGCGGCGATGGAGATCGCCTGAGGCGATGGCTGAGGCGATCGAGGAGTGATTTCAGCCTTTTGTGTAACAACGGCTAGTAGGAGCCTAGGGGGCCTCCTACACTATAAATATGGATGCTTTGGAGCATATTAAAACAAGGGAACAAGCCTACAAACTTCTACAAAGTCTTGATAATTATTATTTCAAATTGTATTGAAATCTCCATACATTGTTGTTGTATTGGAGTTTGTAATTGTCTTCTTTGTTAGAGTCTTGTTTTCTTAGTGTGAGTGCACCGTGAAGGTGTTTTTGATTTGATCTATTGTAAAGGTCCTCCAACACCAAAGCAAGTTGGAAAATTGTAAAGTCATCAACAAGTCTAGTTGGTGCAAGTGTGTGGCTATCCTTGGAGTCCTTAAGGCCAAGAAGACTCGTGAAGAGTGTTGGTAGCTCGGGAAGAGCTTTGTGTACTCGGGAAGAGTATTGTGCTCGGGAAGAGCGTTGTGTACTCGGGAAGAGTACAATGCTCGGGAAGAGCTTGTGTACTCGGGAAGAGTAGTGTGCTCGGGAAGAGCTTTGTAACTCGGGAAGAGTTGTTGTGTGGCTAACTTGGAGCCCTCAAGGCCAAGACCAATTGTTCTAGTGGAACCTCGGTTGGAGGTTATCTAACCGGGAAGAGGAGACGTAGGCGATTCATCGCCGAACTTCTATAACAAATCTCGTGTCATTTTATTGCTTTAATTCCTTTACGCATTTATTTATTTTGTTCTTTTTATTTATCGATTGACTAAAGGCTTCCGCAAAGCGCAAAACTCTTTTATTTTTCAAACTCATTTTAAAACGCTAAAGTAGCCAAGGAATCTCATTCACCCCCATCTTCGATTCCAACAGCTGCTTTGTCCCATGGATGCATATCAAGGGTATCATCAAATCCCTCTGGCACAAAAAGATCAACCAAAAGTCAGTTTCGTCGCAGCAGGGGGAAATTTATGTTACGTAGTCATGCCCTTCGGGGAAAAATTGCTGGAGCCACTTACCAAAGATTCATGGATAAAGTGTAGGTAGATGATGTCCTCTTCAAGAGTAAGAGGGCATTGGATCTATTCGCGGATATGGAGGAAGTTTTCGGCACATTGCGTAGATTTTGCATTAAATTAATCATACTAAGTTAGGGCTGCTACCACTCCGAGCCAGTATATTACCAGCTCTGGAGCAGTTCAGAACCGGTTATCCTGGTTCTAAACCGGGCTAACCGATTCGGTTCTAGACCGGAACCGGATTGACCCAACCCGTTAAGAAGCCCTATACTAAGTGAACATTTGGAATACACAGTCGGAGATTTCTGAGGTACATGGTCAGTGAAGAGGTGTTGAAGCCAAACCTGAGAAGATAATAGCGATTCAGGCGATGAATCCTCCTCGAACCATGGATGAAGTAGATTGACAGGAAAATTAGACGCATTGAGTCGGTTCATATCCCGATCAGCTGATAAGAACTTGCCATTCTTCAAAGCATTAAGGCAATGAGTGGAATTATCAGTGCCAAAAGGCCTTCGAAGATTTGAAAAAGTATCTGGCTCAATTACCGTTGATGAATAAACCAGAACATAATGAGACCCTCCTCGTCTATTTATCTGTGACCGAGGAAGTCATCAGTTTGGTATTAGTCAAAGAGAAGTAAGGGCAACATCTACTAGTGTACTATGTAAGCCAAGCATTGCAAGGAGCTGAACAAAGATACCTCGAGATTGAGAAGCTGGCTTTAGCTCTCATAACTACAACTATGAGACTTTAGCCATATTTCCTATCTCACCCTATCATGGTAATACCAGCACTCCACTGGGAAAATTATTGTTCAAGGCAGAAATCTCGGGACGAATGGAAAATGGGCTACCAAACTAGGTGAATGGGACTTTACTTATCAACCCCGAACTACCATCAAGGCTCAAGCATTATCAGATTTTCTCGTAGAGGTGACCCATATTCCCAAAGATAAAGAATGAAACTTTTATGTGGATTTGTCATCTACTCAGCTTGGAAGTGGTGCATGCGTGGTCCTTAGCAGTCCTGAAGAGAAGAAGTAAAAGTAGTCATTTCGTTCGGTTCTCATTGTTCAAATAATGAAGTTGAATTTGAGGCTCTCATATCAGGCCTTCAAGTAGCACTGGAGATAGAGCTCAGAAAATTATAACATTTATGGATACATGCTCATTGTACAACAAGTGAATGGTATGTATAGTGTGAAAGAGGAAAAGCTGAAGAGGTATGTAGAAACTGTGCGGGCACTGATGAGTCAATTTCAGGAAGTGAAATTAACACAAGTACCCAGAGAGGAAAATAGCCGAGCCGATGAGTTGGCTAAACTGGCTAGTTCGATTCATGAATGGAAGAATAGGAGTGTGCTGGTGCAAGAACTCTTGATCTCCCATATATCTGTCAATAGTATAATGAATCTTGAACCATGCATTACGGGAGGCTAGAACAGATCATTAAATTCTTCAAAACTAAGGTTGTGCCATCTGATCCAAAAGAAGCAGCTCGGGTGAAGAGAATGGAAAATTAGTTTGTGTTGGTCAAGGGAAAACTGTTCAAAAGTGGCTTCTCGGTACCTTTCTTACAGTTCACTTCCATTCAAGAAGGGGAATACCTACTGAAAGAAATTCATGAAGGGTGTTGTGGGAACCACCTCGGTGCAAAAATGCTTTATCAAAAAGCGAATCGAGCTGGATATTATTGGCCTACAATGAAGATGGATGCCGAGAGAATTGTCAGAAAATGCAACAATTGTCAAAAGCATGCCAACTTATCTCATATACCATTAGATATTCTTAATAACATCATTATTTCTTGCTCATTTGACCGATGGGGAATGGATATTCTGGAACCTTTTCCTCCAACAACTGGACAAAGAAAATTTCTTCTAGCTGCGGTTGAGTACTTCACCAAATGGGAGAAGCCGAGCCTCTCGCAAAAATCACCAAGGAGGAAGTCATTAAATTCTTGTGAAGGAACATAGTATGTCGGTTAGGAATACCGAGGAGGTTGATCTCCGACAATGGAAGGCAATTTCAGAGGAAAAGAGTGCAAGATTGGTGCAAGAATATGAAAATCAAGCAACTACCCACCTTGATAGTTTATCCTCAATCTAACGACAAGCCGGGGTGACAAATCGGATCTTACTGCACGTGATTTAAACCAAGTTGGAGGGAGCATGAGGAGCATGGGTTGATGAACTACCTGGTTTACTATGGGCATACGAACAACACCACGTGTATCTACAAGAGAAACTTTATACAGTCTACTGTATGGTTCGGAGGCCCTTATTCCAGCTGAGATCAACATGGAATCTTTGGTACAATGCTATGATCCTGAAAAGAATGAAGATATAAGTAAGTTGGAGTTTGATGAGGTGAACCAATTGAGAGAAAGAGCAGCCACGCATATTGAAATGTAAAAGATAAGGATCACCAATACATATAACCGAAGGGCCGGCAAGAGAGATTTTCAGGTCGGAGACCTTGTGTACGAAAAGCTAATCCAGCTGGTGATGTGAAAAAATTAGAACCAATATAGGAATGCCCTTACAAGGTGAAAGCGGTGATTGGACGAGGATCATACAGACTGGAAAACCAACAAGGACGAGAATTGATGTGACCTTGGAATGTTCATAATCTCAAGAAATGATTTATATAATGTTTTAATTATTGTCATTATTTACGAATTCAATATGAATAAAGTGAAGTTGTTTTTATTAAGCTTGTTTGGATTTATTGGTTTACTCATGAGATCGGGATGTTGGTCCATGTTTAAACCTACTTGCCTAAGCGATTGTGCGCGGGATGTTGGAGCTTGTTCGGAATGTCATTGGTTTACTCATGGGATCAGGATGTTGGACCATGTTTAAACCTAAAATGTCCTAAGTGATTGTGCTCGGGATGTTCGAGCTTGTTCGGCATTTTATTTGTTTACTCATGTGATCGGGATGTTTGATCCATGCTTAAACTTAAAATTTTCTAAGTGATTGTTCTCGGGATGTACGAGCTTGTTTAGATTTTATTAATTTAAGGATCGGGATGTTTGGTCAATGTTTATTAGTTTACTCATGGGATTGGGGTGTTTGGTCCATGTTTAAACTAAAATTACCTAAAATTGCATAAATGATTGTGCTCGGCATGTTCGAGCTTGTTGGGATCTATTCCGGCGTGGGTTGTCATTCCACACCCGAATTCAACAAACTTGAGCTTCAATAGCTCGTGTTCTTGAAATAATTGCACCGAGAGATTATATCGAGTTCGGTTACAAAATTGAGCGGAAGACACTCGACATAACCCGCTCGAAAACCGATTACTCATTTGAAAGGCATTTTAAAGATATGCAAGAAAGTATGTAAAAGCAGTAAGGTAAATAACACAAGCATTTGTTTCTGGAAGTTCAAAGCACAACGCTTCTACGTCTCCACTTCTTCCATCTCATGGAAGGATACACTAGAAGACTTTGATTTATACAACTCTTTGTACAAATCCGGTCCAGTTGGGCATTCCCCATCCAACTAGAACTTCTAGCAACTCAATATGTATGTTCTTTAATGTCTCACATACAAAGATCTCTCAATCGGTTGTGATGAATCATCAACCTTTACAATGGTATTCACTCTTCTACTTTAGCTCACAAATACAATTACTAGAGTGAATACAAAGGCACAAAGGATTCCATAATGAATCTGATACAGCAAGGTAAGAGGTGCCAAAGGTTTGAGGAGTGCTCTTCGTTTAGCAGTTTTTGTCTTTGAAGTTCCTCAATTGAATCCCAAGTGGGTTTGCTTTGGAAGGCTTGGATTGATCTTCAATCAGCTGTTATTGAGCTTCCAAATCATGTATATATAGCCCCAAGTAATGATATATACGTTAGATACAGGAATATAACCGTTGGGACAATTTTGGTAAGCTTTCAAACATTGCAACGGTCATATTCTGCTTCTGGGCTATTTTTGGAAGTCTGCTGGTCTGGTCAGCTGGTCTGGTCAGCCAGTTGCTCTGGTCAGCTGGTCTGCACAACCAGTTGGTCTGGTCACCAGTTGGTCTGGTCAGCTGGTCTGGTCACTAGTTGGTCTGGTCAGCAGGTCTGGTCACTAGTTGGTCACCAGTTGGTATAGTCAGCTGGTCTGCTCAGCCAGTTGGTCTGGTCAGCTGGTCTGGTGGACAGATCAGTCTTGGCATTTCCAGTCTTGGTCCAGCTTAATATATTCAAGCCCTTTCTTTACAATTCATCAAGCTCTTAATTATGATCTATGAACTGCACACTTGATTGAATATGTTAGCAACACAATAACAAGTTTTGTTAACATCAAAACCAAGATTATTCGGGTTTCCAAAACCCAACAATCTCCCCCTTTTTTATGATCACAAAACTTGAATAAAAATATGAACATTAAAGCACAATGTTGCACAACTAGAAAAAATCATATTTTTTAAACAACATATTTCTCCCCCGTTTTGTGTGAATCAAAAAGGAAGAAAAATAAAATTTACTCCCCCTCAAGGATTGAGATTAAACTATCCCCCTTAATTTTAAAAGGTTTGAAAATTTGAGCAAGTGAGGGGCAAATGGGGTAGGCTAAAACAAATTTTTTTAAACAAATGCAATGCACATTAATTTTTGAATATAAATAACTCTTTTGATGATGGATGAAGCATACTTGGCAACAAATTTGAATTTCTTGACAAAACTCAACAATGTCCATTTCATCTTTCTGCGGTGGCAGCACACTTAGTCCAATTTTGCAGAATAAACTGTATCTCCTCGTGAAGAACTAGGCTGCAAGACCTATACCGTTACGATCCACTATGAGTCTAGTTTGCAACGCAAAAAACGGTTCATCATTTGGACATCCGAGCAAGACGTTATGCCAATTTTCCCAAAGTCGCTGAAAGCTGCCAGAAAAACTGAATGCTTCAAAAATTGTTAGAAAAAATTTCAAAATAACAATTTTAAACTTAAAATGAGTTTAGAACAAAGTGAACAAAATTAGAACATTTGAAATAGATTTTAAAATTATTTTCTTGCAAAATGAATGCAATGAAATTGATTTTTATGCTAAAAATTTTCATACACCAAGTTTTAGAAATTATGCTATGAAAATAATTTCATGCTCATGAGAAAGTTTCTTTAAAAGATTTTCGTCTAAAATCGGTTAAAATGCTTTCCAAGAACAACCTGGCTCTGATGCCACTTGTTGGGATCGATTCGGAGGGTGGGTTGTCATTCCACACGCGAGTTCAACAAACTTGAGCTTCAATAGCTCGTGTTCTTGAAATAATTGCACCGAGAGATTATATCGAGTTCGGTTACAAAATTGAGCGGAATACACCCCACATTACGACTCGAATAACTCGAGAGGGAGGCTTTCCAAAGCAGCCCTTTGATCGAGGAAGTCCTTCGGAGTTTCTTTAGGTGGATAACCCTTCGCCACAAACTGACGAGCACAAGCTTCAAACCTATGCTCAAAAAACTTGGTGGCGCGGTCAGACACCATGTTGTTGTATTCCTCGGATTTCAAGAAGTCAGCCTTCCTCTTCAGCTAGATTTCCTCTACCCGGGCTTCAAAATTTGATTTCTCTTGTTCGAATTGCTCGGATAAGGTCTTCTTGGCTTCCTCTAGATCAGTTGACCTTCCTCGCTCATCTTCCAGAGCCTTCTGGGCCTCTTCCCGAGCATTCTTGACAGATACGTATTGCCCCTCGAGTAGACCCACATTCTTCCGCAAGTCCTCGCACATGTTTTGGAGTTGGTCAGTCTTTCGGGGCCGAGCAGTAACCTATGATCGAATAGAGTGGAATCGGGTCAGGAGCTCACCCGCCATCATGTGGGCCTGCACAGAAATGTAAAGAGTGAATCACCAGAACAGAAGTATTTAGAAAGTTTTTGATAAATAAGTGTACCTTCACGAAAGAAGTGGAGAAGTCATTCACTGGGTTGCTGAAAGACAGATCCCCAGATGCTTTTGGTCTGGATTGTTGGGAGAGAAGGAAATGATAGATTGGGAATCCTTGGGGTTGAGTTGTTTAAAAAAAGGGACATTCAGAGAATAATCCCATGAAGGCATGTGATGCCTCGGAACAAACCAAAGGCTGCTCGGAGCAGCAAAAGCAGGTTGGGATTAAGCTCGGGGTTAGGCGGGGGGGAGTTGAGGTCATGGTTTCTGGCAGGAGGAGTTTTAGAAGAGGAACCCTGGCCCTCGGGTGCTTTCCTCTTACAAGATCGTGTAACCAAAGGCTCTCTTTCTGGTTGATCGGTGATATCAACAATTGTAGAAGGGAGGGGGGCACCGTTGAAATTTGTTCAGCAGAAGCAGGTGTTGGATCATTAGGCCCCGACACCTACCTAGGAGCTTGACCCTTCTGGGCCTTCGCCTTCAAATTTGTGGTCATTCTTGCCTTCATCATTTTTTCCTTTGCATTAAGTGAACAACTAGATTAGTCCGAGCAAAATAATCAAAATTTGCAAGAAGAGGAAAGTGCTCAGATTGCTCACCAAGGGGCATGGGCAATTATGCACCCTTCGAGCTCAGCAAGTACAAGTATAGTAGTCCGTCATCAATTAGCTCTGCCAGATTATAACATTGGTCGCCAAGTTTACAACGAACAAACAAGTACGGTTCTCTCTCAAGGTAACCCTTGATTGACTTGGCCCTTGGGAGGCTTTCTCTTCACATCATGGGGATCCTAAGGCTGGGATGAGAGAGCAAAAATATAGAATTTTTTCTAGTTTTCTATCGAAGAGTGGTAGTTCTTGAGAAAACCAATCATGTTCGTGAGGAAAAGTAGAAGAGGTTGACCTCTTTCTTATTCAATGGAAAGAAACAATAAAAGAGCTCAGAAGTAGGGTCCTAAAAAAAAGTACAATGAAGAAACAAACCAACACTATAACTATTAAGGAATAGTTGGCTAAGGAAAACATCAAAATATTTAGCAATTTCGAGGAAGAATGTAGAAACAGGAAAACGTAAACCCCCTCGAAATTGGTCTTAGTAAAGTGGAAAATAACCTTGGGGGCGGGGGGGGGGGGGGTAAGTGGTGACGCGACTCTGAGGAGGGAACAATAATAGATGTATCCTCAAAGATCTCCCATTTGGCTAGGATTCGGGAGATGTGCTAGTTGGTATGAATCCTTGACTCAAAAATTTCGAACCAGTGGACCTTGGCGGTATCCAAAGCCTATTCAACATCGTCTTACTCATTATCCATTCGAACAGCCGAAGAGCCAGAAGAACTCATTTTCTCCTTGTTATCTGAGGAAGAAGAATGTAGAGGAGGAAGATCGGAAGCTCTTTCCCTCGTATACATGCCATATTGATCGATTTCTCGCATGGAGGAATTATCTGAGGAAGAAGGCATACTTGTTAAATGCGTGCTCGAGAATTCTGAAAAGAGACGTTGCTCGTTCGTCTGATGCTAGCTCGTGATCGCTTTTATCTTAAACAATTAATTCCAGTGTAGCGATTTTAGATCGCAAGTGCACGGTGTCAAGTTTTAGTATAGTGATTTAGAAATAGGGATGTTGTACCCACAGGGACTAACGTATAAGTACCAAATAAAATTAGAAAAATTATATTTAGCCTACTAAATATTTGAATAATTAGCTAACTAAAATAATAAACTCAAAATTAAATCAACTCATTTGAAGATGCAAAGGAATTCCACTCGAGAAATTTATCAAGATGTCGGTTCACTTGTGTTATAGTCAATGATTTGTTTGTAAAAGCAATTACTAACCAATTAATTCTTAAGGTGACGGATTCCCTCATATAATCAATATACTTTCTCAAGCTATATTGAAACTAATTAAATTGAAGTAAGTAACTCTCGTTCACTTAAACCAATTTAATATTGAATAAATCTCGATGAAAACCGTTAACTTTAAATCTTTCAATTCAAAGTGATCATGTATGTGATTTAATATCTCGATCTAAATCTTTAACATACAACATGAATTATTATAGCGTATTATAATTTTATCTCTCGATCTCAATTATAATTCACAAATTCAATCAAAGTTAGCAAGGTTTTGATAGCATTAAGATTATAAAAGAATTAATCCACTCAAACAACATTCAAATCAATAACTCAATCACAATCTTCCCTAATCTTGATAAAATAAACTTATTTTATGTTAAAATCAAACTAACATGATGAATAATTGTTTCTCAACCTCATAAACATCAATAAATTCGAAAATCAAAATAAATAAAGCTTAGAAGTACGATAACGTAGGAGTTGAATCCGTGCGTTGAAACGTTACTTCTTCCCTTGCTTCCTTCCTTTCACTTCAAAGGCTTTTTCTCTAAATCTGTATGGTTGTTGGAGGATGAAAGGAGGCTGATATATGGTGTATGATATGATATTGGTTCTCTTGAATTCGTGCCTTAGGTCCCTTATTTATAGAAGATGAGGTGGATGGAAGTGTTCACAATAGATCAAACTCAATCAAGTCTTTTTTTCTGAAAATTCTGTTGCTCGATCGATTGGTAAAATTGTCTCAATCGATCGAACTTCTCTTTTCTCATCCAGGAATTCTTCTGCCTTGCTCGATCGATTGAGCTTCATCTTCCGATCGATCGAGCTTTCTTCAATCTCGCTCAACAAATCTTCTGTCATGCTCGATCGATCGAGCATAATCTCCCGATCGATCGAGCTCCTCTTTTTTCTTGTTGGCCAAAACTCTGTCTCCTTCGATCGATCGTGCTCCATTACATATTGATCGGTTATGTCATAATTCAAATTCTTCAATTCTTGCCTCGGTTTGATCCGTTTTCTTCCTTCTAGCTTAATTCTTCCACTTTCCACCTAGATTCCTGAAACAAACAAATAAATACCAAAAACCGTAACATCATCCATGAATCAACATGAAAATATATACATATCATTGCAAAAATACACGTAATATTCAACCTTATCAACTCCCCCAAACTTAGACTTGATCGTCCTCGAGCAAGCATTAAGATCAAAATGCAAAGTTCATCATTAATACTTTAAATGAATTAACTTAGCAACTCAAATGTAAAAGCTCAGAAATCCCACTAACACATCAACCATAAGTCAATCCAAAACTCAACAAGAAGTGTTTTCTCCTAAGCCAAGCAATATATCGCAAAATCTGAATGTGCGTGTGTGTTAATGTCAATCTTAAGTTTCATATATACTTTCAGGATCAAATAATGCTATTAAACTCAAAGTCAAGATTACTATTAAACATTCAATAAGCCTACTTTTCAAGCACTTCTCCACTAATGTAATTATTCCCTAGACTTGGATCAATAGGTCTTTTAAAGATTGTAATGTTACGCCTAGGTGTTTGGCTTCAAATAAAATATAGGGTAACACAAAGAAGAGAGTATAATCATGTAAAATTCAAATTTTTAGCACAACTTGAGCTTCTCTTCTTTTTCTTTTAGCCTTGGCCACTTTGGGTCTTATTTAGTCTTTTTTTTTTCTCAAGGCTTTATATCTATCTTTTTCTTTTCTCATTCATCATCATTTTTTTCAATAATAAGCTCATCCAAATATAACAATTTAATTGCATCTAATGAGATTCATTAAAATCCCTTTAGGTAAGGATGAATTCTTTCAATTTAGGCTCATAAAGGTGTGTATAATGAGTTGCCAAAAACTTTTGTTGATGGGGGCTAATAGTATGTTAAACATACTCCATTCTTTTTTCAATTAGGCTCAAATTGGGATACTAGAGATTGATATATACATGGTAAGCTTGAAAGGCTCAAACGTTCCAAAGATCGTCTAAATCATGTCCAAGTCAAGTTCCTAATTATAAAATTTTGCCTCAAAGTGCCCTCAAATAGGTTCTAGAGTGCTTTAAGATCCTCAAGACAAATCATAGTTAACAAAAAATTTTCAATATATATTTCCCTCAATCATGACTCAAAAGTGCTCGAGATGTTCCTCAATTTTGGAATATTAACTCAACCACATATATTCACAAACAAGTCAAAAATATTCAAGACTTTAGTTGAGATGGGGATTAATATCATCATGCAATACCGTTGCAAGTCTAATTCACTATTTCTTAATGATTAACTCATTTTTTTTTAAAAAAAAATTATGTGCTAAAAAACAATCTAATCTTAGTTTAGACTAGGCATGCAAGGTAAGTAACAAGAGAAAACAGCAGATACCAGTAAATAACCCCCCCCCCCCCCCCCCCCAAACTTAGTACATGCATTGCCCTCAATGTATAGTAAACAATAAACGCAAAAGCAAAACACATACCTCGACGACGATCGTCAGTGATCGTCTTCATCATCATGCTCCGGTGGGGGTACTGGGTAATAAGGCTCCTCTAGCTGGTACGGTGGATATGGTGGATAATCAAGTGGTGGTGGTTGGTATGGCTGGAAGTGTGGCTCAGGTGGAAACTGGATAGCTGGGAAACCTTGGGCCAATGCAGTGTTCCATGCATACTGATAATGCATGAACTCCATATGTCGCTGACTTATCTGCTCTTGGTCCCACCGTATTTCCATTTGAAAATTTGGATGCTATGCTGCTCCAGGCGTATGTCTTGGAGATCCCTGTGGAGGGAGTCGAAGGTGATAGATGACTGCTCTGCAGCAGAAGATGAGGACGGCCCAGCAAGTCTGCTGCTCAAAGGTCATGTCTCGGCCCTACGTCGGCCTGTAGGCAGTGGTGGTCTATCAACCACTATTGGTCCTTTTGGTGGTAGGAGTTCTTCATCGGCACCCCACTTCACTCCGCATCTCTTGCAAAGGGCAGTGATAGTAGATGGAAAAGGTATTGCGGAGGTGGGCGGACTCCTGCCGATGTCACTGATGTGGTCATTTATAATGTACCCCAAATTCACTGTTTGCCCACTGAGTATGGCAAATACCAGGGCAGCTCTCTCCTTGGTGACCTCAGAAGTGTGGGTCGATGGCATGATCCGGGAGGCTATGAAGGAAAACCATGCTTGTGCCTCTAGTTTCAAATGTTTCTTTAGGACCAACTGGGGCTCTCCATTGTTGTTCCTTTGCCAATCAGTCCCCTCAACACTGATACAGAGGGTACCTCATCATAGTTGATTTGGCTCGTCTTGAAAGCTTTGTACTTACTGTTCTTTATTGACGGCATCCGAAAAATTGCATTAATTTTAAATTGATCAAACTCACATCCTTACCCCGTACAAACACAACCTCCCTTGAATTTTGGTGGACTGTCATTAGATTTGCATAGAATTCCCTCACAACAGGGACCACCGCATCAATAGGCTGTTGAATAAACTCAAACCAACCTGGTCGCCTTGCTTCTTGAATCACAGGGCATTCAAGTCGTTCTAAACTCATTCCCCTTTCGCGACTAAGGGTTTTTGGTGATAACTGTGGTATAATTCCGCCGCTACGAAATTCACAAATCGAGGCTCATCATAATCTTGAGACGAAGTGGTGGCTCACCAAAACTCCAATCATTGTATACCCAAACAAAATATTCACTAATTTATGGATATGTATAAAGGTTGAAGCCAAATACCATGGAAATTTAGGTGATATTGTAGAATTTGCTTGAGTTCCTCCTTTTTGATGAAATTTCCCAATTCAGCTTTGAATCTTCAAATCTGTTGCAAAGAGTGTAATTAGAAGAAACTTTGAAGCATAAATTGTAAGATCTGTGAGTTGTGGGAAAGATTATAGAAGTAATTTGGGGATTAGGGCTAAAATACGATTTTTTTGTTCTTGGAAGATCATGAGAAGGTTTTGTATATCTGCTGAAATCGATCCTTTAAAAACGAAAATTTCTGTTGGTCGATCGAGCGAGACAGAAAAGTTTTTTTCTTTTTATAACCTTCCTTGATCGATCGAGCGTGGTCTCTCGATCGATCGATGACTCCAGAAAAAAAAAATTCTTTGTAACCCATGGTCGATCGATCGAGCTTTATTCTCGATCGATCGACCATTCCAGAACAATTTTCACCCAAATTTTTTTTCAATGTTCGATCTGTCCCACCAATTTGATTCATTCCATTTTTCTGCATTTGAAAATTAACGCACGGAGTTAGGCTCGAAAAATTAAAATAACAAGAAAGAAAATGAACAATTGAACTAAAAATGAAAAACAAACAAGAGATAGAGAGAAGAAAGTTCTTAATTTATAGTCCCAAGCTGGACTGCCACCTCCTTCTCAGTGGTCCAATTTTTCTTGCTCCTTCGGGTTTTTCACTGTATCAGTAAGTAGTGTCCCTTGAGCTCGTCCATAAATTATAGATGCAAGTTGCCCCACTTGTACCTCCAAGTTTTTTATAGATGCATCCTGATTTTGCTTCCTAGTTTCTGCCGATGATATTAACTTGGTCAAGAGCTCCTCCATACTCGGCTTAGGTACATATCCGGTTGTTGTTGTGGGTTCAACACGTTGTTTTGGTTGGACCATTGCAAATTTGGATGATTCCTCCATCCCGGGTTGTAAGTGTTTGAGTACGGGTTATTGGACTGCCTGTTTCCTACATAATTAGCAGAGTCATTAGACTGAGTAAATGGATTACCTGCCTGGCATTTATTGCTTGGATGATTGCTTCCACATAAGTCACATGTGATAACTTGAGCTTGCATCGCTGTCATGCTCATGCTATCTATCTTTTGTCCAATGCTTCAAATTGTGCCGAAAGAGCGGTGATGTCGTCAATTTGATGAACTCCACTCGGTTTCTTTTGCACATTCCTCTCTGATTGCCATTGATAGCTATTAGAAGCCATCTCTTCCAAGAGTTCATAAGCTGCTTCCGGTGTTTTCGCATGATGGATCCTCCTGACGCTGCATCTATCATAGAACAGTTAGATGAAAATAAACCGTTATAAAAGGTTTGTACCTGGAGCAAAATAGGAAGCCCATGATGTGGGCATCTCCTAAGCAAGTCTTTGAAACGATCCCACGCCTCATATAAAGTTTCAGGATCATATTGCCCAAACGTAGTGATATCGTTTCTCATCTTCGCAGTTTTGGAAGGGGGAAATATTCAGACAAAAAAGCTTGAGTCATCCCCACCAAGTGGTAATAGATCCTGCAGGTAAAGAATTTCACCATGCTTTAGCTTTATCTTTTAATGAAAAGGGAAATAACCGTAACCTGATGGCGTCGTCAGAAACGTCATTGTGTTTGAAGGTGTCACAATCTCCAAGAAGTTGGAGATGTGAGCGTTTGGGTCATCAGTGCCCACTCCCCCAAACATCACTGAATGCTGGATCATCTGAATTATTGCAGGTTTTATCTCAAAATTGTTAGCTTGAATACTTGGCCTCGTAATGCTTGACAATGATCCATGGAAAGCTGGTTGAGCAAAATCCATCATAGATCTTGGATTCGGTGCTTCATTATTCGCGACTCCTTCTTGATTGTTATCCGCCATCGTTCGAGCTTCCCTTATTTTCCTTAGAAACGTTCGCTCAATTTCTGGATCAAACGGCTCGAGTGTGGGGTTGCTACTCCTTAGCATGCACCAAGAAGATGACTACATGTAACAATCAACCCAAAAGGAGAAACACAAATGTAGTAAACCCAATAGTCAAAATTGACAAACAAACAAAACAAAAAAATAATTGGCTAAATTACAATTAACTAATCTCGTAAGATATTATACAAATTAGTCCCCAGCAACGGCGCCAAAAACTTGATCGCTTTTTATTTTAAACAATTAATTCCAGTGTAACGATTTTAGACCGCAAGTGCACGTTGTCAAGTTTTATTATAGTGATTTAGAAATAGGGATGTCGTACCCACAGGGACTAACGTATAAGTACCAAATAAAATTAGAAAAATTATATTTAGCCTACGAAATATTTGAATAATTATCTAACTAAAATAAAACTTAAAAACTCAAAATTAAATCAACTCCTTTGAAGATGCGAAGGAATTCCACTCAAGAAATTTATCAAGATGTCGGTTCACTTGTGTTATCGTCAATGATTTTTTTTGTAAAAGCAATTACTAACCAATTAATTCTTAAGGTGACGGATTCCCTAATATAATCAATACACTTTCCCAAGCTATATTGAAATTAATATTAAATTGAAGCAAGTAACTCTCGTTCACTTAAACCAATTTAATATTGAATAAATCTCGATGAAAACCGTTAACTTTAAATCTTTCAATTGAAAGTGATCACGTATGTGATTTAATCTCTCGATCTAAATCTTTAACATACAACATGAATTATTATAACGTGTTATAATTTTATCTCTCGATCTCAATTATAATTTACAAATTCAATCAAAGTTAGCAAGGTTTTGATAGTATTAAGATTATAATTCATGCACAAAAGACTTAATCCACTCAAACAACATTCAAATCAATAACTCAATCACAATCTTCCCTAATCTTGATAAAATAAACTTATTTTATGTTCAAATCAAACTAACATGATGAATAGTTGTTTCTCAACCTCATAAACATCAAAAAATTCGAAAATCAAAATAAATAAAGCTTAGAAGTACGATAACGTAGGAGTTGAATCTGTGCGTTGAAACGTTACTTCTTCCCTTGCTTCATTCCTTGCACTTCAAAGGCTTTTTCTCTAAATTTGTATGGTTGTTGGAGGATGAAAGGAGGCTGATATATGGTGTATGATATGATATTGGTTCTCTTGAATTCGTGACCTAGGTCACTTATTTATAGAAGAGGAGGTGGATGGAAGTGTTCCCAATAGATCAAACTCAATCAAGTCTTTTTTTTCTGAAAATTCTGTTGCTCGATTGATCGGTAAAATTGTCTCAATCGATCGAGCCTTCTCTTTTCTCATCCAGGAATTCTTCTGCCTCGCTCGATCGATCGAGCTTCAACTTCTGATCGATCGAGCTTTCTTCAATCTCGCTCAACAAATCTTCTGCCATGCTCGATCGATCGAGCATAATATTCCGATCGATCGAGCATAATATTCTGATCGATCGAGCTCCTCTTTTTCTTGTTGGCCAAAACTCTATCTCCTTCGATCGATCGTGCTCCATTACCGATCGATCGGTTATGTCAGAATTCAAATTCTTCAATTCTTGCCTCGGTTTGATCCGTTTTCTTCCTTATAGCTTAATTCTTCAACTTTCCACCTAGATTCCTGAAACAAACAAATAAATACCAAAAAGCGTAACATCATCCAGGAATCAACACGAAAATATATACATATCATTGCAAAAATACA
Source organism: Haberlea rhodopensis (assembly GCA_907163345.1). Lineage (NCBI taxonomy): Eukaryota > Viridiplantae > Streptophyta > Magnoliopsida > Lamiales > Gesneriaceae > Haberlea > Haberlea rhodopensis. The sequence goes on along the minus strand of CAJQUN010000054.1, from coordinate 835,252 downwards.
CGTAATATTCAACATTATCAGCTCGGAAGCAGATTGAAGCAAATGTGAAAAATTACGAGATATGATCGCATATTTATTGGGGGACAAGTCGAACTGTCGTTTAATCAACACCGTGAAATATAATTCGGATGAACGGTCACAGATGGACTTCGGGAAACAAATCTTCGAGAAATTTTTTTGAATATTGAGCGGGAAAAACCCCTGAACAGGTCAGAAACTGAATTTTACCCTAAGACGATAAACCAAAACTTCAATGCTCTTGTCTTGCTTTACTTCAGGGGGTGAGGTGATGTTATAGGATGAATAAGTCTCTTCGGATAAAATCTCATACAAGTGTCGAGCAAAATAACCCGAACAAAGAATCTCTAACACAGGTTACCCGAGCATTTTTAATACCTATTCGACTTATTGGTCAAACTATAGCGCAAGCCCCAGACATAACTGACATTCAACGGGTAAGGACAAATGTGCGTTGATGACGCGAGTATTTATCGGACACGTCTTGAGCCAATAACGCTACGATCAGAGGAGAACGTGTTCCGAATTTGACGCGCATTAACTTCCAGATTCAACACTTTAAATACAAGCCCATAGTTCTATTTTAGGGGTTTGACTTCTGGACAAGAAAAGACTCCGATGAGAGCATTATATATTGTCTGTTTGGTCTTTTTTGGTTTTGTGTTCTGTTTAAATTCATTGTTCAAATATTGTATCAAAGTCCTGTAACAAATCAACGTTCACAGAGGAAAATTTATACTAGACCAGGTCTCATTGTTTTTCCCTTCATTTTCATTTTGTAGGGTTTTCCACGTAAAAAATTGTGGTGTCTCTCATATTCATTACACTTATTCTATTGAATCTAAGAAATTTTGAGATCACATCAAAATTGCTTAATTATTTTCTCATATTCCCATATACTTTTGAATTATTATATTATATATATATAAGGACGGTGGTTTTAGTATTAAGGATGGATTTTTGTTCCTTCTCGAACAACCCAAACGAACTTATGTAGGAAGTAAGCATGGTCAACTGGTCCGGTAAGTGTATTTTTAATTCCGGAAAAGCTGAAAACAAATAAATAATGCAAAGTGGGAGGTAATAATATTTATTGTTATCCAAATTTTAATAATACATGTAGTTTGAATGAGTCAATATATATTATAATAATAATAATAAATAAGTCATTTTAATATTCATTAGGTGTAATTATAAAGGGATGCAATTACCTTTAATCATCTCTCTTTTAATATTTTCGGAATTCTGAGTGATTGCCGACAGTAGAATAATCATTTATTTGACTACCATTCAGTTTTATTTTATGTATTTGGGTGAACTTCATATAGACCCCTCTAGTTTTCATAATTATCATTTTAGCCCCTCTAATTTGAACAATACCATCTACCTCCCATACAATGTATTTTTTTGTCGAATCACAGGAGAGGTAGTTGTAATTTTTCTAATATATTTACAAATTAGATGGGGTGTTATTAATACAGATATTTTACAAAGGATGCAGATGTAATTGTTCAACTATATGGAAAAATTTGTAAAATAACTATTCTACAATGGAGACATATGTAATTACCCTGTATAGTTAGTGTAAAATTTTAAAAATAGTTCATAGAATATGAGCATGTCATACCAATCTAAAGTTTTTGAGATAATCAAATATAGTCTTGTGAAAATTATTTTTATTAAAAAACTGTCTCAATTTTGTGTTTTTAATCGATACTAGTACTAAATTTTTGTTTTTAATTAAAAGTGGTTCCATAATCCCCTATTTAATTAACGATTATTTTTGCTAAAAAATAATTCGTAGTACTAAATCTGTTAAAAATATTTACGATATTTAATTTTATGACTATTTTTGTTAAAAAATAATTTGTTTTATGAGAGGCTATCTTAGATTAAAACCAATATCCGTGGGAATATTTGATTTGTATAAAAAGTTTGGACTAATTTTAAAAATATTTCTATTCCATGTGACCATTTTGAAATTTACCCTTTTTATTAGCAAATTTATATATCATTCCAACTTTAAAATATTCGAAAACTAGAAATTAATAGAACTACATAAGTAAAATTGTGGGAAAATAAGTAAAGTAAGAATTAAGTTATATGGTTGAACAATTGACATTATGATAATATTATTGTAAAACGATATAATAAGTTAGGTGGGAAATGTAATGAAAACCTAAAACCTGGGATAATGCCATGATCTAAACCAATATTATAATTAATATATTGGTAGGAACAACTTTTCAATTTTTTCAATTGTTTGAATTTCAAAGAACATTCGTGGGTAGTCAACTATAAGATTTTCCAACAAATAGTCCCTTATCTTTTATTTCAAAAACTAAATTAAATTTGACCACCAAATTAAATTTTGTTGACATTCTAGTTTTCATACATGCATGTCAACCTCGATACTTATTCGAAGAAAAACAAAAAAATATGAGCTCTCCCAGCTGGAAAAGAATACACATCTACTTTGGAGAGATTCGAATTCGAGTCCCTAAATATACGAAAAAATATGTAGCCCCACATTGACACACGATAATTGTCCATTTATTTAGTTAATTATTCGCTTGATAATACCAAGAATGTTTTTTATTTTTTTATTGATTAAATTATGAACAACTATATATAATTATATATATATATATATATATATATAATTATTGATAATTCGAAGCTCGAAAAGTCGGAAACAAAAGCTTAAAATGAAAGAAATATAATAAATAATTTTACATCAAAACCGCGTCGAAGCTGCATGTGCGATGTCTCCCAGATTCTACGAATAAAATATAAAAGCTATTAAATATCAGACATGCAGCGTGAAGCATGCATACATGGTTGTACCCTCTCGATTTTTGTACCTATTTCCCACATAATTTGCTGGTCATCATGCCAAATCTCAAATTCGAGACACAACGTTGAGGTTGTTGGAAAAAAAATGAAAGAAAAAAAAATGTTTGGCTCGATCGATCAGTCGTCCGAAAAATTCTTTTCATTTGCTACAGGAACTTGATTGATCGAGCCTTGTTTCTATTGCGTGAAATAGTGTGTTCATTCACGTTGGAGTGCGTTTTTTCCTTGATAGGGTGCATCCAAATGATGTCTTTTAGACTCATATCTTTCATTTACTATATGCCATTCTTCACTTGTTACAACATGTAATTTTTGAAATTCACATCATATTGAAGATCAAAATATGAGTAATTTTGTGGATCTTCATCCTTGTTGAATATTGAGCGCTTTTAAACCTTTGTGGTTTAAAGGATTTGTGATTTGGAGTACTCCTATCACAAATCATAGTCGTTGTATCTTGGAGACAAATTACCAAAGTAAACCGTTAGCACCGTAGCGGGACAATATTGTCTTAGGGACAGAGATTATAAATGTTGACTCGACATTCTTACTAAAGAGCCATCTGTTATTTTTGCTTGCTACATTCCTAAGATATACACCCATAAACTTTTGCACAACAATCGTAAGACAATATTAGCAACAAATGGCTTCGTCGAGTGCACGACTCCAGTTCATCATGGTAAAAGACCTAAAAAGTTCAATGGAAACGATTTCAAGCAATGGCAACAAAAGATGTTGTTTTATTTGACAACCTTGGGGTTGGCAAGGTTCCTCAATGAGGATGTTCCTACAATTATCGAGAGTGAAACCGACAACCAAAAGAGGGATACGGTTGATGCATGGAAACAACGCGATTTTCTGCGCAAGAATTATATTCTCAACGGACTGGACAACACATTATACAATGTGTATTGTCTAGTGAAGACGGCCAAGGAATTGTGGCAATCCTTGGAGAAAAAGTATAGATCCGAGGATGCCGGCATGAAGAAATTCATCGTTGGACGATTCCTGGATTTCAAAATGGTTGATACAAAGCCTGTGATAGCACAAGTGCAAGATTTGCAAGTAATCATGCACGAAATTATGCGGAGGGAATGATTATAAGTGATTCATTCCAAGTGGACGCAATTATTGAGAAGTTGTCTCCGTCATTGAAGGACTTCAAGAATTATCTCAAGCACAAACGAAAAGAAATGAATCTTGAAGACCTTGTGTTTCGCTTGAGAATCGAAGAGGACAACAGAATTTCTGAAAGGATGAAAAATTGGCACCAACATGAAAAATGAGTTAACTTAGTGGAAAAACACGCCGGAACAAAGCACAAGTTTGACGGCATGGCCTCCAAATCTGGAAAGGCGAAGAAGTTCAAAGTCAAGTGCTACAAATGTGGAAAACTCAATCACATGGCGAAGGATTGTCGCAATAAAGACGATCATGGGAAGGCTAATGATCAAGTAAATGTGACCGAATAAGATCGTCTCTCAAATGATTTGGATAATCTAGCGCTTACCGCTTAACTAGATTGTGTATCTTTGAAAGTTATAAACTCCAAGAATTGAGTGATTCTAAATAAATGTAATGACGATATTTGTTGTAATAAAATTTATGTTATTACTTCTTGTATTGAATCTTATTTGTGACATAATTGTTAGGATCATTTAAACCATAGTTCGCAGCACAAATTGTAATGTTAAATTTATTGCTTGTGTGGGCACTAAGTTAACAAAATCGTCATTCATTTGTTAGAAGAATCGTAACGTCTCTAGAATTAACTCACAATGATGTTTGTGATAGAAAGATTGTGCAAACTAGAGATGTGAGAAAAATAATTTGTTACTTTATTAATATTTGCACATGATATTGTTGTGACTTCTTGTTATGAAGCAAAAACGAGGCCAATGATGTGTTTAAACACTTCAAGAATGAGATTGCAATAAAATTTAGCAAATGAGTTTTGCTATGAGAAATTGTGAGAATATTATACTTGTGTTGTCTAAGAATTTGACGCTTAAGCTTGAATCTGCAAGACTATAAAATCTTGAATTCGAGTTTCTAAGCTTTGTACGCTTAAAACACAAGTGATAAATCGAAGCAACAAATTTTAATAGGCGATATAATATCTCAAATTGGTTCATTTTGAATTTCTAAGCTAGTACGCTTATAACATGAATTTTCAAGATTTAAAATCTTGAATTCACGTTTTCAAAGTTAGCGTGCTTAAATTGCAAATTGTGAACCGAGTTTGAGAATTTTATCCAAGTTTCAACTTTTGTTAACAAGTACGTTTAAATCCAAAATTTTCAAGAAATAAAAACTTGAATTTGGATTTGTAAGACAATTACGCTTAGAACTTGAAACACGAAAGTTTGAACGCCAATGCAATTCGTGATTATCCCAAAATTGTGGGGGGTTTACAATTCTATAACATACAAAGTACCACATTTAGGCAAGGATTAAAAACCTTGAGATTGAAGGAAAGAAGAGTTTCCTACAATATTTGAAATGTGGGGGTGATTGGCTAAACTAGAAATATGAAGATCAAAGTAAAGTCATAACAAACGTCAAATAAAAGACGTGAAGAGTTTGACAAATTATGTTGTCAAATAGATTAATGAGTGTGACAAATGTGTACACACTTAAAGCATAGGTATGCTTGTGTATTGATGATATGCTCGTTGGAGAAGCAATTTATAGATCACCAAGTAACAAATGAAAAATGTTGACGAGATATTTTTGACATGTGTGCATCAAGAACAATGCTTGGAATTAAAGTTTCTAAGACACTTGAAGAATGAAATCTCAAGGATTAATTCGAGTTTCAAATTTTAAGCTTTGCACTTAAATTTCAAGTTTGCAAGAAATATCTTGAACTTGTAATCTATGCGCTTAAATATGAATTGTGAATTAAAGTTGAGTATTTCTTCTGGTCTCGAATGTTGTAAGAAATAACGTGTTAACAACACTTTAAATTCGATAATGGAAATATCCTAAAAGGATAAAATGATGCAAAGGCGGTAATGTGATTACCAAAACTGAAGATATACTGTTGTGGAAAATTCTCTATTAAAAACATATAAAGTTTCTTCGGCCGAGTGACTTTATAAGTTGTTAGAGAAAAATCATGTGCATGCAACTAAAATATGTTGCGCTAATGCTATATGATAAAATGATCTCTAGTGACATAATCATGAGTGATTATGTGAAACCGCGGATCCGCATATAAATTGGTTAACCGAGAGATCATGTGGAAGCTTATCGAGGGGAATGATGTTAAAACCCTATAATCAAAATCTCATAGTGGATATACAACCTTGTTGACTGGAGATCCCAAGATCTAGGTTCAAAATGGGCAACTAAATTATGAGATTGTATAAACACCTTGGAGATCACTCTCCAACTCATTCCTATGATAAGGGGTGTAGCCTGCAAAAGGGGTACGAGGATAGACAAAAGGCCTTTAATGATTCCTAAGACATATAAGAATATGTTGGAATATAGCGGAATACTCTTCTAGGAGATCACCTACGTAAGTGCGAAGTGTGGCCGCTTCAAAGACGAAAAGCATTTATGAAACCAAGCATGGTCCAAGGCCGGAATGGAGACAACCGTAAGAAACCAATACGAAGGTTAAAAATGTTATGGTATGGGTTCAATTGTCTCGGTTTACACCAACGACTAAATAGTTCAAGACTATAAGTTCACTATAAAGTCAAGTAAATCCGATTGAATACTATTAAGGAAGATTCAAATCCACAAGCTATCTCTCCAGATGCCATAATAGTTCGTTAAAAGCGCTCAAATGCATACATGCATTAATTTAATTCATGTGGGGGATTGCTGAAAAAAAATGAATTAAATGAAAGACTCGATCAAGCTTATGGCTCGATCGATCGAGCTTGTCCGAAAAATTCTTTTCATTTGCTACTGGAGCTCGATCGATCGAGCTCCTGGCTCGATTGATCAAGCCATGTTTCTATTGCATGAAATGATGTGTCCATTCACGCTGGGTTGTGTTTTTTCCTTGATAGGGTGCATCCAAATGATATCTTTTGGACTCCTATCTTTCATTTACTATATATAGGACATCCCCACTTGTTACAACATGGAATTTTCAAAATTCACGTCATATTGAAGATCAAAATTTGAGTAATTTTGTGGATCTTCATCCTCGTTGAATATTGACCGCTTTTAAACCTTTGTGGTTTAAAGAATTTGTGATTTGGAGTGCTCCTATCACAAATCACAATCGTTGTATCTTGGGAGTCACATTGCCAAAGTAAATTGTTAGCACCTTAGCGGGGCAATATTGTCTTAAGAACAGAGATTATAAATCTTGCCTTGATATTCTTACTAAAAAGCCATTTGTTATTTTTGCTTGCTACATTCCTAAGATACACACCCATAAACTTTTGCACAACAGAGGTTACATTCGTACAAAAGTGTACTAAACATCTCAAAATTTTAATGATTGCTGTTATCTGAAAATCTTGTAATGGTCGGTTATGCCAGTTTTTCAGAGAGAATGGATCTCTCTTCCTCTTTCTGGCCCTTTTATACTCGCTCTCTTTACTCATTTTCCTCATAGTACACCCGCCATGTCAGATTTGTCATTATTGTCCTTCTTATTAATGATTCTCCTTCTATTCCGGAAAATATTACGTGCAAATCTTTTATATAATGATGATAGTAGGTCCCCCCCCCCCCATTTTTAGCCTCTCAGATTCAGACACCTCGCATTTGTTTTTCCGAGCCACTCTTAATCATTACATCCATAGGTGACGTAATCTTCCATACTAGTTGTCCATCATTCTGAGATATCTTATAATCATTTCCGTGATTCCATGATTATAGGGACCCTGTTGTTACGTCTTCATATCCCAAATTTTAAAATAAGGATGTCTTTTGAAGATCAGATCTTATACCTCTTCGGGACCGGACTTTCTCCCTTATCGGGACAGGCCCTTCTCGTGGCTAGGCTTCTCTCGGGATATGCCCTTCTCGGGACATGCACTTCGCAGGGCTAGGCTCTTCTCGGGATATGAGCTCTGGACTAGGCTCTTCCTTGGGACATGCCCTTCTCGGGGCTAGGCTCTTCTCGGGGTATGTCATTCTCGGGACATGCCCTTCTTGAGATATGCCCTTCTCGGGGCTAGGCTCTTCTCAGGATATGCCCTTCTCGAGACTATACTATTCTTGGGATATGTCCTTCTCGGAGCTAGGCTCTTCTGGGGACATGCCATTCTCAGGGCTAGGCTTTTCTCGGGACATGTCCTTCTCGGGATATGCCCTTCTCGAGATTATGCTCTTCTCGGGATATGCCCTTCTCGTGATATACCCTTCTCGGGGCTAGGCTCTTCTCGGGATATGCCCTTCTCAAGGCTAGGCTCTTCTCGGGATATGCCATTCTCAAGGCATGGCTCTTCTCCGGACATGGCTCTTCTCGGGATATGCCCTTCTTGGGACTAGGCTCTTCTCGGGCTATGTCATTCTCATGACAAGCCCTTCTCAGGATATGCCCTTCTCGGAGCTATGCTCTTCTAGGGATATGCCCTTCTCGGGACATGCCCTTCTCGGGGCAAGGCTCTTCTCGGGATATGTCCTTCTCGGGGCATGGCTCTTCTCGGGATATGCCCTTCTAGGGGCTAGGCTTTTCCTGGGATATGTCATTCTCGGGGCTAGGCTCTTCCCGGGATATGCTCTTCTTGGGACATGTCCTTCTCGGGGCTAGGCACTTCTCAGGATATGCCCTTGTCGGGGCTAGGCTCTTCTCGGGATATGCCCTTCTCAGGACAAGCCCTTCTCGGACATGGCTCTTCTCGGGGTATGCCCTTCTCGGGACATGCCCTTTTCGGGGCTAGGATCTTCTCGGGACATGCCCTTCTCGGGACATGGCTCTTCTCGGGATATGTCCTTCTCGGGACATGCTCTTCTCAGTGCTAAGCTCTTTTCGGGATATGCCCTTCTCGTGGATATGTCCTTCTCGGGACATGCCCTTCTCGGGGCTAGGCTCTTCTCAGGACATGCCCTTCTCGAGGCTAGGCTCTTCTCGAGGATATGTCCTTCTTGGGGCATGCCCTTCTCGGGGCTAGGCAATTCTCGGGATATGCCCTTCTCGAGGTCAGGCGCTTCTCGGGATATGTCCTTATCGGGGATATGCTCTCTATCCCATTCAAAAAGCCTCTGTATTATAGTAGAGCTTTATAAATTAATCCCAGTGTCATTCCTTTATTTATTCAAGGTTTAACAGTAGCATCCTCTCTAGTCGAGTTAGAGTGTAACTCGCTATCTAACTTCCAGTATTAGGCCAAAAGTATATGTGCGTCCTTCTTGTAATTTCTTTACATCATATTTTGAATATATCTAGTATAAAACCACAATATAACATGACCACTTAGATTCACACTAAGATGAATTGAGCTTCAAGAACTGCACTGATCAGAGGTGTGGAGCTCATCATTGTAATATAGTGTGAAATCGGTATAATCATCGCGATGGGAGACTATGGTAATTACAGCTAATAAAGTATTCTGCTCGGCCTTACGATAGTATGTTGACGAAATCTCTAAAAGGTCGATGTTCGGCATAAACATATTGGGTCACACTTAGCGTGAGGTGGACAGGAATCCCGAATTACCTGAGGTGATCGAGAATCTTGAACTGACCTGAACTGCTGACCGGGGAGACTGAGGCTTAGTTAACTGAGTTTGAACTGATAGCTGGACTGACTGAGATAACCGAGCATCAGGATACAAATTAAAGTCATCCTGAGATTGTCCATACCGACAAAAAATGAATCAATAGAAATCCCAAGCTAATAAGACCCTGAGCAATAAAGCTCGTTATATCCAGTTACTTAAAGAAGGCGTATTTGAATTCCCAAGTCAAGGAACATCTCGAGCTAAAAAAATTGTTATGACTCCATAATAAATATGCCAAGCACGTAAAGCTCGTCCAAACTCCAGTTATAAATATCGTGAGCTGATAGAGCTCATCAGAATTCCTGAAATAAGAAATATCATTAGCAAATAAAGCATGTACGAACTCCGACAACAGACATTCCAATCTAATAAGATATTGAGCAATTAAAAGCTCATTATATCCGAGTCAATAAAAGATATCCAAATTCTCATAACTCTCACAAAGTTGATATTGTATCTCATTCTTCCCTCGCCTCATTCATATGTCAGCCTTCCCTCATCTCATTCTGTATGTTAGCCCTCTCTCGCCTCATTCTGTATCTGTATATTAGCCCTCCCTCGCCTCATTCTATTCGTCTCATGCTCTCATGCTCTCAGATTCATCTAATATCATGCTCTCAGATTCTTCTTATCTCATGCTCTCATGCTCTCAGATTCATCTCATCTCATGCTCTCATGCTCTCATATTTTTCACATCTCATGCTCGCATGCTCTTAGATTCCTCAACTCATGCTCTCATACTCTTAGATTCTTCTCATCTCATGCTCTCAGATTTTTCTCATATCATGCTCTCATGCTCTCAGATTCATCATCTCATGCTCTCAGATTCATCAACTCATACTCTCATACTCTCAGATTCAACTCATCTCATGCTCTCAGATTCATCTCATCGCATGCTCTCATACTCTCAGATTCTTCTCATCTCATGCTCTCATGCTCTCATATTTTTCTCATCTCATGCTCTCAGATTCATCAACTCATGCTCTCATACTCTCAGATTCTTCTCATCTCATGCTCTCAGATTCATCTCATCTCATGCTCTCATACTCTCAGATTCTTCTCATCTCATGCTCTCATGCTCTCAGATTTTTCTCATCTCATGGTCTCAGATTCATCAACTCATGCTCTCATACTCTCAGATTATTCTCATCTAATGCTCTCATTTAAAGGGAATGACACGAAACAAGAATAAATATTAAATTAATGAAATTTCATAATAGCAAGTACAATTAACAAATGTACAAGTATATATATGATGCAGGCTACTCATATTTCTTAGCACAATATGTATTTCTTTGTCAATCACACAATAATTTTAAAGTAATTAAGCATTAATCAATACTTATCTGCTGAAATAATCCAATGGAGAGCTGCAGGTATTATGGATGAAGTTCATTGACAAGTTTTTGTTGGAATGGAAAACAAGTCGATCCCCTTCCCTGATCTCCACGCTTTAACTCATTGAACTCATTTTCCCCAGATTTCTCCCGCTTATGTTCCTCTTTTCATAGTCATGTCTTCATAATCTCACGCCTTAGCTCCATTTTCCCACAGACAGTGCCAATGTTATCTGAAAATCTTGTAATGGGCGGGTTATGCCAGTTTTCAGATAGAGTGGATCTCTCTTCCTCTTTCTGGCCCTTTTATACTCTCTATTGTTACTCATTTTCCTCGGAGTACGCCCACCCTGTCAGATTTGTCATTATTGTCCTTCTTATAAATGATTCTCATTCTATTCCGGAAAACATTACGTGCAACTCTTTTATATAATGATGATAGTAGGTCCCCCCCCCCCCCCCCTTTTAACCTCTCAGATTCAGACACCTCGCATTTTTGTTTCCGAGACACTCTTAATCATCACATCCATAGGTGACGTAATCTTCCATACCGCTTGTCCATTTTTCTGAGATATCTTGTAAGGACCCCCGTGCCCTTAACCCGTTATTAGTGTATTAATCCATGCCTTTATTGCATACAATCATACATGTAGGGGAAAAACCACTTGTCATCATAGCCAATCATGCCAATAATAAAATTCTTTATATTATTCCATATAATGTCTAGTTCCCCTAACCAAGTCCACATACATATCATGCACCAATATAATACACTAACATGTTCTCAGTTCATTTAGCAATTCAATAGATAATTGCATACTACTCATAAATGAAGAGAGCAAGGCCCTTGCCTTTTTATACATACCATATACACATAATAGTGTTCACATGCGAGCATCGAATAAGTATATGTGTATCAAATGTATAAAACGTCGTGCTCAATAACGTCACTGGTACTTCGATCCCTGGAATCACCTCCATTCCATAGCTCGAGCTCAACTCCAAAGCCATCAATGTACCTAATCACCTGCCCCAACAGAGACAGCCCCCACACGGGTGAGCATACCAATATCCCAAATCCAATAATCACAATAATATAATCCATAATTTACAAAAACGTAAATGCTATGAAATATAAAAGATATTCCATGGATGGTATCATCCTCATCCGGGATTCCCTGTACCGTCCCTATTCTCAAAATAACTGAAACCATCAAATTCCCAAATGCCAGTTAATCATTACATTGATTAACAAATCCATTTGCCATATACCGATATCATAATCAATAATACCAAATCATTAAACAATGATTACAGATATTCCATATATCTCACTTATGGTTCCATAGTTCTATTTCATTGCTCGCTCTACAATAGTGGCATTTCATTCTCCCGCATGCTCAACAGTAGTGGCGTCATAACCGATGTTCGCTCAAAGGCGACATCATCCCATCATTGCTCGCTCAAAAGCGCACCATATAATTCCCAATGCATATATATCCATTTGTAGCAATTACCATAAACCATGTATTTCATTATTCGTTTATTGCTAATACCATGTACCATGCTTTTCCATATAGATTTATTGCAATACAGTGTACCATGCACTCAACAATTGCAATTATAATAAAGGGCTATGCTCGTACGTCATACGTACATTATGATTCCGTAGTTCAAGTCCAAACATTGCCTCAGTCCTGAGGTCCGATGAAGAAATGTGCTAAACACAAATCAATAACTCATAATCAATGAGTAAGCCCAAATTCATATGCACAAGCATGAAATCCGACCCCAATCATTCCAACACAATGATTAAATAGTAGATGGTCGATAATCGCTCCCCAAAACCTTAGGGAGGACCCAAAATACCATTTTACACAATCGCACTACCGATCGATCGGTAACTGTTCATAAATCCGATTTAAGCTACGGCTTTGCACCGATCGATCGGTTCAAGCTACCGATCGATCGGTTCAAGCTACCGATCGATCGCTAGCAACCCACCGATCGATCGGTTGCTCATACCGATCGATCGGTAAATACAGAAATAATCACCCAACGCTACGCACTTGCACCGATCGATCGGTAAGATGCTACCGATCGATCGGTCGCTGCGCGAACCCGAAAATCACCATTTTTAAAAGCTTAAAAACCTCCACAAATCACAACCAACTCCTTCCAACTCAAATCAACAACAATTAAAACACCCTTAGACATCCAATAAGGGTTAAAACATATATTAAAACAAGATTAACAAGAATCCAAGATTCTCCAAAATTTTCCAAAATCCAAACCCAACATAAATCCTAACCAAACTCCCCAATACTACTACCAAATCGAAGGTAAAGATGAGGGGAAGAAGATTACCAACTTATCTTCGAGAAATCCGAATTCCAAGATGAGCCCCATCGATTTTGCTTCCAAGGAGAAAAAGGGAAGGGAAAAGGGTTTGGGGAAGGGAACGCTGGTGAGAGAGAGAGGGATGAGATCCAAAATGATTAAACATCGAGTCCACTTGATATATATAGTACCAAGGCACAAAAATCCCGAGTCATTCACAAATACATCATGACTCATTAAAAATCATCTGTTTTCAAAAATTATCTCTACAATCTCAATTCTCAATACCAGCTCCAATACAAAGTGCCCCGGACCCAGGTACCACCAAAAACTAATTTTCAAGGTTATCACCACGATGAGAATACAATCTCATCCCTTGGTTCCAACGAATCCAAAAATAGGATTTAAAATCCCCGGGAGTCCCAAAGCGGCAATTAATTCATATTGCCACTACTAGAATCCATTAAGGATTATTACTACACCGGGATTAACACCATTAATCCCCGGGCATCCCAATTATCCCCCATTAATAATTCCGTCCTCGAAATTTGCACGGCGTACTCCACGTATTGCCGAGATTACAAAATCCAAATGGATTTACATCGTCGAATCATGAACATGTCATGAACGACACACCAACCGCGAGGATACCGACCTCGCACCAAAACCTGGAATGGGATAAACCTCCCAAACCATTACAACCGCAACAGAACGTCAGCATATCCCAATGCTAACCATCTCAAAGCAGTCAGCCAACCATAACTGCAATTCAAACGAATCATTCGTGATTCCAAAATAGATATCGCCTTGATGATATCTTTACGATTTAGCCTACGATGTTAAATCTACATCGTTACAAAGGAACCACCAGTACACTACCATGTACTTATACCGCATCCGGCTTCCGCTTTCCATATCCATCTCCATCAAGGAGTAATTGCACCACATTGCAACACGGATTGGGCAACAACACGGCCACCGATCAACACAAAACACATCTCCAAAGATGTCAACATCCGGGTGTTCCAAGAATCATATCTTGGTCCAAATACACCATCGAGACTCCACAAGGTCTCAAGTTCTCGAAAGGACATGCAAGAACAATCAATTGCATTCCCGCCACACGTGTCAATCACGACACCTAACAAAACCAAATCCTTGTCATCCCTTGTTTATCCTAGGATTCAACAATTCTAAAACACGGAGGCTATCGAATTAACCAGAAAAGAATTTCCATGACCCCAAGGTACTACAATTCCTCCTCCGGGGAAGTCAGCCAAATCTCATGATCATTTTTCAGAATAAATCGTGCCATCGAGATTACCAATCTCAAAGTGATACAATCTCTCACCGAAGATTCATTCATCCAAGCACACTAACCCGATGCTCGACGAGGACCAAAACGCGAGCATTCGTATGCACATACATGCCTAAGTACCAACACAACATGCATACACAATGCAATAGACTTGGGTATCTCCAATCATACCCAAAGTCCCAAAACCAACTGTCAATCCCCAGCTATTCTCACCTCGCGGAGAACAATGATTGACAGACCAACGACCAATGGTGTGATTCCAACATCAACACCACACAAACCGACTCATTGAACCTCCCCAAAGGTTCCCAATAGGTAGGCATATCAATACTGCATTCCTTACAAGGAAAAAGTCATGAATCCATGACCCTCCAACCTCGAACCATCGTTCGGAAAACTGGATATATTTATACCAAAACATATCTCGGAACCAAAAATAAGCAACTGGTTCAGAATAGTGCATCAAAGCCACTATTACCAAATCAAAATCCGTATACGTCATGTATACTCATTCTAATTATGCTCTGTACTAATGCCATAGTACTCCACAATCTCGAGCATTTCCCCGGAGACGTCTCCTCAAACGTCTCACTGAAAGGTAAGAAATCCATTACTCGGTCCAACACCAGTAATGATTATCATGGCTGATTTACAATCAATCAACGATCGATACCAGCTGTCTCCATGACAGTACAATCCAAATCTCTCCAAGAGATAAAATCAATATAGTAGTGTTACCCCACTAGCTATATCCCACAATTCCAATTGTGACACCCGTTATATTCCACATGCAAGGATGCTCAACCAGAGCTAACAACGACTTGTCGACACTCACGTTGGTACTCCCAACAGAATTGAGCTGTCCCAGAACAAGTCCCTTAACATTTGACGTATAATCATCCCCGTGAGGCACTCTCTGCCTCAATCATCATGCCACCTAGAGACTACAAGAGTCTACCATAAACCCTCATCGTATCACCATACGATTCACCAAACTCGGTCCCAACGTGCAGTATAATGGCTCCAACAAGCACACTATATCACTGCCACGATATCTGGCTAGCAAAGCGCTGCCTCCATAGGCTTATATCAAGCCTACCAACGTATCATACGTTCCACTCGGTATACCATACCGTAACATCCATTTAGAGTAGTGGGTCATCACACAATATTTCTCTAAAACACCAAAACATAATGGACATCCCGGTGTCCTTGCTCAACCACGTTGCAATCCTAATCCATTAGGACTTATTCCACACCCTCAGGGTGGGTGTAACCATGTCTACCACACATCACAACGACAAGCTAGTAGTTTCCTCAATGACTACTCTTACCACCAATCACTTGACCTTAGCCGTTCCAGCGAGTATACCCAAAGGTATCACTACTCGGAAATATTTACCTCTATTACATGATACGGTACACTCACTGGTACAATGCATCCAATAATCCATCGAGCAAACCTGCTCGACGTAACAGTCTCGTCAACCAGTGACGTAGACGTCACCTTGTGCTCACCATCGGCACTCAACCCATACGACTAGATACATACGCCCAGACGTATTATTCATCAAAACGACGCTACACGTCTACATAGAACATCCGCTATGTCATCGTCATCATGTGATGGTATATGCCAACATATGATATCCAAAATCTCATCGTCAAACACATGACGGTATATAACAACACATGGTATCCACAATAATGCTAACAAAATAGTAATATACCATAACTCATCGCTAATAAAATAGTGGCATACCTGTCTCCGTCGTCCAATAGTGGTACATAATCAACACCCATAGCTCGTGGGCAGTACAATCCCGTGCTATGTAGATAGCGGCAGAACCCATCGCTATAAAATCAGCGGCATGATCCCTCGCCATAGAGTCAGCGGCATAAAACGTCGTTATAGATATCCAGCGGTATGAACCATCGCCAATAGATGTAGCGGAATGACCCGTCACTATATAATACCTGGCGGCATGAACCATTGCCAATAGATGTAGTGGAATGATCCGTCGCTATATAATACCTGGCAGCATGAACCATCTCCAATTAACTGGCAGAATGACCAGTCGCTATATAATACCTGGCAGTATGAACCATCGCCAATAAACTGGCGGAATGTACCATCGCTATAAATACACGGCGCCATGAACCATAGCCAACAGAATAGCGGAATAACCCATCGCTATCAATACTCGGCGGCATAAACCATCGCCAATAATCAGCTGCATAAACCATCGCTATGAATACCCGGCGGCATAAACCATCGCCAATAATCAGCGGTATAATCGTGGACTCAGGAGGTACTCACATTCATGTAGCACTTTGTTCCTTTCGGACCCAATATGTGGCTCACATTAAATGCAGCACTTTGTTCCCAATCGCATCGCTACGTCATGACAGCGGCATCATCGCTTCAACACGACAGCGGCATGTATCATCGCTTCGACACGACAGCGGCATCATCGCTTCGACATGACGGTGATATCATCGCTTCGACGTGACAGCGGTATTTACCATCGCTTCGACACTACAGCGGCATCATCGCTTCGACATGACAGCGGCATAATTCCGCAGACCCAAGAGGTACTCCCATGCACGTGCCACATGCCCCGTAGGCGCAAGAGGTGACCCCGTACATGTGCACATTGTCCTTTGGACTCAAGAGTGATGCCCATTCTGTATAATCTCACTGATATTTCCACACCTGCATCAAGGTTAGCACAACAGTCCACAAATCCTACTACGTTATATCGGCGGCTCAATAATATCCCTAGCTATGATATGACAGCTGCATTAACCATCGCTTCGACATATGAGCGGTAAATATATGATCCATCACTAGTGATATACCCATAGCAGGACTCTAATTGCAAGATATTTGCATGCTCAATTTCAATTGAAATCTCATAATCATATGGAAATCATACCCGAATGTTCCATTGTCTGTTATCCACCATTCCTGTCCTTAGACAGCGTATAATGTTTCTCATTTCCTGAGTTTCCTACAACATCAAATTCTTAAAACACTTTCATTTCAAGTGCTAACCGTTCTCATCAATCTCATCTCATCGTATTCCATATGATCATGCAACCACCATGGTTAGTAATACCACATTCCATATCATAAAATCACATAAGCAAATAGCTGTGTCACACAACACTAACTACCATCATGCATAACTATGTGCTACCCATTCCTATCAGCATGTTCCAGGCCCTCAACAGCCCCAAATAGCAAACCACTGTTCTGATATCACTAATGTAAGGACTCACGTGCCCTTAACCCGTTATTAGTGTATTAATACATGCCTTTAGTGCATACAGTCATACATGTAGGGGAAAAACCACTTGTCATCATAGCCAATCATGCCAATAATAAAATTCTTTACATTATTCCATATAATGTCTAGTTCCCCCAACCAAGTCCACATACATATCATGCACCAATATAATACACTAACATGTTCTCAGTTCATTTAGCAATTCAATAGATAATTGCATACTACTCATAAATGAAGAGAGAAAGGCCCTTGCCTTTTTATACATACCATATACACATAATAGTGCTCACATGCGAGCATCGAATAAGTATATGTGTATCAAATGTATAAAACGTCGTGCTCAATACCGTCACTGGTACTTCGATCCCTGGAATCACCTCCATTCCGTAGCTCGAGCTCAACTCCAAAGCCATCGATGTACCTAATCACCTGCCCCAACAGAGACAGCCCCCACACGGGGTGAGCATACCAATATCCCAAATCCAATAATCACAATAATACAATTCATAATTTACAAATATGTAAACGCTATGAAATATAAAAGATACTCCTTGGATGGTATCATCCTCATCTGGGATTCCCTGTACCGTCCCTGTTCTCAAAATAACTGAAACTATCAAATTCTCAAATGCCAGTTAATCATTACATTGATTAACAAATCCATTTGCCATATACCGATATCATAATCAATAATACCAAATCATTAAACAATGATTACAGATATTCCATATATCTCACTTATGGTTCCATAGTTCTATTTCATTGCTCGCTCTACAATAGCGGCATTTCATTCTCTCGCATGCTCAACAGCAGTGGCGTCATAACCGATGTTCGCTCAAAGGCGACATCATCCCAATCATTGCTCGCTCAAAAGCGGCACCATATAATCCCAATGCATATATATCCATTTGTAGCAATTATCCGTTTATTGCTAATACCATGTACCATGCATTTCCATATAGATTTATTACAATACAGTGTACCATGCACTCAACAATTGCAATTATAATAATGGGCTATGCTCGTACGTCATACTTACCTTATGATTCCGTAGTTCAAGTCCAAACATTGCCTCAGTCCTGAGGTCCGATGAAGAAATGTGCTAAACACAAATCAATAACTCATAATCAATGAGTAAGCACAAATTCATATGCACAAGCATGAAATCCGACCACAATCATTCCAACACGATGATTAAATAGTAAATGGTCGATAATCGCTCCCCAAAACACGAGGGAGGACCCAAAATACCATTTTACACAATCGCACTACCGATCGATCGGTCACCATTACCGATCGATCGGTAACTGTTCATAAATCCAATTTAAGCTACGGCTTTGCACCGATCGATCGGTCCAAGCTACCGATCGATCGCTAGCCACCCACCGATCGATCGGTCGCTCATACCGATCGATCGGTAAATACAGAAATAATCACCCAACGCTACGCACTTGCACCGATCGATCGGTAAGATGCTACCGATAGATCGGTCGCTGCGCGAACCCAAAAATCACCATTTTTAAAAGCTTAAAAACCTCCACAAATCACAACCAACTCTTTCCAACTCAAACCAACAACAATTAAAACACCCTTAGACATCCAATAAGGGTTAAAACATATATTAAAACAAGATTAACAAGAATCCAAGATTCTCTAAAATTTTCCAAAATCCAAACCCAACATAAATCCTAACCAAACTCCCCAATACTACTACCAAAACGAAGGTAAAGATGTGGGGAAGAAGATTACCAACTTATCTTCGAGAAATCCGGCTTCAAAGATGAGCCCCATCGATTTTGCTTCCAAGGAGAAAAAAGGGAAGGGAAAAGGGTTTGGGGAAGGGAACGCTGGTGAGAGAGAGAGGGATGAGATCCAAAATGATTATACATCGAGTCCACTTGGTATATATAGTACCAAGGCTCAAAAATCCCGAGTCCTTCACAAATACATCATGACTCATTAAAAATCATCTGTTTTCAAAAATTATCTCTCTAATCTCAATTCTCAATACCAGCCCCAATACAAAGTGCCCCGGACCCCAGGTACCACCAAAAACCAAATTCCAAGGTTATCACCACGATGAGAATACAATATCATCCCTTGGTTCCAATGACTCCAAAAACAGGAAAATCCCCGGGAGTCCAAAGCGGCAATTAATTCATAATTGCCACTACTAGAATCCATTAATGATTATTACTACACCGGGATTAACACCATTAATCCCCGGGCATCACATATATTATAATCCTTTCCGTGATTCCATGATTCTAGGGACCATGTTGTTACGTCTTCATATACCTACTTTTAAAATAAGGATGTTTCTTTTCAGGATCAGATATTATACCTCTTCGGGACTGGACTTTCTCCCTTCTCGGGACATGCCCTTCTTGGGGCTAGGCTCTTCTCGGGATATGCCATTCTCGGGGCTAGGCTCTTATCGAGATATGCCCTTCTCGGGGCTAGGCTCTTCTTGGGGTATGTCCTTATCAGGACATGCCTTTCTCGGGATATGCCTTTCTCGGAGCTAGGCTCTTCTCTAGATATTCCCTTCTCGAGGCATACCCTTCTCGGGGCTAGGCTCTTCTCGGGATATGTCCTTCTCGGGACATGCCCTGATCGGGATATGCCCTTCTCGGGACTATGCTCTTGTCGAGATATGCTCTTCTTAGGACATGCCCTTCTCAGGATATGCCCTTCTCGGGGCTAGGCTCTTCTTGGGATATTCCCTTCTCGGGGCTAGTCTCTTCTCGAGATATGCTCTTCTCAGGACATGGCTCTTCTCGGAATATGTCATTCTCGAGACATGGCTCTTCTCGGGATATGTCATTCTCGGGTAGGATCTTCTCCGGGTATGTCTTTCTCAGGACATGCCCTTCTCGATATATGCCCTTCTCAGGGGCTAGGCCCTCTTGGGATATTCCCTTCTCAGGGGCTAGGCCCTTCTCGGGATATGCCCTTCTCGAGACATGCCCTTCTCGGGGCTAGTCTCTTCTCAGGATATGCCCTTCTTAGGACATAGCTCTTCTCTGGATATGTCCTTCTTGGGACATGGCTCTTCTCGGGATATGCCCTTCTAGGAACATGCCCTTCTCGAGGCTAGACTCTTCTCGGGATATGCCCTTTTCGGGGTTAGGCTCTTCCCGGGATATGTCATTCTCGGGCCATGCCCTTCTCGGGCCTAGGATCTTCTCGGGATATGCCCTTCTCGGGGCTAGGATTTTCCCGGAATATGCCATTCTCGGGACATGCCCTTCTCGTGCGAGGCTCTTCTCGTGCGATGCTCTTCTCGTGATATGTCCTTCTCGGGACATGCCCTTCTCGGGGCTAGGCTCTTCTCGGGATATGCCCTTCTCAGGACATGCCCTTCTCGGGACATGGCTCTTCTCGGGATATGTCCTTCTCGGGGCTATGATCTTCTCGGAATATATCCTTCTCGGGAGATGGCTCTTCTCAGGATATGTCCTTCTTGGGACATGCCCTTCTCGGGGCTATGCTCTTCTCGGGATATGCCATTCTCGAGGATATGTCCTTCTCGAGACATGCTCTTCTTGGGACTAAGCTATTCTCGCGATATGCCCTTCTCGAGGATATGTCCTTCTCGGAGCTAGGCTCTTCTCGGGATATGCCATTCTCGAGGCTAGGCTCTTCTCGGGATATGTCATTCTCGGGGATAGGCTCTCTATCTCATTCGAAAAGAGCCTCCGTATTATAGTAGAGATTTATAAATTAATCCCAATATTATTCCTGAATTTATTCAAGGTATAACAATTTCGAATTCTTTGGGAGAGCCTGCACAAGTCTCCCAACAAATCTTCTATGCGCTCGTATACAGATAGGTCTGAATTGTCTGTCATAATAAGTGACACATTGATATCTACGTGGTAGAACAATTCATATCCACTTGTCACTTATTATGTGATTTGTGTTTTTATTGTAATAGAAAATAAAATTATGTTTCTACTACAATTATAACAATTATAACTATTGACACGGTGATGATAGCTTGATCCTGACAAACTCCATTAAATGTATGTATTGGTACAATATGGCAAACAATTCCTCACAGTGATTTTTGTACCATATGGTTATAATTAAGTGCAATAAGTGTTGTGTGCTCTAGTAATATATATAGAAATATTGGGCATGCACATATGAATCAACTTTTCATCATTGCAAGAGATATTTTCATACATTGAACATCGGAAAAAAAAATTTTATATATTTTATGCAAAAATTCTATTTCTCAGGCATAATTTCAACTGATTTTTTGGTAAGTTTAATGTTTCATATTTTTTGGAACTATAATTAGCTTGATTGACTAGTCCTATAAATATATGATACGCAGGTAACTCACAAGAATTATATTTCGTTGAGTTTTCGTTACAAGTTTTCAAAAGTAAAATTTGAGGAAATAACGAAAATGGTCACATAAAAATATATAGAATAAAGATATTTGTAATAGTAATCTCAAAATTTTAATACTTAAATTATCTCACAGAAGTTATTTTTTTAACGAAAGTAGTCCCAAAATTACATTTTTTTTTTAATAAAACGTGTCATGTCACTACTTTTATTTAAAAAAAAATTTCTGTTAGACTATATTTATTTGTCCTAAAATATGAGATTATTTTTATAATTTACCCATAAAATTTATACTATCTTATTAAGCTAAATAATCCTCCTTCCTTCATTTAATAAAAAACCTATTTTTATTATAAATTTTAACCTACTTATAACTGTCTTATTTCATATTTCTCATATTTTAAAAATTACTTGCATATCTCTCTATCCTTATATATATTTTTGAATTTATAAAAATTCCGAATACATTATTTTAATTTTAAATCATAATTAATGATAGAATAAAGTGTATACAATAATTAATTATATTAAAAAAATTTATATACATGAATGATTCTATGTAAAGTATTTATGTATGTAGATATAGAATTGAGGTGGTCATGGTCAGTACCCAGATTCTTAATAAATTATATCTGCGCTTCATCAGGTGACGGCCCCTACCCCATACATTCATTAAGAAACCATATTTAATATTCTGCAAAAAAAATTTTATAAGAAACCATATTTTATATGGAATTTTTACTGCCATAAAAAGAATAATATTATAAAAAATCGGACTTTGTATAAAGTATATCATTCGTAGACAGGAGCAGAACCATGATTGTAATTTCGATGGCTAATTTTTTTTAAAAAAATAAGGATAAAACATGATTTTTTTTTAAAAAAAACAAATCTATAAACCCTGCATCCCCTCCCTTCGCCTCTATTTATATACAAAATTTACTCGACTCATAGAAATATAGATTTATTAATATTTAGTGACCCATAGAACATTTTAATATAATGGAACAAATAATTGAAAACACATGTATGATCGATATAGCTTCCATAAGCAAACCAATTTATATAAAAAAAAAAAAAAAAACATATGGATGTTTATGATGACACGTTAATAAGTTACAATCGCGAATTATTAGGGCAAAAAATAAGTTCATATAGATTTTTCACTTAAATAAGAATATTTAAAAATAAGAGAAAATTATAAAATTGGTCCCATAGAATATTGATTTTTTTAATACTAGTCCGAAAAGTTTATGACTAATCACATATAGTTCCACAAAATTTGTTTTTAATCGATACTAATCCCAAACTTTTATTAGTAATCAAATATAATTCAAACAAAAATTGTATTTTATCAAAAGTGGTCCCATAATAGAATAGGAGCATTGAGATCATTATAAAATATAATTTCTTGTGGGACTATATCGATTAGTTCTAAAAATTTGGGACTAATATTTATTAAAAAAAATAAGTTTAATCCTAAAAATTTGTGACTAATATCGCAAATACCTCTATTCTATGTGACTATTTTTTTTATAAGAAAAATATATTAAATAGTACAAGAAGTACTCAAGAAAATAGCAAAACAACACCACCTAAAATAAAAAAAACAAAGCAAAAAAGGGTCACAACACATCACCCGCTAAAAATACAACGAAAGACAAAAGCTGGGTTCAACTACCAGCCTAACAAAGAGTAATTACAAGAAGAGAAAACCGAAGACATCCAAGACCAAAATCTAAATTTCAAAACCTCTAGCACTTTATCAGCATTCAGCCTTTTGAAAACAACATCATTCCTCACTTTCCAAATATTCCAAACAATACAATGCCATATCTCATTCACAACTGACCTTCCCACTCAAAACCGATCTCCATTTCCAAACCCACCACCACTCTCCATCTCTCCATTCCCCCATAGAATCAATATTACTAAGTTTTTCCTGGACAGAGAATATAATCTAAAAAACTTTGTAGCCAAAGGTTCATCTCCCACCCAAATTTACCCTACAAATTTTTTTCAAATAATTTAAATCATATTGTGCTTCTGCATACCTAAATAAAAGACCCGTGAATTTGAAAGAAATATTATTATTTACACAATTCTTTTGGAAGATAATTTATTCATCCAGTACAAGTAGCGTTCGCCAACTCAAAAAGGTTACGAATACACTCAGTTCAGTATGGTGTCAACAAGAAAAGTTACTCGGAACTAACATACTGATAAAGTACACCATGCTCAAAAACCAGTATGAAGAAATTCAAGTCCAAATCTGAATCTTTACTTTCTCAATTAGTTACACAAATAATATATGTACTGTTCGATCAAACTTTTACTGTTTTACCAAAACTATAATTAGTGATAACGGTACAACAACTAAAGCAAAATAATTTGATCGCTATATATATATATATATATAACGAGAGTTGGTGACAGGGTAGCGGTCCATCCATGTGCGTTCTGGTCAAAATTCAAATATACGTCCTCATTTCTTATTTCACACGCTTCACCAAAACCTGCTCATTCTCGTTTTGTGTCCATCATATTTTTTTAACAAAATTTGTTTTGCAATAGCTCCTATTCCATCAAACTAATTAGCCCATTATATACAATATATATTAAATTATTTTAAAGACAAAAAGTACCATTCATATATATACATACAAAATCAAAGATTTATATACATATACATAGCTTCCTATGAAAGCAAAAAGAAGATTTGCTTGGATGTTTATGAACAATAATCAATCCTTTTTATACCATATTATGTTTTTGAATATTGTTTTCTTATTTTGCTCTTGCCCTTGAATTTTGTTTATGAATTATTGTGTTAAAAATATATGGAGTTCCAACTCAAAACCAATTGTCAATGAGTGTATAGGTCATTTATTTTATAAAGAGCTAGCATAGCTTCTAAATTCTCAACGTGACACTATTCTCAACACACATCCTAACATATGACATTATATAGTTAAACACGTGTACTGATAACGCGAGTGACGGTGAGCATGCGGGCGGAAGTAGCAAATAGCATGAACGGAGAGTAGCCATAAGAAACCTGGCTCTGAGACCATTTAAGAATACATATGGTTAAACTCAAAACAAATATACAATGAGTGGAGTAGCACATGTATCTTATAAAGAGCTATCATATCTTTTAAATTTCCAATGAATACTTCATGTACTCATTTTTTCGTTTATGAAAATTTTATTTACCGATAAAAAAAATATATACCACAAACTTTCGCATCATTATTTAAAATTGGCCATTGATTTTGATGGACATTTTCAACCACGTACCAATTTTGGGGACCCTTTTAGTGAATAGAATCAATCCAAACATAACATTACTTTAGTTGCCATGATATTATCACAATAAGTGCACTTCATCATGGTGTGGACAATGCAACAATTATAGCTTAAAAAGATGAGGGGTCCTATCCCCCCATTCCTGTACAGATCTTATATTGATCATGCAATAGAAAGGACCCAACTTTAGGAAGCATCATATCCCATTAATTAAAACATCAATAGCCCTTCATGTGGTGGCCGAGTTGGTTGAGTAGACGTGCCCGTGGAGGTATTTGACCACGAGTTCTATTCTCTCTACCAATAATTTCTCGGTTGAGTATGTCGTACCAGGCTTGCCTAGTACGGTTCACCTGCTGACGTGGTTTACAGGCTATTATGTCAGCCCGAGGTTTTACCCAGTACGCATCCAAAAGGGTAGCGGCTGCGGGCTCCTGTTGTAACAAAAAAAAAGAACATCAAAATATCCCAAATCAAATCATCCCATATGTATCTATAAATCCAACTTCATCTCTCAACTTCATCGTGATCTTCTAATATCGAATTCATTGTTTTCTTGTGTAATTTTAAAATACAAATCGATAGTGACCAATTCTCAGCCATAAAATTTGATGTGCCGATGCTTTATTGCTTCAACTTGTATATATCATTTGAATTCATTAATTGTACTAATTAATTAGGCGATGAAATGGGAATTTTTGTGTGTCAAAAAATATATATAGTATAAATGGATAGATTAACATAAACTAATTCCTTTTCCACCCACGATGAAGTTTCGGAAACAAGTAGAAATGGAAAAAATATATATATATAAATGAGGGTAAAAATTATTGAAAGGCAATCATCTTGAAAGGCCAAGTCTCACGAATGTGGGCGATAACTCGAGTCAGCTCCAAGTGTGTAGGTTATTATTGCATCCGGATTTATTTGATGGATGTGTCGAGGAGTCACCCACCCGCGGGAACGAGTTAGCGAAGGCGGATACTGTCGAATATAGAAAAAAAAATTTAATTAAATTCCAATAATTTTGGGTCGAGACGACCCATCTATTTTGGTTTACTCATTCACATTCATCCGGTTGCCGGTCACGAAAAACGTAGACAATTTCATGAGCCACTTTCCGGGGTCAGTGCTATAGTATTAAATGCCATCAGGAAACAGACCCCCGTCTATTGCATCTGTTTAAGTTTCCGTACCAACTGTCACCGGTATTTTCCGGTCAACTCAGCATCCATTTGTGGAGAATTACACTCCATTAAAAGAAAATTCTACCATTAATCTCGAAACTTATATCATTCATATATGTGCAGGGCGAACCTACAGATAAGAGGGGCAAGCCCCCTCGAATATATATATATATATATATATATTTTTTTTTTTTTTTTTGCCCTTATATTTAAAAATGTTACATTTTTGTCTCCCTTTTTGCAAAGTCTAGATCGCCCACTGCATTCACAAATCGAAATTACGATCCTTTCGAAAAGATTTAATGAAAAAGGAAAAAAAAAAGATTATTTCTTTCCAATCCTTCAATATTTATTTGATTTAAGAAACTAAAAGCATCAGATTATTGAAGGAGGTGATATATCAACCGAATGATTATAAAGTAAATTGTTATCACCAACTTTTGAAATATGACACTGTAGAAAAATTATATATAAATTCTCAAGGAAATTACTAATATTTTTATATTATTCTCTAATATATATTAATTAAATTATATTAAAGTCATGAAGTATTAAAATGCTGAGGGCAACTAGTGATTAGACCTAATCTATGTCCATGGAATTAAAAGCTTAATTCAAGTATATATTATAGTTCTAATACTCAATAAATTAAATTTATGGGGTTTTCACCAAGTCCATTAAAATAACAATAACCATGTGCTCTTCGGCATTGCCGGGATAGCTGCGAGCTCATATCCACTTTGAGTAAACTCGAGTTCGATTCGTTTTTTGAGCAAAAAATGATTTAACCATTGTCCCACTAAAAAAACATTAACCATATAAAATTGAAGACAAATAAGGATAAGATGGCGTAAAAAAAAGTGTAAAGAGAACAAAAAACCTACGCGGGTTCGACCTGCTGTCCAAAAAGAAAGAACCTTAAGAAAGTCTCTCTTCACACTAGAAAACCCCAAAAACCAATCTCTCTCTTCTCTCTATCTCTCACCACCAAATGAAGAATCCATGCTTCTAACCAGAATCCATGGAAGAGAAGAAAAAAGAGTCCGAAATCAACACAGAGAATTCACTCCGAAATACTGCATTTTCAGATCAGTCTGCCATGATTCCTGAAACAAGCTTTTCTATGCCTAACAGCGACTTGTTTGACATATCCTCTGTTCATCATCAGAAAAGCTCGTTGGGGTTTATAGACTTCGCGAGTTTCCAAGATTTTAACAACCCTTCTTACATGTTTGATGATTTACTGCTTCAGAATATTACAGCCCCTTCTTTGATTCCGGTGCAGTCGCAGCTGCCGCGGCAGTTGCCGGAATATTCTGATGTGGTCAACACTCCGGCTACACCGAATTCGTCTTCTATATCTTCATCTTCAACTGAGGCAGCACCTGCGAATGATGATTCGAAAAGGGCTGACACTGCTGAAGAAGAAGATCAAGAGCAAAAGCAAGACCAAGATAAGATTAAGAAACAGTAAGCTTCCCTTTTTTTTTTTTTCCTTTTTTTGAATAAAGATGATCTAAATATTTTTCTCTGACCTAAATTAAGATCGCACCATCATTATGATCTCATAAAAATCTCAGAAAGATGTATGGAGATCTTTGTGGCTAATGGGGTTTCCTACTTTTCATTAGATACACACTATCCGATTTGTGTAGAAAGATTAAGTGGTTTGATCCCACAATAATTTTTGTCTCCTTTTCTTTTCAATATATTATTGTTTAATCAAGAAAAGATGGTATTTTATTTATTTTACTATATTTTTTCTAATACTTTAGATTGAAACTCAAAAAGAAGAACCATAGAAGGCCAAGAGAACCGAGATTTGCGTTCATGACAAAAAGTGAAATCGATCACTTAGATGATGGCTATAGATGGAGAAAATATGGTCAGAAAGCTGTGAAAAACAGCCCTTTTCCAAGGTATATATTCAAACACGCATGCGAAATTGTATATCTATACACTCTTTATACTTCTCATGTATATATACTCGCAGATTTTCTTGCTTATGTTTCTTATAATACAATTTATTTATAGAGTTTTCGTCATCATTAATTTAATTTGTATGTATATATAGGAGCTACTATCGCTGCACTAGTACATCATGTGGTGTGAAAAAGAGAGTTGAAAGATCGTCTGAGGATCCATCCATTGTAGTCACAACATATGAAGGTACACACATACATCCCTGCCCCATAACGCCTCGTGGTAGCTTCGGAATTCTGCAGGAAACCACCGCTTTGGGCCGCGTTGGCGGTGGAGGAATCGGTGGTGGTGCAGCACCCAATTTCATCACACCACGAATGATTCATAACTATCGCCATCAGCAGCAGCAGGAACAACAACATCAAACACAACCCTATCTCAGTAACTTGACACCATTAACAGTACCTATGAGTTTCACCACTAGGAGTAGTACTAATCATTCATTACCTCTTGCTCCTATAATTCAAGAAAGACCCTTTTGCCCCTCTTCCTCTTTTTTGGCAAGAGACCATGGTCTTCTTCAAGATATGCTGCCGTCTCAGATTCTAAAGGAACCAAAGGAGGAGTAGAAATCCATCAAGGGTTTGCATCGATTATTTTGCTACCTTAATTAGCTTTATAGTTAATTAATTGGTATGTTTTTCTTCTTGATTTTACTAATACTGAATGTGAAGTTTGGGGTTTTCTTTATATATGAACCCACTTCATAGTTACATAGACTATCTCTTCTTCATCTTCCTCTTCTTTTTTCAATTTTATCATGTAAAATCACTTGTTTTAACTGAGGAAGGAACAAAGTATTTTCTTTTATAATGCTCCTTGTACTAAATTCTATCTATTATTTGTTTGTAGCCTCTTACTCTAGTTTCATCTTTAGGATTAATTTTTTGCTTAATTTCATTGAGTGCTTGAAGAAATGGATGGATGATCACTTTCAGTGGGATGTGTGGCCCAGCTTATTTAGGGTTAGGGTTTTCTTCTTTGATATGTCCATCACTGGCAGCTATTTTTCTATGGTTTGGTGAAGGTTAGTATTCTTTGAATTCATGGGACTTGATGATATGGTATAAATTTTGTGAGTAATTAATTAATATTCTTGGAAATGGTGTGAAACTGCTGAAATAATTGATGAGGAATTACATGTGTGAATCCATGCATTCTGTTTGGAATTTCTGTGCAGGTGAAAATGTGTAAGAATACTTATTATTTGACCATCATTAATCCCTCTAGTTAAACAATGGATTAATGGCAATGGTTCACTTAATGTATATAAGAATTGTTTATATTAGTTTACTAGTTGCTATACTATATTAATCAACACCTTTCTCTCACATATAGTATGGTGAATTACATATAAACCACGAATCTATTTTGAACAATAACAAATTTCATTCATCTAATTTGAACAATAATGTATACCTCATTTACTATGTATTTTTATGTCAACTCATTAAGAAGACAGTTGTAAATTTCATATATCTATTACAAACTAGAGGGATGATATTGTAATGCAACCATTTTACAAGAGGATTATCCGTTATTATTCAACTAGGGGTCAAACGTTGTCATAAATCTTTTTCTACGGGTGAGATGTGTATGTGATTAATAATATATTTTCTCAATACATATGCTATTAATTGGTACATAGTTCTACAGTCTCTCTTCTTCCTCTTTTACTTAATCTCTCAAATTTCAAATAATATGGAGGATTCATGCATAGGTGAAGTCCTACAAGTAATGTATATATTTGATCAATTGCTGTGGCCAAGTGATGCCATGGTACACATTAAATGCACAGGGTATGGCCTAAATTTGTAACAGGGGACCATTCTAATGTTAGTAATAATAAGCTTCTCTCTTTTAGCTTTTGGGATCTTTGGTCTAAAATCAGTATATATTTGCATGGTAACAACATGAGAAATATATGTCATCCAGGTTGAGCCACATTTATACACCAATTCAATATTAAAACACGATGCATATTAAATATAAATACGTAAACTAACATATCAACCATTTAAGACCAGTTATATTGAATTGTTCATAAGTGAGGCCAAAACCGTTTACATGCAAGTATTTTCCACAACAACACAATATGTATCATTACATGGTCAAAGATATACCGGTAAAATCGAGATGTATTTAGAGTTTTGTTTTTTTATTTAATTTTATTAAATAGTTTTTATATTTTTTTTATCTTAAATAAATTTTTTTTGTTTTTAATATTATTATTTATTTTAGGAATCATGTTTTTTTATGATTTGAAAGGGTATATATATATATATATATATATATATATATATATATATATATATATATTTGTCAACCTCTAAATAAATCACGTTTAATAACACTAATGTACGTATAAATAGCATCACATTGAGCTTGTATCGTAGTCTCACTCTCTCTTTTTTTTTTTTTGTAAAGTTGAAATTTATTATTTCATGATAACGGAGCTATATATGAAAGCTTTATTTTCTCTCTACAAATACCAAATATGTCTTTTATTTCTATTATTTTTTGTTGCAAGGAGATGATCGAAGAAAACCTGCCTCGAAATTATATATAAAGATTTGGAATCCAAAAGTATCAGCAATGATATTCTGACCTAAAAAAGTTATTGGAGAAGACTGGGGTACATGTGTGATCCGATGATTTCTTTTATGGTTCATATAGTTTACCTCAATTTGTTGAAATTAAAGACTCAGTTATTGTATAACACGTTTTGTTAGATTTAAGTAAACTTTCGAGTTAAAGAAATTTAATTTTTTTCTTTAAATAGTTTTTTGTTTGAAAAATTTGATGTGACAAGGAATCAGAATTAGTGAACAATTTTTTTTTTTTCTGACTTTAATAGATATTGTCAATAACATTTAAGTTTGCTTTAATATTATATTCTCAGCCAACGAAAAGAACTATACTCATAATTGCTGGAAAATAAAAAATAAAAATAAAAAAAACTTCAATAGTATTCCACCATATTTCTAAGTGGCATCTCTCTATTGGGCTTCTTTTCTAATTTTCCTCTGCGCAAATGGTTTTAATGTATATTGAAAATAATAATTATTTATAAACTAAAATAATACTCTATTTTTCTCTCTTTTTTGTAGTCAAAAGTAGATATTCCCTCTAATATGGCTTACAGACATAACACACTAAATAATGATATTAAAAAAAAAAAACTTATAGTATACTCATTTCCTTAAATTAGCTACTCCTACTTTAATTGAAATATTTTATTTTATTTTATTTTGACTTTGATGATATTGGTAAATTTCAATTACCCTGGAAAAGAGAATAAATATTATCCCTACTTATTTATTCCAATAGAAATAATTAAGTAATATACGTGTGTGAACATGCTGGCATTGACTAGGGGAAAAAATTAAAACAAAAAGAAGAAGAAGAACGTGAATTTGCCTTTTAAATTTTCTTTTATTCTTTTGAGGTCTGTAAATGGCGATATTAGAAACAAATGGGCTTTATATATATGCACACGTATCCAAAGCAAAGCCATGTCTTTTTATTATAAACTTATAACTTATGTTGCTTTATTACAATGTTTTTACTTATTATATGAAATTCGGTTTTTCCAATACAGCTGACAGATAGAGTTTTGGTCAATCCAGCTATTCGGTGTTTTGGCCAACTCAACTACCCAGTAGTTAAAGAATATCTAATTATAGATAGAATGTGGTCATCATAATCCTTTAGCAAGAGATAAAAATTGAACCGAATCTGGAAGATTTCGCGAGACCAAGATTTCGAATAGCACACTTAATAAATATAAGCGCCTGTGAAAATTGAACCGAATCTGGAAGATTTCACGAGACCAAGATTTCGAATGGCACACTTAAAAAATATAAGCGCCTGTGCACTATATGGGACTCAATAAAACTCTCCTCAAATCAACCTAGAATTTCAAAATTTTCACACCAACACACTTGTAGTTAGAAAATTTCAGCAAAGAACATCTCATATTTTTGAAAATATTCAACAATGGAGGACAAGCAAATTCGCAGTATTCACAACCCAAATCCATTCAAATAGGTTTACGATTCGTTTATGATATATATGTGAGTTTTTGTTTTTTGAAAATCATAAGTATGTTTTTAACTGCAATCAATTATGTGAATTATTTTTGAAACTATGAATTCTGACGTTTCTGATGAAAATTATGATTTTTGAAGCACTTTAAATTCGAAATCAATTAAATTACGAATTCTGACCCTGATGCGGTGGGATTATAACCGTTTTTCTAATCTGATACAGTGGTTAATCGTTGTTCTGGAAAGTGCAGACAATTTATTCATGGGTAATCCGATGTTTTGATCTTATTTCTAGGATGGTTATATCTAGTGAACTGATATCAGTACCAGAAGAAAAATTAGAGGATTTACTATAATTAACTTATATTATACAGAAAATGTTTCTGTTATGATATGTTATATCTTGGCTGTGATGTGAGCAAAATTATGTTCTGGCTCTATGAGATCAGTTATGTTAAGCTTTATTTAAGTATTTATATCAGATTATATTCTGGCTCTCATATATGTTTCGCAAAATTATTATGATTACATATGTTATTGTCACATTTGATTGTCTCTACTTGCTGAGTGTCTCCCCAAACACTCAACTCTCATCTACCGTCCCCTCCCATACAAAAATTAATCAGAAATAGAAGAAGAATATCAAAATCAATTTTTGAGATATCGACTAGTTGATGTTATTCAAGATTCACCATACTATATTTTTTAGCTAGTGTGTGTGATGAAATGACTTGCATTAACAAAGCAATCGTGAAAATGGAGGCGAAGCGAAGAGGTGGCCATCCTAGGATCATAAAAAACAACCTTTTCAACCCATGTGACAATGATGGGTGCTGCCTCAGGGCAGTTGCTTTGATAGGAACCGTAGGTCAACAAGATGGAGGTCTTGGCTAACCTGATTGTACGTAGTCCATGTAATGGCACCTATATGTCGCGCAATTTTGTGTTTAAATTCATATTATATATGTACATATTAAATGTTTTTTTAAGTTTGTTTTAAAGATGTGTAATAATGATCAAGTGGTAAAGCTAGAACCAGGAGCGGAGCCAAGAGCTTAATTGAAAAAGAATGTAAATTAGCCATCATTCAACTTTTGTTGATGAAACTCATTATATCTACCTTTAATTGAGCCTAAAAATTTTTATTATTACCTTAAGGGAGTATAATGAATTTCATGAGCGTACTATGGTTTGGGCTATTATGTTATTCACGTACTATGTTCTGGGCTATTACAAGAAATAATTCAATGTCCATTGAAAAAGGAAAAAAGAAAGACATAATGAGAAAACAACATATTACGTGATGATGAACCATGTGGAGGTCCTACATTGACCATGTTCCGTAAAATCTAATAAAGCCCATGGTCATCAAAGTATTAAGAAAAGAAAAGAAAAAAAAAGGGAGGGGATTGAAGATGTACTAAGATGAATTTACAAAGTACCTACCTTTCTTTAAAAATACCTTCTGATCCAAGTCTAGTGAATAATTTCATTAGTGGAAAAGTGGTTGAAAAGTATGATTATGGAGTGCTTGATAGTAATCTTAACTTTGAGTTTATTAGCATTATTTGATCTTGAAGATATGTAGGAAACTCAAGATTGACAATAGAACACACGCACGTTCCGATTTTGCAATGTATTGCTTAGCTTAGGAGAAAACACTTCTTGTTGATTTTTGGATTGATTCTTGTTGATGTGTTAGTGGAATTTCTGAGCTTTTACATTTGAGTTGCTAAGTTAGTTCTTTTAAAAGTATTGAGGATGAACTCTACATTTTGATCTTATTGCTTGCTCGATTACGATCAAGTCTAAGTTAGGGGGAGTTGATAAGTGTGAATTTTACACTTATTTTGCTATGATTTTATATTGATTTTCGTGTTGATTCCTGTACGATTTTACGCTTTCTGGTATATATTTGTTTTGTTTCAGAAATCTATGTGAAAGTACGTAGAAGTGGAGAAAATGAGCTAAAATGAGGAAAAATGACCAAATCGGGGCAACGAATGATGAAGTTGAAAAATTACATCCTCGATCGATCGAGAGGACAAGTGATCGCTATTATTTTAAACAGTTATTTCGAGCGATTCTACCGCAAGTGCACGGTGTCAAGTTTTAGTATAATGATCTAGAAGTAAGGATAGTCGAACCCACGAGGACTAGTAGTAATTACCAAATTTAACTAGCGTCTTATTGAACCTACGAAATTGGTTGAAAGATGAACTAATTTAATCAACTTCAATATTCAACGCACCACAAAGAATTAAGATAATAAACAGAAGAGATAAATATCGAGACTTCGGTTCACTTGAGTAATCCCCCACAATTTACCTACTAGTTCTAATTAAAATTAATGCATCTAAGGTGACTAGTTTTGCGATTATATCCAATATACTCTCTCGAGCTATATTAAACCTAACACTAAATTGCAGTAAGTAACTCTCGTTCACTTATTTAACAATTCAATGTTGCATACGTTCTATGAAAACCCCTAGCCTTCGA
The DNA here is from genome assembly GCA_907163345.1 of Haberlea rhodopensis. Classification (NCBI taxonomy): domain Eukaryota; kingdom Viridiplantae; phylum Streptophyta; class Magnoliopsida; order Lamiales; family Gesneriaceae; genus Haberlea; species Haberlea rhodopensis. Next base: position 800,003 of record CAJQUN010000054.1, on the reverse strand, counting down.
TTACTAGATATCTATAGCTATCACTCGTGTATTTGACGTCATCTCTCGATCTCGGTCTGAAATCCACGGTTTATGTTATTGGTTCCGTTTTACAATCTCATCTCTCGATCTCAATTGTAAACTAACAACATTCAAAGAGTAGCTAATTCTTTAAAAGCATTAACAGCATAACATAAACTCAAAAATAACAAAAACTCAATCAAAAACTAGAATTAAAACTGTGGGTTCATACACAAGATCCCCTTGTCTCGATAACAAACTTAGCCTAGCATATTAACGGAAAAACAACGTTTTATAATATCTAACAACATTATAAACATTGGAATTCGAAAATAAACTAAACAAAAGTTCAGAAATACTAATGAACACTCGATGTTGAATCGTGCGTCGATCCGTTGTTCCCATCTCTCGCTGCGTTGCTTTGAATCCTCTTGAAAGTTTGAAGATGGTGGAGAGTTGAATTCTATGGTGAAAAGTCAGTCTAAAAACTCCTAGGGCCGGCCACTTTTTTAACTTAAATAGTGGAGAAGAATCCCCCAATTTCGTGTAAGACCCAAACTCTTAAAAGGAAATTTTTTTCAGATTTTCGCGGCTACCGATCGATTAGTAAGATGTACCGATCGATCAGTATTTCCATGAATTAAAATTTTAAGTTACGGCATCTACCGATTAATCGGTAAGATGTACCGATCGATCGGTAGAATCTTCAAAATTTACAAGTTGGATTTCTTCGCCGCTTCTTCGCTCAGTTAGCTCAGTTGAGTCTTTTTCATCATTTTAAGCATAAATTCTCCAATTCCAAAATATCCGACCTTGATTCCTGAAATAAACAAAAACAACACAAAAGCGCATAATATCGTCCAGGAATCAACTTAAACAGTATAAAAAAAAACTAGAATTATAAGTGTAAAAATCACACTTATCAACTCCCCCAAACTTAAGTCTTGATCGTCCTCGAGCAAGAATAGAATTAAAAACAGTGAATTCACAACAGATAAGTGACATGGATTATTTCATGCTCATATGTTTATCTCAGAACTTTTACTCATATCACAACAAAAATCCCTCAAATCGTTGGACACGAAGTGTTTTCTCCTTAAATCAAATAACAGTCTCAAATTCGGAATGTGTGTGTGTGCTGTTGTCAATCCCAAGTATCGTACAATCATCATAGATCAAAACAGTGTTAATCAATAACAATCAAGATTTTCATTGAGTATCTCATATACCTAATTTTCAAGCACTTCTCCACGAATGTAATCAATTCCTAGACTTGGATCAAAAGGACTTTTAAAGCTTATAATGTTAGGCCTTTTGGTGTCGGGTACAAAGAAAAGATAGGATAAGCGCAAAGAAGAGAGTATAATCTCTTACAATTCAAATGTTTCGCACACATCGAGCTTCTCTTCTTTTTCTTTTATAGCCTTGGCCACTTTGGGTCTTATATGTTTATTTTTTTTTCTTTTCAAGGCTCTTTGTCTATCTTTTTTTTTTTCCTTTCTCATTCATCAATATTTTTCAATAAGCTCATCAGGATATAACAATTTACGTGCATCGAATGGAATTCATCATACTCCCTTGGGTTGAAGATAAAATCTTTCATTTTTTTATTTTTTTTTTTGCTAAACAAGGTAGGTATAATGAGTTTATCAACAAATGTCGAATGGTGGCTAATTTCCATTCTTATTCAATCAAGCTCAAGTTGGACACTAGGGAAAGATGTAAATAAGGTAGGCTTGAAAGGCTCAACGTTCCAAAGATCGCCTAAATCATATCCAAGTCTAGTTCACAATTATAAAAATTTCGCCTCGAAGTGCCATCATCAAATAGGTTCTATGATTACTCTAAGATGCTCAAGACATGTCATCAAGTTCACACATATCATCACTACTTTAAATGTAATCAACAAGTTCATGACTCAATGTGCTCAATTTATTCCTCATTTTCAACATGTCAACTCGACTCAAAAATATTCACAACATGTTTACAATCATCAAGATTCAAGTCATAAATAGAGTAAAACTAATATCATCATGGCATAGAGACACTATTTTAATCCAATTACACTAAAAACAAATTTTCATGCTCTTCATCGGACTCATCAATATTAAGCTTAAATCATAGACTCCACAGCAGTAGACATGATATATGACGCACCGTTAACAATGCTAAGACTACTAACATAACTCACAAATCACACAAAATAAAATCATGGATAAACACCCCCCCAAACTTGGTACGTGCATTGCCCTCAATGTACAGTAAACAATAGAAATAATGGCAAATCACATACCTGGGCGACGATCGTCAGTAATCGTCGTCCTCCTCCTCATGCTCTGGTGGTGGCACTGGGGGTTGTGGCTGATATGGTGGGAACGGCTGTAATGGTGGGAAGTGAAGTGGTGGTGGAAACTGGATAGCTGGAATGCCTTGTGCCATTGCATTGTTCCAGCCGACTTGATATTGCAAGAACTCCTCCTGTCGTAGACGCATAGCTCGTACCTCTTCGACGATCAAATCTAGAGTGACAGTGGGAGTCCCAGGCACAACAGAAGATGTAGTGGGCTGAGATGCAGTCTGACTGCTTGAAGGTCTGACACGTGCTCTCCCCGGTGTGGGTGCGGCAGCAGCGGCGGCGGCGGCAGGATCCTGAATAACGATAGCTGACATCGGCGCTAAAATCTCCTCACCGTCGTCCCAAGAAACACCTTGCCAGCGACATAACTCTGTGATAGTTGCAGAACATGGCAGGCCAGAGATAGATGAGCCTCGGATGGTGCTCCTGATAGACAACTCCACACGTCGTCCCAAATTGACAGATTTGCCGGTAAGTATGGCAAAAACCAGTATAGCTCAATTTGTGGTGACCTCGGAAGTGTGGGTAGCTGGTATGAGCCGGGACACCACAATAGAAAACCAAGCATTTGCTTCCTCTGTCAGCTCGGATTTTAGAACTTTGAGTGGCTCGCCATCGTTGTTTCTCCTCCACTCAGTCCCCTCGATGCAGATGGTCTGTAAGATTTCATTGTAATCCACCTGGGAGTGAGCATACACCGAGTACTGATCCTCCACAATGTCAGGTACATTGTAGAGGGCATTGATCGTGCGGCAGGTTGTAATTTACTCTTTTTCCCCGGACAAATGTATCAGCCGCATCTGGGAATGCCTTCAAATTGGCATAAAATTCTCTTACTACTGGTACCACTGCGACCCATGGAGTTCTCAAAAAAGTTAGCCAATCACGTCTCCGTGCCTCTCTAAACACCGCACCGACTGTGGAGTTAAACTCCAAACCTCGTTCTCTAACAAAATTTTTTCTCAGCATTGCATGGTAGAACTCTACAGCAGACTGATTAACAAATTTTTGCTCATTGATAGCCGGGCGTGCAACAGAAGTAGATGCCTCACGCGTTGGTTTCCTCTTTGGTGCCATGACACTCCAATAATCCAACCAAAAAGGAATATCACCAACAAAATTATTCCACCACCACCACCACAATATTCAACAATTATATTCCACAAAAATCCACCAAACGTAACAATTTCAATATCCAACTCCACCAATAATCCAAAAATCCAATCTTTAGCAACCCCAACACAAAATACTTACACAAACTGAAATTCCAAGAAGTGCATTGCCAAAGTACCTCAATAATTCGAAATTTGTAGTAGGTTGGAGTCCTTGGCTTGCACCTTGTCAAACTTGTAGGTTGGTGATGATTTAGTCTTCTAAATCTGCAAATCTGGAACAATTAGCACAATTTGAGTCTAATTTGCATAATATAGTAGTGAAATTGACAAAATGTGCAAAGATTGGAGTAAAATGTGAAGAAAATTGGGAAGAGGCGATTTTTTTGGGGAGGGTTTTCGTTTGGAGTGTGTGTAATTGTGTGTGTTAGTGTGTGAGTTCGGGTTTTAAAAAACTGAAAAAGCGCTTTACCGATCGATCGGTAAGATGTACCGATCGATCGGTACATTGCCGTGGCCTTTTTTAAAAATTCCCAAATTGACCGATCGATCGGTAGATTTTACCGATCGATCGGTCCATTGCCGTAGCTTTTTGTTTAATTCCTCGACTTAACGATCGATCGGTAACATTAACCGATCGATCGGTAAATTTCTGATTTATTTATTTATTTTTATTGCAGTCAAGAGTCAACAACCAAATTAAAAATGCGAAACTACCTACTAAATTCAACAACGAAGGAGAGAAAAAAAATTAGTTCTTGATTTATAGTCCCAAGCTGGACTTCTTACCCAATCGCTTCAACGGCTCGAAGTATGTGGATTAATGTCATGCACGTCGCAGTGTCTCAACCGCTCACCATTTACCACACAAGTGTCTAGAATAGGATCACTTACCTTAATTGCTCCATGAGCATAGACAGTAGTCACCGTGAATGGTCCAACCCATGAAGCTTTTCGCTTGCTTTGGAAAATGCGAGGTGGTGGCGCTTTATGCAATTGCACTGTCTCTCCCTTCATGAATGTCCTTTTCTCCTTGAGCTTCTTAGCCTTCTTTGACTTTATCATGTCATGGCTCTTGCCTTCTTTAGTCTCTAGCTCGGTCTTCACGTCCACCTCATTAGTGCCTTGCACCACATCAACAAGCAAAGTGTCAATCATGTTAACTTTTAGATAATCATGCTCGTTGTGTGCGTGTGTTGAAGATTTGAACATATTGAATGTAACCCGATCCTCCCCTACACGGAGGATCAACTTCCCTTCTTCAACATCAATGATGGCTCTTCCAGTAGCCAAGAATGGGCGTCCCAGGATTAATGGCATTCTCACATCCTCCTCCATATCCAACACTAAGAAATCCACCGGGAAGGTGAATTGATCTATCTTTACAGGCACATCTTCAATGATTCCTAGTGGATAGGTGATGGACTTGTCCGCCATTTGCAACACTACTCTTGTGGGCTTCGGCTCTCCCAATCCAAGTCTCCTAAAATCAGACAAAGGCATCAAGTTCACACTAGCACCCAAATCACATAATGATTTAATAGAAGAAATAGGCCCAACAGTGCAAGGAATAGAGAAACTCCCTGGATCTTTTAACTTCGTGGCCGATTTCTTTTGCACCATAGCACTACATTCCTCAGTCAAAAAGACAGTCTCGTGCTCTCCCACTTTCTGCTTCTTAGACAACATTTTCTTTAAGAATTTGGCATAATTAGGCATTTCTCGTAATGCATCAATAAAGGGTATATCGATATACAAATTCTTAAGCATGTCTAAAAATTTGGCAAAGTTTGAATCAACCTTCGCCCTATTAATTGCTGCAGGGAATGGGAGAGGAATGTGTACCTTTTCTTGTGGTGAGATCGGTACAGTGGCTCCAGTGGACTTACCCTTGTTGCAAGGTTGTTCCTTCTCCTCTTGCTTCATTGAAATCTTTTCCGTTTCCTTCTCAGCACCAAGTTCCTTTCCACTCCTCAAGGTCACGGCATTGGCTTGCTCCCTTGGATTCCTCTCGGTGTCACTCGGCAGAGTTCCTTGTGCTCTTCCAGCCACGATGGTTGCCAATTGTCCGACTTGAGTTTCCAAATTTTTGATAGATGCATCTTGGTTACTCATCATGGTCTCAGTAGATGATATAAACTTGACAAGTAATTCCTCCATGCTCGGCTTTGGTTGGTAACCTGGTTGTGGTTGGGGGTTCAAAACATTCTTTTGGTCGGACCAAGAGAAGTTTGGATGATTCCTCCACGGTTGGTTATAGTTGTTGGAGTAAGAATTACCCTGTTGCGGCATGTTTCCTACAAAGTTAGCATTTTCAGTAGATTGCACAAAAGGATTACCTGCTTGGCATTCTGTACTCTGATGGTTGCCTCCACATAATTCACATATGACTACTTGAGCTTGCATCGTTGTCATGCTCAAGCTATCCATTTTCTTATGCAATGCCTCCAACTGAGCTTGTATAGATGTCACCTCATCAATTTGATGCATCCCAATCGGTCTTTTAGGCACATTCCTTTCGGACTGCCACTGGTAACTCTTGGATGCCATCTCTTCCAAAAGTGTGTAAGCTTCTTCAGGTGACTTCCTCATAATCGTACCTCCTGCTGCTGCATCAATCATAGATCTATTAGCAGAAAATAACCCATTGTAAAATGTTTGTACCCGAAGCCAAATCGGAAGGCCATGATGTGGGCATCTTCGAAGTAGATCCTTGAAGCGCTCCCAAGCTTCATAGAGTGTCTCCGGATCATGTTGCATGAATGTGGTGATGTCATTGCGCATCTTAGCTGTCTTGGAAGGGGGAAAGTATCTTGATAGGAAGGCTTGAGCCATCCCCTCCCAAGTAGTGATCGACCCTGCAGGCAATGAATTCAACCAGCTCTTAGCTTTGTCATTCAAAGAAAAGGGAAAGAGACGTAACCTGATGGCGTCGTCAGTGACGCCATTGTGCTTGAACGTGTCGCATATCTCCAAAAAGTTGGAGATATGAGCATTAGGATCATCAGCAGGCGATCCTCCGAATTGCACAGAGTGTTGAATCATCTGAATTATGGCAGGCTTGATCTCGAACTTATTAGCCTGAATCCTTGGTCTTGTGATGCTAGACATGGTGCCTTGAAAAGATGGTTGTGCATAGTCCATCATGGACCTTATAATTGGCACTTCATCATTATGTTGTTCAACATTCCCTCGATTGTTCTCAGCCATCTCTCTTGTTTCTTTTCGTAGACTTCTGCAAGTTCGTTCAATCTCTAAGTCGAGTGGCTCTACTATAGGTCTGTCACTTCGTAGCATGCACTACAAAGACAACTCCCTGCAAAATTTAACACAACGAAGGAAGAACAGTAATGAAATCGTATAAACCGTAATAAAAATAATTATAAAAGAAAAAATGGCTAAATTATAGTCAACTAATCTCTTATGATATTACTTAAACTAGTCCCCGGCAACGGCGCCAAAAACTTGATCGCTATTATTTTAAACAGTTATTTCGAGCGATTCTACCGCAAGTGCACGGTGTCAAGTTTTAGTATAATGATCTAGAAGTAAGGATAGTCGAACCCACGAGGACTAGTAGTAATTACCAAATTTAACTAGCGTTCTATATTTAACCTACGAAATTGGTTGAAAGATGAACTAATTTAATCAACTTCAATATTCAACGCACCACAAAGAATTAAGATAATAAACAGAAGAGATAAATATCGAAACTTCGGTTCACTTGAGTAATCCCCCACAATTTACCTACTAGTTCTAATTAAAATTAATGCATCTAAGGTGACAAGTTTTCCGATTATATCCAATATACTCTCTCGAGCTATATTAAACCTAACACTAAATTGCAGTAAGTAACTCTCGTTCACTTATTTAACAATTCAATGTTGCATACGTTCTATGAAAACCCCTAGCCTTAGATATCTATAGCTATCACTCGTGTATTTGACGTCATCTCTCGATCTCGGTCTGAAATCCACGGCTTATGTTATTGGTTCCGTTTTACAATCTCATCTCTCGATCTCAATTGTAAACTAACAACATTCAAAGAGTAGCTAATTCTTTAAAAGCATTAATAGCATACCATAAACTCAAAAATAACAAAAACTCAATCAAAAACTAGAATTAAAACTGTGGGTTCATACACAAGATCCCCTTGTCTCGATAACAAACTTAGCCTAGCATATTAACGGAAAAACAACGTTTTATAATATCTAACAACATTATAAACATTGGAATTCGAAAATAAACTAAACAAAAGTTCAGAAATACTAATGAACACTCGATGCTGAATCGTGCGTCGATCTGTTGTTCCCGTCTCTCGCTGCGTTGCTTTGAATCCTCTTGAAAGTTTGAAGATGGTGGAGAGTTGAATTCTATGGTGAAAAGTCAGTCTAAAAACTCCTAGGGCCGGCCACTTTTTTATCTTAAATAGTGGAGAAGAATCCCCCAATTTCGTGTAAGACCCAAACTCTTAAAAGGAAATTTTTTTCAGATTTTCGCGGCTACCGATCGATCAGTAAGATGTACCGATCGATCAGTATTTCCATGAATTAAAATTTTAAGTTACGGCATCTACCGATCGATCGGTAAGATGTACCGATCGATCGGTAGAATCTTCAAAATTTACAAGTTGGATTTCTTCGCCGCTTCTTCGCTCGGTTAGCTCAGTTGAGTCTTTTTCATCATTTTAAGCATAAATTCTCCAATTCCAAAATATCCGATCTTGATTCCTGAAATAAACAAAAACAACACAAAAGCGCATAATATCGTCCAGGAATCAACTTAAACAGTATAAAAAAAAAACTAGAATTATAAGTGTAAAAACCACACTTATCAACAAGGTAGATCGATCGAGTGTGGCAAGTGATTTGACCAACAAAAATGAACATTGCTCGATCTATCGAGATCGAGTGGCAGAAAAATTCAGAGATGACATTAACGAGTTCTAGATCGATCGAGCTGACTTGCTCGACCGATCGCCCAGCATAATTTTCAGAAAAAAATACATTTTTGAGTCAATTAGGACACTTCCATCCAACTCCTCTCTTATATATCAGACCTAGGGCACAAAATAAGGGTTGAACACCTTATTCCACACCACATAGCAGCCTCTTCATCCCTCCTCCATCATCCACACACCATAACAAAAATCCTTGAAGTGCAAAGAATGAAGCAAGAGAAGAAGATGTGTTCAACGAATGGAGTAGACGCTAATCGTTTATCGTACTTCTAAACCTTTGTTTTTGAATATTTTAGAATTCATGATGTGGATTTAGTTGAAAACACTTTTGCATCTTGCTATTTTGATTTAAACATGAACTAAAGTTTTTTTTATCAAGATTAGGGGAGCTTTTGGTTTGATGATTTGATTGTTTTTAGTTGATTGATTCTTTTGTGCATGAATTACAATCTTAATGCTTTCAAAGCTTTGCAAACTTTGATTGACTTTCTAGAATTATGATATAGATTGAGAGATTAAATTATAATAAGTTACAGTAATTCATGTTGTATGTTCGAGATTGAGATCGATAGATGAAATCACATACGAGTGATAACTTTAGATTTGATGATCTAACGTTAGAAGTTTTCATAGAGATTTATGAAATATCAATTTGGTGAATAAGTGAACGAAAGGTATTTGTTTCAATTTGATATTAATTTCAATATAGCTTGAGAAAGTGTGTTGAATGTTTTAAGTTGTGTTATGAGTCAGTTGAGGCCAATGATGAAGAATTGAGTTGACTTGTGAAAATTTTAAAATTTTCGTGTTTCACTTTGCTCTTGAGTTTGTCACATATTCATGCACTAGAGACCATGACCATCTGATTAATCAATGTTAACACAAATATGATATAGGCGATTCTTGATAATATTTTGGGCCTTTATTCATTGATATAAACTTGTCATAGTAGCCCATTTTAGCCTAATTGTAAAGAATGAGACTTAAATTGTTGCATTATGTTTCAGATTCTCATTCAAATTCTTTTGAGCAAAACATTTTCTGAGTACAATTGGTCAAACCACATCTAAGTTATTTGTGAGTTGAGAGTAGTATAGAACTTACTATAGTAACCATTGAGGCGAAATATGGACATATGTGGCTTAGGAATGATTTAGGCAATTTTTTGATCGTTTGAGCCTTTGAAGCCACCAAATGACATCATTCATCCCTAGTTACCCTTTTGAGCTTAATACAAATATAATGGTATGTGCTTAGGCACATGAATGACCCCATTCGGCATCGTTTCAAGATACCACATCAACCACCTTGTTGAGAGCTTATACACTATTTCCCACCCCAAGTGAGTAAGCTTCTAGTGCGCTTTAAAATTTCAAATATCTCCTATGTTCATAATTGAAAATTATAAGTGGAGTAACAATGAAAAAAAAATGTTGAAGAGGTGAAGAAAATAGTGATTGAATGAATGAGAAAAATAATGAGGTGAATGATGAGGTGGATGAGAAAGGAGGGTGAATTGAAAAGAATAGAAAAATGATGAATCATCAATAGAAGGAATCGAAATTGGGATGAGAGTGCGCAATTTGGTTATATTTAACTTACTCTCTTGTTTTGAATATCCTCTCCTTTTATTGAAGCCATGAGCTGAAGCCTAACGTTACAAGCATATTAATCGGTATTGACCGAGCCACATTTGTCTAATATACTAGTGGATAAGGTTATGAATAGTAAACCTATGGACACTCGAGAAACACTCTAATGAATATGGTTTTGACTTTCACATATGTGCATCTGATTACCTAGTCATGATGCATTGATTAGCACTTATCAAAGTTATACTCCTTTTGTATGAACAATGCAAATTGAACATATACCTTGCAAAGTCCTATTGATTTATGTGAGTAAAAATTACTTTGAGTTAATGATTAAGTGGAAATGGTAACACACACACTTGAGAACTCTTGAGTAAGTGGTATGCATATTTGAATTGAGAATTTTAAACCATGTATTCTGAGGCCTACACAATTGGATTGTTTCACAACTTTGTTTTGTGTGTCTTTTCGTTTCAGATTTGTTTTTGTTTGTTTTGCTCGGGACTAGCAAAAGTTTAAGTTTATGTGGTTTGGTAAGTGTATTTTATACACTTATATTTCTTCTTATTTTACATGGTTTAGTGCAGATTTTCAATCAGAATTACGTTTTTGGTATTGTTTTGTCATGTCTTGTAGGAATCCAGGTAACTACGTGATTTGTGGACTAAAAGGGTGCAAAGAGCGGATTGAAATGATGAATTGGAGTCAAGATTCCAAGGTTTCCATCCAAAAGGATGGCGTAGCTACGCCATTATAAGGCGTAAAGATGCCAAGGCTATGATATTTCCATTTTGAAGAGTTACATTAGGCGTAACTACGCCAGTTTAGGCGTAGCTACGCCGAGGCTACGACATTTGAGATTTTAGTTAGGCGTAGTTACGCTAGTTGAGGCGTAGTTACGCCAATACCGTGGCGTAAATACGCCAGTCATGCGAAAGCCAAGTTTTTAACACATCACCAGGTGCAACTAAGCCAATATTGTTGGCGTAAATACGCCAACAGAGTTTTGGAAATTTCTGCTACTTTCCTTATCTGATGCACAAGAATTAAAAGGCCAAAAAGAAAAGGAACGAGGGAGATTCATTCAGACGCAGAACAGAAGAGACTAGGATTGGAGAAGGAGAAAAGAGCCGACAACGGCTCAGAGCAAAAAATAGAGATTGCATCACGAGATGGAGGCATTCATCGGAGAAAGAAGAATAGCTTCTAAATCGTTTTGTATTTCTAAACTTTTATCAGTTTTTATGGATTATTTAAACATGTTTATGTGTTTAATTCATTTTAGCATGAACTAATTCTATTTTTCTAGGAGAACGATGTAGCTTGTTTTAAAACTACGCTTATTATGAATTGATTGAAGTATTTGAATTTCCATATGGTTTATTTGTGTTTCCCTGTTCTTAATGCTTTTGATCTACTGGCCATGGATTGAATGATGTTATATTTTTGAACTATCACTTGAGAGAGGGGGTTGTGAATAGGAAAGAAGGGATTCATATCGTGGACATTTATAGTGTTCGAGAGACCTATAACTCCATAGAAGTCGTTAAAGGAATTACTGTGCAATTACAATTGTTTGATATTTGATCTTAGATAGATATATCAAGATTAATGGTAGATGATTACTTCTGCTTAACACTCGAGAGAGGGAGTAGAAAATAAATAAGAATTCTCGGCTAGTAAACTAGGAAAATCAATAATATTGAAATCAAGGAATGATAAGTATAGTAGATGAACAAGTAAAATCGAACTCCTAGATTCGTCTCTAATTGATTTCTTCCCAACTCAAGATTTGATCATTGGTAGTTTAATTGATTTTTATTATTTGCATAAACACTCAATCATTCGATTCTCTAGATAAAGCAAGGATTATTTTAATTCAGTACTTATATTTAACTTTATATTCAATCTCTGTTGGTTCGACATCTTTTATACTAAAACATTACCACCGTGCGCTTGCGGTAGGAATTTTAAGCAACAATAGGCCTCACCCATGATCAAAGAACTTTGACGCGTGGTCGGCCACCATGTTGCTATACTCCTCGGACATCAAAAAGTTAGCTTTCCCCTTGAGACAGACCTCCTCTATTCGAGCATCAATAGAGGACTTCTCTTGCGCAAATTGCTCGTACAATGTTTTGTATTGCTCCGAAAGGGTCTTGTTGGCATCTTCGAGGTCAGCTGACCTCTTGCGCTTGTCTTCTAGGGCCTTCTACGCCTTCTCATGAGTATTCTTCACAGACGTATGTCGCTACTCGAGTATGCCCACAGTCTTCTTCAGGTCCTCACACATGCTCTGAAGTTGGCCAGTCTCCTTACGCTGACTAGCAGCCTCTGAGCGAACAGAGTGGAATCGGGTCAGGAGCTCACCTGCCATCAAGTGGGCCTGCATAAAAATATAAGGAGTAACCATGTCGAAGATAGGTACTTAGAAATTTTCCAATAAAAGAAAATTACCTTGAAAAAAGATGTGGAGAAGTCATTCAACAGGTTGCTGAAAGCCATCTCTCCAAGATGTTTGCGGTCGGGAGTGTTGGTGGAGAAGAAGAATATAGATTGGGAAATTTTGGATTGATTTTTTCAAAATGGGGACATGGGGAGAATAGTCCCAAGTAGGTATGTGGTATCTCGAGGTAGGCCGAGGACTACTCGGACCGCCAGGAGTAGGTTGGGAAGAAGCTCAGGGTGCGGAGGGAATGGTCAAAGAAGAGGCTTTTTTGGGTGTGGTGTGGGGGGGGTGTGGGGGTGGGGGGTGGAGTTTCGAAGACAAACCCTGGCCCTTGGGGGCTGCCCTATTGCAAGGCTTAGTAACCAGGGGCTCCTAATCCTGTTGACCAATGATGTCAATTATCGGAGAGGCAGGAGGAGCAGGGGTAGGATCAGCAGTTGGAGGTCGAGGAACAGTGGACCCCGGAACAGTGGACCCCAACGCCTGCTTGGAAGCTTGGCCCCTCTGGACTTAGCCTTCAGGTTCTCAGCCATCCTAGCCTTCATCATCTTTGTCTTTGCACAAAACGAGCAGAGGTTAGTCTAAGCTGGTTAATCAAAATCAACAAATAAACGAGAGTGCTCAGAACACTCGCCTAGGGGTATTTGCAAGGATGCACCATTCGGGCTCAACAAGAACAAGTATAGCAGTTCGTCGTCAATCAGCTCCACCAGATTATAGCAATGGTCGCCAAGTTTACGACGAACTGACAGATACGGTTCCCTCTCAAGGTGACCTTGATTGACTTGCCCTTTGGGAGGTCTCTCTCCACTCCATGGGACAATCCCAAGGCTGGAGTGGACAAGCAAAAAGCAGAACTTATTCCAATCTTATTTAATTGTAAAAAGCAAGGAAAGAGTTCGAGGGTAGGGGGTAAAATCCAAAATAGAAAGGACAATGAAGAAGCAAGCCAACATTCTATAACTGTTGGGAAACAGTTGGCTAAGGGAAACAGCAAAATATGAGGCAACTTGAAAAACGAAAGAGGAGACTGGAAAGCGAAGGCCCCCTCGAAGTTGATCTAAGTAAAAAGGAAAATAGCCCTGGGGGAAAATGGGTGCGAGACCCTGAGGGAGGCAATAATGGTAGCCCCCTCAGAAATCTCCCATTTAGCCCGGATGTTGGATATATGTTGATCCTCCGAATCGTGGACTCGAAAACTTCGAACAAAGGGACTTGGGCCACCACCAAGTCTTGCTCCGTAATGGCCTGCTCGTTCTCCTTTCGAGCAGCCGAAGAATTCGTTGAGCTTAATGTCACCTCGCTATCCGAGGAGGAGGAAGGCAGATGAGGAAGAATGGTAGCTCTTTCCCCAGTAAACATGTTGTACTGATCTATTTCCCTCATGGAAGAATCATTTGGAGAAGAATGCATACTTGGTAGATGAATGCTCGAGAGTCCTAAAGATCAGTTGCTCGCTCATCTGACACTAGCTCGGGGGAAAGTTGAAGAAAACGGTGAAAATGACAAAAGTGAGATGAGTATTTATAGGCGAGGCCATCTAAAGCGTTAGATGATCAGAACCGTTCAATAAAATTTGGATGGACGGTTACAGATTGACCTCGGGAAAAAAGGGCGGCAAAGAACCCCTTAGCAGGTCAAACTAGGATATTACCTGAAGACAATAAAACAAGATTTCAATATTCTCGTCTTACTTTACTTCAGGGGGCGAGGTGATGTCATATGATGAATCGGTTTCCTCGGGTAAAATCCCCACAAATACAGAATAGAAATATCTCGAGTACATAACCCAGAGCACAACCTCGCTCGGCTTTTTGGTCAAACTGTAGCGGAAGACCGGTACATAACTGAAAAATTAACGGGTGCGGACGAACGTACGTTAATGGCGCGCAGATTTCTCGGACATGTCTTGAGCCCATGTCCCAGATTTGGCGCTCCTCAACCGCCGTGTTTTGCAGTATAAATACCACCCCACCATCACACTTAAGGGGTTGTATTTTTCTGGCAAGAAATATATCGAGGAGATCATATCATACCGTCTGTTCGATCTTCTCTTTGTTTTTTTTCTATTATCCTTGTTTAAATTTTATTATTCGTATTTCGTGTCAAAGTCATGTAACAGACCAATATTTATAGTGAAGAATTTATACTAAACAAGGTCCTGTGGTTTTTCCTTCGTCTTTAGGGTTTTCCACGTAAAAAATTGTGGTGTCTTTTATTAATTTTCTGTCGCACATACTCTATCTGAACACATAGAATTTAGGATCACATCAATATAATAGTAATTTATTGAGTCCTAATCCTTAAGGACTCTAATTCCTCATTCAAATCAAACTCTATCACCTATTCCTAATCCTAATCAAACTCTAGTTTTCTATCAACATTAGAATATATTCTAATTAGAGTTACTCTCCTACTCAGACACGAAAACTTAGAGACATTCCTCGCATTGTGAAACAGGGATCACCAAAAGAATAATATTTACATAATAGATGTTCACTAATTTATCATTTGTTGAAATATTTAGTCAGTTGGACTTGTATGGGAAGTGCAAGGGCATGAAGGATGGTTTAAGTGCCAGCTTAACAGTAGCCAACAACAATTTATGTAATATTCTTTCCCACATTGGTTGTGGATAAAAAATTATAGTGGTTTATAAAGGCTTACAATGGACTATTATAGCAACTTGGTTTAATCATTTCGGAGAGCGATGACGAATACGAAGTAGTTGGTATAGAAGCTCATTGTGCAGTCGCGCTTGCGCGGGCCCGGGCTCGGGGCATGACAGAATGATATTAGAGCTGGTCACCAGCATAAAACACATGAAGATAAGTGCTATGTGGGACAAAGTGCTTCGTGCGTGAGAGTCACCTCTTGAACCTGTGGGGCAAAGTGCCACGTGCTTGTGAGCCACCTCCTGAACCTGCGGAGCAAAGTATTACATGACGGAAGCCACCTCTTGAACCTGTAGGAGCCACCTCTAGATTCTCGATGCCGGTGGATCGATGAGTTAGGTCGCCACGAGGACTTCGTGTTCTAAAGGATGGGTGATTGTAAACCCTTGTCCCACATTTGTTGTGGATAAAAATTTAAAGTGATTTATAAAGGCTTGTAATGGACTATTATAGCAACTTGGGTTAACCATTTTCGTAGAGCGATGACGGATACAAAGTAGTTGCTATAGAAGTCATTGTGCAGTCGCGCTTGCGCGAGCCTGGGCCCGAGGAGTGACAATATACCTGCTCCAAATTCTGACATTGCTATCCAAATTCCAAAATGTTCCCGATCAAGAATGAATTTAAAGAACCAATTAAGCATTGAAATGTCTCTGAACGAATCAAATTTGGAGGATCTCAACATTAATAAGGTTAGATCCCAAAGTTTTTGTCTGCCCCACTCGTGGTGATTGAAGATGACTAAAACTCTTAAATAATGGTAAGTGGGCATGGTTCATTCAACATAGAAGGTTTTTCGAACAAGTGTGATCGGGTCAAAAGTACTGAGTTACTCGGTCATTGATTCAACCAAATAACAGGTAGTTAAACCGTCGGCTTATTTAATTTTGTAATATATAGTATTCAATCACTTTATAAATATTTCATAGAAAATAACTCGTTGAGTTTTGAGTAATTGAATTTTGTTTAAATAAAAATCCACCGATTTGTTGGGTATTTTATGGGGCTAATTAAAATTTGATTATTTAAATGATTCGTGCCAAACTGAGATTTAGATTTTCCGATTTAACCAGCGGTTTGGTCCAATATTAAAAACAATGTCAATATCCATTGCATTTTATGATGAATGTTCATTTGTTTATTTGGGTTGTATTGTTCATTTATTCATGTGTTTTCTAATGTTAATTTATACTAATGGAAGTAATATATATATATATATATATATATATATATATATATTTCTTCAAAAGGTTCAACTTATATTAACTATGAAATGAGTCCAAGCATATGAAATTTCTGGGTTTAGCAGTTCAGAATTTGCATGTATATATAAAATAAATTCAGAAAATACAAAACTATTTTCTCATGTATTTATAATCGGTATATAGTGATATTTTAACTAAAATATGATTCAAGAAATTTGAAGAAAGTGACATGTTATTCCTAACCAATTAACCATTTAGAATCTTATTATGTGTATTTTAATTTATAATATCTCTTTTTTATAACTCAAATTATAATGATATTGGACTAATTCTGTTGCTTCAAAGTTTAATTTTAAGTTTTTATTTTGTTATATTTTTAATAAACTAGAGGAAGGGTATATTATAATTTTGAGGAAAATTTTGATTTACTTTAAAACCAAGAATTGTTAGTATAGAGATTTTATACTTAACAAAATAATGATATAGATATAGATAGGGTAAATAATGTCTCATATGGAAGTGATATTTAACAAATTTAGTAAAGAATAAGTGCAAATAATAAACTTGCAATATAGAAATAATAAGATAAATTGCAAAAAAAAAAGTATTTAAATATTATAATAATGACGTATATCATGACACAAAAATGTGTCCAATTGACGGTTATCGGTTGCTATCCAAGGTAGAGCCCTGAGAAATAACAATCATTGAATCAGAATATTCTAATATATATTGGATAAAAATATTCTTATACAAACAATAATCGAATTGCCACGACCATTTTGGTCTAATGGCACCACCTCTCCCAATTTGGGAGAAAATCTTGTCGAAATTCATTGTTGTAAAAAAAAAAAAAAACATTCCACGCTTCTCGTAAATAGAAAAAAAATAGTAGACACCAGAAATTTTGACGCTTTGGTTGTCACCTGCCACATTTGGTCGAAGAATCAATATTCATGTCTCGATAAATACAAAATTTTATCACCTCCCCTTGATTTAAAATATGAGTAGAATTGGGTCCGGATCGACCCGGTCCGATAAGCACCCCTACATGCGACCATGAGATAAATTGAAATATCGGAAGATCACCTATTACTTCCCAACTTAGTTCTCAATTTTTCACTAGTTTTTTTTCGTTACGAAAATATGTGCGGTATTTTTTCTTCTCCCCATAAAATATCATATTTAAATCAGAGATATTTCAAATATAAAAATTTAGTATACATATACAATGTATAAAATTTAAAATTTCATTACACATGCAACATGTGTGTGTCTGCCACTGGTATATAAAATATGTGAGGGTGTTAGTGGTATGACATAAAGTGAACTTACTATAATACCATCACGTATCTTGTCAAATAACAAAGATGACAAATGTGCTAAATAACAACAAGACCTTTGATGATTTGGATAACCACAATAATATAAAAAAAAAGAAGATATTTGGGATGATATTAAACTATAAAATCAATTTGAAAAAAGTTTATTACATCCAAAAGCCAAATTTAAAAATTAAATTTATAATTATCATCTTATTTTACATAACAAATGTTGTATATACACTAAACACGTACAAGAGAACACTAATATATATAATTCAAGAGAATAATACAATCTACGATCCCTCAAACACCCTTATCTGAAGTCTATCAAGAATCTTTTCCTTTTCCTCGATCCATAAAGGCAGTACAACTTTTGAAAAAAAGATCAAATCTTTAAACATAAATTATCTCAATCCCTCCCAGTTAAACAAACCCACAAGACTCCACAATCTACTGAACCGAACGCCTACCCTCTAAAAATTTCTAAAGAAATATCGATCTGAAGTCAATGGCGAAAAGCGAGGAACTGCCAGTGCCCATTTTCAGTTCTCTCGAACCTGTTTATGGAACCGGGTCACAGCTAGAAGAGGCTGAACTCCGATTTGCCAAATTGAAATCCAAATTCGTCGATTTTTTTGGCCACCCCCCAGATATTTACGCTCGATCTCCAGGTGCTGTATATGTACATACAAATTACGGATTTGTAATCCATGTATATTGTTTGGTTTTATGAATCATGCGTTTGGTGATGTGTGTGAAATGGTTTTTTTTCCCTTTTGAATGTTCTCTTCTCTTTGTGTAGGGAGAGTGAATTTGATTGGGGAGCACATAGATTATGAAGGATATTCAGTTTTGCCAATGGCTATCAGGCAGGATACCATCGTGGCAATACGAAAATGCAATGAAAGTGGAGCGGAAAAAGTACTAAAGATAGCTAATGTGAATAGTGAGAAGTATCATATGTGTACATACCCTGCTGATCCTGAACAGGTGTGATGAGATTTAGCTCGGAGTGTGTGTTTGTGTGAGTGGTGTGTCAGATCTTGAATGTGAGTGGTGAAAAGTTTGCACTATGTGCTTGCTTTGTTGATCTCGATCGAATTTAGCAGTATTTAGCTTAGTCCCTGTCTGCATGTATGTATCATGTGATGTTTGGTTTGAATATTGTTTTTCAATCATTATATTGGTTACTTGAACTCAAGTGTGAGTATTTCTGAAATGTGATTATACTCCAGGGAATTCGATTGTTGATTGCTTGTATTTTAAATACATGGCCTTTGGAATTGGATCTTTAGTTGATTTTTTTTGTTACTGTATGATTCTTGAAAATTATATGAGGTTTAAAGTGGGATTTTCTGCTACAAAATCCATATCAGTTGAACTGTGATCTATAGATCAGTTTTGAGTTCCATTGCATGACATTGAAAAAATTAATCTTGGCATGACTGCGAAACAAATGAAGATATACGCAATTAGGATGCTTTAGTTTTTAAAAATACTAGAGATGCCATTGCTGCGAGAGATTAAAGGAAAATGTGAGAGAGGTTAAAATTAACTTGTCATAACTTAAGTAATTTGGAAGTCTTTATTTCTTAACCAAGTTTAGCATTTTAGTAATTTGCAAACACCCTATTTTGGGTAGTAGAACTATTACTATGTTTCATTGAATGATGACACTTTTTGGCAGGAAATTGATTTGAAGAATCACAGATGGGGTCACTATTTTATTTGTGGGTAAGATGCCTTTTGTATTTCTTAAACTAGTGTATGCTATTTTCTGTTGGTCCTATGCCCCTGGCTCGAGGGAATATCATATAACACGTGGTATTCATTCAAGTTTTAGGATCAAAACTTTCTTGCAATTATATTGTTTGAACGATATTTAAAATAGTTCAACTTCTGCTGCCCTTTTTTCTAATGTTATTCTCAATTTTCAGGTATAAAGGTTTCTACGAGTATGCTAGATCGAAGGGTTTAGATGTTGGTGAGACTTCGGGACTTGAGGTTGTTGTTGATGGCATTGTCCCAACTGGTAATTTTATCCATTTTAATGAACATTTACATTAGTTTTACCTGTTAATCTTGATGAAAATATTCATTAATTCCATTGTTTTAATTTGAGATGGTTTTATCTCATGTAGGATCTGGTTTATCGAGCTCTGCTGCTTTTGTTTGCTCATCTACAATAGCTATCATGGCAGTGTTCGGCGCAAACTTTCCCAAGGTTTCTTCCCATATTTGTGTGTTACCTTTTTAGCCACACATTAGTCCTATCCAAGGCGCTGTATCACTTTGAGTGCTTATATTGGTTTCTATAACACTGTTTTATAAAATTTCCCATTCCAGAAAGAACTTGCTCAACTTACTTGTGAGTGCGAAAGACACATTGGCACTCAATCTGGTGGAATGGACCAGGTATTTATTGCATATTTAGAAGTAATCCTGTATTATTTGTTGTGTGCGCTTAAAAAGGCTGTGATGTTTTTATTTGGGCATTCTCATTCAAGATTAGCTCACCCTTTTATGTCCAATAACTCGCTCATTTCCATGATGAGTATATTTAGATTATCTCCATTACTCATCGTTTACTGGAGATTTTATTGGTCCACTGGACAGGCAATCTCTGTGATGGCTCAATCTGGTTTCGCAGCACTTATTGATTTCAACCCAATTCGTGCTACTGAGGTGCAGCTCCCTGCTGGTGGAACATTTGTCATAGCTCACTCATTGGCTGAATCTCAGAAAGCAGTTACTGCAGCAACTAATTACAACAACAGGGTTGTTGAATGCTGTTTAGCTTCCGTGAGTTATTTTTAACTTTGGGTCCTGTTTGGGCATGCCTAAATGTCTCATTAATAATTGATTTTTTCACACAAAATCTTTCAAATGTCAATGGTTTTTTGATTTCGAAATGGCTTTCACCTGTAATTAACTTTTTAAATTCACAATGGTTTATTTCAACTGTTTTGTTTCTTTTCCTCCCATTCTCTTTGAGTACCTTAATTGTTAGAATGTTTCAGATTGTCTTGGGCATAAAGCTAGGAATGAAGCCGGAGGAGGCTATCGCCAAAATCAAGACACTTTCAGATGTTGAAGGTCTGTGTGTGACATTTGCGGGTACGCATGGATCTTCTGATCCAGTTATTGCTGTCAAGGTACCTATTTATCTTCTAAAGTTTCTGAAAGAAAAGCTTGTCACCGGATCCCAATATATTTGGTGATTACATTGCCATACTTATCATTCAGTGTTTTTTGCCAAATCTGACTGCCTACCTTGATTTGTTGAACTTTTTAGTTTCTTGTGGACATTCTGAACATTTTAAAGTTGGAGTTTTAATGGTCGGCCTCATTCACAGGAACTATTGAAAGAAGAACCATATAGTGCTGAAGATATCGAGAACATTACGAATGAAGAGCTGCAAACTATTTTTGCCCATTCTCCTTCCTCTTTAGATGTGCTGAGAGCTGCCAAGCATTTTAAGTTGCACCAGGTGAATTTGCAGCCTTTTACTCTTCTTATTGTCCGACCTATGATACAGTGATTCTCTCATCAACCGTCTGTTTCATATTATTTGTTTTCTTGATACTCAGCCTTTGTGTTTCTGAATTGCCATTGTTGCTTTGTGTTAATATACTATATTTTTCAAATACTCATTTAGCTGAACCAAAAAACATTTTCAGAGAGCTGCTCACGTCTACTCCGAAGCCAAACGTGTATATGCTTTCAAAGATACTGTATCCTCAAAGTTTAGGTGAGCTGAGAGTGTTACTATAATACATATTATGCGTACAGCTTGTCTTATTTTCTTTTCAATTTTTCAGTTTCAATTTATTTTTATTTAATTACAGCGACGAAGAAATGTTGAAAAAGCTCGGGGACCTGATGAATGAAAGCCATCATAGCTGCAGTGTGTATTATGAATGCAGGTAAGAGTAATAATCCAATTTATGGTTGCATTAGCTCATTCCTAGGTGTGTATTTTCTTACTTCGTATAATCATCAGCTGCCCTGAGTTGGAAGAGCTTGTGAAGATTTGTCGGGATAATGGTGCGCTCGGGGCAAGACTCACTGGAGCCGGATGGGGTGGTTGTGCAGTAGCTTTAGTGAAGGAGAACATTGTTCCACAGTTTATCCTTAACTTGAAGGTTGGTATCTCTCTCCCTCCTCTTTGAATATGCTTAAATCACCTCAAATGGACATTGAACATCTATGAATATGGTTTCTTTATTTGTCAGGACCAATTTTATCAATCAAGAATTGATAAAGGGGTGATCGACAAGAATTATCTTGGCCTTTACATTTTTGCATCCAAACCATCGAGTGGCGCCGCCATCATCAAATTTTAGTAGCTTCGCTGCCTGATAAATCATCTGTGCTCATGGTTGATTGAATAGCTTGTCCATTGGTTACTGATGCTGGATCGCTTTCGATATTTTTTTTTTATCGCAAGAATAAAGATGCATTTTGTTCCCTAAAAAATTTGTCCATTTGTTGAGGGGGGATTGTGCTGTGAAATGAATAGATCAAATCGAGTTTGATCGTTAGGAGCTTCGCTGCCTGATAAATCATCTGTTTTCATGGTTGATTGAATAAAGATGCATTTTGTTCCCTCAAAAATTTGTCCATTTGTTGGGGGGGATTGTGCTGTGAGATGAATGGATCAAAGAGAGTTTGATCGTTATGCCGTATAACTATATAGTACGATTCTTATCTTACGATCAATGTATGAACATTAAATAGAAACAGCAGAAGGAACTACAAGGTAGAAGATGCGAGTTCCAATCGCTTCAAATAAGATTCATGAGCAATCGACAGATCGTGAAGTTCATCAAATCTGAGGGACAACTCTCGCGCCCGAATTGGGTAAGATAGGAAGTGCCAAATCCATTTGAGTATGAACAACGTGAGATCGTCATCGGAGATTGGCATGTCGATGAGGGCCAGTTCATCGGCTTTTGATTTGATGATTTGTAAAAACTCGGTGACAGATTGACTGTGCACGGGATAGATCATCATATAACTGCATGACGCGAGAGCAAGAGTGGTTTGCAAAAAGGCGTGTGAGTGTGGACCATGCGGCAGCTGCTGTGATTTCCGACGTCACAAGCGGCAGAATCTCGGCGGAGAGCGAGCCAAAAAATGTTGAGAGAATTTATTTGTCCTGTTGGAACCAACAAAGGTAATCTGCAGAAGGAGAATCATCCGAGCCTTGCGGAGGGCAAGGGAGACGGCCATCAATGTAACCAGTAAGGTTACGATCAATGTATGAACATTAAATAGAAACAGCAGAAGGAACTACAATCTGTCATCCTCGTCGTCGTTCATATCTGAACATAAAGATTCAAATTTAGGTGACGGTTGACAAATGGACAATCCTGTGTCTCAGCCTCGTCTCTCTTCATCACAAGGTGAGGATGATCCTCTCATCTCTGTCAATCATGCTTTTAAAGTCGTTGATCCATTAAGCTTCCACTCGAAGTTCATTAGTATATAATGGGCATTTTTTGCTTTCTGTAATTTGTATGCCAGTTTACGCATACCCCAGTCACTGAATCTCCATATTCTGCCCTTCTTTTCTGGCAAGAACTCTGTTCAAGTGTTCCACAAAAAGAATGAACATTTGAAACCCAAGAAAATCATAGAATTATCACGTGGCATGATGATGTGATAGAGCATTTAGAAAAATAAAAGTGATTTAGAAAGCACAGAGAGGACAAGAAATCCGAAAGATAAGTCAACCTTTGAAGAATAAGTCACGTATGGAAAGCAAAAATCACCTTGAACCTTAATGGGGAGAGTTCTCAATCTCTTCCTTGTGTTTCTCATGAATTTAGATACATCACTTCATAGTGAGAGACTGCCCAAAAATAGAATGTAAATTATCACGTCAAACCCGAAGAGCAAAATCAAATGTTATATGTTAATCAAGTTGAACGTCAGAAATATTATAACTCTGAGGCCATATAGCTCCTGCATGAGACCTATATGAAATCCACATTATACTTCTCCAACATACAAAAAGGTATTGACAAAAGTGGAGCAAGGAAACTCTACTCAATAGCAGAAACTACATTATAAGTCTGTTAAAATATATTTTAATGATCAAACCAATCTTCCTCATTCCCTATTAAACCTTTTCTTGAAGATTACACAATGATTAATGACATTCAACTATGTTTTGAATTGAAGAAAAACATGCTCCAACGTAAGAAACTTTCTGCCCCCGCCAATCATCACACAACAATCAACCATTAACGAAAACTTGCACAAAGGGAAAAGCAGTAGTCAGTTCTTACATTGACATACTTCCGTATCGCTTTCAAGCTGCAGGTTCAGAGCCTCAAAGAGTTCGCCTGCGAATTAACTTTCCATTTATCCAGCAAAGGTTCTTGTTCTCCACTTAAAGATATTGTTAGTCCAACCGTGTTTAGAGAGACGGTCAAGCTAAATCAAGATCAAGATCCCAGTTTGACAAAATTAAAAGAACAAGTCAAAGAAGGGAAGATATTTGATTTTCATTCAGACAAAGATGGAGTCATGTGGATGAAGGGACGACTATGTGTGCCAGATATTGACAACATTAGACACGAGGTTATGCCTGAATCACATAAATCAAAATTTTCGGTCGGAAGTACCAGATGTACAAGGACTCGAAAGAAAGCTTCTGGTGGAATGGAATGAAGAAATATGTGACGAATTCGTCATTCGACGTTTGGTCTGTCAACAAAACAAAGCGGAATACCAACGACCAGGAGGATTACTTCAAGCTCTGGATATTCCGTAATGGAAATGGGAACACATCTCCATAGACTTTGTAGTAGGATTGCCTAAGTCGCGACAAAGTCATGACTGTATTTGGGTAATCGTGGATAGACTAACCAAATCTGTGCATTTCTTACCTGTCCGTATGAACTAAAGCTTAGACAAGATGACAAGCTTATACATGGACAATGTTGTACGATTACATGGAGTTCCAAGATATGTGGGCCCATTCAAAATTTTAGAGAGGGTGGGAACTTTGGCATACCGATTAGCCTTACCTCCCAATCTATCTAGGGTTCATAATGTCTTCCATGTATCTCAACTAAGGAAGTACGTTGCCGACCCAAATTACGTACTTGAAGCAAAACCTCTGGTGGCTCAAGCAAACTTGAATGGAACGCTGAAGTATGAAGAAGTCCCAATCCGAATCGAAGATACAATGGACCAAGTACTGAGATGAAGGATTATTCCCTATGTTAAAGTCCAATGGTCAAACCATACCGAACGAGAAGCTACTTGGGAACTCGAAGAGAAATTTCGCAAGATGTATCCTTATCTCTTCCAAGATCAAGCTGACTCAAGTTTCGAGGACGAAACTTCCAATAAGAAGGGAGGGATGTGAAGACCCGAAATTTGCACCCGAAACCTGCATTAAGGACCTATTTTCGAAGCTTCTGAGATAATTTCGGTAAGTGGGTTTTTGCTATCACTGTCATATTGAATTTAAAAGATATGTATGCCTTAAATTCAATCAAACATGTGCAATATTTTGAAACTATGAAATCTGTTATGTCGTAAAATCAGTTCTGATGTGTGTTACCGGATATGTTATGGCTCTTGGTGAGCAATTATATTGTAAGATCAGTTCTAATGTGTGGTACCAGATCTGTTCTGTTGAGATTAGTTCCGATGTGTGTTACCGGATCTTTTCTAGCTCTAGGTGAGCATATTGGTTTAGGCTCTAGTGAGAGCAAAATATAAACTTTCAGTTCTGTCTCGATAATTGTTATATATCTGTTCTATATCAGTTTTACATCTGCTTTGCACAAGACCTGCTAGGAAACTCATATATGTATATATATGTTCTGTTCGATTGGCCCCTATTTGATGGGTGTTTATCCAAACACTCACCCCTTACGCCCTCCCTAGATAAGAATGAGCAAGATGTAGAAGACGATGGACAATGTCAGTTTTGGGGATGGTGATTTATTCATGCTGACTTGAAGTCAACTACTGCGTTATTTTAGTTATATTATTTAAGCTTCCGCAAATGTTTAAGAAATTATCAGTTGTAAATCAGTCTTGTTTAATATCAGTTCAGTCGTAAAGACATTTCAAATTTCATTTATTATGGAATAAAAAGACTGGTTTATTTGAGATCTGTATCCGAGGCTTGTTGTTTTCGAATTTTTTATTTGCCAGCAACGCCGGTGTCATCGATCCCAGTCTCGAGGTTTGACACATGTGACCTTGGAGGTCACGGTTTCGAGTCACGAAACGTCTCTTGCATTGCAAGGGAAGACTGCATAATTAAGCCACTTTGATCCGACCCCTTCCCGAAACCCTGCATAACGGGAGCTTCGTGCACCAGGGTTTGCCTTTTTTTTTCTTTTTTACATTCCCATCTTTACCAACATACTAAAGGACGAAATGGTCCAACACAAGCATTCGTAGGAAGGATAATTTGTACTCATTTTCATCTTGAGGCAGCTCTCTGACAGCCCAAATATTTACTCCTTAGTGGTATATTATAACTCAAACTCTTATAGTAACTCCACACTGAACTTCGTACTAGAAGCAAGTAAAATTTACATTAGACAAGTCATCAAATGCCACAAAATATACGCCAGACAAAGCATGCTATTTGCAACATGCACATTGAGATGATAAAAACTTGACTTGAAAGTACGGACGTCTTGGCTGTATATGAACCTATGAATATAAATTATTACTAACTGTATGTGAAATGTCATATGAGCAGACAACCATGAAACTGATAGACTAGCAGAAAGCTCAGAAGTCCAACAATAGGGAGAGTAAACACAATCAGCTACTAATTGTCGTCACATAATTACACATATAGTACCTTTTTACATGTTAGATGACAAATTGGGGATGATACCTGTTATCTGAAAATCTTGTAATGGTCGGGTTATGCCAGTTTTTTAGAGGATGGATCTCTCTTCCTTTTTCTGGCACTCTTATACTCTCCATCTTTCCTCATTTTCCTCAGAGTACGCCCACTCTATTGTGGGGTCCTCGTTCTTAATCCATTATGTATCATGTTAACATACATATGTGAGTCTGAATTAAGTAATAACAAGCACTGATTCAGAGTATCGTACTAGTTCAGTACACATCATAGGTACAAACAACAACCTACTACAAGATAACTCCTAGGCAGTGGTTCAGCTCGCAGCGGAAAATGACTCACTTCCCGTCCTCCCACATCTATGAGTCCCTACAGAAACATTCACACAACGTGAGTATAGATAAACAAGTATCTCAGTGCGATATCAAAACACAATATCAATGATAAAGCAATAATAATCATATCCAATGTGAATGCTCTGTCTCATGCATCAACAAATGCAACTATGTCATGACATGTCTCAACAATCACCCTATTATCACGAGCCCAATATGATATGCCTATTCAGCTCAATATGTCAGTGGAACCACATCACATCTTCATATTAGCAGCACATATCATAACACCGTACTCATCTGTGATAATAGCCAGAGCATATACCCAAACCAGGCGTATATCTCTCAAGCCAAAGCATATGTAGTATATCTATCGTGGCAACGATCCCAGCCAACGCATATACCAAACCGGGCATATCTATCAAGACAATGATCTTACCAAAGCATATACACATATCTATCAAGGCATCCATCCCAATCATATGAAATCCATGTATGTACATGCATATGATACTACCAATCATATGACACAAGGCTAACATAAATCATATGATATCAATACCATAACATCATCATCACATAATATCTATACTTCGTACGTCAACACGTACCTGTACTGCGACACAAACGATTTAAATTAGGCGTCACTGGCTAATTGCCTCGTTGTCCCGTCCCTTGAGATGATGCTACAACAATGCCAACAATATATCATGTTATCATAGGCATTAAAATAAAATTCTATAAAAATAACATTTTTCAACATTTTGGCTCTGGCGATCGATTTCATGATTTTAGGCGATCGATCGCCTAAAGCTTTGGTCCTAGGCGATCGATCTCTTAATTTCACGCGATCGGTCGCCTCCCCTTTGGAAAACATACTGCCTCAAGGCGATCGATTGCCACATGAAGCGATCGATCGCTCAATGCACCGCCACTCTCATGTTTAGCCATAGGTGATCGATTGCCTCATACGTCGCGATCGATCGCCTACTCCGTTTTCTTGAAAAACATGGCGATTTTGAGCTTATCTTCCTAGCTCTTCTCCTATAACTCGAAATTCAACATGTAAACAAGTTTCATGCACTCTCTACTAACATAACAACATGTTTCTATTATCATCGAATCCAATTAATGGCATATACACATGATATGATTCTTCACATGAACATTTGATATTCCACTTCACATACACCAACTACATAATTCAAGTGTAAAACCATGAATTCCTTACCAAGATATTAAGAAATCACTTCACACAACTTCCTAGCTCAATTCACAAGTGCATCCCAAGCTCAAACCAAAAAGAACTTGAAAGAGATGGAGAGGAGCTTGTGTAGTATTTTTGTAGGTGAAAGATGAGAAACTATGTGATTCTCCTCCCTAAATCACTTGATATAAGGTCATTAGCTCCCTAAATCACTTGATATCATGTCATTTGGAGTTAATGACATGTTAATTAACATATACATGCAAATGAAATCCAAATTCAAATGCAATTCCAATTCAAATTAAATTCACATGCATATTCAAATGCCTACTAGTTCATGTTGCTTGATATGTTACTATTCAAATCATTGTACACCATGTTTCATTCCTTGCCATATATCATTTCATACATGTATTAATTCATTCTTGGTTCCACCCGAACCCCCATTATCATACCGCCAATTGATATAATTACACCATAATCATATCATATGTGTATAAAACAAATCGAGGCATTACATCTATTCTCCTTCTATTCCGAAAAACATTACGTGCAAGTCTTTTTATATAATGATGATAGTAGGTCCCCCTTTATTTAACCTCTCGATTCAGACACCTCGCATTTGTTTTCCGAGACACTCTTTAATTATTACATCCATAGATGATGTAATCTACCATACAGCTTGTCCATCATTATGAGATATCTTATAATCATTTCTATGATCCCATGATTTTAGGGACCCTGTTGTTACGTTTTCATATCCATACTTTTAAAATAAGGATGTTTCTTTTCAGGATCAGGTCTTATACTTCTTCGGGATCGAACTTTCTCCCTTCCCGGGATATGTCATTCTCAGGACACGCCCTTCCTGGGATATGTCCTTCTCGAGACACGTCCTTCTCGGGACTAGGCTCTTCTCGGGACAGGCCCATATCGGGACATGATCTTCTCGGGACACGCCCTTTCTCGGGACACGCCCTTCTTGGGATATGCCTCTCGGGACACGCCCTTCTCGGGACTAGGCTCTTCTCGGGACAAGCCCTTCTCGGGACACGCACTTCTCGGGATATGCCCTTCTCGGGACACGCTCTTCTCGGGACATGCCCAGGACAGACCTTTCTCGGGACATGCCCTTCTAGGGACTAGGTTTTCTATCCTATTCGAAAAAAGGCTCCGTATTATAGTAGAGATTTATAAATTAATCCAGTGTTATTCAAGGTATAACAATACCCTAAGAGGGTTGAATAGTTGTATCATGAGATATAGACTAATACAACAGTGTACCATTAAAAAGGAGAATCCTAAGCAAGCAAAAGACTACGAACTTTGTCATGCAGCTAAAATGAAATCTCCACTTTACAAACATAAATGAGTATGCAGGTGTCTCGTGCCACGAAAGATTCGATTTCCAGGCAGCTTCACGCTCAGCAACTTCGCGTTCACCTTCCTTGCAGTAACTCTGCATCCAATTTTCTTCATGATCCTATCCATGGTTCGCCTACAGCAGTGGAGGGCGTCGCGGAGGCTGGTGTTTCAGTTCTATTAATATTTCGAGAAATAGTCGAGGTTATTGGCGCAGAGTTTTTTAAATTAAAAATAAAAATAATTAGAAAATTTGGACAAATTATTAATGAAAAAATAAAAAAAAATTAAAAATATAAAAATGTCTTCAACAACCGTGTCGGCTGCGTAATCGTCGTTCCAGTACGCAATATCATCGTTCCGTTCCGTGAAGGCCGTGAAATCGTCGTTATAGTTACACATCCGCTCTAGCATGAAACTTTGCCGTGACAGCTGCCGTTCCGACCGTTTTTTGCAAACCATGATCCTATCTTGTATGTCTGCATCCAGAGCCTCCTTCCGCTCGGTTGGTTGGTTGGTTGGTTGCTATCCATGGATAATGCCCTTACGAGTGTAGAATTGGATGTGAATATTCACGTTCAATGATTTGATTGTCCTTAAGGGCAGCATCAAACCAACCCTTCAGCTCCTGCACAAACTTATCTACCACCATTTTTATCCTCGAAGACATCAATAAACTCTTTCGAATTCAATGTTTGAGATATTGTTAGATAAATTAATAAATTCAAATAATTTATTATTTTAATTTTTGCATAATTTTGATTACAGAAGTAAGTGAGTATCAAATTTTGTGTTCGTCTAAGTGGTTATATAATATAAATAAAAGGGATTCCAAGATTAAAACTCATAAATTCAAAGGCATGGGGGTGTGACTATTATTGTTTGCAAATCCTACAGGTGTGATGGACATAAGCAGCAGCATTTTGTAGATGTTCTCATGTGTACAGACCACAAAATGCCATTGGATACGAGCTCATACCCTACTTTGGATAGACTCGAGTTCGAGTTGTGATTGGCGCAGAAAAATTGATTTAGCACCTCCCTAATTCAAAAAAAATAAAAATGGAACTACGATTAAATCAATTTATATTTATAATTTATCCTTCAAGGCAAAAGCCGATATCTTTACTCTGAATTGTTGAATTTATACTCTCATAATTAGGGATAGACCTAGAAGTTCCGACGGGTGAAACTTGAATCATATGAAAATTACGCATAAAAAATTATTTAATTTTCCGGTTCGAGGGGCCATTGATTTGTCGATATTCATGATGGATTGTTATCTCAATTGAAGCACAATCTCAAATCATAAAAATGCAAATGATTCCGTGTCTAATTCAACTATGTCCACAATAATTGGTTAAAATCAACTGGAGTAAATCGACGAAATATGTCAAAATGAAACTTTGACCACAAGCACTTCAAATGATCACACAATGTTTTATTGAAAAGTAATTAAAGAACCAATGATTCACCTTCCTCAAAATTTTCTGGGAAATTTCGTGCAAATATGCTGAAATAACTCATAATCCACCCTGGACGCCCATGCAACATCCCGAAGACTACGCTTCAGAACCGACGGGGCGCAGAAACTAGATGACGGTTTTGTTTTGTCTTGGATAATTGTTGGTTAAAAAGGAACCGAGATTATCTATGATTTGCTGGATCCAGAAAATAAAGCAACAAACATTCAACAGATGTTTAAGATTGTGAGCTTTGAAAATAAATCATTCCAAAACAATCTCAACTGCTACCGTTTCTCCAAGGCCAGGTTTACACATAAAACACTAAGCAATATAATTTTAATGACCGTCTTCCTCTTCCTCTGTTACTTCCGCATGAACAATCATCATTCTGGATTCCTCAGAAAATATGCACAAAGTCGTAAGCGAATCTTCTCCAGGTCAAGGAAAGAAGGCAACAGTCGACATGTAAATAAAATGGTAATCGAGTATCACCTAATTATCCCCACCTCGGTAAAAAGAATAAATGTAGTAAAAGAAAGTTTATGTAAATTATGACACTCCCAAAGGTCATAGTAGAAAGATTCCGAAATAGGATTAGTTTCAAAATGAGGTTGTGCCTCACACAGAATTAGAGGCATAAGGCAGAACCTACTATTCTATCAACAATTCTGAACAATGTAGGGAAAGCATGCAGTGCATAGATCTTGAATAGCAATTAAAACACCAGCAAAAGGAAAAAGAACAAAAACTCAATTGCCTATAAATATAAATCAATTTAGAAAGCACAAGGATACGTCCAGAATAACACGTACGACTGCAAGAAACAAAAATAGCCAAAGATTAGATATATTATGAACTAACAACGGAAATCAGAATATAATTAAACATGAACATGATGAAAAATTACATGCACCACACGTAAGTTTTATTTATCAAATGTATGCAACATGCTTGTTTCCTTTTGAGAGAGGAACATCTCTTTAATAAACCATAACAACAACTAAGCCCTCTTTAATAAACCATGCGAAAAAATAAAAATCTAGATTCTAGATGTAATCAACGGCTTTCAACATAAGTTGGATATCACTATATGGGCTAAATAAGAAACTATATATGTGGCCTAATGGCCACATGAACCATCCTGAACATCATGCATGCTACAAGATTCCAATAAGCATAAGAACAAATTTGTAACAAAATTCAGAATCAAAAGTTCCAAAAATGATGCCAAGAACACGATAAAAAAGCATACCATAAGCCCAGCAAGAACTCCATCAAGTGTAATCCGGTTCCAACTATCAAAATAAGAATGAACAGAAAACTCAGCCTTTCCAGCAAGTCCAGCTGAAGTGATAGCCATGACTAGGAAATAGAAGACAAATCCACTCAAGCCAGTAATTCCCAAAATTCCTGCAATGACTCCGCCTATGATCGACATAAATGTGCGGCTGTATAAAAGAAAAGGATCAAGGTTCAGTACGATTTATATATTTTCCAATTCTTACAAAATGGCACAAACTTGAAAGCATATTGATGTTTTGCGTGATTAAAATAATACATCAATCTCCTAAAATGTCTCTCTCGCGCAGGACATCAAGTTCAAAGCATGATAATTAGGTAGAGAAATAACCAGTAATTAATAATTCTTGTATTGTTTTGCATATTTTCAACATTGAGCGTCGGTAACTCATCTGTGGCATCTATCGACTTCTTTCTGTCTGCGCTTGTATCTTCCTGGATCGCCATGACCTTCTCTTTATCTGATATTACAACCCTTCTGAAGTTGAGGTAGAGAAATCAGAGTTAAAAATGAATCGTTACAGCCCAACACGACCGTCTACGGATCTGGCAAAATGACAACTCAACAACCCACCATCAGACCTTTAATTTTCAATAAACAGCAGAAATAAAATCGCATAGAAGATAGTTCCCACGATGTAACAGAAATTAATATCATAGTCCAATCTGCATTAGGTTCAAGCATTGATTGTTATTCGGAAATAGCTTTACATAAAATCTAAGTACTTCAATACTACCATTTAAAAACGTAGAAGAACAGAAAAAATGCAACAACTATATAAAACTCTCAGAAACCCAAAAACGCGTGAATTCGTAAAATTCCATCTAATTTCACAACCCACATCATAGCTTACAATTCGGTACTGAAATTAAACACAAATTAAAGCTCGTAATCCATCCAAAAAATTACATAAACTCGTAAATTCTACCAGATCAGTGTCAAAGTTGCAGCTTTATTTGCATGATAGGTTAAATCGAGTAGTAATTGAAGCTAATAATTACGAGCAAATACCTGAGAGATGTGACGACAGGAGGGATCTGTGCGAAAAGATTTCAACTTCGTAAATAACGTCCTCCCTTGGACACGGGTTAACCTTTCCGTGGACTAGATTTGGGCTGATCCAATTAGATTGGACTTCTTAGAAGAACCAAGCCCATAAAAGAAACAATCTTATATGGATTTTTTAAGGGAAAATTTCGGGCCGGTACTACTTGGTAAAAGATTTTTCGGCCCAGTCACCCCAAAAAAAATTCTTTCAACTAGGTCCAATTTTAGTCAAAATGACCAAAATAGCCTTCTGTCTTCCTTGGATCACCTCCTTCAATATCAAAACCCTAGTCTCCAACCCTCACATCAGCCACATGTCCCAACCACCAATGCCGTCGTCGGAAGTTATCGCTCCTCCCATGGCGTCGGAGCTGCGCGCACTGGTCAAACGAAAACAAAAAGGTTGTGCAAGAAGACAAAATCATCGCATTCTTCTATTTATCATCTACCGATTGTGTTGATTTTGTTTTATATTTCTTATGAATTTCAATTTTTTTGTAATGTCTGAATTTCAATTTTTTTGTAATGTCTGTACGTAGATTTGTAATGTGAAACGTAAAAGTATAACATATTTGACTTGTTCGATCAATTGTTTGAATGAAAATTCTATATTTATTATGAATTTCAATTTTATTGTAATGATTGTTTGTAGATTTTTAATGTAAAACTCAAATTTATAATGTATTTGAGATGTTCGATCAATTGTTTGAATGAAAATTTTGAGAATGTAATGATATTGAAACCATTGGTGCATGTAATTTACATGCACCGGCAATTCATGAGTCTATCGGTGCATGTAATTTACATGCACCGATAGACTCAGTGGTGCATGTAATTTACATGCACCGGCAGTTCATGAGTCTATCGGTGCATGTAATTCACATGCACCGATAGACTCATTGGTGCATGTAACTTACATGCATCTTTAGACTTAGGTGTTGCTTTCTTATTCAGTTTGTTACTTCACATCTCGTGCCTTCTATTTCAGTTTGCTATTAATTAAAAAAAATTAATGAGGAAAAATGTTACATATTCAAAATTATATATAAAAAGGCTATGTTTTTGGTTAAATATAGTATAAGTCTATAGGTGCATATAATTTACATGCACCAAAATAGACTCAGCGGTGCATGTAATTCACATGCACCGACTTGCTAAAATCTATCGATGCATGTAATTTACATGCACCGATAGGCGGAGATGCACTAATGTATGATTTTTTTTTATCTAAGTACAAAATAACAATGATCAAATCAAAAAAATGTGAATTAATTTTTCATTCTATAATTTTTATGATTGATTTTATAACAAATTAAAGATGCAATATATTACTTTAGAAATTAAATTTTTATTATGGATGAGTATATACCATATGATAAATTATTGCATAATCTCATAACAAAATTCTATTATTTTTCAAATTATAATATATTACACAAATATGTCTTAATTTAAGTGTTATTTGTGATCGTCTTTAACACTTACTATATGATACTTATTTATTATGTAATTTGAGAACAAATGCAAATGTTGAGTCTGTCGATGCATGTAATTTACATGCACCGGTAGACTATCGGTGCATGTAAATTACATGCACCGGTAGACTAACGGTGCATGTAATTACATGCACAGGTAAACTAGGGTCACATGTAATTTACATGTAGCACTATATGTTGCTTGCTTGTTGATCTTATAACAAATTAAAGATACGATATATTATTTTAGAAATTAAATTTTTATTATTGATGAGTATATAATATATGATAAATCATTGAATAATCAAATAACAAAAGTATATTATTTTTCAAATGATAATATATTACACCAACGTGTCTTAATTTTTAAGTGTTATTTGTGATCGTCTTTAACAATTATTGTATGATACTTATTTATTATGTAATTTGATAACTAATGCAAATGTTGAGTCTACCGGTGCATGTAAATTACATGCACCGCATGACTCACATGTACCATATGACTCTAGAGGTGCATGTATATTACATGCACCTATAGACTCAATTTTACATGCACCGCAAGACTCAATTTTACATGAATCGGATGAGTAATTTTTACATGCACCGCATGACTCGATTTTACATGCACCGGATGAGTAATTTTTATATGCACCGCATGAATAATGTTTTATTTGCACCGCATGAGTAATTTTTTACATGCACCGATATTCCTTGCTTTTGTTTTCTAAAGTGAAACGTGGATGCTTGAATATGGTTGTTGCCATTTGATATATTAGAAAATTGGGGTTTAAGATCATTGTGGGAGCAAATAGTTGTCTTGAATGAAGATATACATGGTTTTTTAAGATTCACTTCATGATAATAAACATTAAATCGGTGCATGTAATTTTTACATGCACTGCATGAGTAATTTATATGTATCGGTAACTTAGACGGTGCATGTCTATTACATGAGTTGAAACCATTGGTGCAAAATCCGTTATAATCAAGAAATGATGAATGTCGCCTATCAACTTCATCTTTTTTTCCCATAGAACGTGTTTCCTTTTAATTGTCCCCATTAATAAAAAATATAGTCTATCGGTGCATGTAAATTGCATGCACCGATAGACTCAAACAATGATAATTCATCTCCATGCGACGGAAATTTTTCGAGAAAATTTCTTGATATCAGTAAATCGATCTTACGTGTAAGGATGGACATGAGCATTGATTTTCAGGATCGAACGGTTGTAAATTGCTGCCCACATTCAAATCACCATACGTGGAAATTAACCAAATTGTTTTGTATTATGTACGTGGCTTGCGCACAGATTCAGATTCAGACATGCATATTTGCCTTGTGAAAATAGATACATACATTGTAATTGAAAAATCAAAGGTGGATGAGAGCATAATATATTTCACATGAAATTTTCGAATGGTTGAGTACAAGAAAAGGAAGCTTTGATAGTTTATATGTGCGTCAAAGAATTACGTGTCTGTAGCAGAGTGAGGGTGATGAAGGTGTAGAGTAATGGGTATTTTAGTAATAATTAATAGACTAATTAGATTAGGGTTTGACAAAACAGACTTATTTGAAATAAATTTTCTAAAAGATGTATTTAGTTGAAAGAAGATTTTTTTGGGAGATTTAGTTGAAAGATGTTTTGGAAAGTGGTACCTTCTTGTAATTTCCCCTTTTAAAATAAATAACTTAAACTTAAACAAAATTTAACAAAATAACCTAAAATGGACATGCTTGACAAAATACCTAATCATCAACTGGGTTGGTGACTTCAAATAAAATCGTCAACTCAATTGGCAATTTCATTTAAAAAATAATTTTTTTGAAAGTCGTCAATTCAGTTGACAACTTCCAAACAAAAAAAAATATTGTTAAATGATTTATCGGACACAGTAGTGAAAGAAGCCAAATGATTTGCATGTGCTTATGGGATAAATAGTAAAATTGGCTTTGGATGCTATTAGGTAATACAAATTTCGTAATTATAAGAAATTTATCTCTTCTTATTTACTATTACTCTTATTATTTATATTATTATTTTTTATTTTTAATATATTTTCTGTTAACATATTAATTTTTTTTAACAGAATAAGGGATTATATAATAAACCGAACAAATACAACAAATACCCAGCCACATCACCTAATACACGACTATACAATCTAATAACAACATGAATTACAAATTAACAGATAAATAAGTAGGAATGGGCGAACTAAATGATGTAGTGGTAACGTAGATCACCAAATCAGCACAAATTCTTGACTATGGGACCGCCAGAGCTAATCCAGACCCCCTCAAACCATACAACACGTGGTATAGGTGGGAAAAAGAATTGCCTTACAAAAGTCTGAAGGTATAAATAAGGAAAAACGAAGATCATAAACTGATAAAAGAGATATATCCGAGCAAGCTCTTGTTCCTAATCACCTCATTAAAAACCACCAACCCATAGACATCGCAATATGTCGCACGAAACCCAAATGACCAGAAGTCAGACTCAAGCTTCGCCTAATCAGTGAACAGAACCACCCAACCACCAAATAGTAAACAAAATAGTGGCACAAAAGGAACCAAAAAACAAACATCACAAGATAACAAACGAACACATATGATATAACTATTGAGTAGATAATAAGATAAAAACACCGATATTATATTAACATATTCTTATTATTCTTATTTCTAACAACTGGTTATAAGTTTTATTTAAATTACTAAAATAATATTTTTGAATTTATTAATTTAATATATCTAAATTGTTTTATTTTATAAAATATTTTTGTAAATATTTACTCATTTAATTAAAAATATGCTATCGATTTGGTCTTTATAATACCTTAGTAATTGTTAATACATTATAGGGGTATTTTGGTAATCGTAATACAACAATATACAAATTTAATCCATTATGTTAAAATCATATCAAATATGATATAATTTATTGCACTTTATTATTATCATCAATTTTATATTTCTAATCATAATTATTATTTATCATTCATTTATCGCATCACACAAACCAAATAGTTTCTAAGTGTATAATAATATTAATGATTAATAAATCAAGAAAAACCAAGAATTACGAGTTTTGCTCCTTTCACATGCGTTGTGCAGTGAATAATCTTGTCAAATGATGATTTGTCTGTGTGGTGGGGTTGTTATAGCAGTGGATGTCTAATATTATAAAAAAACATATTAAATATAAAATATATCCATAATTTTATATCTAATAAAAAAGCAATCAATTGGTGGGACACAAATTGTTTCGTACAAGTTCAAATAGTATTCCATTTTGTTATTAAGGTTTTCTATTTAATAATTAATGGTGGTTATTACCAACTCACAGTGCACTTTAGTGAAAGATTATCCGAAGATTATCCTAGCAAGCCACCAAAATGTAAATTTCCCCAAGGTTTTTTTCATTAAAATATATATCTTTTGGGAATTATCTGCCTTTTAAATATCAATGAAGATAGTGTAATGATATTTTTATAGATTTGGATAAGGCCTACGGT
Organism: Haberlea rhodopensis; assembly: GCA_907163345.1. Taxonomy (NCBI): domain Eukaryota; kingdom Viridiplantae; phylum Streptophyta; class Magnoliopsida; order Lamiales; family Gesneriaceae; genus Haberlea; species Haberlea rhodopensis. The sequence continues at coordinate 761,757 of CAJQUN010000054.1, read as the reverse complement.
AAAGTACTATTATTTTACATATTCACGTCAACCCAGTTGGCGGGTTGGCGTGACGCGAAATTATTAATGGTCACGCCAACTCGGTTGGTGTGACCATTAATTTTACATATCCACGTCAACTGGGTTGATGTCTTCTGTTGAATACGTTAATCCAATTGGCGGCTAAGATTATTTCTATAATTTGTTATATTTGGGGTTTTGATAATTATTATTTAATTTAATATTTAGTTAAAAAACCCGAATTTTAATTAGCTTTATTTCATATGAAGGAATAAGTAAAAAAAGATAAATTGTACTTCAGTTATATTAACAATACTGGCCTTATATAGTTCCATTTTACTTTCATATTTTAAATCAAATTAAATATATTGTGAGTTTTTAAATTTGCTATCCACCAAATTGATATAAAATAAAATAAAAGAGCGAATTTTGTTATTTAATAATTTATATGAATAATAAAAATGATTAATTTCAAATATGAAAATTTAATAACTAATTTTAAAAAATACTTCATTTAAATTTGGGAGTCGATCGAAATTTTATACATTAAAAAAGACACGTTTAAATGTAAATTTGTCAAGTTTCAGCATAAAAAGGTGAAATGGAATGTTAATGCGTTTTGGAATATAAGCCCCTTATTTGATTTGTTTAATGATTTTATGGAGTACTGATCGCCTCAGTTCATTAAACTCCCGTTGATCAAAGTCGCATGCATTATTAAATAAATAAACAGAATTAAAAAAAAAAAAAAACTATTTCTGGTGTAATACAGAATGGTTACAACAGATACAGCCATTACTTCAAAATACATCATTACATACTAACGCTCGCCGGATTCAAGAGGCTCAAGAATCAAATCCTCATCCATAATCATATTCTCAGGCTTTACTTTACTTCTGATGGACAAAGGTCGGTGCAAGAGTCGTAAAAACCGGCTTAGAGGATCCTGCAGACCTTCCATTACATAATGTCCGAATCGCCAGTCTCTCTCGACGTAAGTTCGTGATATCGGTATGTCAAGCCCGCCTGTGTAATCAAAAAATGGTAAGATAAAAGTTTCGAGTCTGATATGACATGATACAAGATGAAGGAGCAAGATATGTGGGATATATTCAGTATCTCTATAGTCTCTTTCTATACTTCTATCTGTCGCAAGATGCTAAGCCTCTAACCGAGGTAGGCAAAACCAGGCAGGATTCAAAGAGAAACTGAGTAGAACACCGATGAAGATATATAATTACCAGCATACATGAAACCATTTTTGTTCACCGCCCGATAAAATGGCCTTGTTTTTTTCTCTCTAGCAGCGGTTTGAAGTTCATTCCATGCTTGTATCCTATCTATCCGTGCTATTTTACGCGTCTTAACAACCTGAAATTACCATCCCAGTGACTTCATCGGTGGCGAGAACTCAAGTGTTAGACTCTGTATGGAAGAAAGCAACAGATAATAACTGTTACCTTTGAAAACAAGTAATATGATGGCCGGGGGATTCGAGCAAGATTGTTGGAACGATCAACTCCTACCAATCCAAACTTGGGACCATACCCATCAGCCCATTCCCAATTATCAGATATTGTCCAAAACAGGTAACCAAGAATTGGTACACCCTAAATGACATCCAAATGCAGATCAACATCAGCACTTCGACTAAATATTTTTATAAATTCCATAGTATTTACAAGCAGTCTCAAGTCAAACCATTCTCATCGCTGCATAAGTTGCCAAGAGATGTTCCAACATGTATGGACGCCTGATTAGATCTGTCTCGTCAGACACACCATTTTCAGTAATAATGAATGGTTTTTTGTATCTCTCATGAAAATGTAGCAGTATACGGAACAAGCCATCAGGATATACGCCCCGTCCAGATTCGCTGTACTCGTCAGTTTCTACCAGCTTCAATCCTGAACGAGAAACCACTTCCTACTCCAGAAATTACAACAATTTAATATTTTATCAAAAGAAAATGTCAAAATCAGAAACAAAGAAAATGTGAAAATCGGAAACAATCAGAGCGTACAAAACCTGTCCATAATAATTTATCCCAACGTAGTCCATCTTTTCAGATATATGATCAAAGAAAGGAAAAAGTGTCACAGAATTAGCAACTGATACAGCAGCAATGTCAAAGAGTCCGTATGGTCGTATAAAGGAGACGTGGTGTGCTACACCAACAATCACATTTGAGTTAATGCTGAAATAAAACCCAAAAATCATATCAGATGTATATCACTGTAGATGTAATCGCATAATAAAATAAAATCCTATAGTAAGAGCTATCAACTCATTAAGACCTGAAATCCACAAAATAACAAGTATCAAAGGAAAGAGGACCATAGAAAAAACCTTTTCTCATGGATGTAGTCATAGGCCTTTAAGTGCGCAACTGACATCCAATGCATGGCTTGGTTAAAGACGCCAGCAGGTAGTGTAGCAGTGGCAGCCTCGAGCATATCAGGATTACCACCAGGCCAAGCACCAGCAGCATAAGTGAGCAAACAAAAAACGTGAGGTTCATTAAAAGTCACCCAATAGTCCACCAGATCTGATACCCACTCAACAACCAACCTGGAAAAATGAAGAATATTTACTATGGCTGTAAAACAAGAAAGTTCAAAATTATGTATTTATATTCTTCGTTGTTCTCTAATACTTCACACCCTAGAATGAATTACATAGGTCCCTATTATAGAGTTTAATACATATTCCTACTAGGACTCTAATACTAGAAGTTACGTCCATAACATATTAGATAATCATAATCCTAACTAGGTAACGATATCTTTTCCTTTCTAACAGGCTGAACATCGATATTCATCCAAGTATCTCTAGTTTACATGGTTTAAAGTTTCTGCCAGTTCTATCATGGTTCAATATTGACACTTAATTATCAACAGAATGGTTCTCTCATCAAATGATCTTTGTAGCCTTAAGGTTTAGATGTGCATCCTTATATTTAATTAGAAAGGCTATAATGTGATCAAAAGCATATACGGTGACTAATGAATTAGACATAAAATCAACTTGTACAAGACTAATCAAAAGCCTAACCTGGTAAAATCCATAAAATAATCAATAGTCTTTTCGACCTTCCACCCTCCGTACTCTGCTGCCCATGGCGGCAAAGAATGATGGAACAAGGTCAGCATTACTTTCATCCCATATGAGTGAACTTTTTTGATTATCCACTTATATCGCTCCAATGCCGCAAAGTTAACCTAGAGCACACAGTTGAATAGATCATTATCAATTGATTTTCAAATATAAAAAGAAAATGCATGAACAATTTGAGCAGTCTTCAAAACTCAAAACTCTGATTCCAGTATGGACAACAGGATGAGAAACAATGTCACTAGAACGGAAATGGAAATTTGTTGTCAAAAGCATCAACCTGGACCTTCCACTTGAAATGGATCTATAGCACACACATTCATTATGAATATTAATCGGAGTGAGCATTTCAAAAGCCATTCTTACTGTTTCCTTAAGACCATTAATTGGATTCTCAGGAATGATCCTTGTCCAATCTACTCCCAACCGAAAAACTTGCACACCAGTATCACTTGCCAATTTCAACTCTGTATCAGGATCAGACCAGAATCTTAATCTCTCCTCCCTGAAAACAAAATCACACATTACTTTATGAATAATATATATCACAATTTTACAAAATATATGTCGGTTCATTCTCACGTGCCTTACTAAGCAAATTTAATAGAACTAATTTCTTATTCTTCTAAAATGTAATTTAAGAACTATACATAGCTCTTACGGCTGCGGAACATTATGCCAAGCAGCAACTGTATGATGACATTCTTCATCCAAGTTGGCTTCTTCAACTTCTTCGTATTTTTCATATCCTCTGATTTTTGCTTCCATTGCTATCCTAACTGATTTTTTTCTCTTCAAGCTCTTATTCCCTTCATTATCTGGCATCGTGGACGGCTGAGAACCACCATCTCCTCCAGCTGTACCAACAACTGCATCCACCGGTTCAGAGCCTTTTATCGACTCTGGTCGGTCACATGGGTTTTCTTCGGCAAACTGAATCCACGCATCATTGAGCTTGTCCTCAACGTGTGCTGGTGCCGTGGCTAACCCAAAAAAGAACCTTTCTTCCCCATCTGCAGACAATTACACACAACAAAAGTTGAGCCACACGCATTTTGGCAGGATTCATAGTCCACATTGGTAAAAACTAATTAAAATGTGGTTAAAAAAACAAACAATGGTTAGTGGGACTCAGCATTTTTCAATGACCTTGCTAGCAAAATACTCTCACATGTAGTTAATGTCTTCGCCTCACGTCCTTTTAAAGCTTCGTCACAGTCTAAAAAGCTCCGAAATTCTTTTTCTCATCTTTCACGTATTATGGCCAAGAATTAGCCTTAGGCTGGTGCAATTGGTTACGGTAGTTGTATGGGTCGAGTCTAACCAAGAAAGCCCAATAAAAGCCAAACATAGAAACAATTCATTCCATACTTCAGCTGCAATCACAATCAATCCCTCCACCGTAAAAAGCTACACTGAACTTCCAATGTCCCCAAAATGACAAGCTAACTAAAAAATAAATACTAATCGAGATGAGGGTCAAGTTACCTGGGGTAGAACTGATGTCGAAGTCAGCAAGAATATCAGAGGACTCGTCAATAGGGGACTTAAACGGCTTCAAATTTTTACGCCGATAGCGTGAAAAGGAGTAAGCGTTGGCGGCGACAGTGACGGAGACTAAAATTCCGGCGATCTTGGTGGCGGTAACGAATAACGTGACCAGCGTCATCTTGGTGAAGAGAGTAGTAACCAGATTACATATTTGTATTGTATGGATGTTATTCAGAAGAGGCGAGAGTGTACCACGTGTCCCACCGCTGACTTGACGTGACCAAATTGATCTTTGTTTTGCGTGCCATTGACTCCGACAGCTGATAGATTTTAGATTAGTTTTTTAACTTACACTCTCTCTAAAATTTTCTATGAGAGTCTCACCTTCCGTTCCTCGTGAATTTTATTCCGAATCTCACACTCTGCACAAACATGCATCCATTGGAGTTGTAATCTGGTAGTTTCTACATTCTCTCTTGTACCCTCTTATATTCGGTCTGTATGGAATCTCTGGTTGGAAAATGGAACTCTCTCGCTATTACTACGGACGAAGAAGAAATTGTGCCAGTTACTCAAAATCTGATGGATAAGGGGAGGAAATTAGTACCCATCGGGTTACTGGGTAAACTGTTAACTCAAAAATTGATCAATAAGGAGGCCTTTTCTGATACATTACATAGGGTATGACACCTTTCGAAAGGTATGGAGATTAAACTCTTATCGGACAACACCTTTCTTTTCACTTTTGAAGATAGTAAGGAAGTGGAGCGTATTTTATCTATGGAACCTGAGCTTTCAATGGTTCTCTGCTGGTATTAAAACAAATTTGAGGGCTTTACAATGGGTGATATTGGGTCTTTTCATACAACCCATTTCTGGATTAGGGATTTCAACATTCCCCTTGAAGGTATGATTGTCGATGTAGGAATGAACATTGCTGATGCTATCGGAATTATTGTGAAAGTCGACTTTGATGCGAAGGGGAGGTTTGGACCATTTATATGTGTCCGATCCATTATACTGCACAGAATTATTCGCATCTGTTTGGGAGATACAAATCAACTTGTTTCTGTACCTTTTCGCTATGAAATACTTAATGGGTGTATTTGGTTTATGAGATGAGAAAATTAATCCTATGATTATCCATGTTTGGTTTGGTTTTTTTAAAAAAATAATTATATCATCTTTATCTCATTCTAATCTCACTTTTCAACAAAATGACATATATATCATTACCATCTTTTTTTATTATCAGTAAATTTAAAATTTCCCGCCAAATTATTACAACTATCTAATACAACTTTATTATTATATATTATATTTTTTATTTTATTAATATACATATATATATATTAATATTTTTATTATTTTAGTATTGTTATACGATTATCATTATCATATATGGCACTACTCATAAAATTTTACCAGAAATTTATAAAACTTATTTTGATGAATGGATTGATTTATCTCCCAAATTAATTCAATTACAACAACAAAGTTCTGGTATAACAGGAATAGCATCTTTCTATTTCTTTGTTGAATTTTCTATTCCTTGACTTTGGAAATGGACGCCAGAAGTGTCTTATACCGACACTCATATCCCCTGCCTTAAAAGGAATTTTTATTCAAAATTTTGGGATAAAATGTTAAAGAAAAACCCAGATACCAAACAAATGTTTGGAATGGACACTTTAGAACTGATTGCGGATACCATTGCTACCTATCAAACGGATAATTTTGTAAAAAAATCGTTTGAGCAACCTTCACCATTCGAACATATTGCTCGAAAATGCCGAATGAAATCCGAGGTAATGACTAAGGAGAAAATGATTGAAGAATATTTGGAAGCAATGAAGAAGGATTTATTAACCAGATTTGATGATGATAACATGTCTGGAAAATCAATTTCTGAAGATTTACAGGATGCACAGGATCCAAATATTCCTTTTGATGATATTTTTGAAACATTCAAAGCCACCATGATGGAAACTGGGTCTACTGGATCCACCTCAAAAGATAAAGACAAGGCTTTATGAAAAGAAGATGTTGATTCCGCATTATCCGGCTCAATGGCAGACAAATTTAGTAGATATGACTAAAGTGACATTTTTCTTTAATAAAGTATTGCACGATGGAATATATTCCATCTACTATCTTATTACTTTATTTTAGTGGGTCTTTTGTTGTAAATTAGTGTGGTTCCTATTTGTACTTTAGTCTGTACTATTTTTATTTTGTGTTTGAAGTCCGGATTTGAAATCCGATGTTTCACTCCTATATAAGGAGCTTTTATTTTCTTTGTTCAGCAGACTGAAAATCATCCACTCTTTGTAATATTCTAGTTTATATTAATAAACAGTTTGCTTTTGATTACAACTACTACTATTCTGCTCTTCCTTTCTGTAAGTATTCTTTTATCTTTATTTTTGTTTTATCATAAAATTATGATAGGCTAATTATTTACTTGTGTTAGCTTAAATCTCATTTACTTACTTATGCCTTGAATTGGTCCTTATGTATCTTATGAATAAATCATTCTAGTTTGGAAAAGTAAAACTGGCATTTAAGAACTATTGTATTATTACCCGCTTATGACAATGTGTGTTGATTAGGGTGTTTTTGTACTGTTATAGTTCAAGGATTGACAGTTTTTATATTCTGTAGAAGTCCTAGGTTCATGATGAATTCATAGGAGGTCTCGAATGGTATCAGAGCCAATTATGTATTAAAGTTAAGTAGAAGATGATGAGAGTTAACACAAGTAGCCTTATTCAAATGAATTTAAACCTTGTTAAAAAATAGAATACTGTTAAAAACAGTATGGTACAAGAATATGATGTACCTCAGAATTTAGAATCATTAAATAGATGGACAATTCCTAAAATAGAACCTAAACTTATATATAAGTTATGAGCTTTTGAAAGATTAGGAATTAAACAAATTGTTAAAACTACTGAAGAAGCAATATCATTAAATAATGATGAAATGATTTTAAAATTACCTAGTGAAAAGGATATTTTACCTTATATCGAAACTCATAAATTTCTTCATATTGGTTTAGTGCAAATTGCTTTTAAACCTTTAACCTTAGAAGGATTACCAGAAAGCTTTATAGCAGCTTTAAGAGATGGAAGAAATTTAAATTGGAAACAATCTTTGATTGTAATTATTCAATCTAGTTTGGCTCATTGCCCTGTTTATTTTGATGTTTATCCAAATTTACAATTATCATTATCTGATATTAATATATTAGATGCTTTAACATTAAATGTTAAAACTCATGGTTATAATTATGCTCCAGGAACAGAAATAATTTGTATCTATTATCGTATTTATTATAAACATTTGCATACATTAAATCCTCAATGTAGGAGAATGGATAAACCAATTAATGAAACAATATTAATTGAAACTAATTTTAGTCGTTCAAACATTACAACACGTAGAGCTATTAAATGGGATGAAATTGTTTTCCCTGATAATTGGACAATTGAACATGCAATTCCTGTTCAAACTAGAATTCAAAACAATTTAGTTGACGTTATATAAACAAATGATGGTTCAATTCAACTACAATTTGAACCAAATAATCAACAAAAATTATTACAATCTATACCTAGATCTTTGAGATCTAAATCATCCAAGTCTTATTCATCTTTTTCTCATATTTCTCCAATGGAGGAAAATAATTCTCCTCATAGAGCTTCAACATCTGCAGTTCCGAATTTACCTGATAATTTACAACATGAAAGGATAAGTAAATTATATATTAATCCAGACAATATAGTCAGAGGATTAAAAGAATCAGAAATAACTGAATCAGAAATGAATTTTTCTTCATGAATAATACACCCAAAATAGATTTTAGCCCTGGATCTAGTGCCAGGCAGAAAATAAAAAATGAATTTAATCAACCTAAATGGGAACAATTTAGAAAATGATTTTTTGATAATATCCCAAAAAACAATCAAACTATATTACAAAATGAATTTTATAAATTCTGTTCTGATCAAAATTCTTATATACCATTTATACCTTGGTTTATATCAACATATGTTGAACCTTATATTCAAGTATTAGAAAGAACATATAAGCTTTCGAATGGCAATATTTTGAAAAATCTTTATCCTCCTCAACAACCCTTTGAAATTAAAAAGGAAGGAACAATTCTTAATTTTTCAGCATTTTCAAAATTAATGGAAAATGAAACTTTGCAGATTACTTGTCAACATATTAATAAATTATTAAAACAACAAAATTATACAAATCTTTTCCTTATTATATTAGGAGAACAAATTAATTTGTTACACATTCGTATTGAAATTATTAATAAAAATATTATTCAGATACAACCATCATTATCTATAATACCACCATCAGAAATTATACTTGCAACTCCTAGTATACAACTCCTAGAAACATTTTTAAATAATAAATTTAAAGATTTAAATCTTCCAGTTTCAGTTCTTGATAATGATTTACAAGAACAAATAGAGACTACTCAAGATCATAAACAAGTTTTTCATGATCAAATAAATAAATTAAAACATAAATGGGCTGATCGACCCATACAAAGATTATTTTATTACAGGAGACCTTTTCCTATGGATACTCTACACATGAAGAGTCAGAGTATATCATATTTTCAAAATTTGATCTGAAATCAGGATATTGGCAAATACAAGTCAATCAAAATGATACTTATAAAACTGCTTTTAATGTTCCAATAGGACATTATGAGTGGAATGTGATGCCTTTTGGTTTGAAAAATGCACCTTCTGAATTTCAGCAAATTATGAATGATATTTTTACTCCTTATAGTGAGTTTATTATTGTTTATATAGATGATATCTTAGTATACTCTAAAACAATTGAGTTACATATAAAACATTTAGATATGTTTAAGAAAATTATTATTCAAAATGGCTTAGTTATATCTAAACCTAAAATGCCTTTATTTCAAACTGATATAAGATTTTTAGGCCATAATATTAACAAAGGAAATATAATTCCTATTTCGCGTAGCATAGAATTTGCTTCTAAATTTCCAGATAAAATAATTGATAAAACTCAATTACAGAGATTTTTAGGAAGTCTAAAATATATTTCTGCTTTCTCAAGACTCAGCTATCTTATATGATAGACTTAAAAAGGTTCCTAAACCTTGGACTGATCAACATACCAAAGCAGTTCAAACTATTAAGCAAAATGTCAAGTACTTACCCAATGATAGCAAATCCAAATTGGAATAAAATTATTGAAACAGATGCCTATGATATTGGTTATGGAGGTATATTAAAACATATAGATCCTGTTTCAAAAATTGAATTTTTAATTAGATTTTATTCTGGCAAATGGAATGATAGTCAGAAAAATTATGCAACTATAGCAAAAGAAATTCTTGCAATTGTTAAATGTATTTTAAAATTTCAAGATGATTTATATAATCAAAAATTTATAATAAAAACAGATTGTAAGTCAGCTAAATTTATGTTTACTAAAGATTTTAAACATGATGTCTCTAAACAAATGTTTGCTCGTTGGCAAGCTCATTTAGCTCCATTTGATTTTGATATAATATATAAAAAGGTGAAGAAAATTCTCTTCCAGACTTTTTGACTCGTGAATATTTAAATGCTTGAAATATTTTCAGGTATGAGTCAATCTTATAGAGGAAATTCCTCTTATAGAGGAAGGGGTAGCCGAGGACAAATTCCAGAGCATATTATAGCTCAACACGGACCACGTAAGCTCATAGCTAAGAATTTATCTCAAGAGCATGATCCTTTATATCAGGAATTCCTTGCTTTTAAACAGCAGAAAGAGGGTAATATCCCTGAAACTGAAACAACAGCATCATATGCTGATATCGTTAATAACGATGAAGGAGAATCACATAATCTATCTAATAAATCCTTTTTATTAGGAATTGGATGTCTTATCCATTGTAAGACTTTATTTAATGATTTATAAGTTATAACCAATCTTGGTACTCCATGTTCTTGTTCACTCTTTTTATTAACATAAAAAGCAGTACAAGACCAGGGAGATTTAGAAGGCTTAATTAACTTTTTCTGTAATAAGGTACAACCACTACGAAAAGAATCCAATAAAGCTGATTGGACCACTCAACCACTACCATCATGGAACCTCCACTACCACCCACTACGGAAGGCATCTTGGACCACTCCACCTAATGGATTATGACTCATCCATCACTAGAAGACCTAGAAGACTCCTCAGCCTCTATATAAGGACGGCATTGAAGCAGAAGCTAGGACAAGCAAATATACAAGTTTAATAACTCAGTATAAAAATTCTCTGTATGCTCTTGATTATATTCAAGTCTTTCTGTCATGAACTAATTTTAAGTTCATAGTTTGTATGAGTGTGTACTATGGTAATAAGTTTGTAATATATTTCCTTTGTTATAATAATATAATATTTTGTGTGTTTACTCTTTGCTTGAGAATTCCTTCGTGAATTCGGTGTGCTTCCGCCCTCTATTTCCTTTTTATAATTCTAAATATTCAGAGCTCATTTGACATGGTCGAGCTTTTGTAGGGATTAATTTTTCATTAAAATCATCCTCATAAGGTAAAGAGATAATATGCTTTTTTCGATTCCAAAAAGCATTTGGGTGATCACTACAAATCTCTAAAGAAAATTGTTGTGCAATTAACTTAATTTTTTCCTGTGATCTAGGATTTTGTAACTGATCACTTATTGTGATTGTATTCACTTCAAATTTTAAGAATTGTAATTGATGAATTTTATTTTGTATATGATCATAAATAATATTAATGTATCGTGGAGAATGAGCATCTAAGAATTTTAGGAAAATAGCTTTTCCTTCAAAAGTACCACGAATACCTAAATTATCAATATAAGTAATTGGGTATAATTGGGTAATGAATGGATATCCAAGTATTACTTGATTAGTAATATCTTTAGCTAATAAAAAACTAGTTTTTATGCATGTTCGATTAATGCAAATAGAAACTTGGGGAAGTTTATATTGGATATCCAATTTCTGTCCACCAGCATGATAATATGAGTTGTTTTTGTATAATATCTAGTATGAATTAATCCTTCCTGAATAACATTTAAATCTGCACCACTATCAATAAGTGCCGTAAATGTTTTAGTAAAATGATTATCAATTAATAAAGTAATCTGAGTATACTATTTTTGAGAAACTAAAATTTCTAGTGTTGCCAGAAAATCATGTTCTGGAGGTAATTGAAAATTATCTTTATCAGGAAATTTTGGAGATATAATTGGAGAATCAGAAATTTGATTATCTTCTAATTTAGAATTCGAGTATCAAATAATTTATTTTCATTTTGAAGAAATTTAATTTCTTGTTTAAGATCATCAATTTCTATTAATAAATCATTTATTGATGTAGGAGTATCATATGTGTTGGGATATGCCCTAAGACATGTCATTAGATGATTGTTTATTACATACAATATATTATGATTATTTTGAATGTCAAATCATTATTATATATTATTCGAATATCTGTGCAATATGAATTGATATATAAGTTAATGTCATTAGAATAATATTATATTATTCTTAAAGATTGTCCCTAGTCAAGTATTATCATAACTAAGGATAATGATAATACATTGAGACTAGTATGTTTTGATTGATGAATTGTTCATTGATATGAGATATCAAATCAACACATGGGTACATGTTAGAGAACGATGTACTGGACATACCCACAATGAGAATGCTACATGGATAGTTATATGAGTGTCATAAGCAATTCTCATAGTGATAATAATGCTTACAGTGGTATCAGAGCCGTGTACAAAGCTCATATCGGATTTATGTGGTTAATAGTTTAATCATAGTTAGATTTTATATTGCATGCTATAAAACTGTATATAATCATATATGATATGATTAAATTGAGTTTGTGAAATTATCATGAAATTATATTTGATATAATTGAAGTTTAATGTATACGATACATGAAGCGAATAATCGAACCCATAACAAGATGTTTTCGACCACCACCTATGCACTTGACTCACGGCTGCACCACGTGAGAGCTAAGGGGCTTCGGACCCTTGGCTCGAGATGGTCTAGCCGTTGTGGCTCATGTTCGTGCATGGAGGTGTCGAGACGTGGCTAGAGTTTTGAACTCTTTGGCTCGATAAAGTTGATGGCTCGATCATGGTTCTTGCATGCATGGAGAAAGCGGCTACACCACGTGAGAGCTAGGGTGTTTCGAACCCTTGGCTCGAGATGGTTGAGCCACCACAGTGCATGGCCTGACCGTGACTCGTGGCTAATTAATTTCCGACGTTTCGGACGTTATGGCTCGATGGAAACAAAATTGGTACAAGGCGGCTAGGGTTGGAACCCTAGCGGTGCCGCACGCGCACAAGGGGCTCGGACCATGTCGTGGGCTAGGGTTTCGAACCTTAGGCCCATGATTGGTCCAGCCGTGGTGCGTGGTGGGTTCGAACCATGATGGTTCGTGGTTTGGTCGCATTAGTTCGTGGCATGTGATGTTCCGAGCGTACGATAATTTTTCAAAAATTTCATTTTACAGTTTTAATTAGAATTAAATTTTAAAATGTTTAGAATTTAATTAATTAAATTGTGATAGCATGTTTTATGTGTTGTTTGAGCATGGTTATAGCCCTTTGACCTTTTAGATAGGATTTGTGAATGTTTGTAATTTATAATACGACCTGCGAGTCATGCCTTCTCTATTTTTCTCAAAATGTTATCCCTCACCTATGTTCCCCTCGAATATGAATCGAGGAATTCTCTATATTTGTAAATGTTATATAGTATAGTTTATTTATTGATGGTGATCAATGAAGATGGAGCATGGTGCCGGGATGAGGAGGCCATTCACAATTTGGAGCCAAAGGAAGATGCTTGTGAAGTTACCTTAGGTTGACTCTTAGGATTTTCTCATTGGCTTGAGAAAATCGCTAGTAGGGGCTATAACCATGTCACGTTTAATTTATGTTGATGTATGTGATGCATGATTTATCTTATGTTTTAGATTGATAATTTTATTATACATATATGTAGATATGTATATGCATATATGTAGTGGACATATTTTAAATTATCATTAAATCATGAGATCAATAAATCCCTCTAAAATATTAAGTTTTAGATGCCTTCCAAAATTAAAGGTACTCGTCAAAACTTCGATTGTACATGTGTGGGTTTGCCAAAGCAAAGCACCGTGGCAATCTTGGTAAGGCGCGAAAGGATAATAGTGATATCCGTTATACTTTAAATTGGGTACGACTTAACTAGGTTATCTCAATAGGATTGGGAACCTAGAGGCATGGGGTTGGATAATAATTCATTTGATGAATTTGAACAAAGCGTTGTTCGTCCAACTATCCAAGAATTACATGTGATGTAATTGACAAAAATGTTGTCTACCTAAATAACCGAGTCTTGGGCGATTAGCCAAAGCTAACTCAAGATTAGGTGAAATATGGATCTTGGCCCACTAAAGTTTCGAGGGTTGATATTTTTAAACAAAATAGTGGGAGTGTCATTTAATATAAGACCATATTAAATGATTAAAATCATAAACTTATTTTGCATATTTATATTGTAGATATACATGGCAACTAACAACATCACAAGCACATTATCACTGCGATCGGTCACATTATCACTGCGATCGGTCCTTGAGAAGGACAAATTAAATGGGATAAATTTCCTAGACTGGTATAGGAACTTGAGGATAGTCCTCAAACAAGAAAAGAAGCAATATGTCCTAGAGGAACCCTTACCTGCTGAGGAACCTCCCTTGACGGCTACTAGAACCGATAAAGATGCTTACAAGAAGCATCAAAATGACGCACTTGATGTTGGGTGCCTTATGCTTGCCACCATGAACTCTGAGCTTCAGAAGCAACATGAGGAAATGGAGGCGTTCGATATGATCTAGCATTTTAAGCAACTGTACCAACAACAAGCAAGACAAGATAGGTATGACGTCTCTAAAGCGTTGTTCCAGTGTAGAATGGTAGAAGGAAGTCTGGTTGGAACTCATGTACTCAAGATGATTGGGTATATTGAGAATCTGGAGAAGCTGGGTTTTCATTTGTACCAAGAGTTGGCCACTGACGTGATCTTGCAATCGTTGCCTGAAAGCTTCAGCCAATTTGTCTTGAATTATAATATGATTGAAATTGAAAAGACTCTACCACAATTACTTGGCATGCTTAGAACCTTTGAAGCAAACAGCAAGAAGTCTAAGCCTACAAAAGTTCGTTCTTATTTTGAATAAGAGCAAAGGAAAGACTAAAGCTAAAAGTTTCAAGAAGAACAAGAAGGTCCTTGTTAAGTCTAAACTACATGCTTCTGCACTAAAGCCAAAGGGAGGAGTGGCAAAAGAGGGGAACTGTTTCCATTGCGGTGAGACCGATCATTGGAAAAGAAACTGCAAAGTATATCTGGAGGATCTTAAGAAGACGAAGGGAAGTGTGACTTCCACTTCAGGTATTTTTGTTATAGAAGTCAATTTATCTACTTCTTCATCATGGGTATTAGATACTGGATGTGGATCTCACATTTGTGTAAATGTGCAGGATCTCAAAAGGAGTAGGACGTTGGCGAAAGGCGAAGTAGATCTCCGAGTTGGAAATGGAGCAAGAGTTGATGCATTAGCTATATGAGATTACCATTTATCTTTGCCTTCTGGTTTATCATTGATTTTGAAAGACTGTTATTTTGTGCCGTCTATTACCAAAAACATTATCTCTATTTCTTGTTTGGACAAGTTTGGATATTCATTTATTATAAAGAACAATTGTTGTTCCATTTATTTAAATGATATGTTTTATGCTAGTGCACAAATGATTAATGGTCTTTATGTATTAAATCTTGATATGCCTGTCTATAACATAAATACTAAAAGGATTAAGAATAATGATTCTAATCCAACTTATCTCTGGCATTGTCGCTTGGGTCATATAAACGAGAATCGCATATCAAAACTTCATAAGGATGGAGTATTGGATTCATTTGATTTTGAATCATATGAAACATGTGAATCTTGTTTAATGGGCAAGATGACTAAAGCCCATTTCAAGGGACATGTTGAAAGGGCAAATGTTTTATTGGGACTAATACATAGTGATGTATGTGGGCCAATAAGTACACAAGCTAGAGGTGGTTTTCAATACTTCGTTACATTTACTGACGACCTCAGTAGATATGTGTATGTGTACCTAATGAAGCATAAGCATGAAACCTTTGAAAAGTTCAAAGATTTCAAGAATGAAGTACAAAACCAACTTGGCAAAAATATCAAAATCATTCGATCAGATCGATGAGGTGAATACTTAAGCCAAGAGTTTCATGACTATCTAAAGGATTGTGGGATAGTCCCACAACTCACTCCTCCGTATACTCCACAATGGAATGGTGTATCCGAGAGGAGAAATCGAACCTTGTTGGACAGGGTTAGATCAATGATGAGTCATGCAGATCTTCCGATATCCTTTTGGGGACATGCTTTAGAAACAACAATATTCATACTGAACCGTGTTCCATCTAAATCAGTGGAAAAGACACCATATGAGATATGGACTGGGAAGCGTCCTAGTATGTCTTTTATGAAGATTTGGGGTTGTGAGGCTTTCGTGAGTCGTCACGTCTCTAACAAACTTGGACCCAAATCTGATAAGTGTTTATTTGTGGGGTATCCTAAGGAAACGAAAGGATACTATTTCTATTATCCCACCGAGAACAAAGTTGTTGTTGCTCGGACTGGTGTCTTTCTTGAAAGAGAATTTATTTCTAGAAAAACCAGTGGAAGACATATTGAACTTAGTGAAGTTCAACCACAAGAAAACACTATAACTGATCTAGAGATGGAAAAGGAGCAGTCACCACAAGTTGTTGTGGATGAAATGCCTGCTCAAGAGACACAAGCCCAGCGTAGGTCTGTAAGAGAACACCGGGAGCCACAGAGATATGGATTTCTTGTGACTCAGCAAGGTGACTTACTACTTATTGATGAGGATGAGCCGTCATCTTATCAACAAGCTATAATGGGCACTGATTCTGAGAAATGGCAAGAGGCCATGAAATCTGAGATGGAGTCCATGTATGCAAACCAAGTATGGACTTTGGTTGACCCACCTGAAGGGGTGAGGCCCATAGGGTGCAAATGGATTTTCAAGAAGAAGACCGACATGGATGGTAATGTACAAACCTATAAAGGTCGACTGGTTGCTAAAGGTTTCAAACAAATTCATGGTATTGACTATGATGAAACTTTTTCACCAGTTGCCATGGTTAAATCCATAAGGATCTTACTTGCAATAGCTGCATTTCATGATTATGAAATCTGGCAGATGGATGTCAAAACAGCTTTCCTTAATGGAAATCTGCTTGAGGATGTGTACATGACACAGCCCGAGGGTTTTGTCGATCCAAAGGATGCTGGAAAGATATGCAAGCTACAACAATCCATTTATGGATTGAAGCAAGCTTCTCGGAGTTGGAATCTTCGTTTTGATGATGCAGTCAAAGAGTTTGGTTTCATCAAAAACGTAGATGAACCTTGTGTCTACAAGAAGGTCAGTGGGAGCATAATTATCTTCCTAATATTGTATGTAGATGACATACTTCTCATTGGGAATGATATCCCTGCCTTACAATCTGTAAAGATTTGGCGAGGGAATTGCCTTTCTATGAAAGACTTGGGTGAAGACACCTATGTATTAGGAATCAAGATCTATAGAGATAGATCAAGAAGATTACTTGGCCTAAGTCAAAGTACATACATAGACAAAGTGATAAAACGGTTTAGCATGCAAGAATCAAAGAAAGGATTCGTGCCTATGACAGATGGAATTTATCTCTCGAAGGAACAGTGTCCTTCAACACCAGATGAGAGACAACGCATGAGTAAGATTCCATATGCGTCAGCTATTGGATCTATCATGTATGCCATGATATGTACTTGTCCCGATGTATCGTATGCTTTGAGCATGACGAGCAGATATCAAGTTGATCCAGGTGAAGGTCACTGGATTGCAGTCAAGAATATCCTAAAGTACTTGAGAAGAACTAAGGATACATTCTTGATTTATGGAGGTGAGGAAGAGCTCAATGTAATGGGTTACACTGATGCAAGCTTCCTAACCGACAAAGATGATTTTCGATCGCAGTCTGGATATGTGTATTGCCTAAATGGAGGTACTGTGAGTTGGAAGAGTTCAAAGCAAGAGACAGTAGCCGATTCTACAACGGAAGCTGAGTACATTGCTGCCTCAGATGCAGCAAAGAAAGCTGTTTGGATCAGGAAGTTCATTTCTGAACTTGGAGTGGTGCCTAGCATTAAAGATCCGATAGAACTCTATTGTGACAACAATGGAGCGATCGCATTGGCTAAGGAACCTAACTCTTCCCAAAGATCCAAGCACATACTTCGGCGCTTTCATTTCATTCGAGAAATCGTTGAAAGGTGAGATGTTAAAATATGCAAAGTACCAACAGATGATAATGTATCTGACCCATTGACGAAGCCACTATCACAGCAGAAGCATGATCGTCATACTAGATCTCTAGGCATTAGGTATATGTCTGATTGGTTTTAGTGCAAGTGGTAGATTTGTTGGGATATGCCCTAAGACATGTCATTAGATGATTGTTTATGACATACAATGTATTATGATTATTTTGAATGGCAAATCATTATTATATATTATTCGAATATCTGTGCAATATGAATTGATATATAAGTTAATGTCCTTAGAATAATATTGTATTATTTTTAAAGATTGTCCCTAGTCAAGTATATCATAAATAAGGATAATGATAATACATTGAGACTAGTATGTTTTGATTGATGAATTGTTCATTGATATGAGATATCAAATCAACACATGGGTACATGTTAGAGAACGATGTACTGGAAAGACCCACCATGAGAATGCTACATGGATAGTTATATGAGTGTCATAAGAAATTCTCAAAGTGATAATAATGTATGTAATCCTTACGACTTGAGATCATCAGAGATCCCAACATAAGGAGTTATGTATCTTGATATTGTGAAACGTTACCTGTAACAGGGTAAACTATAAAGGCAACTATTGGATACACTACGAACTATGTAGAGGGATGTTGATTGATCGAGATAGGATTTGTCCCTCCTATATAACAGGAGAAGTGTTTGGGCCCTTGATCAAGTAAGACTAAAATGCATGGCCATGCTCGAATGAGTCGATATGGGATATCGAGCTTATTCGTTTATTCTAGTTCTACTTGGGGATCAAGAAATAAAGATTGAATATACGAGTATGACTATTCCATGACTCGTGTTCAATCTAAACACAAAGGACAAATGGATTAAGTTACATGATTAATATTATCATGGTTCCTAGGTTATGTCGAGTCAATGACATTCTTGTAATTTGGGTAGCATTGATGTGTTGCTAGATACCGCTCATTGCTTGCGACATAAAATGAGATTTTATGTCACTGCCAACATTGCAAGATCCTAACGGGTCGCACAAAAGATTAAATCAAGAAGGGAAATTAAGTTCATTGGATGGATTAATTAATTAAGAGGAGTCTTAATTGAATGATTAAAAGAACTTAATTAAATCATGGGTTTGGGCCCATAAGACTTTGAGAAAGTATTGAACTTTAATTAAGCCCTTTTAATATCAAGGTTATAATTAATTGTTGGACAATTGATTCAACCTAATCCTACACATCCTAGCACACGGCCGCCTCATCACTTGGTGCTCTCGGTTTCTTCATAGCCGAAGAGAGATTTGGTGATTTAGGGCCATAATTTGATTGTGAATCGAGTGTGCTTTTTGTTCCGATTTAAGAACGAGTCTAGCAATTTGTTCTTAAACTATCCCTTCACCCGATTTGATCGTTTGGATACCGTAGAGGCATAAACTTGATAAGTTTTGCTAGTGGCTCGAAGGGCGCGTTGGACGTGGTGCTGCTTCGTGGAATCTGCTCAAACACGCTACAAGGGTGAGACTCTTATAATCCTTTATCCGATATGAAAACTTTGTATAGATCCGCGGTTCAAGTAAAACAAATTTTAAATTCCGTTGCGTTGTATGCATGTTGGATTACTTACAATATGATTGTCTTTGTCTTAGAAGCTTATAAACTTCTATCATAGAATATGGATTATTGGAACTAACAATATTATTCCGAGGAATATTATTGGATGTTGAAGTGGAAGGAATATCTTCCATTTGATCAATTAATTTATATCTTAACTCAGGGTCTTTAACTAATTTGAGAAAGTCTAATATATTGGTATTAGTTAAAGTATTTATATTTAAATCCTGGAATTGTGATAATATTTTATAATATGAATCATTTGATTCATCTGAAATAGTCTTAATACAGGGTTGTCCAATAGAACAAGGTTGACAACAATCTGTTTCTGAATGACTAGATTCATTCTCTAGAACTTGAAGATGTTTTGATTCATCTGAATCATTGAATCATAAGATGTGTCTGATGAATAATCAGAACTATCAGAAGAATGTACTAGTATTATATTAAAAGCATCCTTAATATTATCAGGGATATCTAAATTATTAATTTTTTCTTTCATTTTGCATCTATTAGCATAATGACCTTGATGATCACATCTAAAACAAGTTATATTTTGTTTTTTTAGGTATTGTAGTAGATTGTCTAAATTTTTTCCTTTCACTTTTGTGATCTAATCTTTTTTGAGAATATTTTCTCCTTTTCTTATAATAAGGTTTTTGAAAATTTTTCTCATTTTTGAATGTTTTATTTTTAGAATAAATCTTATTCTGTGAGGGTATATCCATACCAAATTGCTCACAAAACTGTCCTAATTGTTTTTGTTCAGACAAATTTTGTCTTTTAATTTGTTGATTTAATTTAATTTCGTTGCATAGAGCTAATCCTTCTTGGACACACGTGCCAATAAGTTTTCCATATGTATATGAATTATAAGGAATATTAATATGATCCTTTCTAAGATTTTTCCTAACTCTTTCAGCAAAGAGATGAGGTAAGCCATCAATAAATTTAGATTTCCAATGTGAACTATTACAATCTTGTAATTCCATAACTCTATTGAGAAATGTATCTTTATACCATCTAAAATCAGTTAGTGTTTTACATCTTAAATTCTGTAAAAGAGTTCGAATATTTTCATTTTGTTCAGAATATCTACCCGTAAAATGATCAATAATATTAACAACTAAAGTGTAGACTGCATTTTCTACAATGTTATTATTCTCTTGTTTAACTGTATTCATAATTTCCTCTTTATTAGCTAGAGTTAAATAATTATCCCACCAGCCTTTTAATTGACCAGTAAATCCAGCAATGATCATATTAGCAATAGTTTTATCATTATTGCCATTACTTTTTGCAAATAGTAGAATACATTAGCATCCTATGAGCTACGTTATAAATTTGTTTATCAGGATAACCATCCAAATTCCATTCATAAATATGTTTACCACTATAACTATTATTAACAATATACTCTGACTCTTCATGTAGAGTATCCATAGGAGAAGGTCTCCTGTAATAAAATAATCTTTGTATGGGTCGATCAGCCCATTTATTTTTAATTTATTTATTTGATCAGCCCATTTATTTTTTATTTTATGATTATATATATATTATTTTTTATTTAATTTAATTATTATTATTTTACTATAGTATTATTTTGTGATTATTATGTATTATTAATAACATTAATAATAATACACACACACATATATATATACATATATAGTAATAATATATAATAATATTAAATTATTATTATAATACGGAGGGTATTTTAGGCATTATACAAAACAATAAACTTTATCAATCATTTTATCCTCAAACCAAACATCATATAACTTATCACACATTATTTTTACAATCATTTCATAATTTTTAATCTTTGCATTGCTTATCCCATCCTTCAAACCAAACGACACCCTAGATTATTGCTACAGTTGTGGGCTATTAGGTCATGTGGTTAGAGAGTGTACCACTGTTTCATTCTCAGAGGAGCAAGATCCGCTGGATTTCCCTTACGGGCCGTGGCTCCGAGCTGAATTTGATTTGAACATTACTCGCCATGTTCCAATAGCTTCCTCTGGTCCATACCATGTTAGTCAAAAGCAAACAAAAAGTCAGGTGGCCCACAAAAGAAAATCATCACCCGACAAAATTTGTTAAGTCAAAAAGTTTGTAAAAGCAAAAGTTGAAAAGAAAATTTGGCCGGCCAATTGATTTAATGCGTGAAGAAAATGGCAAACACGTAAAGAAAATCTGAAGATTCTTTGGGAAATATCGCGTGAAGAAACTCTATAAATAGAGTTGCAATTCATTCAGCAGAATACACCCAAATATTGTAGAGATGAAAATACAACACATAGTGCAATCAGAGTAAAAATACTAGTGAGAGAAAATTAGTGTATAATTTTCTAAGATCCTAACAAGCCGTTCAAAAGATTAAACCGATAAATGGAGATAAAATTCATTTGACGAATTAAACATACTAGGATGAGTCCTACTCAAAAAGTAAACACAAAATATACAAGTGTTATATATATATATATATATATATATATATATATATATATATATATATATAAATTCGTGTCCTCGGGTTTGGGAGCAAGATGATCAAACACGTGACAAATGTAAGTCTATTAAGATCACTACACCCATCACACCACCTGCTAAGGTAGATATCCCACCCCTATTTCCCGATGCATATAAAAGAGCAAAATTAGATGCTAAATTTGCTAAATTTCTCAATTTGATTAAGACTCTCCATATAGATATGCCTTTTATTGATGCTATACGACAAATGCCAAATTATGCTAAGTTTTTTAAGGAGATATTGTCAAATAAGCAAAAATTGGGAGAGCATGAAACTATAAATTTAAGTGAGGAGTGTTCTGCTATCATTCAAAACGATTCACCTCCAAAGTTAAAGGATCCAGTGAGTTTTACTATACATTACAAAATCAATTCTATGTCTTTTCATAAATCTTTACGTGATTTGGGTGCAAGTGTAAATGCGATGCCTTTGTCTGTTTTTAGGAAGCTGGTTTAGGATAGCTCAAACCTGTCTTGGTGCCACTGCAAATGGCGGATAAATCTATCAAATACCCTCAAGGGATAGTTGAGGATGTGCCAATCAAGGTTGATAAATTCACCATTCCAGTCACATCTCAACATGTACATTTCATAACTCACTTTAGTTCTTGCACATCATATTGCAGTCATCTCATTACCTTCACCAATTCACGGTACTCATAGAACACAAATCACATACTCATGTAAAGTTAAATGTCAAGTTATAAGGGCATACTCACAAGTGTTCGCCCAC
This sequence comes from Haberlea rhodopensis, assembly GCA_907163345.1. Taxonomy (NCBI): domain Eukaryota; kingdom Viridiplantae; phylum Streptophyta; class Magnoliopsida; order Lamiales; family Gesneriaceae; genus Haberlea; species Haberlea rhodopensis. The sequence goes on along the minus strand of CAJQUN010000054.1, from coordinate 738,770 downwards.
ATCTTGATGATTTTGCTTAGTTTGTTTTATCTATACCTTTATCGAGATTTTGACCTATAAACATATTAATTAACATGAATAACCAGTTTCAATATCATATGTTGAATGAATTACAATATGTACATGCTATTTATTACACTATACTAAATCTATTCTAATACTTCAACTATCATTTCTCGTATAAACTATCTAATTTAAAATACTCATTAATGCTATTTATTTATTAAAATACTCATTTAATATATACAACAATGCTTCCTATTCCACTCAGCATAAACAACACATTTTCAAGTTCTACATTCCATTATCTATCTACAAAATGATTAAGAAATAACTACTCGTCTTAATTAAAGAATAAATATCTAGCAACACATAATTTCACAAACACACCTCATGTTTACAGGTCATTCAATTCCAATTGAACAATAAATAAAAGTTTAACTCATTTCTTACAGGGTTCATTAGTATTTATTTAAACTACTCAAACCCACTATCTCTTCTCCCACTTCACAATTACAGGGAAATAATATTGGTTAAGACATTAGAAATTCAGCAATTAACCTTAATTCATAGCTCTATACTCGAGAAGTACGGCTTCACCAAAGTTTAATTATGATTCTGAAGTCTACAAATATTTTCGTTTCTTAGATAAATGGGAGTAACTACACGTACACACTTAATAAATATCCTATACAATTTTAAGGCGGTTAAGAGTGAGAGGAGCAATACAGATATCAGAATAAAGGGAGAATAAAACAGAAAGAAGAAAGGAGCTGGAAATCAATTAATGTACAGAAAGCAACGAATTGTTGAAGAATAAATTCACGTACGTGAATTGAGCAGATTCTGAGAAGAGAATTCACGTAGGGAATTAGTGCTGAAGAGTTCACGTACAAAAGACAGCAACAAAGGAAGACACGGGATACGATCTACGACGCGATTCAACATCGCTAGTTTATACGTATTTCTAAACTTTGTTTGATTCTATTTATTTTCTTATGCTTTTGATGTTGAAATACATGATATTGCATTTGATTTTAAATATGTTGCTATGCTAAGTTTATTGTCAAGACTTAGGGGATCCCATGTTATGAACCCATGATTTAATTTTAATGTTTTGATTGATTCTTATTTATCTAAGTGCATAGATCATTGTTCTTCATGTTTTTAAGGGTTTGGCCATCATTGAATGATATTAAATTACAATTGAGATCGAGAGATAAAATTGGAATTCGATATAGTGATTTATGCCGTGGATTTCAGAGATCGAGAGATAAAGTCAAATACATGTGTGATAACAATAGATTTACCAAAATCGAAGGCTAGAAGTTTTCATAGATCAACTTACAATATTAATTGTTCAATAAGGGTACGAGAGTGACTTATTGTTACGTTAGTATTAGATTTGTTATAGCCGGACCAAGGTATAGCAAGTGAATTAAGAAAACTCGTCACCTTAGATTGTTTGGACTAATTCTTAACTAATAGGCGAATTGTGGGGGATTACATAGGTGAACCGAAAGTCTTGATAATTGTCTCTATTGATTTTATTCTCATTCTCTATCGTTTGTTTGGATTTATTATTGAGTTAATTAGTGAAATTAGTTAATTAGTTATAGCCAATTTTCGTAGGCTAAATATAGTTAAACTAGTGGAGTTTGGTACTTATTTCCTAGTCTTCGTGGGATAGACAATCCGTACTTTTTATATCATTATACTAAAACTTGACACCGTGCACTTGCGGTATAGAATCGCTACATTCAAAAATATTGTTTAAAATAAAGGCGATCAAGTTTTTGGCGCCGTTGCCGGTGACTAGTTTTAATAATATCAAACGAGATTAGTTGACTGTAGTTTAGTCATTTGTTTTTTTTTTGTTTTTGGTTTTGTTTTGTTTGTCTTGTGAGGTACTTGGAGATGCAACATCAACAAGCATTCACAAGATTTGGCCAACAACCATTCTAGCCGTTCTATGCAGCGTGGGAGAGATTCAACGATTTGGCAAGCACGTACCGCAATAATGACTTCCCAAACTACACTCGTCTGCAATATTTTTTCAGTGGTTTGGATGCGGACACACAAGGATGGATATTCAACGGAGCTTTGGCAACTGGTAGTCCTTTGGTTGATAGAGATGAAGACAATGTATTGCACTTGTTTAATTACATGGCGAACTTCGACTACCGGTGGCATTGGAATCATTCACTGCAGGGTTGGAGCCACCAATACTCACCAAAGCCTCACGACCCTCATTTTACAGACCCACCACTTGAACATCAGGGAGAGACAAGTGACAGTTCTGCGGAAGTCAGTGCTCATTTAGAGGATACGTTACTCAGGTTTATGGCATCATGTGAGACAAAGATTGAAAGTCAGACCAACTCAATGCGTCATCTGGAGCAGCAAATGGTGAGCCTCATGGAAACCTTATCAACAAGCTGCCAAGAGAATGAGACAATACCTACTAGAGAAGAGGAGACGAATCAAGTTGGGTTTCATGACGATGATCACTCAAACAACCAAGTTTGGGGGAGTGATCCTACTACTGTGGAAAATTTAAGGGAACTTGAGCCTCTTCAAGAGATTGAGCCTACTTTAGAGACATTATCTGAGGAGTTCCCATGTGAAGATGAGTCGAGAGTGATGCTGGAAAAGGAAGAGACCTTCGAAGATTCTGACTTAAGCCCATCGATGGAGACATATTCTATGCCATATGTGGATCCGTATTTCCCATGGATGCCAACATCACCACAATATATCCTCCAAGATATGAAGCCAATTCAATAATCATTCTCCATGCCTACCATTTCATGAAGAAAGTTGTTGGAGCAACGAGCTTACACTGTTATAATCTTGCCAAGCTTGAGGGCATACTGAATGAAGACCCATCGTGGTATCATACGATACTTACTATGGGTGGCAACCACTATTTGATGGTTGCTTCTGATGGTCAAGCCGACGAATAAAAAGCAGCGCTTCTTGGGAGGCAACCCAATCGTATCCTTTTGCTATTTAGTTTTGTTTATTTTCAGTTGTTCCATTTAGTTTGTTTATCTCTCGTGTCGACTATTTTATTTGCGTTATTCTCTTGCTAGGTACTCAGCTGGAGCGATGAACCCTACAACAGTGGAGCTTTCAAAGGCCGACGTTCTTCAACCCTCATGCAAGCGTCTTGATCAGGGGAGTTTACTTTTTCCCTTTTGATTCTTTTAAAAATTGAGGACAATATTTGATTTAAGTTTGGGGGAATGGCTTGCATGTTTACTTGTTTTATCCACATGTTATGTGCTTAATTGACACTTGAATCGTCCGATTATTATGAGCTAAATTTTTTTATTTTATGAGTTCAATTAGTAAGATAAGAATAAATCATAGTAGTGGACTTTATTCAATGATGATACTAGTCTCACTTTGCTTGTCAACTTGAGTTTTGATGATAGTAAGACTTGTTTGTGAATATCTTGTTTTGAGTAGCATGTCTAAGATGAGGAATACATTGAGCACATTTGAGTCATAATCTTGTGAAGTACATTTGGAGTAGTAATAATCGTTGTGAACTTGATGAATTGTTTTTAAGCATCTTAGAGTACCTTAGAAACTATTTGATGATGACACTTTGAGGCAAAATTTTATAGTCATGAACTTGATTAGGAGATGATCTAGGCGATCTTTGGATCGTTTGAGCCTTTCAAGCTTACCATGTATTTATCAATCTATAGTATCCCATTTTGAGCCTAATTGAAAAAGAATGGTGTATGTTTAACATACTATTAGCCCCATTCAACATTTTTTTGGCAACTCATTATACCTACCTATTTGAGCTTAAATTGAAAATTTTTATCATTACCCTAAAGGGAGTATAATGAATCTCATTAGATGCACATAAATTGATATATTTTTATGAGCTTATTATTGAAAAATTGATGAATGAGAAAAGAAAAAGATAGATAAAAAGCCTTGAGAAAAAAATGACTACATAAGACCCAAAGTGGCCAAGGTTAACAAGAAAAAGAAGAGAAGCTCAATTTTGTGCTACAAATGTGAACTGTAAATGATTATACTCTCTTCTTTGTGTTACCCTATCTTTTCTTTGAAGCCAAACACCTAGGCCTAACGTTACAAGCTTAAAAAGACCTATTGATCCAAGTCTAGAGAATGACTATATTAGTGGAGAAGTGTTTGAAAACAGGACTATATGGTGCTCAAGGATAATCTTAACTTTCATTTCCTAGCATGATTTGATCTATCAAATTTGCATGAAACTTGAAAGTGGCAATAGCACACACGCACATTCTAATTTGGCGACATGTTGCTTGATCTAGGAGAAAACACAACTTGTTAAACTTTCTGATTAATTATTGTTCGTCTGCAAGTTAGATGTCTGAGCTACATTATTGACTATGAATTGGTTTATTTGAATCTTCAATATTGAACTCTACTTTGTAATTTTATTTCTTGCTCGAGACGATCAATTTTAAGTTTGGGGGAGTTGATAAGCGTGATTTTTATACTTAATTTGATATATAATTAGGGGCGTTTTAATAGTGATTTCTGAAAAATATTACGCGTTTTGGTATATATTTGTATATTTCAGGAATCCAGGTCCAAATGCATAAAAGTGGAGAAAATAAGCTATAATTAATGAAAAAGGACCAAACCGAGCACAACCGGAGATTATCGAACATGGACGAAATATTATATTATAATATATCATATTATAATATATGAGATATAGCAGATCGACGGAGCATATATTATTATAAGATTTACGTGAAGTAAGAGACTTGAGCACAAAAAGAGATGGAGCGAAGCAAAATACTTGAAGAGAATACAACGTAGATACGTAGGCAACAGGAGAGGATAAACGAGAATTTTACGTGGGAAAAATAGATAGGAGATCAGATTATAAGAGATTAAAAGAGCAGATAGGCGAGGAAGGAGAGAGGGGGGAAGAGTTACGTGCGCACGGGAATTGAACGAGAGTTGGGAGAAGAAAAAAGAGCCGTGAGCACATATCAGGACTTGAGAGAGAAGGGAGGACAACAGCAAACGATATCAGGGAAGAAGCGGACGGACCAGAAGAGGAGTTACGTGAACAAGACAGAAGAAAAGAGACGTGAGGAGTTACGAAGGTGAGTTCAGATTAAGGGCAGTAGATACAGACGAAGAGAGGGGAGATTCAGAATTGGAAAAGGAGAAAGGTGAACGAGAGTGTATCTGATACGAATCAGATTGAGAGAGGGAATCAGATTGAGAGAGATACGAACGAAAATTCTGGACGTGAAGAAGAGATTTTGGAGGTGAACAGACTTGAGCAAAAGAAACTTTCAAAGACGGGAATTGACGTAAATTCTGGACGGGAATTGAGGTGAAGAACGTTGAACAGCAACTGGAACTCACGTACAGAAAGGTGAAGGAGTTGGAGGAGATCATACACGTACAATGATACAAAGCGAGAGACGGAGCTACAGATCGACGACGCGATTCAACATCGCTAGTTTATACGTATTTCTAAACTTTGTTTGATTCTATTTAATTTATTTATGCTTTTGATGTTGAAATACATGATATTGCATTTGATATTGAATATGTTGCTAGGCTAAGATTATTATCAAGACTTAGGGGATCCTATGTTATGAACCCATGATTTAATTTTAATGTTTTGATTGATTCTTATTATCTAAGTGCATAAATTATTGTTCTTCATGCTTTTAAGGGTTTGGCCATCCTTGAATGATATTAAATTACAATTGAGATCGAGAGATAAAATTGGAATTCAATATAGTGATTTATGCCATGGATTTCAGACTGAGATCGAGAGATAAAGTCAAATACATGTGTGATAGCAATAGATTTACCAAAATCGAAGGCTAGAAGTTTTCATAGATCAACTTACAATATTAATTGTTCAATAAGGGTACGAGAGTGGCTTATTGTTACATTAGTATTAGATTTGTTATAGCCGGACCAAGGTATAGCAAGTGAATTAGGAAAACTCGTCACCTTAGATTGTTTGAACTAATTCTTAACTAATAGGCGAATTGTGGGGGATTACATAGGTGAACCGAAAGTCTTGATAATTGTCTCTATTGATTTTATTCTCATTCTCTATCGTTTGTTTGGATTTATTATTGAGTTAATTAGTTAAATTAGTTATAACCAATTTTCGTAGGCTAAATATAGTTAAACTAGTGGAGTTTGGTACTTATTTCCTAGTCCTCGTGGGATCGACAATCCGTACTTTTTATATCATTATACTAAAACTTGACACCGTGCACTTGCGGTATAGAATCACTACATTCGAAAATATTGTTTAAAATAAAAGCGATCATATGTTTAACATGCTATTGGCCCCCATTCAACATTTTTTGGCAAACTCATTATACCCACCTATATGAACCAAAATTTAAAAATTTTATCTTTACCTAAAAGAAGTATAATGAATCTCATTAGATGAACATGGATTGTTATATTTTGATGAGCTTATTGTTGAAAAAATTATGAATGAGAAAAGAAAAGAATAGAAAGAGCCTTGAGAAAAAGTATCTAAATAAGACCCAAAGTGGCCAATGCTAGAAAAGAAAAAGAAGAGAAGCTCAGTTTGTGCTAAAATATGAACATTACATGAATATACTCTCTCATTTGTGCTATCCTATCTTTTCTTTGAAGCCAACACCTAGGCCTAACATTACAAGCTTAAAAAGACCTTTTGATCCAAGTCTAGGGAGTGACTACATTAGTGGAGAAGTTGTTGAAAATATGTCTATAGGGTGTTCAACGAAATCTTAACTTTCATTGATTAGCATGATTTGATCTATGAAAATTACATGAAGCTTGAAAGTGACAATAACACAAACTCACATTCTGATTTGGAGACATGTTGCTCGATCTATGAGAAAACACGACTTATTAAACATTTTTGATTGACTCTTGTTTGTCTGTAAGTGAGATGTCTGAGCTACATGATCGACTGCGAATTGGTTCGTTTGAATTTTCAATATTGAACTTTACTTTTTGATCTTATTTCTTGCTCGATGACGATCAAATTTAAGTTTGGGGGAGTTGATAAGTTTGATTTTTACACTTATTGGGCATTTTTGTATGGATTCCTGGACTATTTTAAACCTTTTGGTATATATTTATTGATTTCAGGAATCTAGGTCCAAGTGCGTACAAGTGGAGAAAATAAGCTAAAAATGATGAAAAAAGACCAAACCGTGCGAACACGTCGGAGAAAGAACGAAATCTGAAAAAGGGGATTTGAAGACTGGCGATCGATGGGCATTTCACCGTGATTGATTGCTGCAATCCATAAAACATTGGAGATTGATCTCCATTTCACAGCAATCGATCGCGGATGTGCAAATTTTGAAAAAATAATTCTAGAATGTTTCGGACCGCGATCGATCGCCAGGAGCGAAGAAATCAAGATTTTGTTCCTTGTTGGATATTTTGTGTACAAACGTGGGAGAACTCCTCTCCCACTATAAAGGGATGAGGTGCATGAATTTTAGGGACTTTTGGCTCAGATTTACACTCTAAAACACAGCCTCCACCATACATCCATTTGAATCACCAATAGCCATTGAAGAGCAAGCCGGATTCGAAGAGACAGGGACAACTCAACGACGCAAGGAGTAAACGCCTAGCATCTTTAGTATTTCTAATACTTTGTTGTTATTTAATTTCATATCTTGAATGTTTGATTTGTTTAAACAAGTTTTTGAATTTGTATTTGATGAAGGTAGTTTACTAAATTAATTATCAAGACTAGGGGATCACGTGTATGAACCCATGATTTAAATATGAGATTTTGATTAATTCTTATAATTCTATGTGCATAATTTATTGTTTTTCATGCTTTTATGGGGTTGATCAAATTTGAATGAATTTATATATTATAACTGACTTGACCATACAATACGATATAGTAAATTAGGCCGTGGATTTCAGACTGAGATCGAGACATAAAGTCAAATATACATGTGATAGCAATAGATTTACCAAAATCGAAGGCTAGTAGTTTTCATAAAACGCCATACAATATTCAATGTTAAATAAGTGCATGACCATTGACTTGTTGCATCACAATATTAGATTTGTTATAGCTTGACAATAATATAACGAATGGATTAGGAAAACTCGTCATCTTAGAACATTTGAATTTAAATCTTAACTAATAGGCGAATTATGGGGGATCACATGAGTGAACCGAGGTCTTGATTATTGTATCTACTGATTTTATTCTTAATCTTTATCACTTGTTTGGTTAAATATTGAGTTATAGTTAAATTAGTATAATATTCATCATTAATCATTGTAGGTTAAATATAGTTAAACTACTTGAGTTTTGTACTTATTTTCTAGTCCATGTACGTTCGACAACATTTTCTTAAATCTACTATACTAAAACTTGACACCGTGCACTTGCATTATAATCGCTACACGGATAATTTTGTGTTTAAATAAATAGCGATCAACAATCTATACTAATACTTGAAGCGTGGACTTGTGGTTAAATCACACACATATCGTACTCCACTGGTATTGCATTGTTAAATAAAGTGTGATCATTTGTCAAGGGACTTCTGTGTAAATTTAAAAAAAAACTTGATTAAAGGCATTGGGTGAGAATTCACATTATCATTCTTACACCAAACTCTTCCTCCACCTCCATTTCACTCCCAAAATTACCCAAGTAAGGAGAAATTATTATAGTTTGATTTCAAGCTCAAGTTTTCTTCAAAATTGTAGTGGTTAACTGATAAGTGTATTTTATACACTTATATTTCTTCTTATTTTGCATGGTTTAGTGTTAGTTTTCGATCAGAATTACGCTTTTGGTTTTGTTCTGTGTTGTTTTGCAGGAATCCAGGTAATTACATGTTTTGTGGACTACAAGGGTGCAAATGACGGAAAGAACGGATGAATTGAAGCCAAAAATCTACACTTTCAATCATGGCAACAGGCGTAACTACGCCTACTTTGAGGCGTAACTACGCCTAGCCCACGGCATTTGAGCCTTTGAAGGATTTCAACAGGCGTAAAGACGCCTCATACAGGCGTAACTACGCCTAACCCACGGCTTTTGAGAATTTTTAGTGGCGTAACTACGCCACTTTGGAGGCGTCATTACGCCTATCACGCGGGAAGCCAGATTTTTTGACACATCGACAGGCGTAACTACGCAACTTCGGAGGCGTCATTACGCCTGATGAATTTTGGAAATTTTGGACTGCTTTCCTTATTTGATGCACGGGACTTTTAAAGGTTTTAGAAGAGGATTTTGGGGATTCATTCAGACTTAGACATATTTTTGGAGAGAAGGAGGCTAGGGTTGAAGAACGGAGAAAAATAACGACGACGGCTCGGAGCAAAAAGTAGAGAATTCATCACGAGACGACGGCGTTCATCGGAGATCGAAGAATAGCGTCCAATTTGTTTTGTATCTCTAAACTTTTAGCAATTTTTATGGGTTATTTAAACATGTCTATGTGTTTAAATACTTCTAGCATGAGCTAATTTTATTTTCTAGGAGACGATGTAGCTTGTTTTGAAACTACGCTTATTATGAAGTGATTGAAGTTTATTTGGATTTCCGTATGGTTTATTTATGTTTTCCTGTTTTTAATGCTTTTAATCTACTGGCCATGGATTGAATGATTCTATATTCGTGATCTATCACTCGGGAGAGGGGGTTGTGAATAGGAAAGAAGGAATTCGTATCGTGGTAGTTATATTGTTCAGAAGGCCTATAACTCCATAGAAATCGTCAAAGGAATTACTGCGCTTTTACAATTGTTTGATAATTCATCTTAGATAGGGATATCAAGATTGATGTTAGATAATTACTTCTGCTTAACACTCGGGAGAGGGAGTAGAAACAAATAAGAATTCTCGGCTAGTAAACTAGGAAATCCATAAAATGGAAATCAAGGAATGATAAGTGTAGTGGATGAACAAGTGAAATCGTACTCCTAGATTCGTCTCAACTGATTTCTTTTCAACTCAGTATTTGATCATCGTTAGTTAATTAATTTCTATTATTCGCATAACACTAAACTATTCGATTCTCTAAATAAAGCAAAGATTATTTTAATTTAGTACTTAGATTCAACTATTTAATCAATCTCTGTGGGTTCTACATCTTTTTATACTAAAACTTGACTACCGTGCGCTTGGGGTAAGGGATTTTTCGCAACAAGATTTTGGCACCGTTGTCGGGGATTGATTTATTTAGTACAATCTGATATTGTACCAATTAATCTTGGTTTTAATTTAGAGCTTTTATTCCTTTTATTTTGGAGTGATTTTTGTCTGTCTGAATTTTTTGCAGTGCATGCGAAAGTACACTACTCCTGAATCGTTGCTGTTTGATCCTGAGATCGAGAGAACTGCAAGAAGACTGAGAAAAACGAGAAGGGAGGAATTGATAGAAATGGCTGCAAATAGAGACAACAACGAACCACCTCCACAACTTGTTGAACCTCAAAGGGCGATCAGAGATTATTTTAAACCATTGGTCAACAACAATTACTCTGGGATAGCTCGCCAGACTATCAATGCCAACAACTTTGAACTTAAGCCGGCATTGATAAGTATGGTGCAACAGAATCAGTTTGGTGGGTCCCCTGTTGAAGACCCCAACTTGCATTTGAGGATATTTTTGGAGATAGCTGATACTGTGAAGATGAATGGTGTTCCAGAAGATACTGTGAGACTGCGATTGTTCCCTTTCTCTCTTAGGGACCATGCAAGGAGTTGTCAACAATCTCTTCCATATACTGGTATTAGCACATGGGCGGAAATGGCATCGAAATTTCTCTCGAAGTTTTTCCCACCAACTAAGTCAGCTCAACTGAGAACTGAAATCAGTACGTTCAGACAAATTGATTCTGAACAATTATACGAGGCATGGGATCGATTCAAGGATTTATTGAGGAGGTGCCCACAACATAACTATGAAAGCTGGGTGCAGATTCAGTTATTTTACAATGGGTTGAATGGACCAACTATGATCATTGTGGATGCTGCAGCAGGAGGAACACAATTTTCTAAGACTGCAGATGCTGCCTTTGAATTACTTGAGGAGATGTCGGCCAACAGCTTCCAGTGGCCCAGTGAGCGAGCCATGGCAAGGAAACCCATAGGTATGTATGAGGTTGATCATTTTAGTACTCTTACTGCACAACTGTCTGCACTAACCACGCAGGTAGCAGCTCTGACCAAGCAAGGAGCACAACCTACTATTGAATCGGCCGCCACTGCAGCTGGAATGGAGTTGTCAAGGGAAGCAGATCAAGAGCACGTTCAGTTCATAAACAATCGGTATCCCAACAACAATAATAACTACCGAAGCAATCCGTATCAACAAGGGTTCCGCAACAATGATAGACTCTCATATGCCAACAACAATAGTGCTCTGAATCCACCACCTGGATATGCTCCACAAAAGAATGAAGGTAAACCTTCACTTGAAGATTTGGTGAGTACTTTTGTTCAAAGCTCGACATTGAGGCTTGAGAAGAATGAGTCGAGGCTTGATACGATTGAGGGTCACATGAACAACATGGGTGCTACAATGAAGTCTCTTGAGGTGCAAATTGGGCAGCTTGCTAATGCCATGAACAACCAACAAAGAGGATCATTTCCTAGCAACACCGAAGTGAACCCAAGGGAGCAGTGCAAGGCCGTGTCATTGAGAAGTGGTAAGGAACTTGGGGATGTAGAACCAGCACATGTTGATGAGCCATCTGTTGAGGAGACTCAGATTCAGGTTGAGACCCCTAAGGAAGTTGAAAAGGAGAAGCAAGCCACACTATCGGAAAAGATTCCTATGTACAAGCCTACACTTTCATATCCTCAACGTTTCTGGAAAAAAGGCTATAGATGACCAGTTTGCCAAATTCTTGGAGATTTTCAAGAAAATCCACATAAATATTCCTTTCGCCGAGGCGTTGCAACAATGCCTAATTATACAAAGTTTATGAAGGATATAATGGCACGAAAGAGGAAGCTTGAGGAATTTGAAACCGTGAATCTCACAGAAGAATGTAGTGCAATCCTCCAAAAGAAGCTACCACAAAAATTGAAAGATCCAGGGAGTTTTACTATTCCTTGTATTATTGGTAGTTCTACATTTAATAGGGCGTTATGTGATTTAGGTGTAAGTATTAATTTAATGCCTTTATATGTTTTCAGGAGTTTAGGGCTTGGTGAAGTAAAGCCTACTACAATCACATTGCAATTGGCGGATAGGTCTCTCACATATCCTAGAGGGATAATTGAAGATGTGCTTGTGAAGGTGGACAAATTTATTTTCCCTGCAGATTTTGTGGTTCTAGACATGGAGGAAGATGGAGATGTTCCATTAATTTTGGGGAGACCATTCTTAGCAACAGGCAGGGCACTTATCGATGTCCAAAGAGGAGATTTATCCTTGAGAGTTGGAGGAGAAGAAGTCATGTTCAATATTTACAAGGCTCTCAAGGGACCTGACGAGGTAAGTACTTGCAAGTTTTTGGATGTTATTGACTCATGTGTGCATAACTTTGAAGTAGGAGCAATACCGGAGGATCCATTGGAGAATTGCATGGTCAACTCTATTATGAAAGTGGATGCAACTGAACCTGATATTGCTGAGCAAGTGGAAGCACTTAAGAGCTTGCCTAAGGAGAACAACACTACTGGAAAAGAGGAAGATGTACGAGATACATCAGTCAAAGAAGATACGAAGGCGAGCTCGGAACTGAAAGAACTATCGGCCCACCTTACTTATGCCTTCTTGGGTGAGAATTCGACATACCCGGTAATTATATCTTCATCTCTTTGTTCTTTAGAGAAGGATAAATTATTACGTGTATTGAGGACATATAAATCTGCTTTGGGTTGGTCGATTTCTGATATCAAGGGGATAAGCCCGTCTTTGTGCATGCATAAAATACTTATGGAGGATTCATTCGTTCCCTCCATTGATCATCAAAGGCGGTTAAATCCAGCAATGAAGGAGGTAGTAAAAGCAGAAGTGCTTAAATTGTTAAATGCTGGGATTATTTATGCTATTTCAGATAGTGCATGGGTTTCCCCAGTACAGGTTGTGCCAAAGAAAGGAGGGATGACAGTGGTAAGAAATGAAAATAATGAGTTGATCTCAACTCGAACTGTGACGGGGTGGCGAGTTTGCATTGACTATAGGAAACTCAACAAGGCCACAAGGAAGGACCACTTCCCTCTTCCATTTATTGATCAGATGCTCGACAGGTTAGCCGGTTATTGTTATTATTGTTTCTTAGATGGCTATTCAGGATACAATCAAATTGCCATAGACCCCGAGGATCAAGAGAAGATAACGTTTACCTGTCCATATGGCACCTTTGCGTTTAGAAGAATGCCTTTTGGTTTATGCAACACACCTGCTACCTTTCAACGGTGCATGATGGCGATATTTTCAGATATGGTGGAGGAGATCCTTGAAGTCTTCATGGACGACTTTTCGGTATTTGGTTCCTCTTTTGACCATTGTTTGCATAACCTATCTCTTGTGTTACAGTGCTGCCAAGAAAAGAACCTCGTGTTAAATTGGGAGAAATGTCACTTTATGGTGCAAGAGGGTATTGTCCTTGGCCATAAGGTGTCATCTCAAGGACTTGAAGTGGATAGAGCAAAAGTGGTTGCAATTGAGAAGCTTCCACCTCCGAAAAATGAGAAGGCTATTAGGAGCTTCCTTGGACATGCCGGGTTTTATCACCTTTTTATTAAAGATTTTTCTAAAATAGCTAAGCCCTTGTGTAATTTGTTAGAAAAAGACTCACCTTTTGTCTTTGATGATTTGTGTTTGCAGGCATTTAACAGGCTAAAGAAAGCACTTATATCCGCACCGATTATCATAGTGTCGGATTGGAAGGAGCCATTTGTTTTAATGTGTGATGCCAGCGACTATGCTGTGGGAGCAGTTTTGGGGCAAAAGATAGACAAGATTTTTAGGGCGATCTACTATGCAAGTAGAACTCTTGATGGAGCCCAACATAATTACACGACCACCGAGAAAGAGATGCTAGCTGTGGTGTTTGCATTCGACAAGTTTAGAGCATATCTGATCGGGACAAAGATCATAGTTTACACAGATCATGCAGCGATTCGTTATCTTTTTGCCAAGAAGGATGCGAAACCCCGGTTGATTCGATGGATCTTGTTGCTACAAGAGTTTGATTTCGAGATCTTGGATAAAAAGGGCAGTGAAAATCAAGTAGCAGATCTGTGACATCCCCGAAATGATTAATTGCATTTGGGCATTAATTGTGCTTATATGATTAATTATGTGGTAATTAATTATGCATTGGTTTGATTTATCATATGGAAATGCATGGTCATGTGGATAGGGTGACACAGGGGGGGGGGGGTGCATTTCGGGGTGCATGTTGTGCATGCTTGGAAATTGTTGGAAGTATGGTTGGAAACATGATTTATTTGCCTTGGTGAGCAATTAATTAGAAATCATGTGTTTAATTGATATTTGGTGCATTTGGATTAATGCTTTTAAAAATATCATGTTGGGGTGTTTTATACACCATGATTTATGGTTTGCATTTTAATTAAACTCAACACTTTTATACCCCACCTCATCCACTCATTCTTACTTTTCACTTTACCAAACAAACACCCAAACCCTTCCTTTTCTCCTCATTTTCGTTTTTGAGCTTAAGGGTGAAGAGAAGTTCTTGCAAAACCTTGATTTGTGGAGTTTGTTGGGTGATTTGAGATCCCCAAGAGGTATGGGTACCTCATGGTTATTTTTGTAAGGTTTTGTTTAAGTTTGATATGGTTTGAAGGATTTTAAAATGGGTTTATGTTGGGTTGTTGTGGTTTTGGTTTAATTTTGGGTGGATGGTAAATATATGAGTTAATGTAGATGTTTATTGATAGTTTTGAGTGGTTTTGTATGGTTGGTGTTGGATTATTTGAGTTTGTTTGTGTTGGGGTTGAAGATGGGTGAATAGTGCCCGAAAATCGGATGCCCAGGGCTCGGCGATCGATCGGTGCCTTCCGCGATCGATCGCGAGCAGCAATGCTGGAGACAGTGCACTTCAGCGATCGATCGCGAGTTTGGCGCGATCGATCGGCGAGGCCGCGATCGATCGGCGCAAACTCAGCGATCGATCGCGGATTGGCAAATTTTGTTGCTCGAGACAGTGAGGTCTCGCGATCGATCGGGGCTTTATGGCGATCGATCGCGAGACACCAAAAATGGTGTTTTTGGTTGTTTTTGTGGGATTTTTGGTATTGGACTATTATTGGGTTCTAATATTGATATTTGTGAATGTGTAGAACCATCCCAGGTGGCAACACAGCCAAGGCATTGAAGTCCTACCATATCCTACATTTTGGAAAGGTACGTAGAGGACGTACGAGCACCCCAACGGTACATGTATCTTATATACTTATTGTTATGCATTGTGGATGCAAGTATATATGTGGTATTGCATTGTGGATGCAAATACATGTTATGCATGATGTTTATAGATGCATATGATTATTGGTGCACATCCCATGAGTCGTGGTCATCCCTTGATGATTTTAATGCTTGCCGCTATTTGGTTTGGTTCCGCTAAATGTGAAGCGAGGGGTGGGAGCGCCGCATGTCACATTTGAGCGTGGTTATCATATAGGGCGAGGAAAGGGTATTTGCCGCTCAATGAGAGGCGAGGGGTGGGAGTTCCGCAGTCGATTGAAGCGAGGTTATCCTATGCCGCCTATATGTAGATAAGCGAGGGGCATTAAAATACATTGTGATGGACAGACTAGGGATTGGTGATCATTATTTGGTATTGGTGAACTGGTATATGTCATGACATGTTTAGACCATTAAAAATAATCTATTGATTATACTCATGAGTTATGGTACAGGGACAACCAAACGGGAAGCGTTTGAAATGCATGGGGAAAACAGGAAGTGTTTTATTATGATTATGCATTTACGCTTTATCTTCATATTGTGTTGAATATGAATGATTATTATTGCTCATGTTTGGGGGTTGTCCTTGTAGGTACACGTTTGGCATGATAGAAGGGCTAGACGGGTTGAGACAGTGAGCTTGAGGATGCTTTTGTGAATTGAAGGACAGTATTGTTTTGCCTAGTGTCTACTCTAGGAGTAGTGTAAAACTAGTTGATAACATTCATTTGATGGGGAATGTAATTAATCAATTTTTGGTAGTCCTTATTTTTGGCATGTAATGCTTAAGCTCATAAACTCAACACGTTATTTCTCACTCTGATCATTTATATTAGCTCTATTATGCCTTGATTCCGCACTTAAGGATTAGGGTCCTTACATTAGTGGTATCAGAGCAGTGGTTAGAGAACCCGGGAACGAGTGAAGGGTAGCCTTAGCATGATTGGCTAGGTGCTTACATTTGAAGCATGTTTATGCATGTGGTGCATATTAATGTATATCCTGTTATACTAACGTGCTTATTCTCATTCCTGTTATCTAACGGCATAACATAGATATTATTTTGGAATTGTTGTTAACATTTGTGTTACAGCATGACTGCTAATGAGGAGGTTGGAGATGTTGGTAGTGTGAACGCAAGCGTTGGACAAGTGAACCCTCTACCTCCACCGGCTGTAGGCATGGAACCAGTGGTTCAGTTATTACTACCGGGTGAGATCAGTCTGACGCAATTTCTGTCTTACCATCCGCCCCGGTTTGAGGGGACAGAGTCCGGAGAAGAGGCTGAAGAGTGGTTGGAAAGACTTGAACAGATCTTCGTATCGGCTCCTTGTGCTGTTACAGCTTGGCTGAGGCTGGCGGAGTTTCAATTAGCCAAGAAACCTCTGATGTGGTGGAGGAGCATGGTGATGGAGCTAAGAGCACTGGGTGCTGTGATTGATTGACACTCTTCAGGACTAGGTTTCTGAACCGGTATTTCTCCGCAGCAGCGAGACAGACAAAGGAGGATGAATTTACAAGTTTGAAGCAGGGGAACATGACAGTGGCAGACTATGCCACACGGTACTCTTCATTGCTGAGGTACGTTCCCCACATTGCCACCAGTGGGCACGCTAAGATGAGGAACTTTATGAAAGGGTTGCGACCGGAGCTCTATGACCGGGTTATCACCAATAACCCAACTTCTTTTGATGATGCTCTCACAAGGGCGGAGCTTGCCGAGCTTGGGGTGGGAGCTTATCCTAGTGCTATGCCACCACCGGTACCGCAACAGAGGCAGACTAGTGACAGCTTGAGGCCTCGGGGAGAGCCATTTAAACCCCGTGGTGCCTCTTCATCTTCACGGTATGGTGGAAAGAAATACTTTGGTCAGAAACAGGATGGCAAGAAGGGCAATTGGTCCGCCAACCGAGGATCCACGCAAGGGGATAGGCCGGGAGAGCCGAGGTGCAACAATTGTGGAGGGCCACATTCTTCAAACAAGTGTCCTGCCTGTTATATCTGTGGCAAGATGGGCCACATCGCTCGGTATTGCCCCACTCGGGGAGGACAGTCAGAGTATCAGGGCAACAGGCCGAGGTTTGAGGATAGGACAGTGCAGCAGAGGCAGCAGTTTGGGCCTCGACCATCGGGAGGTCAGACAGTAGGACCGCCCCAGGGGCAGGTGTATGCACTGACCAGGGAGCAGGCCCAGGCAGCCCCAGAGGAGGTGATCGCCGGTACGTGTCATTTATTTACGTACCCTGCTTTTATTTTGATCGATACAGGTGCCTCCCACTCTTTTGTATCAGTGGGTTTTGTGGAAAGACACCATATGCGCACGTCTTCTCTACCCACGCCTCTCCTTGTCTCGACACCCACTGGAAGAAATGTCGTTGCTGATCAGTTCATGGCAGACTGCCTCATTTATTTTGAGGGCAACGAATTGAGATCAGACTTGATTGTGTTGGGCATGTCAGACTTCGACTGCATCCTGGGGATTGATATTCTGAACAGATACCAGGCAGTGGTAGATTGCCGGCAGAGGACAGTGAAGTTCAGACCTGAGTTGGGCAGTCAGTGGACCTTCTATGGCAACGGTTCTCGTGCGAAGATTCCGTTGATTTCAGCGATCAAGATGACTCAGTTGTTAGAACGTGGCCACACGGGTTATCTCATCTATGCCGTGGACACGTCTGGGAAGAATAAAGAACTAAGAGTTGAGGATGTGCCAGTGGTAGCAGAGTTTACTGATGTATTCCCAGAAGAGATCCCAGGATTCCCACCGGCTAGGGAAGTTGAGTTTGGGATCGAGCTGTTGCCAGGGACATCCGCTATCTCTCGTGCACCTTATAGGATGGCACCGGCTGAGTTGAGAGAGTTGAAAGAACAGTTGCAAGATCTCCTTGACAAGGGATATATACGCCCGAGCGTGTCGCCGTGGGGCGCACCAGTTCTCTTTGTGAAGAAGAAGGACGGCTCGATGCGGTTATGCATCGATTACCGGCAACTGAATAAGGCTACAGTGAAGAACAAGTATCCTCTTCCAAGGATCGATGATCTGTTTGATCAGTTGCAAGGTACCAGGGTGTATAGCAAGATTGATTTGAGATCCGGATATCATCAGATTCGAGTCAGAGAGGAAGATGTGCAGAAGACAGCATTTCGGACCCGATATGGACATTATGAGTTCCTAGTGATGCCGTTCGGCGTGACGAATGCTCCAGCAATCTTTATGAGTCTGATGAACAGAGTGTTTCAGCCGTATATTGATCAGTTCATCATTGTGTTTATTGACGACATTCTCATCTACTCCCGGAGCGAGGAAGAGCATGTGAAACACTTGAGGACAGTGCTTCACATTCTCAGAGAGCATCAGTTGTATGCCAAGCTCAGTAAGTGTGAATTTTGGCTGAGCAGTGTAGTGTTTCTGGGGCATGTCATATCGAGCAGCGGGATATCTGTAGATCCCAAGAAGATTGAGGCTGTGATGGAGTGGGCTGCCCCCACTTCTGTGCCTGAGATTCGGAGCTTCCTTGGTTTGGCCGGATATTATCGACGCTTCGTCGAGGGCTTTTCGAAGATTGCCAAGCCGCTGACTCAGTTGACCCAGAAGGGTGTACCTTTCTTTTGATCAGAAGCTTGTGAGGAGAGCTTCCAGGAGTTAAAGCACCGATTGACGACGGCGCCAGTGTTAGTGATCCCTACGGAGAACTCCAGATTTGTTTTGTATACTGACGCATCGCTTCAGGTCCTTGGGTGTGTTCTGATGCAAGATAAGCATGTGGTAGCTTATGCATCGAGGCAGTTGAAGCCGCATGAGACCAGATATCCAGTTCATGACTTGGAATTGGCGGCTATCATCTTCGCCCTGAAGATTTGGAGGCATTATTTGTATGGTACGTCGTTTACCATATACACGGATCACAAGAGCCTCAAGTTTTTATTCACTCAGGCAGAGCTGAACATGAGGCAGAGGAGATGGATGGACCTACTCAAGGACTATGATTGCGAGATAGAGTACCATCCCGGGAAAGCCAATTTGACAGCAGACGCTTTGAGCCGGAAAGTGAGGAGTTCTGCTGAGGATGTCATTCATTTGTCGGCTATGATGACCTCTTATTGCCATCTGGGCTATGATTTTGACATAGATGCATCGCCTGTGTATGTATCGACTTTGCTAGCTGAG
This sequence comes from Haberlea rhodopensis, assembly GCA_907163345.1. Classification (NCBI taxonomy): domain Eukaryota; kingdom Viridiplantae; phylum Streptophyta; class Magnoliopsida; order Lamiales; family Gesneriaceae; genus Haberlea; species Haberlea rhodopensis. The sequence continues at coordinate 719,151 of CAJQUN010000054.1, read as the reverse complement.
CCAGATATCTATGAGAACATCAGGAGAGCTCAGAGGTCAGATGATGAGGTTCAGAGGTGGTTATCTTTAGTACATCTTGGTCAGCCAACGAAGTTCAGGGTGGCAGATGACGGATCCTTGAGATTGGGTGACCGTTGGGTGGTTCCGAGTACGCCGGAGTTGCGTAAAGGAATCTTGGAGCGAGCTCACAGTAGCAGACTTAGCATCCACCCAGGCGGGAAGAAGATGTACAGAGATCTGCGTGGTAAGTTTTGGTGGAAAAAGGATGAAATCTGATGTCGTCGCTTTTGTGAAGATGTGTTTGATCTGCCAGCAGGTTAAGGCAGAGAGACAGAGACCTGGCGGCGAGTTGAGAAGCTTGGAGATACCGAAGTGGAAGTGGGAGCACATTTCCATGGACTTCGTGACTCATTTGCCGAGGAGTGCTTCAGGCTTCGATGCTATTTGGGTGATTGTGGACAGATTGACTAAGGTAGCCCACTTTATCCCCTATAGCATGACTTTCACCTTTTTGAGGATGGCGCAGTTGTATATTAGAGATGTGGTGAGATTGCATGGGATCCCCGTTTCCATAGTGTCAGATCGAGATCCGCGATTCACATCTCATTTCTGGGAAGGTCTTCAGTCAGCCTTGGGAACTGAAGTCAGATTGAGCACTGCTTATCATCCTCAGACAGACGGCCAGACCGAGCGTACAATTCAGACGCTCGAGGACATGCTGAGAGCTTGTGTTTTGGAGTTCGATACCTCTTGGCAGGATTCAGTGCCTTTGGTAGAGTTTTCTTATAACAATAGCTACCAGGCGAGTATTCAGATGGCTCCGTTTGAAGCTCTTTATGGCAGATGGTGTAGATCACCCTTGTGTTGGGATGATTTGGACCGCAAATCGGTCGGAGGACCGGAATTGATTCGGGAGATGGAAGAAAAGATAAAGACGATAAGGCAGAAAATGAAAACGGCCCAGGACAGACAGTCAGCGTATGCAAATAAACGGCGGAGACCGTTGGAATTTCAGTTGGGAGATAAGGTCTTTTTGAAGATCTCGCCTTTCAGAGGCGTTGTGCGATTTGGGATGCGCGGGAAACTGTCTCCGAGGTATGTTGGACCGTACGAGATTTTGCAGCGCATTGGCACCTTAGCTTACCGAGTGGCTTTGCCGCCTCCTTTATCTGGTATACATGATGTGTTTCATGTGTCTATGCTGCGGAAGTATGAGCCGGATCCGTCTCATGTGTTACAGCCTTCCGAAGTTCAGTTAGAGTCCGATGTGTCTTATGTGGAACGGCCTGTCAGAATTCTGGATCGAGCAGACCGTAGACTTCGGAACAAAGTGATACCTATGATCAAGGTTCAGTGGGATCGCAGGGGTGTCGAGGAGGCTACGTGGGAGACGGAGCGGCATATGGTGCAGCACTACCCGGAACTATTCTCTGGTATGTGTTTATGTTTAGTTTCCTTTTTGGGGTAAGTGCACGTGATTTCGAGGACGAAATCTTGTAAGTAGGGGAGTATTGTGACATCCCCGAAATGATTAATTGCATTTGGGCATTAATTGTGCTTATATGATTAATTATGTGGTAATTAATTATGCATTGGTTTGATTTATCGTATGGAAATGCATGGTCATGTGGATAGGGTGACCCGGGGGGGGGGGGGGGGGTGCATTTCGGGGTGCATGTTGTGCATGCTTGGAAATTGTTGGAAGTATGGTTGGAAACATGATTTATTTGCCTTGGTTAGCAATTAATTAGAAATCATGTGTTTAATTGATATTTGGTGCATTTGAATTAATGCTTTTAAAAATATCATGTTGGGGTGTTTTATACACCATGATTTATGGTTTGCATTTTAATTAAACTCAACACTTTTATACCCCACCTCATCCACTCATTCTTACTTTTCACTTTACCAAACAAACACCCAAACCCTTCCTTTTCTCCTCATTTTCGTTTTTGAGCTTAAGGGTGAAGAGAAGTTCTTGCAAAACCTTGATTTGTGGAGTTTGTTGGGTGATTTGAGATCCCCAAGAGGTATGGGTACCTCATGGTTATTTTTGTAAGGTTTTGTTTAAGTTTGATATGGTTTGAAGGATTTTAAAATGGGTTTATGTTGGGTTGTTGTGGTTTTGGTATTATTTTGGGTGGATGGTAAATATATGAGTTAATGTAGATGTTTATTGATGGTTTTGAGTGGTTTTGTATGGTTGGTGTTGGATTATTTGAGTTTGTTTGTGTTGGGGTTGAAGATGGGTGAATAGTGCCCGAAAATCGGATGCCCAGGGCTCGGCGATCGATCGGTGCCTTCCGCGATCGATCGCGAGCAGCAATGCTGGAGACAGTGCACTTCAGCGATCGATCGCGAGTTTGGCGCGATCGATCGGCGAGGCCGCGATCGATCGGCGCAAACTCAGCGATCGATCGCGGATTGGCAAATTTTGTTGCTCGAGACAGTGAGGTCTCGCGATCGATCGGGGCTTTATGGCGATCGATCGCGAGACACCAAAAATGGTGTTTTTGGTTGTTTTTGTGGGATTTTTGGTATTGGACTATTATTGGGTTCTAATATTGATATTTGTGAATGTGTAGAACCATCCCAGGTGGCAACACAGCCAAGGCATTGAAGTCCTACCATATCCTACATTTTGGAAAGGTACGTAGAGGACGTACGGGCACCCCAACGGTACATGTATCTTATATACTTATTGTTATGCATTGTGGATGCAAGTATATATGTGGTATTGCATTGTGGATGCAAATACATGTTATGCATGATGTTTATAGATGCATATGATTATTGGTGCACATCCCATGAGTCGTGGTCATCCCTTGATGATTTTAATGCTTGCCGCTATTTGGTTTGGTTCCGCTAAATGTGAAGCGAGGGGTGGGAGCGCCGCATGTCACATTTGAGCGTGGTTATCATATAGGGCGAGGAAAGGGTATTTGCCGCTCAATGAGAGGCGAGGGGTGGGAGTCCCGCAGTCCATTGAAGCGAGGTTATCCTATGCCGCCTATATGTAAATAAGCGAGGGGCATTAAAATACATTGTGATGGACAGACTAGGGATTGGTGATCAGTATTTGGTATTGATGAACTGGTATATGTCATGACATGTTTAGACCATTAAAAATAATCTATTGATTATACTCATGAGTTATGGTACAGGGACAACCAAACGGGAAGCGTTTGAAATGCATGGGGAAAACAGGAAGTGTTTTATTATGATTATGCATTTACGCTTTATCTTCATATTGTGTTGAATATGAATGATTATTATTGCTCATGTTTGGGGGTTGTCCTTGTAGGTACACGTTTGGCATGATAGAAGGGCTAGACGGGTTGAGACAGTGAGCTTGAGGATGCTTTTGTGAATTGAAGGACAGTATTGTTTTGCCTAGTGTCTACTCTAGGAGTAGTGTAAAACTAGTTGATAACATTCATTTGATGGGGAATGTAATTAATCAATTTTTGGTAGTCCTTATTTTTGGCATGTAATGCTTAAGCTCATAAACTCAACACGTTATTTCTCACTCTGATCATTTATATTAGCTCTATTATGCCTTGATTCTGCACTTAAGGATTAGGGTCCTTACAAGATCACTTATCTCGTTTGGAGTTGGAGGATCAAATGGATCATGGAGTCATACAAGAGAACTTTCCTGATGAACATCTCTTTGAGGTATGTACTAAAACCCCGTGGTTTGCTGATTTTGCTAATTATTTGTCGTGTGGTATATGGCCTCAAGACCTCACTTATCAGCAAAGGAAGAAGTTCTTTCATGATGTGAAGAATTATTACTGGGATGAACCGTATGTATTCAGACGCTGTGCAGACCAAATTGTCAGGAGATGCGTAACTGAGGAGGAATCAAGAGAGATTCTTGAAAAGTGTCACTCCAGACCTTATGGAGGACATTTTGGAGCAGCAAGGACATCAACAAAAGTGCTTCAATCGGGTTTCTATTGGCCAGAGCTACATCGAGACAGTTATACTTTGGTGAAGACGTGTGATCGTTGTCAGCGCATTGGTAATATTTCTAAACGCCATGAGATGCCGTTGACAAATATCTTGGAATTAGAAATCTTCGATGTATGGGGTATTGATTTCATGGGCCCCTTTCCACCATCTTGTGGGCAGTCATATATTTTCCTAGCAGTGGACTATGTTTCTAAGTGGGTTGAAGCGATTGCCACATCGACTAATGACGCTCATGTCGTGGTCAAGTTTGTGCAAAAGAACATATTTACACGGTTTGGTACTCCGAGATCGATTGTAAGTGATGAAGGGGCCCACTTCTGTAACAAGATCTTCAGAGCTTTGATGACGAAATACACTGTGAGGCATAAGATTGCATTGGCTTATCATCCAAAGACTAATGGCCAAGCCGAAATTTCTAACCGAGAAATTAAGCTAATTCTTGAAAAGACGGTCAGTATTAACCGAAAGGATTGGGCTCTGAAATTGGATGATGCATTATGGGCATACCACACTGCATTCAAAACTCCCATAGGGATGTCCCCATATCGTCTAGTCTTTGGGAAAGCATGCCATTTACCGGTAGAGTTGGAACATCGGGCTTTCTGGGCCATAAAGAAGTTGAACTTTGATTTGAAAGCTGCTGGTGAGCAACGGTTGCTACAGCTCACTGAGATGGATGAGTTTCGTAATGAAGCGTACGAAAATGCTAAGATTTACAAGGAGCGAACGAAGAATTGGCATGACAAGCAAATCGTGAGAAGAGAGTTTATTCCTGGTCAGAAAGTGCTGCTATATAACTCTCGTCTCCGACTATTTCCAGGAAAGTTGAAGTCACGATGATCTGGGCCGTTCACTATTGAGAAAGTGACCCCATATGGAGCAATTGAACTGAAATGCGATGACGGTCACACATTTCAAGCAAATGGGCAGCGTTTGAAGCATTATTTTGGGGAAGAAGTAAGAGACGTGGACGAGGTTCACCTGAGCGAGCCTAAGTGAAGGGATGGAAAACAGTCGGGCTGAGGACTATAAACTAAGCGCTTTTCGGGAGGCAACCCGAATCCTGTATCCTTATTTTAATTTTATTTTATTTAAATAAAATTAAAAAAAAATGGCGTATTTACGCCTTTCAAGGTGTAAATACGCCTGAAAAATATTTTGCAATTTTGAGATGTCGTAGGACAGGCGTAACTGCGCCTTTTTGTGGCGTAATTACGCCTGTCAAATTTTCAGAAATTATTAAAATGCCGTAGCGTAGGCGTAACTACGCCTGTTTTTGGCGTAGTTACGCCTACCATTTTTTTTAAATTTTTTTTTTTTCAAAGCCGTAGGCGAGGCGGAAAGTTTCCTCATCGAGCGTTTCCACAGCCGCCGACTTTCCAGCCAACACCTTTTCCACAACCGCCCCCCGACGATATGGATGACGATGACCACTGACGGTCATCGCTTAGGTATGTGCATCGTTCTATCTATTCCTTCATGTGTATGCATTGAGGACAATGCACATTTCTAAGTTTAGGGGGGGTACTTTGAACTGTTCAAACTACTTGGATTTCTGTTGCTTTTGGTTGTTTGTTTTCCTTATTTTGTTTGGTTTGTCTTGATTTAGAGTCAGTTGAGTTTTGAGTGTCATAAGTTGTATTACGAGTCAGTTGAGGCCAATGATGAAAAATTGAGTTGACTTGTGGAAAATTTTAAAATTTTCATGTTTTCATGTTGCTCTTGAGTTCTCACATATTCTTGCACTAGAGACCATGACCATTTGATTAATCAATGATGATTTGAACTAACACAAAAATGATATAGGCAATTCTTGATCATTTGGGCCTTGATTCTTTCATAGAAAATTGCCATAGTAGTCCATTTGAGCTTAAATGTAAAAGAATGAGGATTGAATTGTTGCAATATATTTTATAATCTCATTCAAATTTGCTTCTTATATCACCTTGGTTTTGAGATACCATTTGAGCACATTGGTCAAATCATATAAGTTATTTGTGAATTGAGAGTAGTCTAGAACTTGCTTTAGTACCATTTGAGGCGAAATACGGATGTTATGTGGCTTAGGAATGATGTAGGCATTTTTTTTGATTCGTTTGAGCCTTTGAAGCCACCAAATACATCATTTTTATCCCTAGCTACCCTTTTGAGCTTGTTGAAAATCGAATGGCGTGTGCTTAGGCACATAATAACCTCCATTCGCATCATTTCAAAATCCCACATCTAACCACCTTGTTGAAAGCTTATACACTATTTCCTACCCTCAAGTGAGTAAGACCCATATTGCACTTTAAAATTTCAAATATCCCCCCATGTTCCTAATTGAAAAATAGAAGGGGGATAATAATGAAAAAAGGGCATGGATGCATAAAAAAAAAAAAAAAATTTTGTTGAAGAAGTGAAGAAAATATGTGATGGAAAGAATGAGAAAATAATGAGGTGAATGATGAGGCGGATGAGAAAGGAGGGTGAATTGAAAAGAAAAAATAAAAAAAATGTGATGAATCATCAATAGAAGGAATCGAAATTGAGATGAGAGTGCGCAACATGGTTAATATGACTTACTCTCTTGTTTTGAAATTCCTATCTTTTTATTGTAGCCATGAGCCAAGGCCTTACATTACAAGCCTATTAAGACCTACTGACCGAGCCACATTCATCTAATATACTAGTGGAGAATGTTACGAATTGTAAGCCTATGGACTCTCGAGAAACACTTGTAATGAATATGCAATTGACATCCACACACACGTCTCATTACTTGATTTTAGGCCTTGTTCATTGTTTGTCAAAGCTATATCCGTTTATGAACAATGCAAATGAACCAACACCTTGCAAAGTCCTATTGATTTGTGTGAGTTAAGATTGCTTTAATGATTACATGGAAATGGTAGCACACACACACGTGAGAATTCTTGAGAAAGGATATGCATGTCTGAATACTTCTGAGGCCTACACAATTGGAATGTTTTACAACTTTGTTTTGTGTGTCTTTTCGTGTCAGTTTAGTTTTGATTTGTTTTTGTTTTGTTTTTGTTGTTGTTTTGCTCGGGACTAGCAAAAGTTTAAGTTTAGGGGGTTTGATAAGTGTATTTTATACACTTATATTTCTTCTTATTTTGCATGGTTTAGTGTTAGTTTTCGATCAGAATTACGCTTTTGGTTTTGTTCTGTGTTGTTTTGCAGGAATCCAGGTAATTACATGTTTTGTGGACTAAAAGGGTGCAAATGACGGAAAGAACGGATGAATTGAAGCCAAAAATCTACACTTTCAATCATGGCAACCGGCGTAACTACGCCTACTTTGAGGCGTAACTACGCCTAGCCCACGACATTTGAGCTTTTGAAGGATTTCAACACGCGTAAAGACGCCTCATACAGGCGTAACTACGTCTAACCCACGGCTCTTGAGAATTTTTAGTGGCGTAACTACGCCACTTTGGAGGCGTCATTACGCCTATCACGCGGGAAGCCAGATTTTTTGACACATCGACAGGCGTAACTACGTCCACTTCGGAGGCGTCATTACGCCTGATGAATTTTGGAAATTTTGGACTGCTTTCCTTATTTGATGCACGGGACTTTTAAAGGTTTTAGAAGAGGATTTTGGGGATTCATTCAGACTTAGACATATTTTTGGAGAGAAGGAGGCTAGGGTTGAAGAACGGAGAAAAATAACGACGACGGCTCGGAGCAAAAAGTAGAGAATTCATCACGAGACGGCGGCGTTCATCGGAGATCGAAGAATATCGTCCAATTTGTTTTGTATCTCTAAACTTTTAGCAATTTTTATGGGTTATTTAAACATGTCTATGTGTTTAAATACTTCTAGCATGAGCTAATTTTATTTTCTAGGAGACGATGTAGCTTGTTTTGAAACTACGCTTATTATGAAGTGATTGAAGTTTATTTGGATTTCCGTATGGTATATTTATGTTTTCCTGTTCTTAATGCTTTTAATCTACTGGCCATGGATTGAATGATTCTATATTCGTGATCTATCACTCGGGAGAGGGGGTTGTGAATAGGAAAGAAGGAATTCGTATCGTGGTAGTTATATTGTTCGGAAGGCCTATAACTCCATAGAAGTCGTCAAAGGAATTACTGCGCTTTTACAATTGTTTGATAATTCATCTTAGATAGGGATATCAAGATTGATGTTAGATAATTACTTCTGCTTAACACTCGGGAGAGGGAGTAGAAACAAATAAGAATTCTCGGCTAGTAAACTAGGAAATCCATAAAATGGAAATCAAGGAATGATAAGTGTAGTGGATGAACAAGTGAAATCGTACTCCTAGATTCGTCTCCAACTGATTTCTTTTCAACTCAGTATTTGATCATCGTTAGTTAATTAATTTCTATTATTCGCATAACACTCAACTATTCGATTCTCTAAATAAAGCAAAGATTATTTTAATTTAGTACTTAGATTCAACTATTTAATCAATCTCTGTGGGTTCAACATCTTTTTATACTAAAACTTGACTACCGTGCGCTTGCGGTAAGGGATTTTTCGCAACATTAACTCACCTAAATCCTTCTTCTTGCTTGTGTATTTTTGTGTATGAGTTATTGTTGCTATGTTGGGAAGAGTCTTGATTAAAGAGTGTAGATTTGTAAAGAACCTTAATTAGTTTGTCTAATTATGTTGTTGTGATAATAGAAATGAATTTTCTATGTTGAGGTTGTTGTCTGTATGTTGGTTTTTGAATTGTATAGTTTTGGTGTTGGGTTGAAGAATGGTATATTGGGGATATGCTTGTTGAGTTGAAATTTAGTGGGGTTTGAGCTATAGAACCTTGATGTTAATTGTTTAAAGGTTGGTATTTTGTATGGGTAAGTATTGGTGTGGGATTATATGAAGAAATTGCAGGTTTTTGGCTACAAATTAAGTCCGCGATAGATCGGTAATGGGGTCCCGATCGATCACGATGACCAGAACCAAAGCAACAAATTTAAGCAGCTGGCGATCGATCACCGAGGCCAGAAAAAAAAAATTATTATTATGGAAATGAAATGGGTAATGAAGGGTATTGCAATGTAAATGATTATTGTTGAGAAATTATTACAATTGAATAGCTTACATGAACTGTTGACACATTTGAATTATTGGAAATGTGTATATACACGTTAATGTTGATTAATTGAATTCATGTAGGGTCTCCTCAAACATCGGGACAGAGAGGAGGGTAATCTAACAATGATCTTGAACGACGAGGTACATGGTGATGTACGAGCAATATGATAGGATTGTGTTTATGCTTAAATGGGCATGCTAAATTATGGTGCTTATGGAGCTATGTTGCACGGATACGGATACGCGGATACGTGGATACCCAGATATGGGTACGACTCCATGGGATTTTCAAAATTTGGAGGATACGATACGTCCGGATACGGCAAATTTTATTAATTTATTTATATATATATAAATATATAATTAATAATATTTGTAATAAATCAAGTTTCAAGCATATAATCAATATTAAACACATTAGAAATCAGAATAAAGTTGCAAACTCACCAACTTCACGATAAATGGTAAAATATTAATCCAGGACATCTAAAAATTTCAAGCATATAATCGACATAAACACATTAAAATGGTTAGGAAAAAGGGATTTAGTTAAATAATTTAATTTTAATTACAGTTTCAACCCTATTTTTTTAAAAAAATTCGAAAGTTCCCGTATCCTACACGTATCGGATACGGTCAACGGCGTATCTTGACCGTATCCGAACTAAAAACTTATTTATTATCCTCGGATACGCCACGTGGCGTATCCGATACATATCGGTGCCGTATCCGTATCCTAGAAGTATCCGATACTTGACCGCAAAAGTTTTGGAGTATCGGTGCAACATAGTTATGGAGTAACCAGTTGAGTATTTGATTTGTATCGATGAGTATAATTTTGGATTACTATTATAATAGCGATGCGTATTATTGGAACGCTATGATATTAGCGATGCGTATTATTGGACCATTATTATATTAGCAATGAGTATTATTGTACCACTATTATAACAAGCGATGAGTATATCGATATGTGTATTGATATGAATTTATATTCTGTGGAATATGAAATGTTGAGAAGATGGACAATTCAAAGGATCACGTGTGGATTCAGTGTGTACAGTAAGTATTATTACATCTTATCGTTTTAAGTATGCAACTTTATTCATTGTGATTATGAATATTTCTAACGTGCTTACCATGTCTGGGAATTGTCTTGTAAGAATAGGTGGCAGGGTAGACTTTTGAAAGAGTTTGGAGCGATGAGGTTGTCATGCCTAGAAGAGTATCAGAAAATCTTTGAGTTGTTGGACATGTTTTGTCTTGTACAAAGTTAAATAATGTAATCTTCTGACGCTAGTACTAGTGTCATGAAACACTTTTTAAAATACTACTGTGATGTTTGTAATGATTTGGAAACCCGTGTGAGCGTTTAAAGTATTAGTTCGAGGAATTCCAATGTTTGGGTTGTGGTAACCATTTTATAAAGTGGAGAAAATGATTTATGGGAGTTCCTGTCAAAAAAATTGATGTTTTTCATGTCATTATTGTGTAAGTAACTCGTAGTACTTGAGGTCTTACAAAAGGAATGCATTGAACAACATGAATGAAATAATATTAAAGACATAACGACAAAAATATAAAGAAAACATCACAGATCTATCATCAGTATTTAGTCCTATCAAAGGATTATGGCGGTGCAGTAGATGTCGTAGGCCTTAGTGCTTGCGTCTTCTGCTAGGGATGAGGTCTGGCTGTTGTGGCTGACTCTACTAGCTGAGCGTCTGGGTTCATTTATCAAAATATTATTTTTTTAATCAAAAAATTCAAAATTATCGTAACATCAAAATCATTTACAAAATTACCGTAACTTTTTGACAAACGAGTTCTAACAAAAAAAAAATTGTTTTCGGAACTCGTTTTTACAAGAAACGAGTACTAAAAAATATTTTTTTTAATAAAAAAAGTTGAACTCGTTTATCTCAGAAACGAGTTCTAAAAAATATTTTTTTTTAATAAAAAAATTGAACTCGTTTATCCGAGAAACGAGTTCTAAAAAATATTCTTTTTTTGTTTAAAAAAGCTGAGCTCTTCTTTACAAGAAACGAGTTCTCTAAAAAAAAAATTTAAAACTTATTTTTTGTAAAAACGAGTTTATATGATAAAAAAAATTTATTATTTAATTTTTATATTTTTATTTTTAAATTAATTTTCAAATTTATTTTACATAAAAAACTGAGATATTAAATTACAAAATAAAATAAAAAGTAACATTTGATTGGATTATTCTAATATATTATTGAAAAGTAACATCAAAATATCTAAGTGGACGATTCCCTAAATTCCCTCCGGTGCCATTCTAGGGGGTCGTGTAACTCTAGTACGTCCTCTAACCCTCCTAGCGATAGGTTGAACACTAATGTCTGTCTGTGAATCTTCATTTGCGTTTTCTTCATTCCGACTTGATGATGAAGTGTATTGTGGTACATCTCTATATGCTGACAACATCATATCACCGTATGTAATAGAAGATATAAAATGTGGACGTGGTGGCACATAAGCTGGTATGACTGGTACGTTAAGCTCCAAGTGTCCGGAGTACGAGGTCATAGGCATGACATGATCATATGGAGTAAATTGTGAAAAATCATCTGATCTCATGAACGGTTGATAGACCTCCTCCGCCGAACTCATACCATGGAAGACAGGCAAATGAGATGTAGAAGGAGTGCCAGTGTCAAATTCTCCAACAGTATGGTGTGAAGTACTCCCCCACCCGGTGAATATCGAAGTAGTAGGTATGTCAACACCAGCAGAAGTACCATCAATTGGCCCACTAAACCTCTGAGACTGTGAGACTGGCTGGACAAGGGATACTGGCTGAGCATTCTGATGTACTCTATTGTTGAGAACGTTCATGGCATTATCACCAACATAAGTGTAACGATCCGGTAGTGAATTACAAGCCGTTAAATCATCTCGAGGTCTAGATCGAGCACTTATGCTCATGGATGCCAATTCGTCAGCCTGAAATATAAAGAATAATTATTAGGTTAACATAATATATATGTTTGGATTATAGTGAATAACAAACAAGAATAATTTTCACAAAAGTCATAATGGATGCGTCCCCAGGTTGATATCCCGTACTTTGAAGGCTGTCAAAAGGCGATATCAACCTACGCGTAATTCTATCATACCACTCCATATATCCATCCTCAGTGGTGATAGAAGAAATGAACAGTGGTCCCCTAGCAATACCCCACTCGCATTCTGCCACACTGTAATATATTTTGAATGACAAGCCGACCAGTCAAATCCAGATCGTCCCCGACGACAATATCTATGTAGATATGAATGACGATCTCGTGGTGGAGTGGCAGGTAGATCATGTATCATCCCAAACTGTCGTAGTACTCTATCAGGATAGTGCCACTCAACATATGCATAAAATATAAGTGGACATATGGTCGTCCATAAAAAGGGCGCACAATCCTGTGGTAAGTCCTCATAATACGGTGCTGTCGTATCATATGGTTGCCATATAAACTGTGATCATAAATTATTACTCGTAAATAAAAGTTTGTTCGATTAGCTCATATTACGTAAATACATTTGAAATACGTCTAACCTGATGTGGCACCATAAGATCAAGTATCTCACGAAATAGCCGCACTGAATGTCGAGCTGTCCGACAATAACTCATGGCGGCATTCCAACTGCCAAATTTTAATGTAATGGAATATAATATATCATGCATGTAAAATTTTAAAAGATCTAAATTAATTATTTTACCGTGCACCATACGGAGGCCTAGGAAGTGTCAAATCATACCCATTGTATTGTCATTCATCCATGTTTACATTAATGGCATGGACATGCGGTATAATTGGTGTTATCCGAGACCATGCCCAAATCTGTAATAACTGCAATGGACCGCCAATGCTGGATCTTGACTTCATAGATGCCGTGCAAAGCTCTCGATATAAGCACACCAATACAACACTATCCCAACTGTATCTTACATTTTCAATATCCGCTAGTATTCTCAAATATAGAAGTGGAATGATATTTTCAGTAGTATTTGGGCACATCACACCCCCCAAAAGCATGAATGCACATGCACGAGTGTACTGCACAACTTCATTATCATCACTATTATCATTGATCGGGTGTGCTCTCATGTATTCTCCCAATCCCTTAATCTTTAGACAACCCCCGCTGATCTCACCCATTTAGGCAATGTATCCCAATGTCTCCTCAATATAACTATGCCACTCTTCTTCGGACATCTCAATATCATGACCTATGACAGGACGACCGAAAATTGGAAGCCCCCATATCACAGCGACATCCTGTAACGTAATTGTTGCCTCACCTACTCGGAAGTGGAAAGTATGTGTCTCCGGACTCCACTTCTCTACCAGAGCAGTGATAAGATGATAGTCATCATGGAACTGACCACATCTGTATACACCATAAAAACCTATGTACTGTAACATTCGCAGTACCCTCGGATGTGGCCGATCGAACGGGGCCTCTTGTTCCTTAAATATAGACCAGAAAGGACCATCTGCGCGCCTACAATGTAGAGTAGCATCAAGTGAACCCTCAAACACAGTTTCAGATCTATGCTGCAACTGCATTGTCAACACTGTATTGTCACGTGACCCATAGTACATATGTGAATCCATTTTACTTAATTACATAAAATAATGTTATATAATAAATAATATAATACGATTAAAATACACTCATCATCGTAATAATAATAATAATAGTAATAATAATATATATATATATTTATATAATAATAATTAAAAAAACAATACTAATATATACTAATAATAATATAAATAATGATAATAATAATATATAAAATAATAATAATAATTGAAATCAAATAATAAGAAGTACGTTCAAAGTTTTGGTGAAAATTACGTATATATCATTTTGTTTAAAAAGAGATTAAAGTGGGATAAATATAATGATAATGTTTTTCAAATCAAAAGAAACATGTGATAAAAATTAAACTAAAAATTTGATAAAAATTAAAATCAAAAGAAACTGTACGTGCAAAACAAGATACTTATATTATACATTCAAAGTCTAGTAACCAAAATCCACAGCTGATTTTGTCGTTGCCAAGAGAATGAGAATTGAGGAGAATGAATTGAATGTGTGAAAATAGATGTAGGGTATCCATGGAGCAATGTCTATTATATAAGTCAATTTTTTGTAACGGGTTTCTCAGCAAAAAGATGAACTCGTTTCTCAGCAGAGAAACGAGTTCAGCTTTTTATAAAAAAAAATATTTTTTTCGAACTGGTTTCTCAAATAAACAAGTTCAACTTTTTTATTAAAAAAAATATATTTTTTAGAACTTGTTTCTTTTACAAACGAGTTTCGATTTTTTATTTTTTTTTGTTAGAACTTGTTTGTCAAAAAAACGAGTTATGGTAATTTTGTAAATGGTATTGATGTTATGGTAATTTCGAATTCTTTGATTAAAAAACAATATTTTGATAAATAAACCGAGCGGCTGCTGGAAGAGGCTTGATGTTTACTGGAGCTCACTGGCTGTCTGCTGGACTCTCCTGGAGAAGGTTTAGGCTTCCCAGCACTTTGCATAATCTCATGAATATCCTTGAGTTGAGATGCAAAGACATGTCTGCATATTAGTCAGCTGATCTGAGAATGCAACTTTCATGTTCTCAATCTTTTGGCCTAGTTATAGTTTGGTCTTGCGAACCTTCGCTGACAGATCAGAAGACATGTCCACAATAAATTTTTGCATTCTGGAAACTTTACCTGATAGAGTCTTGATGTCTTCACTAAGCTGCAAAAATTGAAAGTCCACGTGCTCTCGAAAATTGGCAATAACTGTGCTAGCATTCCTCTCTTCACGCTTCAGTTTCCTCAGCACACTAGCCACATTGAACATGGCGTTGAAGTCTAAGATAGTTGGCCAACGAGGTTAAAAGAGAACATCGCTTCAATTTCCTGGTCAGGAGACTCGGGAGACGGTTCTGGTTGCACAGTAGCAATAGACACGGTGGCTTCTAGAATTTGAATATCATCCATCGGAATTTCTGTGGAGGCAGCAGGCTCACTAGCAATAGATAGTAAATGTTCAACATCAATAGACACATCAAATTCCAAGGCAGTAATGGTTATGTGGGTTCAGTGAGGATGTCAGCGACTGGTTGGTGAAGAAAGGTTGGTGGAATATCAGTAGGGTTAAGAAAAATATTGTATACATAGGGTATTTGGTCAATTGGATTGGGCTAAATGTATGGTGAAGTGATATATTGAGCAAAAGTGGGGTCAAGAAAAAAATGGCTAGCTTCAAGGTCTGGAACGTAGGGGCCGTTGGGATAATGGCTAGGGCATTGGTATGTTCGACCATCATCTCATCTATATACAATTCTTCCTCGGTAGAGAGGCTATGATGTGACTATAAATACATATCTAGTATGTTTACTTGTCTATGACTTGTCATATTTTAATGGTTAATTTGATGCATATGCTACCTAATCAAATTATTGTGTGAATGTATGTAGGTGGAATCGAAAAAATCGAGCTACTAATGGCTAACATAAAAGTTGACCATGACTGGCGATCCATTGCCACAATTGCAGAGATCAATCGCGCGGACAGTAGGTTAAGCAACGAAAAAATCATCATAGCGATCGATCGGCTATTTCTACCGATCAATCACGAGCCCGAGAATTTTGAAAAAAAAGAACCAATGATCCATCGCGGGGTTCTACCGATCGCTGACCAGCAGCGTCCGAGAATTTTCGGAAACTCGATTTTTTTACCATATTTTGGAGATTTTACCCACCTACTGCCTCCCATATAGAGGACTCTTAATCAGACTTCATAAGCAATTAGATAGTTAGGGTAGAGTAGTTTAGGCTTAGTTTATAATTTTTCTTTCAATTTTGTTGAAGACGGCTACGAAGATCGAAGCGAATGCGGGATTGACATGAACTGGCGTCGAGCCACCGATGTTAAATCGAGGCGCTACTTGGGAGGCAACTCAAGGGGAGTTTGTTTTCCCTTTCCTTTTATTTTTTTTAACTTTCTTAGTTTAACATTTCTCTTTCCTTACAATGTTGACTTACATTGGGGACAATTAAGTATGGGGGAGGGATTAGTAGTGTGTTTATTGCTTTCTTATTGTAATTATAAAAATACAAAAAAAATAGAGCTCATAGTGAATGATGAACACTTTTTTGAGTCACTAGCCCATGATGAAACTTACTTGATAGCGCTTTGCAACATAGATGAATTGCTAACCTTGGAACACTTTGAACTCTAATGCAAATTATGCTTTGACATAGTAGTTGAATAATTTGAACATGAATTGTAATGACTTTGAAGTGTGCATAGCGTAGTGAAGATTGTTTGAATTTTGTGATGGTCTTAGGAAGTCTCTGATACATGCTAGAACTTAACTACATGTTTTTTGAGGCATATGTCTAGACTACTTGCGAACATGAAAGTGATATAGGCGATCTTTGATGTGTTTAAGCCTTTAAAGCCTACCATGTAAATAAAATCATCACTAGTACCCTTTTTGAGCTTTAATGTAAAAGAATGGTTGTATGCTAAGCATACAAACAACCCCCATTCAACATTTTTTGACTAGCTTATCATCTTTCCTAATGAGCCTAAATATGAATTAAATCCATACATTTGAAGGGAGTATGATGTGTTTCATTCACACGCACTTGTATTAATTGAATCATATGTTTAGTGAACTTTATTGTCGAAAGAATGAGATGCATGAAAGAAAAGAAATGCCTTGAAAAAATAGATAAAAATATGACTCTAATGGGAGCCAATGCACAAAAGAGAAAAAAATGATTGAAATAAACATTACAAAATGAACAAGGTTTGAAAAAATCATGCAATAAGAAAAGTATATATTGTGCATATCACCATACTATCTTGTTTGATATATCTTATCCTTTCTTTCATAAGCCAATATGTAGGCCAAGCTACAAGCTAATTAAGACCTATTTGATTTATGTTTCCAAGTGGCTAAGATATTGGAGAGAGTGTACAAGTGAGCTTATACTTGTGTTGGTGAACTTGAGCTATTATAGGTTTACATTAATTGGATCTATAATTTGTACTTGACACTTGTTTATGACCACACACACACATTCACTAGTTTGTTGAGTATGAAATGCTTAGGGATTGAATTTTTTCCACTGTTAACTTTTCACCGCCTTTCATTACTGTGCATGTTTAAAATTTTTGAGGCATTAAAGTGATGACAAGTTTGTTTGTTATCAAGCTATGAGCTACGAAAAAAGATTGTAGTTTTGTCTGATTTACTCGAGGTCGAGTAAATATTAAGTATGGAGGAGTTTGATGTGACTCTAGATAGACATATCTAGTATGTTTAATTGTCTATGATTGTGTATATTTTAATGGTTAATGTGATTCATATGCAATCGAATTATTGTGTGAATCTATTCGAAAAAATCGAGCTAATAATGGCGAATAAGGATTAAGGAACGCATTGGAGTTGATAAAGAATCAAAATAGACCAAGAAAAATGCATAAAAATTGGCCAAGACACGCTATCCATTGCCACAATTGCAGATATCGATTTCCCAAGACAGTAGGTTCAAGCAACTAAAAATCATCCTAGCGATCGATCGACGATTTCTACCGATCGATCGCGAGCCCGAGAATTTTGAAAAAAAAGAACCAGCGATCGATCGCTGGGTTCTACCGATCAATCGCCAACAGTGTCCGAGAATTTTTGAAAACTCGATTTTTTTACCATATTTTGGATATTCTAACCCACCTACTAGTCTCCCTATATGTAGGACTCGAAAATCAGACTTCATAAGCAATTAGATAGTTAGGGTAGAGTAGTTTAGACTTAGTTTATAATTTTTCTTTCAATTTTGTTGACGAAGATCGAAGCGAATGCGGGATTGACAATCTCGATGAGTGGAGATCGGATTAGTTTTCTCCCCCTTCCTTTTATTTCTTGTTTTTCTTACATTATGTGTAGCTAGTTCTTAATTCTTGGTTGAGGAAGACGATATCTTGGATTTATTAATCTTGTGGAGATTCTTATGCTTTTATTATCAAATTTTATTGAATATAAATATTTTCCTATGTTTTGATTATATGATTTATGTTTGATTATTTGATTGACAACCGAATAACTTGCATACAATCTAATGCTACATTTGATAATTGTTTGATTAGTCGAATTTACAAAGCAACAAAGATTAATAAATTTCTGTTTGTGAGCTTGTTAAATTCTTGGGGAAAATAATTGACTAAATTTATATAAACCGCATGTGTTTATATTATTTAGTTTTATCACTCACTAGTTTTGAATGTTATCATGATTCTAATCTTGAATGGATGTATGTAGATTGATTGATTGATGAAGGTTAAATTAGAACGCATTGGCTAATTTACTAGGAATAAGGTGAGGGATGAATTAGATTCCAATTGATGAACAATTGTGAATCGATGAAATAGAAGATAATATCTAAGGTAGAGTCGACCGATACCAAGAATCGTTTTTAATAGTTTAATCTTTGCTTTTAATTATAATTAGTATAATTCATTCACAACCCTATTTTTATTTTACTGTTTGTTGTTTTGATTTTCATTAACACAATAATCCACAACTTCTCGTAGGATCGATCCCTACTCACACTACAACATTATTATTATTATCAATCTTTGGGATTGAATGAAGTTAATTTGGGCGTACATGATAAACGCACACCAGGCTGACCTCATCAACTACCAATTGAATAAGGACCTCAATGTTGAGACTATTGACTTCAGGTAAGGTTGGGTTTTGGTCCTGAGGTGGAGGCGGCGGAGATGTCTCAACAAAATATACATCAGTAGGCATGGCAAAATCAACTGTAGGTGCTGCAGATGGTTGAGCGGGTGGAGACTCCGCCGGTGGTCTTTCTTCTAATTCCTTAACCATGAGGATGACTACTACCTCCTTGATTGGATAAGAGGTAAGAGTGAATTCCAACGTGGCATTGACATCATGTAGGGATTGATGTGCATAATTTAGGCGAGCTTCCAAAAACCTGAGGACTGCTGCGTCATTCAAGGATTTTTTGGAGAGTGGATCAAAATCTTTGTTTCTTGTATGGACCAGCTTGTCCAGTCCTCTTATATAATGAGTGAGTCGGTAGACTTCTCTTCGCTCTAAGCCTTCATCAACCTTATCGGTATGGAGAAATTTGAGAATGTGGTTCTCATTCTTGATCGCCCGACGACTCTTGAATCGAGTTTTGACCCAGTCATTGAAAATGTCCATCTTCTTCTGAACATAGGTCTCTACGCGACCAAAGACCAGATTTAGCTCGTATTCACGGTGGATGTATTTACCTCGAAAATTCCTTTGCCTTTTCAACTAGCTTCTGACAAATGGAGACAGTAAGGACAATCAATCTTAGCCTCCTTCAGACTGAGTTTAAACACCACGTATTAAGTGTTGGGGTGGTGGAGTGTATTGGAAGCTCCACAGCGGTAGAAGATCCAGTAGATACATACAACAACATTTGTGCAAGGTACAATAGATATAACATGTACTGCACCAGTAGATGACACCAAGCGTTTATTAGTATTTCTGAATTTTTGCTTATTTAATTCTAGTTTTTGATGTTGTTGTGTTTGAAAGCATTGTGGTTGAAAGCATTATTGGACATCGTTATTTTAATATGATTTTAGGATAAGTTTGTTTTATCAAAACGAGTGGATCCTATGTTTGAACCTTTGATTTAATTATTAGTTTATGATTGATTCAATATATCTTTGTGCATAATTTATGTTCTTAATGATTTCAATGATTAATCACCCATTGAATTGATTTTAGTTATTATAATTGAAGTAGACCATGCAATATTAGTACAATCTAGTAAATTGTACCGTGAGTTTTAGATTGAGATCGACCAGACGAAATCAAACACACGTGTAATAGCAATAGATTACCCAATCGTAGACTAGAAGTTGATAAATCTTAATGAAATTTGATTGTTCATTAAGGACACGTGAGTGGCTTGTTACACGTCAATATTAGGTTTAATACAACTTGACCAGAGTATATTGAATAAAATTAGAAAACTCGTCACCTTAGAATTATGGATGATCAATTAATACTAATAAGAGGGTTATAGGAGATTACATATGTGAAACGAAGTCTTGACAAATTTTGTCTATTGAATTCCTTCGTTTTTGCGCGCTTGTTTGCTTGAGATTTTGATTTCTTGGTTTGGTATTATTATTTAGTTAATCATTCAGTATTCGTAGGCTAAATATAGTTAAATAAATTAATCTTAGTTGGTAATAACTGGTAGTTCATGTGGGATCGATAACTTGTTCTTCATAATCTATATTAAAACTTGACAACCGCGCACTTGTAGATATATTGTACAACACTGGAATTTTATTATTTAAATAAAGTTCGATCATGCATGCACATACACATACACTTAATGATGCACAAAACTTAAACATGTTGCACAAAACTTAAAGATTATGGTGCTCGAAACTTAAACATAATGATGCACGAAATTTAAAGTAATCGGTGCCTGCAAGTTATACTCATGCACGAACATTACATACTCTTACTGGTGCATGCACAACCACAAACGCTCTGGTATACTCCACTTCTTGCACAATTTCAACATATTTTGATTTGTTTATCTCGATCTCCGTAACATCAAATATAAACTCATACGTAACATTTTACAAAGAAAAAAAAATGTTTTCAAAAACTTAACAAAATCATCAAATAGTTTCCTAATAAGTTCTCCTATCGAGACCATAATTATATTCGACGACTACAACACATCTGTCTACTATTTCCACCTCTTGATCTAATTATTCTTTTCTTTGGATGCCTATATTGTCTTTATGTTAGCATAGGTAATTTATTCATTTCCGTTCCATTCGGAATAATCAACCCTTGGACATCTTGGAATCGGCACAATGACTCCTTCATGGCAAAGCAGAGACTTACTAACATGGAAATATTTATCAACTACTTCATCGATTGGGAAGTTATTCCTCCTGAATACATCAATTGCATGAGAACAAGTGAATCCTTCCAACTTCCACTTGTAGCATGAACATGTATGATGGTCAAGGCACATAGTAACTGGAGGATATGAAAACACTTCAAAATAGGCTCAGAAAACATCTTCACATTCCACGTACGACCTTCACGTAAGATGCCCATCTCTTTTCTATCCTAGCACACAATACCCCACTCCATCGCGCCGCCATTAACCTCCTATCAGAAAACAAGCACACAGACCCCTTGCCCCTAATATCCAATAATTGAATGACTCGGCTGCATTGGAAACATCTCTCCATATCTCATTCCAGAAGAGTAAGCATTTGTCCACTTATCAAAAGGAAGTCCCTATAAAAACTTTTCAAAAATTGTTCCACCTTATCGTTTCAAAACATCAATCTTCTCATTAAAAAGAGCCACCGATGGGGAATATGCATATTCATCAAGCAAAAAACATATCATTTCTAGACTTGTTGGAAAAGTGTTTGCCAGCATATCTGTCACACATGTTGCATTTTAAATGATATAAGCCAGCTCCAAACACAATAGGTAAAGCGTCAATCAAACCAACAATACGATCGAATATATACACAACATCTTCAGCATCAGCTAATATTTCTCAAAAAAGAAAAAACCAACACTAGTATTATAGTTCTCAGAGTCCACAAAAGTAAAAGCCAAAGGGTACACATCTGCAATATAAACAGGAAATTTATGTGACAAAAATAAAACTTAAGGATAACAATACAATTACTGGTTCATACAAGTTACATTACAATTACAGGTTTGGTGCACGAAATTACATTGTAAGACATGGTGCACTGATAAGTGTATGTGGATGTGAATGTGCATGTACATTAAGTGTATGCTGATGTGGATGCACCAATAAGTCTATGTAAAGTGCGTGCACCAATAGATGCAATGGAATCTTGTGCACCAGTTAATGTCATGTCATTTCATGCACCATTATGTAAGTGTATGTGTAATTACATGCACCAGTTACATTAATTTCAAATTTACCAGTAAGTTTAATTTCGTGCACCACTTAATGTCATTCATTTAGTGCACATTATGTTTTGGATCGATGCACCAGTATGTTCAATAATCGTGCCCCAGTAATTTAATTTCCGTGCACCACTTTTGTAAAGTAATTTCAAGCACCAGTATGTTTACATTTCATGCACCGGTGAATGTATGTGTATGCGCATGCATCATGTCATGTAATGTAATTGTTGGGTTTCCGTACCCCGGCGCCAGATCCAAACGTAGTGGAAATAATATAATAAACAGATCTGACCCAGGGACAGACGATCGCGCCTGATTCATATATAAACATGCAAATATCAAATATAAATGCACGAAAAGAGATTACCGTTCACCGGCGTGAATCTGATAGCGGTAGTCCCTCGAGTCCAATCAATCTGACCAGATCTACAAGCCAACACCAGTGCTAGTTTGGCGTTGGCATTTCTATGAGAGTGAATGGAATCGTATGGAATGAATTGGTCATTAAGTAACTAATGGGCTTTGGGTGCATAAAGCCCAATAGGCCAACTTTTGGCTTTCAGGGCATATATGCTAACAATCTCCCACTTGTCCAAAAGCCAACACATGAGCACTAAACTCAAATCCAAGTAGGTTAATCCAACTGAATTACTTGATGTACAAATGACGTACATAATTATGAGATAAATATATCATACTTTTTAATTTTAGAACTTTCTATAGATGGAACCTTTCCAAACATAGAAACTCCACTAAAGTGAGGAGCTATCAAAAATTAAACTCATATCTTGAATATCAATCACACAATCTTGAGCACTTAACATTTAAGTCTCAATTCTCATCGATAGATCGGCGGCCGGTTGATTGTGACCCAGCGAGGCTCAAGTGTATCATAGCAGTAGGATCACAACCTTTGTAATTTTAGAAGTCAAACAACTTCTTTGGGCTTACCCTGAATGCCCCATTGTCAATTAAACTCATTTAATAGACAATGACCGAAATACAATTTCAGCAACAACCTACCGATCGTGGGTAGCGCCTAGCATCTGCGCTTCACGAAGTCCTAGATACAAATGACTAGCAACGTATGAGAACCTGTCAGCCATAGTTAGCGTGCAGTACATTCCTTTCACTCAATATGTCCCGACTGAATCTAGGGCATTGGTCGCTCGAGACCCCTTATGATTTCAATAACTATGTATTTGTTTCACGTTCTATGATTCATTGTGTGCGTATATGAAAAACTCATTTTTCACAAGCACTACCCACTCTGGCCAGAGATTTCTCGAATCATATATAGAAACACACATAGGACATCCTGGTTCATCAAGACCAGTGGTGAATCCCCAACGACAATCATAGGCCTCTAACAACATCAATGAATACCCAAAATAATGACTTTATGACCCACATGTGATCAGTCATTAAATCAAAGTACACAGCTATCTATCAAGACCTCAATGACGCCTCGGGTCATGAGGAGTAATGGTGCACAACTATGACTATGAATTCTATACTCGACAAATGATAACCACTTATAGAATTCCGAGTAGGATCGTTCAGTGAACTCATTCCTAATGAGCACCTATTCATGTGTGCTGACTTCTCCAAGCCAAATGCCGATGAAACGCGGCGCACTACACTAGATACATCATGAATACCAGTCTCTAACGAGCATATATCGATATCCCATTCTCGAAGGCTCATCGACCAGGAACATTTAGAAATCGCAGTCGAGAATGTATTTCATGGTCACCATCATATGCCTAACCACATTCTATGGACTATAGCAACTTCAAGGACTTCATCAATACATCAAGATGCATGGGTAAACAGATGAAGAAGTGCCATATATATTAATATTCAAACAAAGATTTGTCATAATAAGATTATAAGTACAATATCAACTATTGATTTACTTAATCATATATGACAACAATATCTTTCACTTTCCCAAAGCCAACTACTCATGTGTCTTAAGACCATCTTCCCAAGATGTCTAACAGACACCAATCATTGTAAATGCTTTGTCAGTGGATTCACTATCTTTTTCTGTTGAAGTGATTCTCTCGATAATAATGTCGCGTCTACCATCTCTCTCATTAGATGGTATTTTCTCAATATAAGTTTGGATAATGATGAGATCTTGGCTATTCATAATAGCTCAAATGTTGTCACAGACTGTGTCAACCGCACTAGAAATTACACCCAACTCTTGGATGAAATTTCATATCCAAAATGCCTCTTTGCTGCATCGTATGCTGCAATGTATTCAGCTTCAGTGGTGGAATCCATGGTGGTGTCTTGCTTGGAACGTTTCCAAGAGACATCACCATCATTGAGCTTAAATACAAATCCGAACATCGATATGGTATCATCTACATCCAATTTAAAAACCAGCATCAGCTTTGCCTTCAACTTTTATTTCTCCACTTACAGATCCAAAAACCATGAACATATCATAAGTTCTTCATAAGAACCTGAGGATTATTTTCACAGTTTTTCCAGTGACCTTCACCGGGATCTGTCTGATGTCTGTTCATTACTCTAAGAACATACATCAGGCCAAGTACATACCATAGCATACAGTATGCTATTAAAAGTAGAAATATAAGGTACCAATGTCATCTTTTCTCTCTCCTCATCAATCTTAAGACCCATTGACTCGAGAGATGAATACTATGACATATTATGAAGTAACTCATTTTTCGACTATTCTATGCTAAACCCTTTTAGCACAGTGTTTTTGTACGTAGATTGAGAGATCTCAAGCATCCTTTAGATCTATCCCTATAGATCCGTATGCTAAGCACGTATGACGCTTCTTCCAATCTTACATGTAGAAATTAGTAGATAATCACGCTTTAATTGATTAATCCAATACCATTCACAATGAGCATGATATAATCGACTTAAAGCATCACAAATATAACCATGCTCCCACTAACCTTTTTGCACACACATGTCACTTCCGGATTTTTAACAAAACCAAACACTTTGATGATGTTATCAAAACGAAGGTTCAAACTTCGGGATGCCTTCTTAGGCCCGTAAATGGACCTCTGGAGTTTACAAACCTTTTGTTCACTCCAAGAAGTTGTAAACACATCTGGCTGCTACATTTCTACCTCAATGCCACCACTGAGAAATGTTGTGTTCACATCCATTACTCATATCTCATATTCATAATATAAAGATATAACTAATAAAATCTAAATAGACTATAGCATCATAACCGATGAAAATTTTCTCATAAACAACTCTTTGCCTATGAGAATAATCGTTTCTCACCAGTCAAGCTTTGAAGGTCACTACCTTCCCATCCACTCCAAGCTTTCACTTATAAATCCATGCAGCCAATGGGAACAATTCCCAAAGATGATCTACTAAGGCCCATACCTTATTGGAGTACATGGAGTCCATTTCAGATTTCATGGCATCTTGCCAATGTCCCGAATCAATATCTGGCATCGCCTCCTTGAAGTCCAAGGATCATATCCATGGTCTATTTCTTGACTACTTTCAAGGAGTAGATTCATTCTATCAGGAGCTCTTGAAACATTTTCAAATCTCCTTGGTGTGTGTAAATCAAAGGTTGTGATTAACTAAATTAATTTCACCGTTTTCACTTTTCTAGTGGTTTGTGGTTCTTGAACCCTTTCCAGTTATATTATTTTGTCATCCTTTCTAATAGAAACATTTTCTCTAGAAAGATTGCACTTGCGAAACAAACTCTTTGCCTACAATTGATAATATAATTTCCACAAAATAACATAAGATGGATCAACTATCCAACTCATCTCCCATTGGATGCTTCACATAAGCAGAACAATCTCAAAATAAAAATTTGGATTATTTTTCAGTCCATATCGTATATGGAGTTTTGGTCACTGCATTGGCATGAATTATATTCAACAAATACGTAACTTTAGAGAGTTACTCAGAGAGAATCACATTCTCTTTAAGATAACTCAACATCATCTTGCACTAACATTTAGTGCTCCACATACGTCCATATGAATCAAATTCAATGGACATTCAACACATGCTAAATTTATGTTGGATTTAAGTTATCATTCTTTTTATATTCTTTGAATATAATCATACTAATCATTCATAAGTTCACCAGATTCAATAAAACATGCATTAAAAATACTACAAATCACATTCGCATATTTAAAAGAATATCATTCTCTATCAAAATAGGAACAGTGTTCATGATTAAATCTAGAACAAATAAATAATTGCTCAAACCAGTTCCTAACCAGTTCAAGATTTTATATTAAATAAATGTTTCGAACAGCCTTTGCAACAACTATTGCTACAATGCTTAGCCTCAGGTAGGTTTCACATTCCTAGGGCTTTCTACTTCTTCACATCACCTGCATACCAAAGAAGTATAACCAATAGAAACATTTAATTTTAATATAAAACATACCCTTTTTAGAACGCTTCTAGTCTAGGTATTCCTCACAATTTTGCGCCAGTGACCAGCAGTGAAAACATAGATGCCTCTCCTTTCATAGTTGCTACTATATCCTTTTTCGGCTTTTGAGGTTGAGAACCATTTCCCATCCTCTTCTTTATCCTTGAACTCTTCCTACCATTGGTAGAAGATTCGACAAGAAGAACACGTTTCTCCTTTTGAATCAAGGACTCATGAGTTTCCAACATTTTGACTATAAGATCAAATCTACAGGCAGTTAATGAGGATTTGTCACATTCAGATTTTTCCAATTTCTCAAGAAGAGATATTTTTCTTACACCATGCTCATAGACCGAAGTCCCTTCTTGCATGTGAAATGAAAATAGCTCTTTTGAAATCGCGAGTCTCAGTAATCGCGTCCGTTCACCAAACAACATTTGTAGGTGTTGGAAAATATCAGCAATATGAGCGTGTTACTCATATCTATGTTGAAACTCATTGGTGACATAGATGCTATCATATAGCACCTAGCCGAGAGATTGTCGTCCCACCACTTCCCAAGTGTGGCGATCTCCTCATGAGACGAACGGGGAGACACTTCAACAGGAGGCTCCCACCAAAGGTATATAGCAACCTTTTAGAAGCAAGCACTATTTTAAAATTAATAGTCAATCAGAATAATTTGGTGCGGTTACTTTGTTTATATCGAGAACTGATGCAATCGGATTCATGGCAATCACAATACTGAGAATAAACATAAAATACATGCAAACCGTTTGATTATTAATTAATTAAAAAACTATGGACTTTAGTTATTGAACGCTCCCACTAAATTTTTCGAATTCGTCACCCTATGACAAATGAACGGAAAATCGTATTTTCTTAGTGGGCTTGGAGTCCAACTAGCTCATGATAGCCCCGAATGAGGGTCCAGCCGACCTCATGATACTAAAGGTAGCTCACAATTGCATCATATGCAACCCCCAAGATATTCGTCTCGTGAT
Source organism: Haberlea rhodopensis (assembly GCA_907163345.1). Taxonomy (NCBI): domain Eukaryota; kingdom Viridiplantae; phylum Streptophyta; class Magnoliopsida; order Lamiales; family Gesneriaceae; genus Haberlea; species Haberlea rhodopensis. The sequence goes on along the minus strand of CAJQUN010000054.1, from coordinate 691,624 downwards.
TGACATAACCCTACGGAGGCAGGCCAATTATGCATTCTCACGTCAAACTAACCTATCACACGGATGGTAATGTCCGCCAATAAGACCCCACGAGGGTGAGTAATCTTAAAGGTTAACAGAACCCTATCCATAATTAAGTGGCAGTTAAACACACAGCTTTCCCATGCCAGATGCCCCCCACGAGGGTGAGACAAGACACCTGACACAAGTAGCGTCTCATGGCTTAACTGTTGATGGAAGACAGGAAACAATTAACTCCTTTGAGCTCCCTTTACAGTTGGATATTAAAATTTTGAATCATATTCAAAAGAGGGATTTAATAATTTTCAGCCGCCGCCACTGTTCAGGAAACCGCACGCCGCCGCCTCCTCACCCAAGGCGCTCCATCACTGGTTATAATCGCGCGCACGATGAGCAGTTCCATCCTAGTCGCGGAACCTTTCCGCCGGCTGTGAAATTGCGAACATCGCTACTGGAGTCGCGGAACCTTTCCACGCTCGGCGATTCTTCCTGCGCCTTGGTCACTGGGTTCACGAGGAGCAGCTGGCCGCACGCATTGCCGTGAACTGCTGGCTGTCCATGGAGATGATGACCAGAAACAGTTTCCGGCACACGGGTTTTGGTTCGATTTTCTATATTTTCCGGATTCCATAATTTGTGAAAATTTGAAAGCGATTAATATTGTTGGGAAATAATCTAATAAAAATTAATTATCAAATACATGAATCAAAACGCAACATGGCTCTGATACCACTGTTGGGTTTCCGTACCCCGGCGCCAGATCCAAACGCAGCGGAAATAATATAATAAACAGATCTGACCCAGGGACGGACGATCGCGCCTGATTCATATATAAACATGCAAATATCAAATATAAATGCACGAAAAGAGATTACCGTTCACCGACGTGAATCTGATAGCGGTAGTCCCTCGAGTCCAATCAACCTGACCAGATCTACAAGCCAACACAGTGCTAGTTTGGCGTTGGCATTTCTGTGAGAGTGAATGGAATCGTATGGAATGAATTGAGTCTCTCAACTAGAATGACATATTTATAGGGTCATTAAGTAACTAATGGTCTTTGGGTGCATAAAGCTCAATATGCCAACTTTTGGCTTACAGGGCATATATGCTAACAGTAATATCGTGCACCAGAAAGTGAATGTGGATGTGCATGTAACCTTGATTCCCATCGTTCACAATGGGCGATAGAAGTCTGCATTTGAATCGGGATTTCAAAAACATTCTATCAACGAATAAGATTGGCAGATAATATTTAAAACCATCAACAGAAGCACGAAATGAAACGAACTAAAACTAGAATTTGTTGTTGTCATCAACTTCAAGCTCTATCAAACTTGCAGCATTAAGCGTTCTCACCGCATCAACGTACGAATTCAGCTCTTGGAATCACTCCTCATAATTCCCAAAAGTAATAGATTTATCCTTCTCCTCACTTCTCCATGCCTTACTGTACGTGATATTCAATTCATAATCTCTTTTTATTAACTCGCGTACAACAATTGCAGATAAAGTTGGAATTGAAGAGATTCGTTGGGCAATTATTTCAGATATTAAATCAGAATTTGTCCTTTTTGATATTGTCCTTCATAATTCTCAGCCACAATTGTGGATATTGTTCAATTTCTTTATATAGGAAGACCTATATACTTGTGAAATGTTAGCATTCACAAACCAACCATACCTTCATCATGCTTTCTAGCACACTAAGCAACTATCATATCCTTACTGATTTTTACATAGTTGATATCAAAACTAACCTCCATCGAGTATTTACTCAATTCACCATGAAACTCTTCTATGCCACCACGAAACTCTTGACCAACCTACTAATAATAGATGACCAATCAGAACATAACAACTTTTTTTTTTGCCTTTAACATTACATCTTCGATGGTCAGAATCATACCCTGGAGATGAACTATATCCTTGTTCAGTTCGCAGCATGCCCTGCACGAGTCTATGGGTGTACGTGTATCACGTGCATCGAAATAATCTATTGATGCATGTATATCACGTGTCGACACACGTATATTACGTGCACCACTATCACGTGTATCATCTAGTGATGCACATACTTTGTTTGCACTGATAGAGTCTATCCGAGTAATTGGTTCACTTGCATCGGTATTATCTATAAGTGTTGTTGCCTTACTTCAACAATAGACATATATCAATTCCTACTTCCGGCAGAAGCTCCATGAAATGCAACTTTATTAACATCAACTGTCGACAAACGAACGTCAATCAGCTTACATAATAGAAACATATTTCTCATATCGTTTTCATTACTCAAACAATAATAAGGGTTGCCAAATATAGAATACTTAAAATATATTCCATCAAAGTTATAATCAAGCCACTTACCACTTGCAGAAGATATTAATTTTATGATTGAAAAACTGGAATTCACGTTCAAAACTTGTATTCTCTCTCCAAATTTCAACAGAATATTGATTCCCAGATCCATCGGAAAACACGATGATAACAACTGGGAAAATTTGGAAAAAACTTACAGATACATCGAATTACTTACCTTCCTCGATTCTCTTTGACCGTAGCTAAGCATTTTGGATTGTGTTTTCCCAGAAATGTAAAACTGGTGGGTTACATAAAAATCAACCAAACATGTGACTAATAGGTTAACTCTTGCACAATCATGTTTGATCAGGTATACCAAATGGTTCGCAATTATATTAACATTACTTGTCACGCCCCGAGATCGGAGTGCATGACACCGGCGTTGATCCCAAAACTTAATTTGTAATCAACAAGCCTCATAGTCTATAATAAAAACCAGTCTATTTATTCCATAAAAATATAATTGGAAACCTACTTGAATAAGTTGTTCACAAAGCACCTTAGCTCTAAACATAGTTGTAAAAGCGTAATTGAAAGAATAAAAGTCTTGGAGTCTCCTCGGTGTATCGCCACCCTAAAAATGATATTGTCCTCCTTCATCGATCTCTTCCTTGTTCTTATCTGGGGAGGGGAGGTAAATGGTGAGTGTTTGGGAAAACACTCAGCAAGTAGGGGCCAACTGAACATGATAAAACATACGTATAAAGCTTTTCAAATAACTCTTTATCAAACACATAGTAAATCGACACATTTACTCATAATTGTTCACACTAGGGCCTTATCACATAAACACAAACATATAATCGTTTTTTGGGATCAAGAGATGACTCCCGTATGCATAGCAATTTTCTCTTAAGGATCAAGAGGTGGCTCCCATGCATGTGGCACGCCCACATCATGTAGCACTTTGCCCCCACATAATCAAGTGGTGGTTCCTACACAAGTAGCACTTTGCCCCCACAGAGCCTTCGACTTCGATGCGCATTTCTCATAAACTTTCACATTATGATCTTAAAATACATTTTCGTGTTCACTGAAATTTTAACACATATATAGAGTTTTAAAACGAAATGGCTTTTGTAGCAAAAACCCACTTACTGTCGAATATATGAAGCATGGGAATGGATCCTGAATTACGAAGGTGGTGCGAATCATCTCCTCTCTTGCCTTAAAGCTTTGGATATTCTTGTGTGTGTGTGTGTAGGTGAATTTTCAAAAAATGCTAACTGTTGAGTAGTCTTTTCTTGGCAAGGTGTAGTGGGATTTTAATATGGGGATAAGTGGTCCAAAGTACGCATGAGTTGGGGCATGAAATGGGATGATATGGAGGCAAGTAAGTGGTGTTGATTGATGGACAAGAATTGGGGCATTATGATAATTGAATGTGTTAATGAGGTAATTCAATGATCATCAATGTCATGATTGAGAAGGAAAAAATTGGGTTTAGACCATTAGTGACATGATTTTGAATGTGTTAGTGAGACAATTGAATTGTAGGTCATGATTTGAGTTATGAACTTAAATGTCATTGAATGACTAATGACAAGGTTTGGGCAAGGTCATTGAATGGCTAACATGATTTGGGGCAAGGTAAATTTTCGGGTCTTCACAATACTAGCCTTACATTGTTCCATTTTACTTTATATTTTAAATAAATTAGATATAGTGTGAATTTTTAATGGCACTTTTATTCAGTTAACAACTAATCAAAATATTAAAAATCAAATTGAGAAAACTTATTTGAAAATAACATAATTAAATTAAATATTACCACTAAATGGAAATGATTGAATACACTTTGGGAAAAAAACTAGTCCAAAGACTAATAAAAATACATTTTTTCCGAACCTTTGTTTTTCATTGGGCAAAATGATAATATATACCGAAAGAGTACCAGAAATACTCGAAAAAATACACAGAACAACAAATGGAGAACTGCGTAAATTAAAGTGCTAGTAAGCAAACATGAGGTTCCCTAATCCAATCTAAAACTGAGTAAATGAATTTAATTAACTTCTATTTTTAATCTATAGCCAAGTTCTATATTTAATTAAATCTAGCAAATTGTCTTCTTTTTCTTGTGGCCCTTTGAATATTCTTCTATTTATGTCTAGCCACCTTGTTCAAATCACTGCTTTTCATGTTGTTAAACAACCCTTCCATCAGCTATGTACCCATAGGCCTTTGTGTTGGAATATATGACTAACCGTTTCCTTGTGAAGAGCAAGCATCATAGTTAACCTCTCATAGCGTTTCATCCACAAAGAACATGAACACATGACTCTGGGCAACAGAAAAGAAGATACTGGGATATTTCCTTTTTTGATTGGCACATATCATACAAATACGATAGTTTATTTATTTAGTGCTGCAAAAATTTAATGAATTAAAATTTATCCCATTAATTGATGCTTAACACTAGGGGTGTAAACGAATCGAACATGTTCACGAACTTTTCGAGCCGGCTCGATAAATATTTGATTCAAATTCGAAATCCTCGAATTCGAGCCGAACTCGAACATGTTCGAACTTTTTCGAGCCGAACTCGAGCCCAAATTACTTTGTTCAATAGTTCGCGAGCCGCTCGCGAACCTTAATATTTTATTAATATAATATAATTATATTATAAATAAATATATTTCAAACTTTTCGAGTATTTATTTTCGAGCAATAATTCGAATAGCTCACGAACATGTTCGACATTTTCGAGCCGAACTCGAACTCGAATTCGAACTTTGATTCGAGCCGAACTCGAGCCAAATTTTTGAAACTATTCAAACTTCGAATCGAACTCGAATATAACTATTTAGAGCCGAATTCGAACCTTAAAATTTTCTGCATATTCGGCTCGATTCGATTCGTTTACACCCCTACTTAACACACACCAACTTTATACGAAATTAAATTAAAAGGAGCAATTTTTTGTTATACATTTTACATCTATCAAGAGAGAAGAGGAGAAACTAAAAAAATCTGACTCAAAGTTATATACAAAGATTTGAAATCCAAAAATACAAACGATGATATTCTGACCGAAAAAGTACTTAGAGAAAACTGACGCATATACGTAACCTGTTTTGATTCCTTCTATGGTTCATGCAGCCTACTCCTATTCTATTGAGGTTAAATATTTAGATGTAACCTTTTATATGTGTTTTAAACATAATTAATTCTAAATAAGATAATTTTGATAATTATCATGTCATACATTAAAAACTGAACATGTTTAAATGTAAATTTGTCAAGTTTCAGGATAAAAAGGTAAATGAAATGTTAATGATTTGGAATGTAAATTCCTTACTTGATTTGTTTAATGATTTTATGGAGTAATGGTCGCCTCAGTTCATCAAACTCCCTTTGATTTGGTTGATCATAGTCGCAGAAACTATTTTTGGTGCAATACATAATGGTTACAACAGATACAGCCATTACTTCAAATACATCATCACAGACTAACCCTCGCTGGAATCAAGAGGCTCAATAATCAAATCCTCATCCGCAATCGTATTCTCGGGATTTACTTTACTTATGATGGACAAAGGTCGGAGCATGAACCGTAAAAACCGGCTTAGAGGATCCTGCAGACCTTCCATTACATAATGCCCGAATCGCCAGTCTCTCTCGACATAAGCTCGTGATATCGGTATGTCAAGCCCGTCTGTGTAATAAAAAAATGGTAAGATAAAATTTTCGAATCTGATATGACATGATAAAAGATGAAGGAGCAAGATATGTGGGATATATTCAGTATCTATACAGTCTCTTTCTGTACTTCTATCTGTCGCAAGATGCTAAGCCTCTATTCCGAGGTAGACAAAACCAGGCAGGATTCAAAGAGAAACTGAGTAGAACACCGATGAGGATAAATAATTACCAGTATACATGAAACCATTTTTGTTCACCTCCCGATAAAATGGCCTTGTTTTTTTCTCTCTAGCAGCTCTTTGAAGTTCATTCCATGCTTGTATCCTATCTATCCGTGTTATTTTACGCGTCTTAACAACCTGAAATTTAGTATCCCAGTGACTTCACCGGTGGGTGGCAAGAACTCGAGTGTCGACTCTGTATGGAAGAAAATAAATAATTATTGTTACCTTCGAAAACAAGTAATATGATGGCCGGGGGATCCGAGCAAGATTGTTGGATCGGTCAACCCCTACCAATCCAAACTTGGGACCATATCCATCAGCCCATTCCCAGTTATCAGATATTGTCCAAAACAGGTATCCGAGAATTGGTACACCCTAAATGACATCCAAATGCAGATCAACATCAGTACTTCAACCAAATATTTTATAATTTCCATAGCATTTACAAGCAGTTTCAAATCAAACCATTCTCATCGCTGCATAAGTTGCCAAGAGATGCTCCAACATGTATGGACGCCTGATTAGATCTGTCTCGTCAGACACGCCATTTTCAGTAATAATTAATGGTTTTTTGTATCTCTCATGAAAATGCAGAAGTAAACGGAACAAGCCATCAGGATATACGCCCCGTCCAGATTCACTGTACTCATCATTTTTTACCAGCTTCAATCCTGAACGAGAAATCACTTCCTACTCGAGAAATTAAAAAAACATATATATATTTAATCAGAAGAAAATGTCAAAATCAGAAACAATTAGAGCGTACAAAACCTGTCCATAATAAGTTATCCCAACGTAGTCCATCTTTTCAGATATATCATCAAAGAACGGAAAAAGTGTCAACGAATTAGCAACTGATACAGCAGCAACGTCAAAGAGTCCGTATGGTCGTGTAAAGGAGACATGGTGTGCTACACCAACAATCGCATTTGAGTTAATGCTGAAATAAAACCCAAAAATCGTATTAGATGTATATCACTGTAGATGTATATCACTGATTCACACAATAAAATAAAATCCTATAGTAAGAGCTACCAAATTATTAGGACCTGAAATCCACAAAATAGAACGCATTAAAGGAAAGAGGACCGTAGAAAAAAACCTTTTCTCATGAATGTAGTCATAGGCCTTTAAGTGCGCAACTGCCATCCAATGCATGGCTTGTTTAAAGACGCCAGTAGGTAGAGCAGAAGTAGCAGCCTCGAGCATATCAGGATTACCACCAGGCCAAGCACCAGCAACATAAGTGAGCGAACAAAAAACATGAGGTTCATCAAAAGTCACCCAATAGTCCACCAGATCTGATACCGACTCAACAACCAACCTGGAAAAATGAAGAACATTATATGTATGTGAAACAAGAAATTTACAAAATTATGTATTTATATTCTTCGTTGTTCTCTTGTACTTCACACCATACAAGTACATAGGTAGAGTTTAATACATATTCTTACTAGGACTCTAATACTAGAAGCTAAGTCTCGACACAATTAGATAATCATAATCCTAATAAAACTAGGTAACTATGTAAACTATGATATTGATTTTAATATATCTTTTCCTTTCTAACACTCCCCTCAAGTTGGTGAATGTATTGTCATCATTCCCAACTTGGAATAAATTCTCCCTTAACCAACGGTTTGGTGAGAATATCTGCTTAGATGTTACATATGACAGACTGATTTTCCCATTTCAATGTTTACTTGATGAAGTCACTTTCAATTCGAACATGCTTCATCCTATCACGTTGAATTGGGCTGTGTACAATAGCAATAGCTGACTTACTGCACTGTACAGTCTCATAGGAACTTTGAATTGAACATTCAAGTCTGTCTCTGCACTGCTTCTGCTTCTGGATACAACTGTTTGTTTTTTACTTCTCCATGTAACCACATTCCCCAAGAACTTTGTATAATATCTTGTGCTAAGACTTGTTGTCCACAGAACCAGCCCAATCCGCATTTGCAAATCCCTCAACAGCACTTCAATGTCTCTTCACATTGTAGGCAATATTAGGCCTAGCAAGAGATAGGTAGATTAGCTTTCCAACTATTTTCCTTCAGGCAGATTTACCACTTCCCATGGTTTATTGTCATGTAATGCCTTAATTGTTACACGGAAAGATTGAATAAACGTGAGTCAACAAGGAAAGAACGTGAATTATGATTAGGTCAAAATGGAATCAGCATGTATCTTGTATTTCCTATTATTCTACACACATAGTTAGGAAAGTAGAGGCTGTTTAGGCCAAAATGAATGTTGTATACACTATTATGTATAGATAGCAATACAAGAGAAAAGGTGGATAGCTTGTCTGAAACTCATGAGATTTTCTGTACATTTTCAATGATTGACATGGTATCAGAGCCACCGCTCTAAGGTCGATTTTTTTTCGTTCCCCAGGTTCATTTCGCGTCGTATTTCATCGGGTGATCGGGGATTTTTTTTTTGTTTTTGTTTTCGATTCTGGTTTCGCGATTGAACATCATCATCTGTCGTGTTCAGACGCGATCGGGATTTTTGGGCTTCGTTTCGTCGTTGTTCGCACAATCTCTGTTGCTCACCGCGATCGGGATTTCTTGTTCGTTCTTGGGAAATCGTATCTGGGTTTTTGCGATTCCATCTCTGCTGCCTGTGTTCGCAATCTCTGTTGTGTTTAACGTGAGATTTCTTTCATTCTTGGGCCTTGCTTTCTTTGGCTTTGCAATTGTTAGAATTGTTAGCATTGCTGTTAGTGATCTTGAAAAGATTTCCGTTTCATTCTTGGGCCTTACTTTCTTGAGCTTTGCAATTTTTAGAATTGTGATCGGGGGTTTTTTTTTTTATTTCCCAATTTCTCTACTATCGTAGCCTTTGATTGGGTTTTTTGGTCTTGATTTCGTTTGCTTTTGTGATCGTGATCCTTCTTGCATCATGATTACCGATATTTTTTCTATTAAATTCAATTGGAAAAACTATGATGCCTGAGAATTTCAATTTAGGATGTTCCTTAAGGGAAAGGAACTTTGGGGCCACATTACTGGCTCTACTGCCGCACAGACCACGGATAAAGAATTGGCCAAATGGGAGACTAATGATGCTCGAATCATCTCTTGGATTCTTGGCTCGCTCGATGCCCATATGGTGAACAATCTCTGTTGCCTTAATACCTCAAAGGAAATGTGGGACTATCTTAGGCGGGTCTATTATCAACACAATACAGCCCGCCGATTTCAACTCGAATTAGAGATTGCTAATTATTCACATGGCAATCTGACTATGGAACAATATTACTCCGGGTTCCTCAATCTCTGGAGCGAATATACGGACATTATCTATGCTCATGTGTCCAAAGAGGCTCTTCCTGCCATTCACGAGGTTCATGCAGTTAGCCAACAAGATCAATTCCTCATCAAACTCCGCCCTGAATATGAGACTACTAGGGCTGGTTTATTGAATCGAGACCATGTTCCATCCTTGGATGTGTGTTTTGGTGAGCTTTTGCGCCAAGAACAACGTTTGGCCACTCATGCTGCTCTTGGTTCCTCAATGCCAAATTCCGAAATTGTCAACATTGCCTACACTGCCAAGAAAAACCACAAGAAAAGAGTTCCACTCAATGTTACAGTTGCAAAGGATTTGGCCGTACTCCTCAAAATTGCAATAAGAAATTTTGCAATTATTGTAAACAAAAAGATCATATTATTGGTAAGTGTCCTACACGTCCCCAGAATCGTTGTGTTAAAGCCTTTCAAGCCACTGCTTCCACGACTCCATCGGGTCCTTCGACTTCGCCCAGTCTTATGCCAAATATGGTTCAACAGATGATTTTTTTAGCTTTTTCTGCTTTTGGGCTTCAAGGTAACGGTAAGCTTATCCCATCCCCTTGTTTTTTGATTCCGGTACATCTAACATATGACCGGTTCTTCTGATTATTGAGCAAGATTCGTAAGTATATTGGTACTCAACATATTCAAATTGCTAATGGCAATACTCTCCCGATTACGCATGTTGGTGATATCAACCCTTCATTTAAAGATGTATTTGTATCTCCTGGGTTATCCACTCGTTTGATTTTTGTTGGTCAATTAGTTGACAATCATTGCAATGTCAACTTCTCACATGATGGTTGTCTTGTGCAGGATCAGGTATCGGGGAAGGTTATAGCGAGGGGGCCTAAAGTGGGACGTTTGTTTCCTCTTCATTTTACACCCTTCCCCAGTCTTTCTTTGTCTTGTTTTACTATTCTCAATAAGACTATAAGTTGGCATAAACGCTTGGGCCATCCAAATAATGTAACTTATCTTACTTATTGAAGAATGGTTTTTTGGGGACCCCACTTACTTCTTCATTACCACTTGATTGCTCTACTTGTAAACTTGGGAAAAGTAATATCTTACCTTTCCCGAATCATGGTAGTCATATTAATGCATCTTTGACTTGATTCACAATGATATTTGGGGAATTGTTCATGTTCCTTCACATGCTACTTATAAGTATTTTGTGACGTTTATTGATGACCATAGTCGTTTTACTTGGGTTCTTCGTTCTAAAGCAGACTTGTTTACTGTTTTTGGAGCCTTTGTCACATAAGTTGAAACACAATTCTCTACTACAATTAAATGCCTTCAATCGGACAATGGGGGTGAATATACGTCTCATGCTTTTCAAAAGTTCTTGCAGCAAAAAGGCATTGTTTCTCAACGCTCTTGTCCTTATACACCTCAACAAAATGGCATGGCTGAACGTAAAAATCGCCACTTATTGGATATGTCTCGCACCTTACTCTTGGAATCCTCAGTGCCTTCTATTTTCTGGGTTGAGGCATTGTCCGCAGTAGTTTACACCATAAATCGACTACCATCTCATCCTTTAAAATTTGAGTCTCCATACTTTCATCTTTATGGGATACATCCAGACTATCATACTCTTCGCACCTTTGGTAGTACGTGTTTTGTACATGTACCTCCTCATGAACGTCACAAACTTTCTGCTCAATCGGTTAAGTGTGCTTTTTTGGGCTATAATACCACTCACAAGGGATATGTGTGTTACGATGAGGTGTCTAAACGAATGCGTGTTTCTAGAAATGTCATTTTCTTTGAAAATGAATATTATTTTCCACAGCACAGTGTTACTTTTGATCATGCATTGATTCATCATTTTGATGATATTGTTTCTTCTTTTGAACGCTTCACTCCAGGACTTGTCTATACGGGCCGAAGACCCCCAACCTCATCGCCTCCTTGTGATCCTGATCCACCACCGGTACAGTCTGCCCTTAGACGTGCTTCGTGCCAAATTCGTCCTCCTGATAGGTATGGATTCTCTGCTACCTTAGCCGATACTATTGTTCCTAAATCTTATTCTCAGGCGGCTAAACAAGATTGTTGGGTGAAAGCCATGCAAGAGGAACTTCGGGCCTTGTTGGAAAATCACACATGGGATATTGTTCCTTGTCCCCCGGATGTTGAGCCGATTGGATGTAAATGGATTTACTCTGTTAAATTGCGCTCGGATGGGTCTCTTGAACATTACAAAGCAGGATTGGTAGCCAAAAGCAATCACCAAGAGAATGGGATTGATTATGATGAGACATTTGCTCCAGTCGCTAAAATGACCATTGTTCGGGTAGTCACTGCCATCACGGCATCGAAAAGTTGGCCACTGCATCAGATGGTCGTGAAAAATGCCTTTTTACACGGTGATCTACAAGAAGATAACTATATGATAACTCCACCTGGGATGTTTGCTACACCTTCTTCGGAAGTGTGTAAACTTCGGCATACTCTCTATGGTTTGAAGCAAGCTCCCCGAGCATGGTTTGACAAATTTTGAACCACACTTCTCAGTCATTCTTTTGTTCAAAGTCAGTGTGATTCTTCTTTATTTTTATGCAAGACTGCTAACGACATTGTTCTTCTTTTAGTATATGTGGATGACATTGTTATCACAGGAACTGATTCAGTCTTGATTACATAGTTGCAAGAACATCTTAAAAGCTCTTTTCATATGAAAGACTTGGGTCCTCTGCGTTATTTTTGGGTCTCGAGGTGCTTTCTACTCCCACCGGCATGTTTCTACATCAGCACAAATATACACAAGATGTGATTAACTTGGCTAACCTACAACATGGACGATCCGCAGATACTCCTGTTAGAAGTTAACGTGAAATATCACAATGATGATGACGAATTCATATGTAATCCATCCACATATCGTCAGTTAGTTGGAAGTCTTAATTATCTCACGATTACTCGACCCGATATATCCTTTGTTGTTCAATAGGTTAGCCAGTTCATGCAAGCACCACGACATCTTCACCTTGCTGCTGTTCGTCGTATCATACGCTATTTGAAGGGTACTTTTACTCGTGGCCTATTCTTTCCTGTCAACTCCCTGATTGAACTCATAGCCTTTAGTGATGCTGATTGGGCAGGGTGTCCCAACACTAGGCATTCCGTTTCGGGTTGGTGTATGTTTCTTGGTTCGTCACTCATCTCTTGGAAGAGTAAGAAACAAGATCGGTGTCTAAATCCTCCTCTGAGTCCCAATATCGCTCCATGTCCTCGGCATGTTCTGAAATTGTTTGGTTGCGTCGTTTACTCGCTGAACTTGGCTACTCCCCGACTTCTCCTACTCCGCTGCATTGTGATAACACAAGTGCGATTCAGATTTCTGCTAATCCCGTCTATCATGAAAGGACGAATCACATTGAGGTGGTCTGTCACTATATTCGTGAAGTTTACGCTGATTTTATTTATTTTTGATCAGGCAAAAAGTTTTAATATAAAATAAAGTACCAAAGGTACTAGAAAGTTACTACAAGCTGTAGTAAAAATAAGAAACTAAAAACCAAGACGCTAGCCTAAGCAATCTATAAAGGTAGCAAACATAATATCAGTTCCTCTCTCCAATCGACAAAAGAGTACAAAAACTTCTTATTTCCTCTATTGCTAATCCATAACCACGATCCGTAAATGATTAATTCGAGTAAATCTTCCTCCTTGTTTTCTCTTCCTTGGAAAATCAAATGGTTGCGATGAAGCCATATAGTCCAAACCAGTGTGCTCCAAACTGTCATCCAAGCGCGCCTTCCCTTTTTTGGACCCCATATCCTTCTATGATGTAGTAGGTGTGTAACCGAATCTGAGCTCAAAACTGTAGAGAATCCTAACCACCGATAACATCCCATCCATAAGTCGTAAGACGCTGGACAACAGAAAATCAAGTGTTGAGTTGTTTCCTCATCGACGTTACACGTAGCGCACCTCGCAGATTCAGCTCCCAAAAGGATATTTCTCTTTATTAAGTTTGATCTTGTGGGTATGCGGCCTCGAAGCACCTTCCATATAAAAGTAACAACTTTCAAAGGTGCCAAAAAATTCCAAATCAGGGTATAAGCCTCCGACAAATTTGCCTCTATTGTTGTCTCCTCCAAGTTCATCCTATATGCTGTTTGAACGGAATATCGATTGGATGAATCAAAATTCCAAACCCACAAGTCCTCCTGCTCCTGTGTCAAATGAAACCTGTCCAAATAAGAAATTAAATCATGAAATAAAACATTTTCCCTATCCAGTAACCCTCTTCTCCAATCCCAGACCACCCCCACTTCCTATCCGTCCAAACCCCCATATTTCCTATGAGAATGTACATATCCCTGGCTAACAAAACTAACCTAGGAAATCTAGCCTCTAAACTTGAATCACCCGCCCAGACATCTTTACAAAATTGTGTTCCCATCCCATTCTCAACTTTTCTTTTTATCCCTCGTATAAACCAGCCCGACGTATCTTGAAAAGTGCATTTCAAGAGATATATAGAATTTTTTTGTGATAGGATTGTACCAGCTGTATCCCTTTTGAGTGTGATAATATCCTAGGAAGATACATTTAATGACTTTAGGATCAAGTTTTCCCCAAGTAGGACTGATATTATGAACATACATAGAACACCCAAAAAATAGGATGAAATGAAAATCCTATTGATGACTGTTGTGCGGAACTTCAGGTTTTTGAATGAAGCCTATTTATTAAGTATCCATTGGTCAAGACAACATCACCCCTAAAGATGCCCCTAGGGGATCTAGTAACTTCCAATAGATGATGATTTTTGCATTCTCCAACAACATTTTGTTGAGGAGTAGATAGGCAAGAGCTTTGATGAATTATATCATTCTCAGCAAGATAGTTTCCAAGAACATGAGCAAAGTATTCACTCTCATTATCTATGCTGAATATATGAAATTACACGAGTGTGAACATCTATAAATGTGGTGAACCAACTCTTGCCAGTCAAATCCCCAACTCGTGCAGCTTCCCAAATATCACTATGGATAAGGTGGAATGGTTTTGAGGATTTGTATTTTTTTACCTGATAATTGCTCCTCGTTTGTTTCGCAAGAATTGATGACTCACAATAGACTGAAATAGATTACTATTATGAAATAAATTTGGATACAAGTGTTTCATATATTGAAAACTTGGATGTCCTAACTGTTTATGAAACACTAACAAACAGGAGATTGTTTTTTGAACCGGAAACAAAAAAAGATGTAGGGGTTCTTGGTGAAGGTGAACCAGTGAGATAATAGAGGCCTCGTCGTTCTTCAGCATTGCTAATCATCTTCCCCGAAGACAGATCCTAAAAAATACAACTATCACAGAAAAATATTACTTTACAGCTTTGATTTTTTTATTCTTTTAGCTTACTAATAGACATGAGATTTTATTTCAAGCTTTTAGAAAAAGTTCTTGAATACAAAGATCTCCAATTACAGCCACATCAATTGTGTTTCTCCGAATAATGTAAATCTCATATATCTTCAATAGTTTACAACTCTATTTAAAGAGTTTAGAATGAAATAAAAAACAAATCAAAAACCCAACTTTCAAGGGACACTAATCTATCATAATTAGGGATACAAAATCACATTAATATCTATCCTATAAATACAAGATTCTATCAAATCTACACTCCCCTTTGAGCTTGGCAGATGTTGATTAGTCCAAGCTTGTGAACAAGAAAATCAAATGTGTTTTCTTAAGCCCTTTTGTAAGTAGATCTGCTAATTGTTGAGAGGTAGGGACATATTCAATACTGATTATGCCTTTATCCAATACTGATTATGCCTTTATCCAGCTCTCTTTAATAAAATATCGGTCTACTTCCACATGTTTAGTTCTATCTTGATGAACATTATTGTGTGCAATCTTGATAGTAGACTTGTTATCACAATAGATTTTATCTGACTTTCAAGCTCCATCTTTAATTCTTTCATCACGCTCCAAATGCGTTCGCATATCCCATGTGTCATGGCTCTATACTCTGTCTTAGCACTACTCCTTGCAACCACCGAATGTTTCTTGCTACGCCAAGTTATCAAATTTCCCCACAACACTGAACAATATCCAGAGGTTGATTTTCGATCATCAGTAGAACCATCCCATAATGTATCTTTGAACCCTTTTATATCCCTATCGCTGGTCTTGGCAAAGAATAGGCCTTTACCAGGTGTCAGCTTCAGATATCTTAGGATTCGATAAACAACATTCATATGACCTTGACACGGATTATGCATGTATTGTCTGACTAAGCTAACTGCAAATACAATGTCTAGCTTTGTATGTGAAAGGTATATGAGCCTTCCGACAAGGTGTTGTTACTTGCCTTTGTCCAATGGTTCTCCTTCTAGCATATTTTCTTTATTCCCAAGCTCAATCGGTGTTTTATTTGGTTTGCATCCCATCATTCATGTTTCTTCCAAGAGATCTAAGGTGTATTTCCTCTGAGATATAGGGATACTCTTTTTACTTCTTGCAACCTCCATTCCTAAGAAATACTTCAATGCTCTGAGATCTTTGACTTCGAACTCTTTGGCCATTGTTTGTTTAAGTTTATCCATTTCTTCACTATCATCCACTGTGATAATGGTATCATCAACATAGACTATAATAACAGTGATTATACCTCTGTCTCTATGCTTAACAAACATTGTATGGTCAGCATGTCCCTGTTTATAGCCAAATCCATTGATTGCCTTTGAAAACCTGTCAAACCAAGCTCGAGGAGACTGTTTTAAACCATATAGAGACTTGTTGAGTTTACAAACAGTCTTACTTCACAAATCCTCGAATCCTGGGGGTTGGCACATATAGACTTCCTCTTCTAATTCACCATTTAGGAATGCAATTTCAATATCAAAGTGATGCAATGGCCAATCAAGTTTAACTGCTAATGAGAGAAGAATAGGAACTTAATTCAGTTTTGCAACTGGAGCAAACGTTTCGTTGTAATCAATCCCAAATGTTTGCGTAAATCCTAGTGCCACTAGTCGAGCTTTATATCTTTCCACTGTTCCATCCTCTTTATACTTGATTGTAAAAACCATTTGAATGCCACTGCATTTGCATTTTTATTATCAGGTATTCACCAAGTCCCATGTTTTATTTTTCACAAGAGCCTTCATCTCCTCTAAGAGTAGACTTCCATTCAGGGATTTCCAATGCCTCCTCAATATTCTTTAGGACAAACATATTAGAAAGGTTTGACGTAAAAATACGAAATGTAGACACACAATTCATGCAGTGTAGGAGTACATTCTTTTTTAGTATCAAGAGGGGACATGTCATCCAAATGGCTTGAGGGGCTAAAAGGACAGGGATTAGGGCTGCTGCTACTTGGATTGGATGAAGAACTTGGGCAGTTCAGAGAAGGGTTGGGTGATGTCATAGGGTTTGAGGAATCAATGGGTAAAGATGTGTCTAATATCTCCAAGAGATTCGTCATGTGGCTCCCCGTGAATCGAAGTGTGTGTGAAATAAGGTGTTTCCACAGAATGTGACATCACTCGAGGTATAGAATTTTCTGGTTTGTGGACAATAGCATCTATAACTCTTTAAGGTTGGGGAATATCCGACAAACACAGTTTTGATATCTCTACATGCAAGTTTGCTTCGATTATGATCATGGATCTGGACAAATGACGTACAACCAGACGTTTTCAAGGATATACTGTGGGGCTTAAATATGTGTGGGTAGTGGTTTGTGAGGACAGATAAGGGAGTTTGGAATTTTAGAGGATGGTTTGGTAGGCGATTGATAAGATAGGCAGAGGTTAAGATAGCATCTCCCGATAGATATTTCGAAACATTCATAGTAAACATAAGAGCTCGATCAACATCTAACAAGTGCCTATTCTTTCTTTCTCAAATCCCATTATGTTGTGGGGTATCAACACAAGAACTTTGGTATATGATCCCATGTTGGGATAAATATTCGCCAAGGAGTGAATTAAAATATTCTCTCCCATTATCTATTCGTAGCATTTGAACTTGAGCCTGAAATTGGGTCGGAATCATTTTATGGGAAATTTTGAAAGTTTGGCTTGTTTCGCACTGTCTTGAAGGAGATAAACACAAGTAAGGCTTGTGTGGTCGTCAACGAATGTGCGAAACCATTTTTTCCATTTAAGGTGGAGATTTTTGAAGGTCCCCAGATGTCACTATGTTTTAACGAAAATGGTTTGGAAGGTGTGTACAACCGAGAAGAAAATGTGGCACGAGTTTATTTTGTAAGTTGGCACATTTCACAAATAAAAGAATTCAAATCTTTATAGCCAAACAAAGAAGGAAACAATTGTTATAAATAAATAAAACTTGGGTGTCCCAATCTATGATGCCACAACATTATGTTTTGACTACTAGATAATGATAAAGACATACTTCTAGACCTGAACTCTGTGGCTAGTCATCCCTTAATCACCTTTGAAGTAATAAAGACCATGATGAACATTAGCACTGCCAATCGTCCTCCCCGATAGTAGATCCTGAAAATGACAGGGAAAAGACATGAATTTAGCAACACAATGACTATCTCGAGCTATTTTATTGACTGACAACAAATTACAGACATGGAAGGCTGCCATAAGAACGAGAGTTGGATATAATCTTATGTTACCAATGCCTGCGACTCTGGTTAAGGAACCATATGCTAGTATGACAATTGCGTAGGTAGTACAAGGACGATAGGTACTAAAACGACTCAAACAACCTGTCATATGATCTGATGCTCCTGAATCAATGATCCAGGGATCTACAGAGGAATATGAGGATTTTTGGACCGAGTGATTTTTACCAGATTGGACCATAGAGCACAATCCAACAGCGGAGTTGGACTGCGGCTGTGAATTGAGGAAGACTAGTTGAGCCAGCTTGGAAATCTGATCAATTTGTTTCTTTGTCAGTGAGATGGAAGAAGCCCCCGAAGGTCCAAATTTGTCTTCTTGCATGTCATCTTCTTTTTGGGTTGCCAGTTAGGTGGGTTGCCATGAAATTCCTAACATGTTTCTTTTGTGTGAACTGGATAATCACAGTATTCACACTTTGGGCGAGAGCCCGACTGAGAATCGGAATTATTTTTGTTAGAGGATCTGGGCTGTTGTGAAAGTAACGAAGATCCTTCAGGCGAAGCTCGAATTACTGGAGAATTCTCAAAAATCATGACTTTCCGACGAACTTCTTCACATCGGACTTCCGAGAATGCATCTTCTATCGTCGGAAATCGCATGCCACCACTCTTCCTCGTACCTCAAATCGCGATTAAGGCCTGCGATAAAGTCAAAGACCCATTCTTTCTCAAGGTGTTTGCGCTGTTGTCTTCAAAGAATAACTCTAATTCTTGCCAAAGTTCTTGAAGATCAGAGAAATACTGAGTGACAGACTTTGTTACGTGCTTCATGTGCTTCAGTTTGGAACGAATATCAAAGATTTGAGATGCATTGCCAGAGTCCGAATACACACGTCGGGATGCATCCCACACATCTTTAGCGGTCTTAGACCATAGATAACGACGGCTAATCTAGGGCTCCATGGAATTGATAAGCCATGCCAGAACCATCAAAATTTTTTTCAGCCATGTTTGATACATTTGGTCAGTGAAATCTGGGGCGGGTAAATCACCTGTGATATACCATAGCTTTCCTCGGCCACAAATCACAATTTTGACTGATTGGGCCCACTGGAGGTAATTTTTGCCATCTAGTTTATGGCTAGTAATCGAAAAGGATGAGTGATCATTTCCCAAATGAGCGATCGGGTTAGGTGATGAAAGATTTTGGTTGGCCGTGGCATTCCCAGATCCGGCGGACGAACTTGAAGAATCAGTTTACTCCATTGGGTGCGAAAAAAATCTGGTGTGAACCTTAGGCTCTGATACCATATGAAAATAATGTAAATCTTGTATATCTTCAATAGTTTACAACTCTGTTGAAAGAGTTTAAAATGAAATTAGAAACAAATCAAAATCCAACTTTCAAGGGATACAAATTGTCGATAGATTTAGATTAATAAGGAACAAATATATTGTGATTTGATTTGATTAGGATTTAGATTAGAATATTTCCTTACTTGTAAAGATCTGATATCTTGTATTCTTTTCTATTTAAACTTTGTAATTGTATATGATTATTCACATAAAAAAAAGAGATAAAATCTTCCTCACCTTTCCATGTCTTTTGGCAGGCCAGTTTACATTGTATCAGAACCATAGTGCATAATCGATCCTGGCCCTTCCCCTCAAGCCTGATTATCGATTCCTTCCCTATTTCACAGGAATCCCTATTTCACACACCAGTTTTCGCGTTCTTCGGGATTTCCGATTACCCGTTCCTTTTAATCGCAGTCTGGTGGGTTAATGATTGCGTTGTTCGGGTCTTTTTCGGATTACCCATATTTTTTATCGCAATCGGGTGGCTGGTGTTCGAAATTGCTAAGTTTCCAATTGCATTAGGAGGTCTTTCCTGGTTGCGATAAGAATTGTTCCAGAATTATTTCCGATTGCGTTCAGAGGAGTTCTCGCCATCCTCTTTTCAATTTCGTCAATTTCGCGTGCGCTTACTTTGTTCCAGCCAGTCCTCCGATAAGTATGGTTGGCGTAGGGTCTTCATCTTCATCGTCGGTCACAGGTTTAAATCCACCAGACAGTGACGTTAATTACAAACAAAGAATGTCCATGACCGATAATTCCATTAAAATCACCATATACAAAATGGAAAAAACTACCTGGAATGGGCTCAATCCGTCCGCTTGGTAATCGATGGCAAAGGAAAACTTGGTTATTTGAATGGGGAGGAGAAACCACCGGCTGCTGATGAACCAAAATTTAAGCAATGGCGGTCAGAGAACTCACTGGTCACGACATGACTTATCAATTCCATGGAACCATCAATTGGTAAACCTTTTTATGTTTTTACCTATTGTCCATGATGTTTGGGATGCAGTACGTGAAACATATTCTGATTTAGAGAATTTTTCTCAATTATTTGAACTCAATAATCGGATGTGGAGAATGGTGCAAGATAATCGCGGTGTTACCGCATATTACAATGAACTGATGATGATATGGCAGGAATTAGATCTCTTCGAAGACGAAGAGTGGGAAAATCCCAAGGGTAGCATACGATATAAAAAAAGGTAGATATGGGAGACTATTCATATATCTCGCTGGCTTGAGCAAAGACCTCGATGAAGTCAAGGGCAGATTACTTGTCCAGAAACCCTCATCCACAGTTCGGGAAGTGGTCTCTGAAGTTCGCAGGGATGAGGCACGCCACAAGGTCATGTTGAAAAACACAAGTGAACAAAAGCTGGGTGAGAATGAAGGGTGTGCACTGTCTGTTAAATGATTGAACTCTGAGGGAGAGTGACCAAAAATTTACTGTGAGAAGTCCAAAAAGCCTTGGCACACGATAGAAACTTGTTGGAGAATTCATGGAAAGCCGGAAAACTTTAAGAAAAAAGCAGGCAACAACTTCCGGTCCAAATCAGGTGGTGGACAGGCTCTTCAAACCAGTGTGGATGGTTCTGGACAGCAGCCATCTCCTTCTGAATATCTCCCTTTTACCATGGATCAAGTTGAGCACTTGTATAAAATGTTTCAATCCCTATCAGTAGGAAAAGCCAATCCCTCTTACTCCTTAGCTCAGACAGGTATACTTCATATTGTTTCTATGGCCAGCACACACACAATTGGTTCCTGGATATTAGATTCAGGAGCCATAGATCATATGACAGGCATATCGCAAGTCTTTTCGTCCTATACACCGTGTGCAGGTAATAAGAAGGTAAAAGTTGTTGATGGTTCCTTTGCTACCATTGCTGGCAAAATAAACGTGCATATTTCTAATTTCCTGATCCTAAAAGATGTCTTACATGTCCCCCATTTATCCCTAATTTGTTATCTATCCATAAACTAAACCTTGATCTTAATTGTCGTGCTGCCTTTATGTCGTCTCATTGTGAGTTTCAGGACCTGGCCTCGGAGAAGATGATTGGCAATGCTAAACAAGACAATGGACTCTATATCTTCACGGTTGAATATCTAGTTGAAAAACAAGGCGTGAAGCTTTACTTCTGCTTCTTATGACTGTGAGATTATGTTATGGCATTTCGCTTGGGACATCCGAATTTTCATTATTTGTAAAGACTATTACCAGATTTATTTTTGCATAAAAGTCCTTTTTTTATTTAGATGTGAGTCATGTAAATTAGCTAAACATAAACGTGGTATTTCCCTATCAGTCTTATAAAGAGTTTCCCTATCAGTCTTATAAAGAGTCTGCACATTTTACTCTCATACATAGTGATCACTGGTTTGGGGTCCATCTAGAATCATAACAATGTCTAGCAAACGGTGGTTTATCACCTTCATTGACGACCACACTAGAATGACTTGGGTATTTCTTTTAAAGGATAAATATGATGCTGAAACTGTGTTTCAAAATTTTCATATGGTTCAAACACAATTTCAAGCACGCATTAAAATATTTTGCAGTGATAATGACGAAGAATATTTCAATTATTTGCTTGCCAACTTCTTTGCTGAAAATGGAATTATTCATCAAAATTATTGTGCGTATACACCACAACAAAATGGTGTAGCTGAAAGGAAAAATAGACATCTACTTGAAGTAGCTAGGGCACTAGTTTTCAAACAAAAGTGCCCAAATATCTTTGGGGTGATGCTATTCTCACAGCTACTTATTTAATAAATCGACTACCTACACGAATTTTGAAATTCTAGACTCCACAAAAAACATTTCTCAAATACTATCCTGATTGTCTTCTCATCACAAATATTCCCCTCAAAATTTTTGGTAGCATTGCCTTTGTCCACAATCACGATCCTAGACAATCTAATTGGATCCTAAATCTTCAAAATGCGTTTTTGTTGGATATTCGACAAACCACTATAAATGTTTTGATCCAGTTTCAAAGAAATATTTTGCTCTATGGACATTACCTTGTCGAAAGACAGTCCTACTACCATTCTCATCTTCAGGGGGAGAATTGTCTGGAAGATGACTATCTAAATTAATCGGACTTAAATCTTTAACTGTGATACTGGTAATAGTCTCTCTCATACGATAAAAATACTGAAAATGAAATTTTGTAAAGCAATTAGTTTAAGGGTCTTGTTTATTTAGCTCGACGGAAACAAGAAGCTATTGTCCCAATGCAAAACCATGAGTCTACTCAAAGGGCAAAACCTAAGATAAGTGATGATGCCTCAAATAACACTCAAGGTATGCCTAATTTAAACTCTTCAAGCCAAACAGATCTTATTATTGCCATAAGAAAAGGAGTCCGGTCATGCACACAACACCCACTATCGAATTTTATATCATATGAGAACCTGTCTTTCTGCGCATTTGTTTCTAAACTTGACAGTACCACAATTCCAACAAATGTACAAGAAGCCTAAAGATCCCTAAGTGGAAGGATGCGATTTAGGAGGAATGAAAGCTCTCGAGAAGCATTCTACGTGGGAGAAAGTCTAACCACCTTCTGGTTAGCAGACGGATCTCTAGAGAGATATAAAGCCCGGCTAGCTGCTAAAGGCTTCACTCAGACTTATGGAGTCGAATACTCTGAGACATTCTTGCTTGTGGCAAAACTAAACACAGATCGAGTCCTTCTATCTATTGCTGCAAATCTTGGCTGACCACTCAATCAGCTAGATGCAAAGAATGCGTTCCGGAATGGTGAGATGGAAGAAGAAGTCTACATGGAAGTACCCCCAGGTTTCGCTGATCAGTTTGGTTCGAAAGTATGTAGATTGAAGAAATCTCTTTATAGCCTCAAACAATCTCCGAGAGCCTGGTTTGAGAGATTTACGAGATTCGATAAAAGTCAAGGCTATAATCAAGGACAATCGAACCACACTCTCTTTACAAAACATTTTTAAAAAGACAAGATTTATGTGCTTGTTGTTCATGTGGATGACATAATTCTGACAGTAAATGATACAGGGAGATGGAGAGATTAAAAGGAAAGCTTGCTAAGGAATTCGAAATCAAAGACTTGAGCCAGTTACGGTATTTCCTTTAAATGGAAGTAGCACGATCCAAGGAAAGCATTATGGTGACACACCGAAAATATATCCTTGATCTCTTAAAGCATACTGAGATGAGTGGATTCAGACCATCAGATACTCCAGTTAAAGTAAATGCTAAACGAGGAGATATAAACAATGGCAAACCAGTTGACACAGGGAGATATCAAAGGCTTGTTGGGAGACTGGTTTATCTGTCTCACACGTGACCAGACATAGCCTTTGCAGTAAGTATGGTTAGTCAATTTATGCATTCACCATACGAAGAACACCTTGAAGATGTGCATCGAATTCTTTGGTACTTGAAGGGAACACCTGGAAAAAGGACTTCTATTCAAAAAAAAAATATGAAGAGAGAGAAGTCGAAGTATATACAGATGCTGATTGTGCAGGCTCTATATGAAGCCGCACTGGAGTGATCCAATATGTGGTTCCGCGCGTTCCAGCACTTCTCCGTTCACTTCCAATACTAATCGTGAAATACCGATCGAAGATCCACTTCAGGATACTGCACATATGTTTGGGGCAACTTGGTATCCTGGAGAAGCAAGAAACAAAGTATTGTTGCCAGAAGCATAGTTTAGATCAATGGGCTCAAGGAGTATGTGAGATACTTTGGCTAAAGCGGATCTTGGAAGAACTAAAAAGACAAATAAGCCTGCCTATGAAATTATATAGTGATAACAAGGTATCCATCAGTATTGTTCACAATCCAGTGTTACACGACGGGACTAAGCACATTGAAAAATTAACAAGCACTTCATAAAAGAGAAGTTGGAAGAATGAACAATTTGCATCCCATTTGTTCCATCATTGTTGCAAGTTGCAGATATAGGGCTTTCTCAGCATCTCTTTGAGACTCAAGTTAGCAAATTAGGCATGAAAGATATCTTTGCACCAACTTGAGAAGGATTGTCGATAGGTTTAGATTAATAAGGAAGAAATCCATTATGATTTGATTTGATTTGATTAGGATTTAGATTAGAATATTTCTTACTTGTAAAAATATGATATCTTGTATTCTTTTCTATTTAAACTCTGTAATTGTATATGATTATTCACATCAAATAAAAAGAGAAAATCTTCTCACCTTTCCATGTCTTTTGGCACGTCAGTTTACACTAATCTATCCTAATTAGCGATACAAAAGCACATTAATATCTATCCTATAAAAACAAGAGTCTATCAAATTGACAGTTTCCATTTGCCATTGAGACATTCATCTCATTATCACATTTATTATAATTCAGGAATGACATGTGAACTATATGGTCAGATGCACCAGTGTCAACAATCCAATCATCGTCATATGTGTTTTTCGATAATAGAGTGGATAAGATATTACCTTGTTGTGCAATGGTTACTTGAGGTGAGGCCCCTGATGTGTCAATGATCTTTCGTTGCTGGAGGAAGGACTTTAAGATCTCCATTTGTTCGGGTATGAAAGGCAAAGGATTAGGCTTCTTTGTCTCAGTGGATTCAGCTACTGATGCCGAGTGTTTTCCTTTCCTCTAACTCCATGGCTTCCAATCTGGACGTTTTCCATGGATATTTCAACTGTTCTCCTTTGTGTGGTATGGCTTTTTATAGTATTCACATCATAGTTCATTCTCCTTGGTTTCTGATTTTGTAATCGAGTTGTGGCCAATGTGTCAGTTCAGTCAAATGACACAGCACGTCACTCGTCCCCCATGATAATGAATACACTTACCAATTGTAGAAACTAGAGTCAAAGTTGTAAATTGTACATTTGTGTTATATATGGAAGGAAAGCCGAGAGAGACCGGCAAGAAAAATGAAATCATTCTTCAAAATTGTCATGGTACTGGAGCCAAATCACTCAGAATAAATCTAAATGTTCCAAAAAAGTTTCCCCAAAATTGGTCACTTAGTTGATCACTCATAATAAATCTAAATGTTCCAAAAAAGTTTCCCCAAAATTGGTCACTTAGTTGATCACTCAGAATAAATCTAAATGTTCCAAAAACGTTTCCCCAAAATTGGTCACTTAGTTGATCATAACTATAATGTTTATTTTCTACACTTTTCCATTCCTCCAGTCATCCCCCTAGTTTGTAATATTGTCAACAATAACAGTGTGACACAAATGTTTGGGGCATCCAAAATTCTATTATTTTGACCCGTGTAATCAATTCTGGCTTGTTGGGTAATAAAAATCCAATTACGTCCCATCCACCTGATTGTGACACATGCAAATTAGGAAAAAGCAAGTTTCTTTCATTTCTTAGTCATGATCTCAGGCATATATTTCTAAGGTTCAATATTAAATAACTTCAGAGGGTTTCTGATAGGGTTGATTATTACGCGTATTTAGGTCTTGATTTGTATATATTCGTGTCAATTCCGTGAAGATGTTATGCTTTTTGGTATTTATTTGCTTGTTTCAGGAATTTATGTGGAATATGGAAGAATTGAGCTACAAGGAAGAAAACGGATCAAATCAAGCCAAATAATGAAGAATTTGAGTTTTGGAAATCACGATCGATCGGAACGAGCATCTAGATCGATCGAGCGAGGCAGAGGTTTTGGCCAACAAAGAATTCGAATTCTCGATCGATCGGAACATCCTTCTCGATCGATCGACACGGGCAGAAAGTTGAAAATAAATTGAGAAGAAATCTCGATCGATCGGAACATCCTTCTCGATCGATCGAGAGAGGCAGAGAAGTTAAGACTCGGACGTTGAAGGCGCTCGATCGATCGAGACGTAAGGACCGATCGATCGAGACGCAGATTTTTCTGAAAATAAAACTCTTGATTTGGTCTGATTTTATGGAAAAAATTACATATCTCCCCTCCTCTATAAATAAGGAAAAGAGGCACGAAAATTTGATCCCATATTCTGAAGAATAATCAGACCTAAATTATTCTTAGCCGCCTTTCATCCTCCCGGAACAAGAGAAGGTCGAAGAATCCTTTGAAGTGCAAGGAAGGAAGCGAGAGAAGAAAGATCGTTCAACGCACGGAGTTGCTCCTACGTTTATCGTATTTCTAAACTCTAGATTAATTTGATTTCATATTTAGTTGATGTTTTTGAGGTTGAGAACGATTAAACATCTATCTGAATTTGATTTGAATTTAATCTGGTTTATTCTATCAATTTAAGGAATTTTGTGTTTGAATCTTTGATTTGGTTGTGTTTGAGTGAATCAATATCTTTTGTTCATGAATTATATGCTCCATGCTATCAAAGCCTAGCTATCTTTGATTGAACTTGTGAAATACAATTGAGATCGAGAGATAAAATTGTAATATGCTCAAATAATTCATGTTGTATGTTTAAGATTTAGATCGAGAGATTAAATCACATACGTGGTCACTTTAAATTGAAAGATTTAAAGATCAACGGTTTTCATAAAGATTTATTCGGTATTAAATTGGTATTAGTGAACGAGAGTTACTTGTGTCAATTTATTGCTAGTTTCAATACAGCTCGAGAGAGTGTATTGATTATATTCGGGAAACCGCCACCTTAAGAATTGATTGATAAGTAATTGTTTTAGCAAACAAATCACTGACGATACATAATTGAACGAACATCTTGATAGATTTCTCGAGCGGAATTCCTTCGCATCTTAAAAGGAATTGTGTTAGTTTTGAGTTTTTAATTCTTTAGTTTAATTCGTTAATTAATCATCTTTTTCGTAGGCTAAATATAATTTAACTAATTTTATTTGGTACTTATACGTTAGTCCTTGTGGGTTCGACATCCTTTCTTATATAACACTATACTAAAACTTGACACCGTGCACTTGCGGTAGAATCGCTACACTGAGAAATAATTGTTAAAAAAATAAGCGATCAGTTTCCTGGCTTTGTCCGTGTCAACAAACAATTCGGAATAGTTCTGTTGTATCTCATGCCAAATATAATATTGTCACATTCACTGATGATTACAGTATGTATATACATGTTTATTTTGTTCGGGCTAAATCTGAGGTGTTCTCTATTTTTCAGCGGTTCGTAGCTTTTGTTCAAACTCAATTGCCTATACACATTAAAATCTTACGATCCGATTCTGGAAGGGATTATATGTCTAATGACTTCCTCAATCACAAAGGCATCATATCTCAACGTTTTGTGCATAAACACATCAGCGAAACGGGGTGGCCAAAAGAAAGAATCGTCACATGTAGGACATTACCCGCACCCTATTACTTGATTCGGATACTCTTCCTAAATTTTGGTTAGAAGCATTGTCTACTACTGTCCATCTCATTAATAGGTTATCATCTAGTGTCTTAGAGTTTGACTCTCCTTAATACTGCTTACATCACCATCACCCACACATTGTGACTTATATACATATGCCTGTGTTTGATTTCTCCATATTCCTAGTCATGAACAACATAAGTTGTCCGCTCAATCAATCAAATACGCTTTCATGGGGCATAGTATGTTTCACAAATGCTATGTTTGTTATGATCCTTTTTCTGATCGGTTTCCTGTCTTTCCGCATGTTGTTTTCCTCGAAAATCAGTATCTCTTTAGAACACATATTCTACCTAATATGAGGCACTGGTGTTCCCTTCTTTTGATGACTTTTCGCATCTCCTGATCACTTCAAACCTGGTTGGGTATATCAAAGACGACATCCAATTGTGCCTCCTGTTAAGCCGGATCCACCACCGAGTCCTGAACCAGCCTTGGCATCCGACAACACTCTTCGTCCCAATCGACCCTCTCGTCCTCATGATCGGTATGGTTTCTCTCCTTCATCCTTCCATCATGCTTTGTCTACTGATCATATTCCTAAGTTTTATTCGCAGTCTCAAACTTGAATGTTGGAGAACTGCAATTGATGCTGATTTGAAAGCCCTTGACGATAATCATGCACGGGATGTTTCTTGTCCTCCTCATGTTAAACCCGTCAGTTGTAAATGTGTTTACACTATCAAACTTCTTTCGGACTGCACACTCGATCGCTTTAAAGCTCGACTTGTTTCCCTCGGTAATAAACAGGAACATTGGATCGATTATGAGGACACTTTGCCCCTGTCGCCAAAATGACTACCATGCACACTATTCTATCAATTGCCGCATCACAGGGATGACCGCTTCATCAAATGGATGTTAAGAACACCTTTTTTCTCGGTAATCTCAATGAGGAAGTTTATATGAAATTACCTCCTGGTCTCACCCATGGTTCATCTTCACCTGTTTGCAAACTTTGATGGTCTCTTTATGGCTTGAAAAAGGCGCCCAGGGCATGGTTCGACAAATTTCGAACCACATTAAGTCATTTCTCTTTTCAGCAGAATAAGTATGACACATCCTTATTATCCGAAACACTATGGCTGGCATTGTTCTTCTGCTTGTATATGTGAATGATATTGTCATTTATGGCACCGACTGTGCTCTTATTATGCGTCTCCAGCAACACCTACAGTCCTCCTTTCATTTGAAGGACCTTGGGCCACTTACCTATTCCTTGGGGCTCGAAATATACACTGGACCTTCAGGTATACTCATCAATCAACATAAATATGCAAATGATCTCATTACACTAGCCTGACTTCAGGACTTTTCTTATGTGGATACTTCTTTGGAAATTAATATGAAATATCACTATGAGGATGGGGATTTACTTTCTGATCCCACTATGTATCATCAACTAGTTGGGAGCTTAAACTATTTGACTATCACCCGCTCTAACATCTCTTTTGCGGTCTAGAAAGCTAGTCAGTTTATGCAATCTCCAAGACATCTGCATCTCGTTGTCGTTCGTCAAATTATTTGCTATATATGTGGGTCTTCATCTCATGGTTTATTTTTCCTAGCCGCGACAATTCTTAATCTTGTGGCGTTCGGCGATGCCAATTCGGCCGAGTGCCGTGATACTCATCGTTCAGCCACCGGATGTGCATGTTTCTTGGCCCATCTTTGATCTCTTGCAAAAGCAACAAGCAGGTATGTGTGTCCAAATCCTCCACATAATCTTAATATCGTGCAATGTCTGCAGCCTGCTCTTAAATTATTTGGCTACGTGGTCTTTTGGATGAGCTTGGCCTTTCGCACTCCATCCCACTCTTCATGGGGGCAACACGAGTGCTATCCAAATTGCAAGCAATCATGCATTCCATGAGCGAACTAAGCATATTCAAGTGGACTGTCATTCTATTCATGAGGCTCTTGAAACTAAGACTATCATCCTTCTGCATGTCTCCACCAACCTTCAAATAGCTCGACATATTTACCAAATCCATGACTCGCGTGCGTCATCAATTCTTAGTTGGCAAATTGATGCTTGTGGATGTCAGTCTAGTCAAATGACACATCAATTGGCACATCACTCGGCCCCAATGATAATGCATACACTTACCAAGTGTAGGAAATAGAATCAATGTTGTAGATCGTACAAATTGTGTTATGTATTGAAGGGAAGCCGAGAGAGTAGCAAGGAAAATGATATCATTCTTCAATTGTCAAAATTCAGATCCTTGAGTCTGTTCCTCTAATATCACCTTTGGTCAAGATTTCAGCATGACCTTTTTCCGACTCTCTTCTAGTCGAACCTCAGAGATTACTTCACGGAGTGAAGGCAGAGGATCTATTCCAAGAATACGTCCTCGTACTTCATATAAATCATTGTTGAGACCTTGAAGAAAATCGAACCTCTTGTCTTTCTCAAGAGTTTGATTTATTGAATTCCGTCATCAGTGCACTTCCACTGGATAGTATAAGAAAAGTCCATCTCTTGCCATAGATCAATAAGTTGATTGTAGTATTCCGTTACTGGTATTGATCTATGTCTTGTGTTACGCAGAAAATCGGATTTCAAAATATTGGGATGTGCTTTCGAAATCCGATTACATCTCTTGAATAGTCTTCCATATCTCCACAGCAGTTTTGAAGAAGAGAAATGATCTTCCGATTTTGAGACTCCATGGAATTGATCAACCATGCCATGATGATTGAATTTTCTGCCTCCCATGTGACATAACTTGCAGCGGTGTCTCATGTTAGATATCCTACCTTCCGTTTTCCTCAAATATATCTTTTCCTTTCTAACTGGCTGAACATCGATATTCATCCAAGTATCTCTAGTTTACATGATTTAAAGTTTTTGCCAGTTCTTTTAAAGCCCTATGTCAATATTGACACTTGATCATATACATAAGGCTATAATGTGATCAAAAGCAAATATGATGACTAATGAATTAGACATAAAATCAACTAGTCCAAGACTAATCAAAAGACTAACCTGGTAAAATCCATAAAATAGTCAATAGTCTTTTCGACCTTCCACCCTCCGTACTCTGCTGCCCATGGTGGCAAAGAATGATGGAACAAGGTCAGCATTACTTTCATCCCATATGAGTGAACTTTTTTGATTATCCACTTATATCGCTCCAATGCCGCAAAGTTAACCTAGAGCACACAGTTGAATAGATCATTATCAATTGATTCTCAACTATAAAAAGAAAATGCATGAACAATTTGAGCAGTCGTCAAAACTCAAAAGTCGGATTCCAGTATGGGGATAAGAAACAATATCACTTGAAAATTTGTTGTCAAAAGCATCAACCTGAACGTTCCACTTGAAATGAATCATATACTACACACATTCATATGAATATTAATCGAAGTTGAGCATTTCAGAAACCATTCTTACTGATTCCTTAAGACCATTAATTGGATTCTCAGGAATGATCCTTGTCCAATCTACTCCCAACCGAAAAACTTGCACACCAGTATCACTTGCCAATTTCAACTCTGTATCAGGATCAGACCAGAATCTTAATCTCTCCTCCCTGAAAACAATATCACACATTACTTTATAAATAATATATATCAAAATTTTACAAAATATACGTCGGTTCATTCTCACGTGCCTTACTAAGCAATAACTTAATAGAACTAATTTCTTATTATTCTAAATGTAATTTAGGAACTATACATAGCTCTTACGGCTGCGGAACATTATGCCAAGCGGCAACTGTATGATGACATTCTTCATCCAAGTTGGCTTCTTCAACTTCTTCATATTTTTCATACCCTCTGATTTTTGCTTCCATTGCTATCCTAACTGATTTTTTTCTCTTCAAGCTCTTATTCTCTTCTTTATCTGGCATCGTGGCTGGTTGAGAACCACCATCTCCTCCACCCGTACCAACAACTGCATCCACTGGTTCATAGCCTTTTATCGACTCTGGTCGGTCACATGGGTTTTCTTCAGCAAACTGAAGCCACGCATCATTGAGCTTGTCCTCAACATGCGCTGGTGCCGTGGCTAACCCAAAAAAGAACTTTTCTCCCCCATCTGCAGAAAATTATACACAGCAAAAGTTGAGCCACACGCATTTTGGCAGGATTCATAATCCACAGAGGAAAAAACTTTTAAAAATGTGGTTACGGTAGTCGTCTGGGTCGAGTCTAACCAAGAAATTCTAATAAAAGCCAAATATAGAAACA
The DNA here is from genome assembly GCA_907163345.1 of Haberlea rhodopensis. Classification (NCBI taxonomy): domain Eukaryota; kingdom Viridiplantae; phylum Streptophyta; class Magnoliopsida; order Lamiales; family Gesneriaceae; genus Haberlea; species Haberlea rhodopensis. The sequence goes on along the minus strand of CAJQUN010000054.1, from coordinate 659,564 downwards.
ATTAATTCCATACTTCAGCTGCAATCACCATCAATCCCTCAACCATAAAAGCTACAATGAACTTCCAAAGTCCCCAAAATAACATGCTAACTAAAAAACAAATACTAGTCGAGATGAGGATCAAGTTACCTGGGGTAGAACTGATGTCGAAGTCAGCAAGAATATCAGAGGACTCGTCAATAGGGGACTTAAACGGCTTCAAATTTTTCCGCCGATAGCGTGAAAAGGAGTAAGCGTTGGCGGCGACAGTGACGGAGACTAAAATGCCGGCGAGCTTGGTGGCGGTAACGAATAACGTGACCAGCGTCATCTTGGTTTAGAGTAGTAACCAGATTACATATTTGTATTGTATGGATGTTATTCAGAAGAGGCGAGAGTCTAACACGTGTCCCATCGCTGACTTGACATAAACAAATTGATCTTTGTTGGGGGTGCCATCGACTTGATAGATTTAATATAGATTACATGTATTATTTTATACTAATAATAAATACCATTTAAAATGATGAATGAGATAAATAAAATAATGATTATAAAAATTATGAATGATTATAAAGATGGTTGATAATGATTCCCAAATACTATCATATATATATATATATATATAAATTAATATATACACATACATATATATAATATTATATTATATTAATATAATATAATAAAAATATACATAATAATAACATATGATACTAATCAAAATATAATAATAATATATATACATACATATAATAATAATAATAACAACAATAATATAAATAATAATAGTATATATATATAACATATATTAATAATCCATGAAATTCATCCGTTTCTGTCATATTGAGAATCTCAAGAGTATACTTTTATAAAGAACCCACAGGATCCATTTAAATGCGTATTCATTTAATAGGTATAATTTACTGGATTTCAAACTGTCAAAACACAAACCTTGAAAACGCCATTCAGATCGGCTAAGGTGGGTTAACAATAAGGCTTGGTTCTTAAAGATTGCGCTTACCTGTTTAAATTCAACCCTGTAACTGAATTGATACATAATCACTCTATATATATGAACCAGATCTAAATATCATTCAGTGAAATCTAATTTAACACAAATATAGTATTAGCTTATCATTAGACTTATAAAAATAAAAGAGATTGAAAGAAACAGTACAATAACAAAAAGAGATACTTATACGAAGAAAACTTGCTTTTATTTATGATAAATGTACAAGAGTAGAACTGGTATAAGATTTTAGAGAGAGAGAGAGTTTTTCCGTATGATTAAAATGATAACAAACACACCTATTTATAGAATTATCCGGACTTGAAGTTCGGACTTGATAAACAAATAATAACAGTAACTCAATTATTTTATAAAATAGTGGACTCCCCTAACACCTATTATAGTGCATACTTTTACAAAAGTATATTTTTCCATATGGTGGAGTTTATCATTTGATTGTTTTGCTATTTGATGGAGCAATATCTGATTTTTTAACGTTTTCTTTCAAGATCTCTTTGAGAGTGAGAAAAATACAATCAATTGAAATATCTGCGAGATCTTGCGAGTCTTGAAAGTCATCCAGACCTTAGAAATTATTTCATTTACTGGACGAAGCCATGTAAGTATCTGATTTATCAGACTTATGAGATTTTAAATCTTCCTCATATCTAGTTAAAAGGTCATTTCTCATTTCTTCAAGATAAATTTCAATAATTTGATCTTTGGTAACATTTCCCGACTTCATCCGAAGCTTCCGAGTGATATGTTGAAAAGGAGAATATGTGTCTTTAGGGCTTTCACTATTGTGTACCATTTGATAAAGTTGGATTTGTTCTTCAATATTAGCCAGAGTTTTAAATCCATGTATTAAATGAGTTTTTGGATATTCTTTCAGCATTTTGTCCCAGAATTTGAATAAGATTGTCTTTTGAGACAATGAATCATGGTATTTGTATACGGCACAATGGGAGACCATTTTCAGATCCAAGGAATGGAAAATTCAGTAAAAAAAACATAAGAAAAGTTATACCTTCTATACAAGAATTAGGTTGTTGTAATTGATGAATTTGTGGGGATAAATCCACTCATGCATCATAATGCTTTTTGAAAATTTCAAGAAGAATTTTTGTGGATGTACCATAGGATGTCCACCACTGAACAAACCAATTTGGTATATCATATTTATAAATTTCAGAACAAATCTTTATAAACCATGAGTGTTTTCTTTTTCATTCTAACATAAGAGGACCTTGCTAAAAGCATCATTATAATCCCAATAATTATATTTAATAACATTATTATTTTGAAAAATAAATTCGTTTTCTCTAAATGGAGATAAACCCTATTCTTCAGCTGTAATGATTTTTTTTAAAGATAATCTTACTAAAATTATAATTTTCCTTTTGGTTGCTTGTCAAGTGTGATACTTCACAAGAATGATTACTAATCAACAAATTTTCATAATATGCTCTAGGCTTATAAGCCTCATGAGTAAATGAAGTAGTGTTTATGTATCCTTGCATTAAAGTCCATGGGTCCATTTCCCATTTTAAATCTTTATTTTCAATAAGAAATATAATTTCTTGAATATCGGTTAAAAAAAATTTAAAGGAGTATCTTCCTCTTCATTTGCAACAATTTTGGCAAAAGATGGTTGAGTCCCCTCTTTTTGTTTTTTAAATTCAAGGAATTCTTAAAATAGAGGGTCATCGTGTTCTTGTGACAAATCTTTTGCTATTAGCTTTTTTTTTCCATGTTGTGTAAAGATATGTCCTGGTGGTATTCCTCTGCCTCATCTTTCACTATAGGATAAAGCACTCTTTGGAAAGGGATGCATTCCTACAGAAGAACTAATTATTAAGATATTCACGAGTTAAAAAATCTGGAAGATTATTATTTTCACTTTTTTTATAAACTATTTCAAAATCAAAAGAAGCTAAATGAGCTTGCCATCTAGCATACATTTGTTTAGAGACATCATGCTTAAAATCTTTATTAAACATAAATTTAGCTGATTTGCAATCAGTTTTAATAATAAAATTTATATTATATAAATCATCTTGAAATTTTAAGATACACTTGACTATAACAAGTATTTCTTTTGCAATTGTAGCATAATTTTTCTGACTAGGATTCCATTTTCCAGAATAAAATAGTACAACATATTCTTGTTTAGTATTAGGATCAATTTGTTTTAAAATACCTGTGAAACCTATATCAGAAGTATATGTTTCAACTAATTTTTCCCAATTTTGATTCGCTAACATTAAGCAAGGAAGATGTTTTACTGTATCTTTTATTTTCTTAACATCATTAGTATGTTTATCTGTCCAGGACTTAGGATTCTTTTTCAATCTCATATAAGATAGAAGAATATTGAGCAAGATTTTTATAATAACGAGAGATATAATTTAGGCTTCCTATTAGGATTGGGTAGTGTTTAGAGGAGGTTGAATAAACACTAGGCTCAATTTCTCATTTCTTAAAATACAGACCTTTAAGTACTGCAGTAGGGTCTCAATTGATTTCCAAGGCAATAGACAGCTAAAAATAGTGTGGAAGGTGTCTACTGGGCTTGTGAATATAAACTAATAGGCAACAAAAAGGGGCAGTAAGGTAAGTGCAGTAAAGTAAAGAGACAATGATTGTTTCTGGACGTTCGAAGCACAAACCACTTCTACGTCTCCAATTCTTCCTTTGCAGGAAGGTTTCACTAGAAGATTAGGTTCATATTATTACACCAGTATAAAACCCACTTAGGCTAATATCACAAAGATAACCTAAACTCCTAGATCACACAATTCACTAAGATTCAGAACTAACGTCTGAGAATACAATGAATAAATCTATCGTATCTTTGAAGTTCTTTGAGCAGTAGACTTAAGGCTTTGATCTTCAATATCACTTTGAAGTGTTACTACTCTATAGCTTTTTGAGTGCTAGATTGTTAGAATATTGGTGCTTTTGATTTCAGAGTGTAAACGAGAATTTCTTCAAGCTCCAAGTTGACGTATTTATAGGCTCGAAAGTCCAACGGTAACTTTCTCTATATGGAAAGGATTGCTTAATCTTCATTTGATTAGCGTCCAAAATCCTTTTTGTCTTCTTTCCATATTCGTAAACAACGGCTGGAAATTCTAACGCAAATGATGGCGCTAAAAGAGTCGTGCCTCTTCTTGTACTATTTGTCAGACAAAACTTGTCTTGTTCACCGATCATCTATTGTCTTTTGAAAGTGACTTAGTCTACTGGACGTAAGTCATCTTTCCTTCTTGTTAGTCTTTTCCATTAAGCTTCTTCCAATAGGGATCCTTTGACTCGGTAGACTTGTTGAAGTCGTAGACGCTTTAACTCGGTTAATTCTGGTTGACCTTCTGGGTCAGTAAGCTTCCTCCAAGCAGTAGACCCTTGGTTAATGCGATAGACCTTGTTATCACCAAAACTTAGAAATCTTCCAATAATTTCTCACTTTTTTGTGATGACAAAACTTGGCTAGTAATACTTTAACTTTGAACGGCAGCCAATTTGAAGTAATCTGTTAAGAACTTTAAACAGTAGTAGATAGCAGTACACAAGTGTTAGTTATAAGCAGATTACGAAGTATTCAAGCTAAACATTATTAAAAAGACTTTCAGTTTTATGTAAAATGAATTATGTTACAATCTTACAACAATCCTTAAGAAGTAAGACAACTTGAGAAAAATAGCCAGTTGAGAAGATTACAAACATAGAAATCAGAATCTGGCTAGTTTCTGCAACGAATCCGACGAGCATGGAACGCAGCGGAATAATAAAATTTTTTGATTCCCACCGAGGACCTATACGAATTTATCATATCGGTTGATTATAGTTATACCTTTGTAGCGTGTTTGAAAATGCCCACGAGTCACGAGTAAAACTTTACAGCTTTACCTCTACGGTATCCACACGATCAAATCGATGAAGGGATGTTGAAATTATCAAGTTGCTAGACTTGATAATTCAACTGTGATGAAAAGGACGAGACGCCGAAGCGAGGTGACGGGTGTGCATTTATCGAATGGTCTGCTAGGTTTTGTGCTTTAGTTAATTCTAAATTAACGTGTGACTTTAAACCTTAATATGCATATGTATATGTATAGACATAAATTGAGCGGCTGACAGTTCTACGTCAACTCTTGGCACTTACAATGATCACATGCCCACACACGACATTCACAGTGATCCCATATCAATAGTGACATCATCGTTCATCTCATTCTTGCATGATTAAATTCAATTCAATACAACTAGTGATTAATCAATTATTAATCCAAAATATATAAGAACTAGCATGCTTTCACAGCAGTAAACATCATCACAAAATCAGTATCATTACTCAATTCATACCATAGATATGGTGGTGTTATCACTGCGGTTACACCTCGCCTTGTCTCGTTACTGCAACACAAGAATAAATTAACATAATAATATATGTTCCATTTCAATTTCATTCTCCAATATTCCTTCTGTGCAATCAATTCTCATAATCAATATAATTCAACTGAGATAATGCAATCAACATCTATCAACGTACATTAACATATATTCAACGCTAACTAAATCAAATGGTTTATCCGACATAATAAACCGAATAAAAATGTTTACCTCAACTCTTCGTTCCCCTGGAACATGCCAATATCCTCTTGGGTCTACATCTCATGCACCCAAGGAACAACAATGTGAATATTTACAACACTTCACTACCATCTGCAATCAATACATGGTCAATATACATTGCTAACACAATAGCGGCACATGAATACTCATTGCACTACGGTGGTACACAAAAAATACCCCTCACTTCATGTAACAGCGGCAAGTATTCTATATATCAGTGGCTCAATAACATTCCTCGCTTCAAATTATCAGCGGCTCAATGGTATCCCTCGCTTTGACATACCAGCGACCCGCGCTACGATATGACAGCGGCAACTATCCTGATCCAGCGCTCAATAAGACAACGACATTATCATCACTTTGATGTGACAGTGGCATGTACCATCGCTTCGACATGACAGCTGCATTATCATCGCTTCGACATGACAGCGGCATCATCGCTTCGACTTGACAATGGCATGTACTATCGCTTTGACACGACAGCGGCATCATCGCTTCGACATGACATCGGCATTATCAGGAATGTATCACTTTGCTTCGCAGGCTAAAGACGTACTCCCATGTATGTGTCGCTTTGCCTCGTAGGCTCAAGAGGTGACCCCGTACATGTGCACTTTGTCCATTGGACTCAAGAGGTGATTCCTATTCCACACAGTCTCATTGATATCCTAACACATCAAATCAAATAATAATGCATGTGTATAACTTCACGTATACCTGTATTCTTTTAATCACAACGTACTCATACTCGATCATCATAACTCTGTTGTCATATTCCAACAACACAGTATTGTCACCATGTCCTCAGGCATCATATTTCATTTTCTGTTTTCTCCTGCAATTTAGGTTTACTCAATACTGTACACAGATATGACATGCATACACTTTAATCCACAAGTATACAACATTAAATCACTATCAATATAGTATACCAATTTGTCGTTCATCATACAACACAATATTGATATCACAAACTCAAGTATAGAATATAGTATTATTTATGTTACCGATCTCCTGCACTCCACAACAGTACCACGTCGAGAGCATATGTTCATTGCCATCAATAGTTATCGCTCAATATCATATTTCTCGTATTACATACGATCTTGTAATCACAATTGTTAGCAATAACACAATTCTCCATTACTTCATATCATAAAATACGCATGGAAGCATATAATCAACGCACATCACAAATGCTAAACTATAATCATGTAATTTAGCGTGCCGTTCAGTTGTCCCTACACATCTCTTGGCCCTTAACAGCCCAAAGAGCTAACCACTGCTCTGATACCACTAATGTAAGGACTTCGCTACTTTAACCCGTTATTAGTGCATTATCACAATAATGGTGCATGCTTTTATAACATTAGGGAATCCTCAGATATGCTATCTATAAAATTTTTTGACATTAATCCACATAATGTTCAAATTCCCATTACCATCCCACTAGCACACGCATACACCTCATAACACACTAAAATGTTCTCAATTCATAATGCAATTCTATTTATCTAATTGCATGCCAATCATAAACGAAAAGAGAAACCCTTAACCTTTATACAATCCATATACACATATACGAATGCTCACATGCGAGCATTGAATGAATAATGTGTATCTACTGTATAAGAAGTACTGTTCATACCAATGCCGGTACCCAGCTCCTAGGAGCATCCTCATTCAATAGCTAGAACTCATCCTTCGAGTCAATGCTGTACATGTTCTACCTGTTTAAACAGAAACAGCCCCCACACGGGGTGAGCATACCAATAGCACAATCTCAATATCATCAATTTAATAATTCATAATTTACAGAATATAAATCTGCAAATTCAGAAAATACTCACTGTATGTGACGTTACCATATGGGTTTCCTATACTGTTCATGTTCTCGCAATAACCAAAATCATCAAATTCTAGAATCAGTTAATCATTACATTGATTAACTATGTCCATACTCATGTCACCAATTCCATAATCAATTATATCTAAATTGTTATAATAATGATTTCACAATATCAACACATCGCATTACATTGCTCGTTCAATAGCGGCGACACACTAACCTCTCGCACACTCAACAGCGGCGACATCATAACCAATGCTCGCTCAACAGCGGCACCAACATAACTCGCAATACATGCTAATTCATCGCAACATTTATGTATACCATCCATCTAATAACGACAATAATATATTTGATTATGCTCGTACGTTACACTTACCTTATGATCCAATAGCAAGAGTCAATCCTTGTCTTTGCCCCGAGGGTCCTGCGAATTATTTGCAAATTATCTTCGAGAAATCTCGCTCCGAAATCGATCCTTGCTTGATTCTCTTCCATGGAGGGAGAAGATGGGAAAAAGTGAGAGAAAGGGGAAAGAGGCGTGGAGAGAGGGAGAGAAGTCAGGTGAGAATTGTTGAACACCGAGTCCACTTGGTATATATAGTATCAAGGCTCAAAAAACCCGAGTCTCTAATACTCGCACCCTGACTCATTAAAAATCATCTGTGTTCAATAATTATCTCCCACTCATTATTTTCATTACCAACCTTAATCCAAAGTTCCCCAGACTCCAGATCCCACTAAAAACAGAAATCCAAGGTTTATCACCTTAATGAGAATAAATCTCAACCCTTGGGTCCAACGACCCCAATACCGGATACAAATCTCTGGAAGTGTCAACACCGTAATTATCACATAATTACTACAAATTAAATCCATTAAGGATTATAACCACTCCGAGAAATTTCCGGATATCACACCTTATCTTTTGATGTGGAACTAGTATGCATCATGTTATCTTTGAATGTATCAAATATGTCATCAAATGGTATATTGGGATCTTGTGAATCTTGTAGATCCTCGGAAATTGATTTACCAGACATGTTCTCATTAGCAAATCTGCCTAACAAATCTTTCTTCATTTCTTCGAGATAGGCTTCAATCATTGTATCCTTTGTCATAATTTCGGATTTCATTCGGAATTTTCGAGCAATTTGTTCAAATGGTGAAGTTTGATCAAAAGAATTTTTCAAACATGATTCAATTTGATATTTTTAAATTGTATCGGCAATTATTTCCAAAGTTTCAAGACCAAACATTTGTTTAGTAAGACATGGAACTTGAGTATCAGTATGAGATACGATAGGTGACCATTTCCATATCCATGGAATTGAAAATTCGATAAAGAAATAAAAAGATGTTATTCCTTAAATACCAGAACTTTGTTTTTGTAATTGAATTAATTTAGAGGAAATATCAATCCATTCATTGAAATAGTTTTAGAAAATATCTGGAAGAATATTTTGTGTAGTGCCATATTTGCCCCACCAATTTATAAATCAATTTTGAATTTCATGTTGATAAACATCAGTGCATACATTGATAAACCAAGAATGTCTTTTTCTATTATTTTCATATAAGAAAGCTTTATGAAATGTATCAATATAATCTCAGTAATTATATTTAATCATCTGATTATTGGGAAAATAGAATTCTTTCTCTTTGAGAGGTGATACTGATGGAGTAATAACTCATTTAATAATTATTTTACTAAATGTAAAATTATCATTTTGATTAAGAGGATAATGTGTTATTTGACATGAATTATATTTTATGAGTAAATTCTCATAATATGTCCAAGACTTATATGTCTCATATGCAAATGATGCAATATCAATATATCTGCTCATAATATTCAATGGTTCATTTTCCCATTTTAAATCAATATCTTCAAGGAAAAATATAATTTCCTGGGAATCTTTCAAAATATAATTTGTATGTGATTCTTCTTCATCGTTATTAACGACATTTGCATATGACGATGTTGTGTTGGGGATATTACCCACTTTTGTTGTTTGAAGGCAAGAAATTCCTTATATAAGGATCTTGTTCCTGTAGGTTTTTAGCTATAAGCTTACTTTTGTCATGTTGTGCCAGAATATGTTCTGGAATAGGTACTTGGCCACCTCGGTCACCTCTTCCTTTATAAGAGGAAGTTCCTCTATAAGATTGACTCATTCCTGAAAATATGTCAAGAATTAAGATATTCACGAGTCAAAAAATACGGAAGATAATTTTCTTCACCCTTTTTATATATGATATCAAAACCAAAAAAGAACTAAATGAGCTTGCCAACGAGCAAACATTTGTTTTGATGCATCATGTTTAAAATCTTTATGAAACATGAATTTAGTTGATTTAAAATTTGTCTTAATTATAAATTTTAGATAATATAAATCATCCTAAAATTTTAAAATACTTTTAACAATTGCAAGTATTTCTTTTGCTATTGTAGCATAATTCTTTTGACTATCATTCATTTGCTAGAACAAAATCGAAATAAAATTCATTTTTTGATATATGATATATTTATTTTAATATACCTCCATATTCAATATCAGATGCATCTGTTTCAACAATTTTATTCCATTTTGGATTTGCTATCATTAATCATGGTAAATATTTTACCTTCTGTCTAATAGTTTGGACTGCCTTGGTATGTTGATTAGTCCAAGGTTTAAGAACCTTCTTAAGTCTATCATATAATATAGCCCAATCTTGGTTAGATTTTTATAATAAGCAGATATGTAATTTAAAATTAAAAATCTTTGTGACTGAGTTTTATTAGTTAATTTTTCTGGAAATTTAGATGTAAATTCTCTGAAAATATGTGATTTAGTTCCATAATTAAAATCCATTACAATATTTTATATATTAAAATGAAATAGATCACATATTGTTATATTATTCTCCTGATGGCAAGAGCTATAAGGCCCGTCATGCTCACCAAGCATCATCTAATAAATATGCATATAATCCATAATTACATCGTAGGATTTCATAAAAAAATTTGACAGACTCCCCATAATGGCCTTCTGGCTAAAACACACTCGCCTATTTAACAATATTAAAATCCTCAAGCAACAATCATCAACATAAAATCCTCAAAAGAGAGACAAATATACAATTATGAACAAAATAGTGCAACAAAAAATAATGATAGTAATATTTCAGTATCATCATAACTATGACCGCCTAGCTCAAAATGAGTTATGTTAGTCTTCTAGACGCCCTAGGTGTACATGAGTGGGTAAGCATGAAAAAAATCACTCAATCTTATACGTATGGGTTACTAAATTGTCAAAACACAACTGCATAATAAATATATAAAACCATTTGGTTCAGGTGGGTGCGAGTGCAGGCGGGTGTGGGTCACTAGAAATAAATTATAATTAATGAATTTACAAGTTCTTAAACTAAGATATTTACTCTCGATGATAATAAACAAGAATTAAAATCAAATAAAATGATGGAGCAATATAAACAATAAAAATTTGAAATCATGTGAACAAAATAGTATATGAAAAATAATTATCAAATCCTTTTGCAAAAATAAAACGATAGATCATCAATCATATCACCGTCATCATATATACACACACACACACACATATATATATACATATATATATATATATCATGTATTAAAACTGAAATTGAAAATGCTATCTCAAAATACGAATAAAAAAACATAATAAATTAAAGTACAAAACCTTCCATCATCAATTGAGATATCAAATACTTTAAACATTTACTTATACAAAAAAGACTAAAATTCATAAGTTCAAAAAATAACAAAAAATATGTATTCTTGCTACAAGCAAAAGTTCCCAAAATAAATTGTTTTTGCTGTTATTACAATATGCATAATGAATGAACTTCAAATTACATTTTCTCAATGAGTTAACAATTTTTTTAATTAGCAAAATAAATTATATTAAAAAGATAAGTATAAGTTATACTTTAAATAATATATAAGAAATTAGCAAACTGAAATATTGATGGGCTCTTCAAAAATTACAATTTGCAACTTAAACACCTAAAATATTTAATTTTATAGTTAAAGATATATTTAATAAATAAAGATACGACCAGATGGGTGAGTAGGCGATTGGAGGTGCAATAATCCACTACTGCCCACATAAATGCGGGTTGTTTGATTTTTCAATTGCAACACTTTTTTTCGAAAGTTAAAACGGACTGATATGAGTGAGTGAATGCAGGTTGGGTGGATGAGTTGGGTTATGAGGTTTTTTTGTGCACCCTCATAAATATCAATATATTATAAACAAAAATACTACATGTTTGCTTCTGAAATAAATAGAGATATCTTGAGTTGTACCTGTTTTCACAATTACAGAATCCACAATGACAAATATAATTTCATATCATCACTACAGTCGTTCACTACATCCACAATACACCCCTCCATCTGCGACCCACATAGCATTATGTCTCTCCCGTCCATCTGCGACGCATACAAAATAATAACACGTCGCTCCCCTCCATCCACGGCCCATTGTAAGGAATCCGACGAGCAAAAACGCTGCGGAATAAATCAAAATTTGGATTCCAACCATGGATCTGTACGAAGAAATCATATCGGGCGATTAGAGTTATACACTTGTAGTGTGTTTGATGCAAAAAAAAACGTCCACGAGTTCCACGAGTCATCTAGCAAAACTTCACAGCTTTGCTTCTTGATCGCTTTTATTTTAAACAATTAATTCCAATCTAGCGATTTTAGATCGCAAGTGCACGGTGTCAAGTTTTAGTATAGATAGGAAGATACGGATTGTCGAACCCACAGGGACTAACAAGTAATTACCAAATAAGATTTCTTTTAACTATATTTAACCTATGATAATTAATCAATAATTAAACTAATCTAATCCAACCAAAACAATCGACGATCACGAGAAAAATCCACAAGAAAGAATTATCAAGACAATTATTCACCTAACCCAACTCTTACAATTCTTTCTTCATACATCTCTAAGGTGACGAGTTTTCCGAATTTATTCAATATACTCTCTAGAGCTATATTAAGTCTAACATCAAATTGCAAATAGTAACTCTCGTTCACATAATTAACAATTTAATATTGAATGCGCTTTATGAAAACCACTAACTTTAGATTAAACAACCCAAAGTTATCACTCGTATGTGATTTTATCTCTTGATCTCAATTTTTAACACACGTCATGAATTATTATATCGTATTATAATTTCATCTCTCGATCTCAATTATAATAAAATATCATTCAAAGGCGATCAATCCTTCAAAAGCATTAAGAACAATAACACATGCACATAGAGGATATATGAATTCAATCTCAAAATCAATATGAAAAACTATGTTATCGATATCTCTCAATCATCAAAAACACAACAAATCCAATTATTCATGTAAAACAATAATAGAAAAGTAAAAACTCCCAAGTCGACTTCTTCGTTGATTCTCGATCCTTCATTGCTTCTTTCTCGATCGTGCTCTTCGATTCTCTTGTTGGTTTGCTCCAATTCCTAGGATGAAGTGGTGATGATGGATGAAGGTGATATTGAGTATGGAGAGGTGGAGGCTATTCCTAGGTTAAAAGTATGATATTAGGTGTAATTTTCGTCCAAATATGTAGATGGAAGGGAATCATGGACTTCCTTGTTGGACCCAAACTCTAAAAGGAATTTATTTTTCAGAAAACTCCTTCGGCCGATCGATCGAGACTGACTGCTCGATCGATTGCCAAAGTTCTGCCAGCCTCGATCGATCGAGACTTGAGTCTCGATCGATCAAGATGCTTTTTAATTCTTTTTATTTTCTTTTAATTTTCTGTTCCTTTCCCGGCTTTGACGCGTTCGCTCGGTGTGGTCCTTTTTCATCATTTTTGGCTCATTTCCTCTACTTTTATGAATTTCAACATTGATTCCTGAAATATAGAAATATATACCAAGAACTGTAAAATAATCCAAGAATCAACACGAAAACATATACATATCATAGCATAAAAACGCGTAATATTCAACCCTAACAACTCCCCAGACTTATCACTTAATCGTCCTCGATTAAGCATTAAAATCATAAGGTAGAGTTCATTCTTGATATTTGAACCAATTATTTCATGACTTGCTTCTTCTCAGAAATCTCATGCACATATACAAAAGTTGACAAGACATGTTTTCTCCTAATTCAAGCAACACATCTCAAAATCGGAACGTGTGCGTGTGTTATAGTCAATCTCAAGTTTCATGCACATATTCAAGATCAAATCATGTTAATCAACTCAAAGTCAAGATTATCATCAAGCATCCATAGGCCTATTTTCAAACAACTTCTCCACTAATGATAGTTACTCCCTAGACTTGGATCAAAAAGACTTTTTAAGCTTGTAATGTAAGGCCTTTGGTGTTGGCTTCAAAGAAAAGATAGGGTAACACAAAGAAGAGAGTATAATCATGGAAAGTTCAAATTTTTAGCACAAGTTTGAGCTTCTCTTCTTTTTCTTTTATAGCCTTGGCCACTTTGGGTCTTATGTAGTCACTTTTTTTTCTCAAGGCTTTATCTATCTTTTTCTTTTCTCATTCATCAATTTTTTCAACAATTAGCTCATCAAAATATAGCAAATTATGTGCATCTAATGAGAACCATTATACTCCCTTTAGGTTAAGATAATTTTTTCAATTTAGGCTCATAAATGTGGGTATAATGAGTTTGACAAAGAATGTTGAATGGGGTCTAATTATATGCAATGCATATACCATTCTTTTTCAATAAAGCTCAAATGGGACACTAGGGATTGATATAAATCATGGTAAGCTTGAAAGGCTCAAACGTGTCAAAGATCACCTAGATCATTTCCATGTCAAGTTTGTAACTATAAAATTTCGCCTCAAAGTGTCATCATCAAATAGTTTCTAAGGTACTCTAAGATGCTCAAGACAAATCATTGAGTTCACATCAATTATCACTATTCAACATGCAATCCACAAGATCATGACTTATTGTGCTCAATATATTCCTCATTCTTGACATGCTAACTCAAATTAGGATATTCATGTACAAGTCTAATAATCATCAACAATCAAGTTCATATGCATAGTGAGATTAAAATCCTCATTGAATAGTCACTACTATAATTCATTTTTTTTCTCAAATTTGAACTCACTAAAAAAAATTTTTTAGCTCATAATAATCGGATTCAAGTGTCATTTAAGCACACAACATGTGGTAAAACAAGTAAAACATGCAAGCCACTCCCCCAAAATTAAATTAAACATTGCCCTCAATGTTCAAATGAATCAAAAGGGAAAAAGTAAATTCCCCTGATCAAGACGCTTGCATGAGGGCTGAGGAAGATTTGCTCTTGAAAATTCCACTGTTGTAGGGGTTCATTGCTCCAACTGAGTACCTAGCAAGAGAAGAATGCAAATGGTAAAATATTCGACTCGAGAGATAAACAAAACTAAAAACAAAAACTGAAAATCAAATAACAAAACTAAATAGCAAAAGGATACGCTTGGGTTGCCTCTCAAGAAGCGCTGATTTTTAGTCGTCGGCTTGACCATCAGAAGCAACCATCAAAGAGCGTCTGCCGCCCATAGTAAGTATCATATGATACCACTAATGGGTCTTCATTCAGTATGCCCTCAAGCTTGGCAAGATTATAACAGTGTAAGCTCGTTGCTCCAACAACTTTCTTCATGAAATGGTAGGCATGGGAGAATGATTCTCGACTTGGCTTCATATCTTGGAGGAGGTAGTGCGGTGAAGTTGGCATCGATGGAAAATACGGATCCACATATGGCATATAACATGTCTCCATCGATGGGCTCAAATCAAAATCTTCGAAAGTCTCTTCTTTCTCCAATATCACACTCGACTCATCTTCACATGGGAACTCCTCGGATGACATCTCTGAAGTAGTCTCAATCTCTTGAAGAGGCTCAAGTTCCCTTGACTCTTCCACACTAGTAGGATCACTCCCCCAAACTTGGTTGGTTGAGTGGTCGTCATCATATAACCAAACTCGATTCGTCGCCTCTTGATTTGTAGCCCTCATATTTTCCTCTTGGCAGCTAGTTGAAATTGTTTCCATGAGGACCACCATTGCTGCTCCTGGTGACGCATATAGCTGGTTTGGCACTCCAAACTGTTCTCAGTTGATGCCATGCATTTTATTAAGGTATCCTCTAACTGAGTTGTGACGTTTGCAGAACTATCTCTCCTCTCTTCGTGATGTTCAAATGGTTGTGGCGTATCAATAGGGAAGTGAGTCTCCGGTGGGTATTGGTGACTCCAACCTTGTAGTGAAGGATCACAATGCCAGTGAAGATCGAAGTCCGATGTGGGGTCCTCATTACTTAATCCATTATGTAATAGATCACTATACATATGTGAGTAAGAATTAAGTAAAACATACACTGATTAAGAGTTTAGTTTAGTAGATTGTTACAAGTTGACAAAAACCATGTCAAAACTACACCTCATATATATATACATCACAACAACCTAGACTCTAAAACTCCTAAGCAGTGGTTTAGCTCGCAGCGGAATGGACTCACAATCCCGTCCTCCCACGTCAATGAGTCCCTACAGAAACAATCACACAACATCAGTATAGATACACAACCATCCCAGTGCGATATCAATAAAAACATAAACGATAAAGCACTATGAACAACAAATGTGATTGTCCTGTATCATGCATCATCAAATGCAAATATGCCATGACATGTCTCATTCCTTATCCTGTTATAACCAGACCAATATGATTTGTCTCTCTCAGCTCAATATGTCAGTGGAACCTCCTCACATCTTCATAATAGCAGCACATATCATAGTACCGTCCTCACATGTTATATCATACAGAGCATATACCCAACCGGCGTATATCTCTCATGCCAAAGCATATGTAGCATACCTATCGTGGCAACAATCGCAGCCAAAACATATGCCCAACACTGGCATATCAATCGTGGCACCGATATCAGCCAAAACATATACTACATATCTATCGTGGCATCCATCTCAATCATATAAATCTCATGAATGCACATGCATATGATACCACTAATCATATGATAACATGCTTACATCAACATCACAATAATATCATATACTCGTACATCAACACGTACCTGTTCTGCGACACAAATTGATATAAATTAGGCGTCACTGCCTAACCGCCTCGTTGTCCCGTCCCCTGTGATGATGCTACATCAATACCAACAATGTATCATGTTATCATAGGCATTATAATCAAATTCTACAAAATATAACATTTTTCAAAATTCTGCCTCTGGCGATCGATCGCCACATCTCACCGATTGATCGCTAGACTATTCTGTTCCATCGCGATCGATCGCCACTACCTCGCGATCGATCGCCAAAATGTTCTGTTTCTCGCGATCGATCGCCACATTTTTACCGATCGATCGCCACATACATTAACCGCCTTATTTTTGCTCTGGTCTCGGCGATCGATCGGCACAAAGCTCGCGATCGATTGCCGATGTCCAGAAAGTTCAGAACATGGCGATTTTGAGCTTATCTCCATGGTGTATCTCCTACAACTCAAAAATCAACATTTAAACATGTTTCATGCAATCTCTAGTAACATATAAACATGTTTCTCTCATCATATAACTCAATTCTTTGCATGCTAACAAGTATGAAATCCAACTAAGAATACTTGATATTTCAATTCATATAATTCATAACTAACTACATATCCAAGCTTGAAATCATGAATTCTTTACCAAGAAGGTCTGAAATCCTTTCACTCTACTCTTTAGCTTGATTACCAAGTTAAATCCAAGCAAAGGAAGCAAGAACTACCAAGGGTTTGGAGAGGTGCTTGTGTAGAGATTGCTAGGTGAGATTTGGTGTGTTATGTGTTTGGAAATCTGATTTTTGTGATAAATAACCAAACCTTCACATGCAACTCAAATGCAACTCACATGCACATTCTAATGCATTTTCAACTCAAATACACATTCTAATGCACCTTCAAATGCATGTTAAATGTACACCAAGGTCATATCCCACTACACAATTCATGTCTCTTCCTTCTCTTGCATGTAAAATAAGACATGTATCAATATTTCAAGAACATAGATATATTTGTTCACCACTCACAAATCCCCCATGTTTCTTGGTTTATATAACCTTATACTTGCTACAACTTTGTATTGAACTTTCATACGTACTTCATTCTTTTATTACATCAATCCTCATTCGGTTCAACCCGAATCCGAGTCCACATCGTACTATAAATAATCATAATTACACCATAACCATAGTACACATGTATACGTCATATCAATGCATGACATTTCTCCCTTACTTATTGAATTTCGTCCTCGAAATTGCATATACATAACATGCATATATCTTATTGCAATAAAGCAAGAAGCATAAACATAACTGTAACATTGCACTAAATACAACTCAACAACAATATCAAAATACTATAAAGCCATACCAGGAAATAACTCAGGATACTGATGTATCATATGCTGCTCCGTCTCCCATGTTGCCTCCTCGACACCCCGTCGATCCCACTGTACCTTTACCATTGGTATCACTTTGTTACGCAATGTCCGCTCAGCTCTATCCAGAATCTTCACTGGTCGTTCTACATAAGACACATATGTATCTAACTGTACTTCAGATGGTGGCAATACATGACCCGTATCTGGTTCATATTTCCTCAACAGTGAAACATGAAACACATCGTGAATACTACTCAATGCTGGCGGTAGTGCTAAGCGATATGCCAACGTACCAATACGTTCCAACACCTCATACGGACCAACGTATCGTGGAGACAACTTTCCACGTTTACCAAATCGTACCACACCTTTAAAAGGTGAGATTTTTAAGAATACGCGATCACCAATTTGAAATTTAAGTGGTCTACGTCGCTTATTGGCATAAGCAGCCTGTCTATCTTGAGCAGCTTGTAATTTCAATCTGATCAGTTTCACTTTTTCCTCCATTTCATGTAACATTTCTGGTCCATGAAGTGCAGTCTGATCAACATCATCCCAATATAATGGCGATCTACAGCATCGCCCATACAATGCCTCAAATGGTGCCATCTGTATACTAGTTTGATAACTATTATTGTACGAAAATTCCACTAATGGTAATGACTCTTGCCAAGAGTTACCAAACTCCAATACACAGGCTCGTAACATATCCTCAAGCGTCTGTATCGTACGCTCTGTCTGTCCATCTGTTTGAGGATGATACGCTGTACTCAATCGTACTTTCGTCCCTAATGCTGATTGCAATCCTTTCCAAAAATGCGAAGCAAATCTCGATCTCTATCCGATACAATTGACACTGGTATGCCATGTAGTCTCACTACATTTTGAATATATAATTGAGCCATCTTCAAATAGGTAAATGTCATACTTTAAGGTATGAAGTGGGCTACTTTCGTCAATCTATCAACAATGACCCAAATCGCATCAAAGCCAGAGGAAGTCCGTGGCAAATGGGTAACAAAACCCATTGTAACATGTTCCCATTTCCATTGAGGAATCTCCAAACTCCTCAATTCACCTCCTGGTCTTTGTCGTTCTGCTTTTACTTGTTGACAGATCAAACACCGTTTCACAAAGTTCAGCACATCCTGTTTCATGCGTTTCCACCAAAATTGGGTACGCAAATCCTTATACATTTTATTTCCTCCAGGATGTATACTATAGCGACTACAATGTGCACGTTGTAGTATTTCTTGGCGTAGTCCTAATGTAGCAGGTACTACCCAACAATTTCTATACTTCAAAGTTCCATCACTTGCAAGTACAAATTGAAATGTTTGTCCTTGACATATCATTTCCTTCCAGTGTTGTACCTCATCATCAGTACCTTGTGCTGTTCTAATTTTCTCAAAGATATCGGGTTCAACCAACAATGTTGATACCCTTACTGGCTCTGTGTCTACATCAAACTCATAACCCAAGGTACAACAAGCAGTCATCAAGGCTGATAAATGCATCATCTCATCGGCAGTATTGTGAACTTTTCGACTTTAGGCATCTGCTGTGAGATTAGCCTTTCCTGGATGATATTCGATCTCACAATCATAATCCTTCAAGAGATCCATCCATCTCCTTTGCCTCATATTCAACTCTGCTTGAGTGAATAAAAACTTTAAACTTGTATGATCAGTATATATGGTAAACGACGTACCATATAAATAGTGTCGCCATATCTTCAAGGCAAAGACAATGGCAGCCAACTCTAGATCATGTACTGGATATTTCATTTCATGTGGCTTCAACTGGCGTGATGCATAAGCCACCACATGTTTATCCTGCATCAATACACATCCTAATCCAAGTAGTCATCAGTATAAAGTGCAAACCTGTCATGTTCTGAGGGAATAATCAACACTGGAGCAGTAGTTAACCGATGTTTCAATTCCTGAAAACTATGCTCACATGCGTCTGACCATCGAAATGGTACTCCTTTCTGTGTCAGCTGTGTGGGTAGTTTGGCAATTGCTGAAAATCCTTCAACATATCGTCTATAATATCCTGCCAAACCCAAGAAACTACGAATCTCTGGCACAGAAGTAGGTGATGACCAATTCAACACCGCTTCTATCTTTCTCGGATCAACTGATATACCATCTTTAGAAATCACATGCCCCAGAAATCCTACGCTGGTTAACCAAAACTCACACTTACTGAGTTTGGCATATAACTGATGTGTTCTCAATAACTGTAAACAGATGCAAATGTTGGACATGTTCGTTTCACTCCGAGAATAGATCAATATATCATCTATGAACACAATAACAAATTGATCAAGGTATTCCTGAAAAACTCGATTCATCAAGCTCATGAAGACAGCTGGAGCATTTGTCACACCAAATGGCATTACTAGGAACTCATAATGTCCATAGGGAGTTCTAAATGCTGTCTTCTGTACATCTCCTTCCCTCACACGTATTTGATGATATCCAGATCTCAAATCAATCTTAGAATAGATTGTAGATCCCTGTAACTGATCAAACAAATCATCAATACGAGGAAGAGGATATTTATTCTTTATAGTTACCTTGTGCAACTGTCTATAATCAATGCAAAGTCGCATTGAACCATCCTTCTTCTTAACAAACAACACCGGAGCACCCCAATGCGATACACTAGGACGTATGTACCCCTTGTCCAATAAATCTTGCAATTGAGTTTTCAACTCTCTCAATTCGGAAGGTGCCATTCGATATGGTGCTCGTGAAATTGCAGAAGTACCAGGCACTAACTCAATACCAAAGTCTACTTCTTGACTTGGTGGAAATCCAGGAATCTCATCCGGAAATACATCTGCATACTCTGCAACCACTGGTATATCCTCCACTCTTCTTTCTATTTTCTTATCTGTGACATCCACATCATAGATCACATATCATGTATGTCCACGTTCTAACAAACGGGACATCCTAAGAGCAGATACCAATGGAATCTTGGCACGTGATCCTTGTCCATAGAAGATCCATTGATTTCCAGTATCAGACTGAAATCTCACTGTCTTTTGACAACAGTCTACAATAGTTTTATAACTGCTCAACACATCAATACCCAAAATACAATCAAAATCCATCATATCTAACACAATCAAATCAGCCTGTATTTCATACTCAGCATCAAACTGAATAACACAATCAGACACACTCTGACAAGCCATTACAGTAGTTCCCATGGGTGTCGAGACATAGAGAGGCATCAACAGTGGAGACGAGCATATATGATACCCGTCAATAAACGCTTGTGCAACAAATGAATGTGATGCACCAGTATCAATCAAAAGTAAAGCAGGATAAGTAAATAAACTACACTTACCCACAATCACATCATCAGGAGATGGCTCCGCTTGCTCCTTGTTCAGTGCATACACCTGAGTCTGAGGTGGTCCTGCTCTCTGTCCTCCACCAGTCTGTGGAACACCCTGTGGTCTCTGCTGCACTGTACTCTCTGATATATTCCCTCTCACCTGTTGTCCCCCAGCTTGAGGACAATCTCTGATCATGTGTCATGTCCCCTCCCACAGCGGAAACAAACTGGAGTATCAAGTTGTGGACAGTCTCGTTTAAAATGTGGCCCTCCACATTTAAAACATTGTAGTCCTCGACCACTGCTACTACTACTCCCTTGGGACTTTCCCTTGGTACCTCGGTCACCACCCTTTCGCTGAACAAATCGCTTCCCACTAAATCTAGAGGAAGATGTACCACCTCGTGATGATTTAAATGGTTCTCCTCTAGGTCTCATACTTTCTGATGTAGGTGGTTGGGATTGTCCTCTATCCTTATACACTCCAACTGCAATCTCAGCCATCTCGGCTCTAGTCAATGCTTCTTCATATGATGTAGGGTTATTGGAAATTACCCTATCAAACAACTCAGGCCTCAAGCCCTTCACAAACTGTCTGATCTTTGCCTTTGTGTTTGTAGCGATATGTGGTACATACCGTAGCAATGAAGAATATTGCATAGTATAATCAGACACTGTCATTGATCCCTGTCTCAAATTTGTAAATTCATCCTCTTTCCTCTGCCTTGCAGCAACAGAGAAATAGTGATCAAGAAACTTAGTTCTGAACACATCCAATTTATTGTTTGTCCTTGAGCTCTCAGCTCAATCAATGTGGATTTCCACCACATCATGGCTTTCTTTGCCAACTGGAATTCTGCCAAACGTATCCAGACAGATTTGGCACACGGTGCTGACACAAATATCTGTTCAATCCGTTCCAACCATTCCTCTGCTTGTTCCCCTGATTCAGTACCCTCAAAGCGAGGTGGCTGATAACTCAGAAATTGTGTCAAAGTCAGCTCCCCAGGTAACAGTACCTGTTCTACTGGCCCTTGCCCAAATGGTGGTGGTGGTACATGCGCCAATCCAACACTAGCGTTGCCACTCATGGCATCTCCAACCTCATCATGTTGTATTCTGTCTGCCATTACTGCAAATACAGGTTACCAACAGCAAGAAATATATAAAGCATGTCAGTATAACATCATATCATGACTCATAACATGCTTTCAACGTATTAGGTAACTCCCTAATACCTTCCTCTACCCTTGTTCACCCCGTTCTCGAACCACTGCTCTGATACCACTAATGTGAGGTCCTCATTACTTAATCCATTATTTAATAGATCACTATACATATGTGAGTAAGAATTAAGTAAAACATACACTGATTAAGAGTTTAGTTTAGTAGATTGTTACAAGTTGACAAAAACCATGTCAAACTGCACCTCATATATATATACATCACAACAACCTAGACTCGAAACTCCTAAGCAGTGGTTTAGCTCGCAGCGGAATGGACTCACAATCCCGTCCTCCCACGTCTATGAGTACCTACAGAAACAATCACACAACATGAGTATAGATACACAACCATCCCAGTGCGATATCAATAAACACATAAACGATAAAGCACTATGAACAACAAATGTGATTGTCCTGTATCATGCATCATCAAATGCAAATATGTCATGACATGTCTCATTCCTTATCCTGTTATAACCAGACCAATATGATATGTCTCTCTCAGCTCAATATGTCAGTGGAACCTCCTCACATCTTCATAATAGCAGCACATATCATAGTACCGTCCTCACATGTTATAACATCCAGAGCATATACCCAACCGGCGTATATCTCTCATGCCAAAGCATATGTAGCATACCTATCGTGGTAACAATCTCAGCCAAAGCATATGCCCAACACTGGCATATCTATCGTGGCACTGATCTCAGCCAAAGCATATGCCCAACACTGGCAAGAAGGTCTGAAATCCTTTCACTCTACTCTTTAGCAAGCAAAGGAAGCAAGAACTACCAAGGGTTTGGAGAGGTGCTTGTGTAGAGATTACTAGGTGAGATTTGGTGTGTTATATGTTTGGAAATCTGATTTTTGTGATATATAACCAAACCTTCACATGCAACTCAAATGCAACTCACATGCACATTCTAATGCATTTTCAACTCAAATACACATTCTAATGCACCTTCAAATGCATGTTAAATGTACACCAATGTCATATCCCACTACACAATTCATGTCTCTTCCTTCTCTTGCATGTAAAATAAGACATGTATCAATATTTCAAGAACATAGATATATTTGTTCACCACTCACAAATCCCCATGTTTCTTGGTTTATATAACCTTATACTTGCTACAACTTTGTATTGAACTTTCATACGTACTTCATTCTTTTATTACATCAATCCTCATTCGGTTCAACCCGAATCCGAGTCCACATCGTACTATAAGTAATCATAATTACACCATAACCATAGTACACATGTATACGTCATATCAAGGCATGACATCTGCCATATCATTGAACAGGTGCACCACACTGTCCTCATCTCTATCAACCAGGGGACTCCCAGTCACCGGTGCTCCGCTCAATACCCATTCTCGTGTCTGTGCATCCAGCCCTTTGAAGAAATATTTCATGAGAGAATAGTTCGAAAAGTTGTGATACCGGAATGTGTTGGACAATTCATTGAATCTCTCCCAAACAGCGTAGAACGGCTCGGCACGTTGTTGGGCAAAGCTTGTGAAAGCTTGTTGATGTAGCATCTCCAAGTACCTCACAAGACAAACAAAACAAAAACAAAATAAATTTATATAATTTTTTTTTCGAATAAAATAAACAAAAATGTTTAAATTATAGTCAAAGAACCTAGTATCATATTACTAAAGTTAGTCCCCGGCAACGATGCCAAAAACTTGATCGCTTTTATTTTAAACAATTAATTCCAATCTAGCGATTTTAGACCGCAAGTGCACGGTGTCAAGTTTTAGTATAGATAGGAAGATACGGATTGTCGAACCCACAGGGACTAACAAGCAATTACCAAATAAGATTTCTTTTAACTATATTTAACTTATGATAATTAATCAATAATTAAAATAATCTAATCCAACCAAAACAATCGAGGATCACCAGAAAAATCCACAAGAAAGAATTATCAAGACAATTATTCACATAACCCAACTCTTACAATTCTTTTATTCATACATCTCTAAGGTGACGGGTTTTCCGAATTTATTCAATATACTCTCTCGAGCTATATTAAGTCTAACATCAAATTGCAAATAGTAACTCTCGTTCACGTAATTAACAATTTAATGTTGAATGCGCTTTATGAAAACCACTAACTTTAAATTAAACAACCCAAATCTATCACTCATATGTGATTTTATCTCTCGATCTCAATCTTTAACACACGGCATGAATTATTATCTCGTATTATAATTTCATCTCTCGATCTGAATTATAATAAAATATCATTCAAAGGTGATCAATCCTTCAAAACCATTAAGAACAATAACACATGCACATAGAGGATATATGAATTCAATCTCAAAATCAATAGAAAAAACTATGTTATTGATATCTCTCAATCATCAAAAACACAACAAATCCAATTATTCATGTAAAAAAATAATAGAAAAGTAAAAGAAAACTCCCAAGTCGACTTCTTAGTTGATTCTCGATCCTTCCTTGCTTCTTTCTCGATCGTGCTCTTCGATTCTCTTGTTGGTTTGTTCCAATTCCTAGGATGAAGTGACGATGGTGGATGAAGGTGATATGGAGTATGGAGAGGTGGAGGTTATTCCTAGGTTAAAAGTATGATATTAGGTGTCATTTTCGTCCAAATATGTAGATGGAAGGGAATCACGGACTTCCTTGTTGGACCCAAACTCTAAAAGGAATTTATTTTTCAGAAAACTCCTTCCGTCGATCGATCGAGACTGACTGCTCGATCGATCGCCAAAGTTCTGCCAGCCTCGATCGATCGAGACTTGAGTCTCGATCGATCGAGATGCTTTTTATTTTATTTTTATTTTCTTTTTAATTTTCTCTTCCTTTCCCGGCTTTGACGCGTTCGCTCGGTTTGGTCATTTTTCATCATTTTTGGCTCATTTTCTCTACTTTTATGAATTTCAACATTGATTCCTGAAATATAGAAATATGTACCAAGAACTGTAAAATAATCCAAGAATCAACACGAAAACATATACATATCATAGCATAAAAACGTGTAATATTCAACCCTATCACTTCTACGGTATCTACACGATCAATCAAAGGATGTTGAAGTTATCAAGTTGCAAGACTTGATAATTCAACTAGGGAAAGGGACGAGCCGTCAAGAACAAAAGTGACGGCTGCACAATCTTGCTAATGGTTTGTTGAGGGTTTTAGGTTTTGTTAATCACAATTAACGTCTGATCTCCAACCCTAATATGCATATGTATATATAAAGACATAAAATGAGGCGGCTAATAGGTTTTCGAAGAACCCTTGGGCCCGTATCAATCTTTATCCGTCCATGTATATATTGCAGATTAATATATATATATATATATATATATATATATATATATATATATATATATATATATATATATATATATATAATCGGCCATTAATTTAAGCTTAGGACTCTTTCTAATCAACTTAATTCATCCAATGAATTTAATTCCCTGCGACCTTAGGATCTTGTAAGGCAGTGACATAAAATCTTATTTTATGTCACAAGCAATGAGCGGTGTCTAGCAACACATCAAGAGTACCCAAGTTACACGAATGTCATTGACTCGACATAACATATGGCCTCTGATAATATTCACCATGTAACTTAATCTAGGTTTTTAGATTAAACGCGAGTCATGGAATAAGTCATACTCGTATAGTTCAATCTTTTATTTCTTGATCCCCGAGTAGAATAGAATAAACGAATAAGCTCGATATCACATATCGACTCATTCGAGCATGGCCATGCGTTTTTGTCTCACTTGATCATGGACCCAAACACTTCCTTTACATAATTCGTAGTATATCCAATGATTATCTTTATAGTTTACCCTGTTACAGGTAACGTTGACAATATCAAGATACACAACTCCTTATGTTGAGATCTCTGGTGATCTCAAGTCATAAGGATTACATACACTATTATCTCTATGAGAATTGCTTATGACATTCATATAACAATCATTGTAGCATTCTCATGGTGGTCTGTCTAGTACATAGTTCTCTAACATGTACCTATGTGTTGATTCGATATCTCATATCCATGAACAAATTTCTGAATCAACACATACTAGTCTCAATGCATTATCATTATCCTAATTCATGATAGTACTTGACAAGGGACAATCTTTAAGTATAATACAATATTATTCTAAGGACATTAATCTATATTTATTCATATTACACAGATATTGGAATAATATATAATAATCAATTGCCTTAATGAAAATCATATTTCTGTATATGCCAAAATCAATCATCTAATGTATTATCTTAGGACATATCCCAACAAATCTCCCACTTACACTAGACCAATCAGACATGTACATAATGCCTAAAGATCTAGAATATGACGATAATGCTTCTGCTGTACAGCGGGTCAGATAGATTATCATCAGTTGGTACTTTGCATATTTTCACCTTCTCTTTCAACAATTTCTCGAATGAAATGAAAATGCATAAGGATGTGTTTGGATCGCTGGTGAGATTTGGGTTCCTTAGCCAATGTGATGGCTCCATTGTTGTCATAATAGAGTTAAATCAGATCTAGAATGCTAGGCATAACCTCAAGCACAAAAATGAACTTCTTGATTCAAACGACTTCCTTTGCTGCATCTGAGGCACCAATATACTCAGCTTCAGTTGTAGAATTGGCTATTGTCGCTTGCTTTGAACTCTTCCAGCTCACAGCACCGCCATTTAGGCAAAACACATATCCTGATTGCGATCAGAAATCATCCTTGTCGGTTTGGAAGCTTGCATCAGTGTAACCTATTACATTGAGTTATTCCTCATCTCCATAAATCAAGAATGTATCCTTAGTTCTTCTCAAGTACTTCAAGATATTCTTGACAGCGATCCAGTGACATTCACCTGGATCAACCTGGTATCTGCTCGTCATGCTTAAAGCATACGAAACATCGAGACGAATACATATCATGGCATACATGATAAATCCAATAGTTGACGCATATGGAATCTTACTCATGCGTTGTCTCTCATCTTGTGTTGAAGGAAACTGATCCTTCGAGAAATGTATCCAGTGTATCATAGGCACGAATCATTTCTTTGATTCTTGCATGCTAAACAATTTTAGCACTTTATCTATGTATGTACTTTGACTTAGGCCAAGTAATTTCCTTGATCTATCTCTATAGATCTTGATACCTAACACATAGGTGACTTCATCCAAGTCTTTCATAAAAAAACAATTCCCTAGCCAAATCGCAAGACATGGATATCATTCCAAATAAGAAGTATGTCATCAACATAAAAGACTAGGAAGATAATTATGCTCCCATTAACCTTCTTGTAGACACAAGGTTCATCTACGTTCTTGGTGAAACCAAACTCTTTGATTGCATCATCAAAACGAAGATTCCAACTCCGAGAAGATTGCTTCAATCCATAAATGGATCATTGTAGCTTGCACATCTTTCCAGCATCCTTTGGATCGACAAAACCCTCGGGTTGTGTCATGTACACATCTTCAAGTAAGTTTCCATTAAGGAAAGTTGTTTTGACATTCATCTGCCAGATTTCAAAATCATGAAATGAAGCTGTTGTAAGTAAGATCCTGATGATTTAACCATGGCAACTAAAAGTTTCATCATGGTCAATACCATGAATTTGTTTGAAACTTTTAGCAACCAGTCGTCATTTAAAGGTTTGTACGTCACCATCCATGTCAGTATTCTTTTTGAAAATCCATTTGTACTCTATGGGTCTTACCTCTTCATGTGGGTCAACCAAAGTCCATACTTGGTTTACATACATGGATTACATCTCAGATTCATGGCTTCAAGCCATTTCTCAGAATCAGGGCCCATTATAGCTTTTTGATAGGATAAAGGCTCATCATCATCAATGAGTAGTAAGTCACCTTGTTGAGTCACAAGAAATCCTTATCTATGTGGCTCCCTGTGTACTCTTACAGACCTATGATGGGCTTGTGTTTCTTGAGCAATCATTTTGTCCACAACAAATTGTGGTTCACATTCCACAACACTTGTGGTGACTTCTCTGTTTCCATCTCAATACGATGTTTAGTGTTTTGTTGTGGTTGTACTTCACTGAGTTCTATTTGTCTCCCACTGGTTCTTCTAGAAATAAATTCTCTTTCAAGAAAGACACTTGTCCGAACAACAACCACTTTGTTCTCGCTGGGATAATAGAAATAGTATCCATTTTGTTTCCTTAGGATACCCCACAAATAAGCACTTATCAGATTTGGGTCCAAGTTTGCTGGAGGCTTGACGTCTCACGTAAGCGTCACAACCCCAAATCTTAATACACCTAGTCCATATCTCATATGGTGTCTTTGCAACTGATTTAGATGAAACACGGTTCAGTATAAATATTATTGTTTTTAAAGCATGTCCCCAAAAGGAAATCGGAAGATCTGCATGACTCATCATAGATCGAACCATGTCCAACAAATTTCGATTTCTCTTTTCAGATACATCATTCCATTGTGAAGTATACAGAGGTGTGAGTTGCGGGACTATCCTGCACTCCGTTAGATAGTCATGAAAATCTTGGCTTAAGTATTCACCTCCTCGATCTGATCGGAGGATTTTGATACTTTTCTCAAGCTGGTTTTGTACTTCGTTCTTGAAATCCTTGAACTTTTCAAAAGATTCATATTAATGTTTCATTAGGTACACATACCCGTATCTACTAAAGTCATCAGTAAATGTAATGAAGTATTGAAAATCACCTCTAGCTTATGTGCTTATTGGGCCACATATATCACTATGTATGAGACTCAATAAATCATTTGCCCTTTCCACATGTCCCTTGAAAGGGGCTTAGTCATCTTCCCCATTAAAGAAGATTCACATGTTTTATATGATTCAAAATCAAATGAATAAACTTCATCCTTATGAATTTTTGAAATGCGATTCTCGTTTATATGGCCCAAGCGACAATGCCAAATATAAGTTGGATTAGAATCATTAGTCTTAATCCTCTTAGTATTTATGTCATAGACAGACATAACAAGATTTAAAACATAGAGATAATTAATCAATTGTGCACTAGCATAAAACATCTCATTCAAATAAATGGAGCAACATTAGTCCTTTATCATAAATGAAAAACACATCTTTTCCAACAAGAAATTGAAATAATGTTTCTAGTAATCGACGACACAAAATAACAATCTTGCACTAAAATTAAACCAGAAGGCAAAGTCAATGAATAATCTTCTATAGTTAATGCACCAACTCTTGCTCCATTTCCCACTCTTAGGTCAACTTCGCCTTTAGGGGATGTTCCACTCCTTTTGAGTTCCTGCACATTAACACAAATGTGAGAATCACATCCAATATCTAATACTCATGATGTAGAAGTAGATAAATTGATTTCTATAACAAAAATACCTGAAGTAGAAGTCACACTTCCCTTCGTCTTTTTGAGTTCTTCTAGGTAAACCTTGCAGTTTCTTTTCCAATGTCCGGTCTCACCACAATGGAAGCATTTTCCCTCCTTAGCCACACCTCCCTTTGGCTTAAATGCAGTATCATGAGGCTTAGATTTGACAAAGACTTTCTTGTATTTTTCTAAAGCCCTTTGCTTTAGCCTTCCCTTGCCCTTATTCACAATAAGAACATTTGTGGGTTTAGACTTCTTTGTGTTCGCCTCATAAGTTCTCAACATACCAAGCAATTGTGGTAGAGTCTTCTTAATTTCAATCATATTGTAATTCAGAACAAATTGACTATATCTATCAGGCAACGATTGCGAGATCACATTAGTGGACAACTCTTGGTCCAACGAAAAACCCAATTTCTCAAGATTCTCAATGTATCCAATCATTTTGAGTACATGTGTTCCAACAAGGCTACCTTCTACCATT
Source organism: Haberlea rhodopensis (assembly GCA_907163345.1). Taxonomy (NCBI): domain Eukaryota; kingdom Viridiplantae; phylum Streptophyta; class Magnoliopsida; order Lamiales; family Gesneriaceae; genus Haberlea; species Haberlea rhodopensis. The sequence continues at coordinate 629,148 of CAJQUN010000054.1, read as the reverse complement.
ATGCACTGAAATAACGCTTTAGAGACGTCATACATCTCTTGTCTAGCTTGTTGTTGGTAAAGTTGCTTCAGATATTCAATCATATTGAACACATCCATTTCCTCATGTTGCTTTTGAATATCACAGTTCATGGTTGCAAGCATTAGGCAGCCAACATCAATAGCGTCATGTTGATGCTTCTTGTAAGCATCCCTATCAGCTCTTGGGGCCGTAGCAGGAGGTTCCTTAGCAGGTAAGAGTTCCTCTAGGACATGTTTTTTCTCTTGTTTGAGGACAATCATCAGATTTCTATACCAGTCTAGAAAATTTGTCACATTCAATTTGTCCTTCTCAAGGACCGATCGCAATGATAGTGTAATAGTAACGTTATTCAAAATTAGTTTTATGATTTTAATCATTTAATAAGGTCTTATATGAAATGAAACTCTCACTATTTAGTTAAAAACATTAACCCTCATAAACCATTAGTGGGCCAAGATCCATATTTCACCTAACCTTGAGTTAACTTTGGCTAATCACCCAAGACTCGGTTATTGAGGTAGACAACACTTTGCCAATTTCATCACACGTAACTCTTGGATGGTTGGGTGAACAACACTTTGTTCTAATTCATCTAATGGATTGTTACCCAACCACATGCCTCTAGGTTCCCAAACCTATTGAGATTACGCTAGTTGAGTTGAACTCAATTTAAACTCACACGGATATCACTTTTAACCTATCGTGACTTACTAAGATTGTCATGGTACTTTGCTTTGGCAAACCTACACATGTTCAATCGAAGTCTTGACGAGTACTTTTAATTGGAAGACATCTAACTTGACTTAATATTATTTAGAGGGATTTAAAGATCTCACAATTTTATTAATATTGATTATGAAACTATGTCATGTACACACACACACACACACACACACACACACACATATATATATATATATATATATATATATATATATATATATATATATATATATATATATATATCATCCATCAATATTAAATATCAAATGATAAACCTTGCATCACATACATCAATATAAATAAACGTGACATGGTTATAGCCTAAACTACTGATTTTCTCAGGCCAATGAAAAAATCTAAAGGGTCAACCTAAGGGTAACTTCCTCAAGCACCTCTTCGATCTTTTGTGAATAGTCTCGTCATCTGGGCACCATGGTCCATCTTCATTGATCTCCATCAACAAATGCTAAAACTATAATATATAACTATTACATGATATAAAGAAGACCTCGAGTTACATTCAGGGGAGATAGGAGAGAGGGAATACATTCAGAAAAATAGAGAAGGCACACGACTCACAGGCCGTATTAAAATTACAACCATTCACAAAAATCCAATCAAATTGGTCAATGGGCTACAACCATGCACTATGCAACATGCTCAAACAACACATAAAACATGCTAACAATACATAATTTTAACTATTCAAAATTATTAATGTTGGTTGATTTATAGCGATTAAAACCAATAAGCTTAAATTGGGGAAACGATTTATGTGCGATACGATAGCGGGGGTCAAGGGGCCGGCAGCCCCCTTGCGGGGGTCTCGACTCTATCAAATCAGTATTACAACATTACAAGCAATAACATCAACACTTGATGGATTGTGTTATTCCAGAATCATGAAATTCCAGAACTGTAACACAAACGTGATTGCTTCTAGCCTTGCAATAACATATATACATATACACCACTCGCTACAAATAAAATATGTATCTCATACGTATTTTGAAACAACCGCATATATCATATATATTTATAAAAACAATATCCCACAAGCATATCTAATATGTCGTCAATTAATCATCTAAAGCCTATCTCATATGTCCAGATCACAATTGCATCAACAAAATATGTATATCACATACAACATGTATATTAAACTTAAAATAGATAAACACGTATTATCATATAATCTGATATGGGGCTTCGTACACGGCTCTGATACCACTGTAAGGAATCCAACAAGCAAAAAATGCAGCGGAATAAATAAAAATTCGGATTCCAACCATGGATCTACACGAAGAAACCATATCAGACGATTTATACATTTGTAGCGTGTTTGATGCAGAAAAACGTCCACGAGTTCCACAAGTCGTCTAGCAAAGCTTCACAGCTTTGCCTCTACGGTATCCACACGATCGAATCGACAAAGGATGTTGAAGTTATCAAGTTGCTAGACTTGATAATTCAACTAGGGAAAGAGACGAGCCGTCAAGAACAAAAGTGACGGCTGCACAATCTTGCTAACGGTATGTTGAGGGTTTTAGGTTTTGTTATTCACAATTAGCATCTGATCCCCAATCCTAATATGCATATGTATATATATATAGACATAAAATGAGGTGGCTAATAGGTTTTCGAAAAACCCTTGGGCTCGTATCAATCTGTATCTGTCTATGTATATATTGCATATTAATATAAATATATATATATATATATATAAATATATATATATATATATATATATATATATATAATCGGCCCATTAATTTAAGCTTAGAACTCTTCCTAAACAACTTAATTCATCCAATGAATTTAACTCCCTTTATCGATTTAATCTTTTGTGCGATCCGTTAGAATCTTGCAACGTTGACAGTGACATAAAATCTTATTTTATGTCACAAGCAATGAGCGGTATCTAGCAACACATCAAGAGTACCCAAGTTACAAAAATGTCATTGACTCGACATAACATATGGTCTGTGATAATATTCACCATGTAACTTAATCCATTTGTCATAGGTGTTTAGATTAAACACGAGTCATGGAATAAGCCATACTCATATAGTTCAATCTTTTATTTATTGATCCCCGAGTATACTAGAATAAACGAATAAGCTCGATATCATATATAGACTCATTCGAGCATGTCCATGCATTTTAGTCTCATTTGATCAAGGGCCCAAACACTTCTCCTATTATAGGAGGGACAAATCCTATTTTGATCACTCAACGTCCCTCTACATAATTCGTAGTATATCCAGTGATGTCTTTATAGTTTACCCTGTTACAGGTAACATTTGACAATATCACTATACACAACTCCTTATGTTAGGATCTCTGGTGATCTCAAGTCGTAAAGATTACATACACTATTATCACTATGAGAATTGCTTATGAGATTCATATAACAATCCATGTGCCATTCTCATGGTGGGTATGTGATAAGTGCATATTTGCACTTATATTTTATTCTCTTTTCTTATACTTATATTTTGGTATTCTGGTAGAATTACGACTTTTGTTGTTGTTTTTAATATTTTGTAGGAATCCAAGGAATTAAGCATTTTATCACTAAAAGATGATCAAAAGTGCATAGATATAACAAGGACCCTACAACACACAATAAATAATATTTTGGAGATACAATACCAGATTTGACGTGAAGATACTATCATGGGATTGAGGAAGATAGCATTATAAGGAAAGAAAATATTATTTTATTGACAATTCAATCCAAGATTATATTATATTATATAATAATATAATATATATATATATATACACACACAAGAGACGTGAACAAATAAGGAGGAAAGAAGGAGAATTCTAAACGGAAGGAGGGGATTCACGTACAGGAGGAAGGAAAGAAATTCTTTCACACAAGAGACGAGAAAAGAAGGGACGTGAATTGTTCTGTTCACGTAGAGATTTCAAGTATATTTCTGGAGGAGAACGCACGAGAGAGTAGCCGAGAGTGAACCAAGAAGGGGAGGAGATCAATCGAGGCGGTGCGCTTACACTGAAGAGCATAGATTTTGACGACGGAGAAGACGACGTTGACTACCGGAGACGGAGGGCCATCATCCAATTCGTTTGATTAGCTTTTCCCTTATGTTTATGATGATTAAAGACATGTCTATGTGTTTATTTAATGTATTCATGAACTAATTTATTATTCTAGAGTTAGACAAGTCTTGACTTGAAACTATATCATTGATTATTGATTGAATATTTGGTTTTTCGTTTGGTTTATTTGTGATTCCTGATTTGAATGCGTTTCAATGAATTGATCACTAGTTGATTCATTATATTTATTTAGAATCTATCACTCGAGAGAGGGGGTTTTGAATAGAGCCGTAGGAATTTACATCGTTGGAAGTTTATATAGTCGAGAGACGTATAACTCCAACGAAGTCATAGAACGAATCTTGCGCTATTGAAATTGTTTAATAATTTATCTTAGTGGACACATCAAGATGATTGTTGAATGATTATTTCTATTTAACACTCGAGAGAGATAATAGAATAGCATAGGATTCGTGGTTAATAAATTAGAAGAACACGACATAGTGGATAGTTAAGTGAAGTCGAACCTCTAGAATCCGTTCTAATTGATTTTCTCCAATTAAATTCTTCATATTGTTAATTTATTATTTTATTTTAGTAGATTAGTTTAATAATTATGCTATTGATTGTCTAGATAAAGTTGAGGCTATTCTATTTACAGTACTTGGTATAACTTAATTTTCAATCATTGTGGGTTCGACATCCGTACTTTTAAATTCCTATACTACAACTTGACATCGGACACTTGCGGTACGTTTTACACACATCAAGTTTTTGGCGCCGTTACCGGGGATTGATTTAATTTTGTTTACCGATACTGTTACCAAGTAGTCTTGATTTTAATTTAGAATTTAATATTTTTTGTTTTAATTTTATTTTTATGATATTTTTCTTGTGAGGTACTTGGAGAAGTTTCATCAGCAAGTTTCCACTAGCTTTGCCCAACAACCGTATGAACCGTTCTATGCAGCTTGGGAGAGATTCAACCGCGACTTTTCAAACTACGCTCCTCTTCAATCTTTCTTCAGTGGATTGGATGCAGACACACAAGAATGGGTATTTAATGGAGCTTTGGCAACTGGTAGTCCCATATATTGTAGAGATGATGATAGGGTGCACCTGTATAACGATATGGCCAATTTCGACTACCAGTGGCATTGTGATCCTTCACTGCAGGGTTGCAGTCACCAATATCCACCAGAGCATCATTACCCTCATTTTACACACCAACCATTCGAGCATCAAGGAGAGGATGAGTATAGTTCTGATAAAGTCTCTCAGTTGGAGGATATTGTGTGCAAATTCGGGGCATCATCTGAACCATAGATTGAAAATCACACCAACTCCAGAAGTCGCATAGAGCAGCAGATAGAGACATTTTTAGCGAGCTGCAAAGAGGTTGAGATGAGATATACTAATCAAGGGGTGACAAATCAGGTGTGGTCACATGATGATGATCATTCAACCAACCAAGTTTGGGAGAGTGATCCTACTCATGCGGAAGATTCAAGGGAATATGAGCATCTTCAAGTGGTTGAGCCTACTGTGGAAAAGTTATCTGATGAATTCCCGTGTCAAGATGAGCCTAGCGTGGCGTTGGAAGATGAGCATATTTTTGAAAATAATGAGGAGCACTCATCGATTGTGATGTCCTATATGCCATATGTGGATCCGTTCTTCCCGCTGATGCAACTTCACCATATTACGTCCTCCACAAGATGAAGCCAAGTTTAGAATATTCCGCCCATGCTTATCAATTTATGAAGGATGTTGTTGGAGCGACGAGCGTTAACTGCCACTATCTCGCCAAGCTTGAGGGCATGCACAACCAAGACCCATATGTAGTGTCATATGATACTTACTATGGGCGGAAGCCACTATTTGATGGTTACTTCACATAGTCTGGCTGACGACTTTAAACAAAGCGCTTCTTGGGAGGCAACTCAAGTCCTATATCCTTTTTAGTTTATTTCAGTTTTTAATTTTGGTATTTCAATTATTATTAGCATGTCTTAGTCAGAGCCGTTGATCATTATTTTTCCCATTGCAGGTCTATACTGATGCGGAGGTCCCTATCATTATCTTCTCACCATACCCATGAGCATGAGATGGACGACGATTACTGACGATCATCGTCGCAGGTAGGTGTGTTGTCCCCTATTTTATACATTGTATGGTACATTGAGGACAATGCACGATTTTAAGTTTGGGGGGGTGTTTAAACATTGAAGATGTTTGTTTTCTGGATTCCTATGTGTGTTGTGTTTTGTGTCTATTTTAGTCGTTTTTTTTTTCTTTTTGTGTCATAAGTCGTGATTTGAAGTAATTATGAAGGCCGATGATGAAGAATTAAGCTTATTTGTGAAAAGTTTAAAATTTTTGTTCCCTTTGCTCTTGAGTTTCTCACATATTCATGCACTAGAGACCATGACCATTTGACTAATTAAAGTTGATTTGAACGAACACAAATATGATATAGACGATTCTTGATAATATTTTGGGCCTTTATTCATTGATATAAATTTTCCATAGTAGCCCCTTTGAGCTTAAATGTAAAAGAATGAGGATTGGATTGTTTGCAATATCTTTTAGAATCTCATTCAAATTTGTTTCTAATATTACCATGGTTTTGAGATACAATTTGAGCATGTTGGTCAAATCATATGAATGATTTATGTATTGAGAGTAGTCTAGAACTTGCTTTAGTACCTTCGAGGCGAAATACATGCATATGTGGCTTAGGAATGATTTAGGCAATTTTTGATTCTTTTGAGCCTTTGAAGCCACCAAATGACATCATTTTATCCCTAGTTACCCTTTTGAGCTTATTGAAAATGAATGGTATGTGCAAAAGCACATAATAACCCCCATTCGGCATCATTTCAAAATCCACATCAACCACCTTGTTGATAGCATATACACTATTTCCTACCCTCAAGTGAGTAAGCCTCTATTGCGCTTTAACATTTTAAATATCTCACATATTCATAATTGAAAATTAGAATGGGGGTAACAATGAAAAAGGGAACGAATGCATAGAAATATGTTGAAGAGGTGAAGAAAATAGTGATGGAAAGAATGAGAAAATAATAAGGTGAATGATGAGGCGAATGAGAAAGGGGGGTGAATTGAAAAGAAAAAAAAATGATGAATCATCAAGAAAAGGAATCGAAATTGAGATGAGAGTGCGCAACATGGTTATATATGACTTACTCTCTTGCTTTGAATATCCAATCTTTTTATTGAAGCCATGAGCCGAAGCTTAACGTTACAAGCCTATTAAGACATATTGACCGAGCCACATTCGTCTAATATACTAGTGGAGAAGGTTACGAATTGTAAGCCTATGGACTCTCGAGAAACACTTGTAATGAATATGCATTTGACATCCACACACACGTCTCATTACTTGATTAATGCCTTGTTCATTGTTTGTCAAAACAATATCCTTTTATGAACAATACAAATGAACCAATACCTTGCAAAGTCCTATTGATTTGTGTGAGTAAAGATTGCTTTAATGGTTAAATGGAAGTCGTATCAAACACACACTTGAGAATTCTTGAGTAGACTGATATGCATACTTGATTTAAAATTTTTAGACAATTGATCTTCGAGGCCAATTTGCAATTATAACATTTCATGACTTGCGTTAAAGTGTGTTTTCTTTATTTCTTTTATTTCTTAGTCTTTTTCTATTCCTATTTTGTTCGGGACTAGCAAAGTTTAAGTTTGGGGGGGTTTGATAAGTGCATATTTGCACTTATATTTTAGTCTCTTTTCTTATACTTATATTTTGGTATTCGGGTAGAATTACGCATTTTGTTGTTGCTTTTGATATTTTGTAGGAATCCAAGGAATTAAACATTTTATCACTAAAAGATGATCAAAAGTGCATAAATATAACAAGGACCCGACAACACACAATAAATAATATTTTGGAGATACAATATCAGATTTCACGTGAATATACTATCATGGGATTGAGGAAGATAACATTATAAGGAAAGAAAATATTATTTTATTGACAATTCAATCCAAGATTATATTATATTATAATATATATATATATATATATATATATATATATATATACATAACAGACGTGAACAAATAAGGAGGAAGGAAAGAAATTCTTTCACACAAGAGACGAGAAAGAAGGGACCTGAATTGTTCTGTTCACGTAGAGATTTCAAGTATATTTCTGGAGGAGAACGCACGAGAGAGTAGCCGAGAGTGAACCAAGAAGGGGAGGAGATCAATCGAGGCGGTGCGCTTACACCGAAGAGCATAGATTTTGACGATTGAGAAGACGACGGTGACTACCGGAGACAGAGGGCCATCATCCAATTCGTTTGATTATCTTTTCCCTTATGTTTATGATGATTAAAGACATGTCTATGTGTTTATTTAATGTATTCATGAACTAATTTATTATTCTAGAGTTAGACAAATATTGACTTGAAACTATATCATTGATTATTGATTGAATATATTTTGGTTTTCGTTTGGTTTATTTGTGATTCCTGATTTGAATGCGTTTCAATTAATTGAACACTAGTTGATTCGTTATATTTATTTAGAATCTATCACTCGAGAGATGGGGTTTTGAATAGGACCATAGGAATTTACATCGTTGGAAGTTTATATAGTCGATAGACGTATAACTCCAACGAAGCCATAGAACGAATCTTGCGCTATTGAAATTGTTTAATAATTTATCTTAGGTGGACACATCAAGATGATTGTTGAATGATTATTTATATTTAACACTCGAGAGAGGTAATAGAATAACATAGGATTCATGGTTAATAAATTAGAAGAACACGACATAGTGGATAGTTAAGTGAAGTCGAACCTCTAGAATTCGTTCTCATTGATTTTCTCCACTTAAATTCTTCATATTGTTAATTTATTATTTTATTTTAGTAGGTTAGTTTAATAAATATGATATTGATTGTCTAGATAAAGTTGAGGCTATTCTAATTACAGTACTTGGTATAACTTAATTTTCAATCCCTCTGGGTTCGACATCCGTACTTTCAAATTCCTATACTAAAACTTGACATCGTACACTTGCGGTACATTTCACAACCATCAGTATGTCCAGTACATAGTTCTCTAACATGTACCTATGTGTTGATTCGATATCTCATATCCATGAACAAATTTATCAATCAACACATACTAGTCTCAGTGCATTATCATTATCATAATTCATGATAGTACTTGACAAGGGACAATCTTTAAGTATAATACAATATTATTCTAAGGACATTAATATATATTTATTCATATTACACAGATATTGGAATAATATATAATAATGAATTGTCATTAATGAAAATCATATTACAATATATGTCAAAATCAATCATCTAATGTATTGTCTTAGGGCATATACAAGCCCGTACAATACTGCGTATCTTATAGTTGACAATCCAAATCGAGTTACCACCTTTGTACAGAGGCTTGTGGAGGATCTACATTAATTCAATAGTTCAAGATCAATTCAATGTCAATAATTCGATGAAACAATGAAGCAGTTCTATCAATCAGATCAATAAAATTAATACTACTTTCTCATGCCATTATAAATCTCGTTCGCAGGATTAAATTCAACATTATTCACCTTTTGGAAACTTCCACTAAACTTGTAACCATTAGCATACACATGCAACCGCCGAAAACACAAGGAGTCGAACCAGCTCATTGCCATATCAAGAACGCGAGGGCAGCATTGAAATCTTCAATGTGCACCCTCAGCAGCTCGAACACAACATAACACTTCACATACACCTTAGTTAGATCACACATATACATACCAGCTTGAACACACACAACAATCTCGAACCCACACACTTACACACACTAAAACTGGCAGCCATGGCAGCGATTCAAAGTGGAGAGGAGCTCAACAATGGCAACAATCTCACACATGCACAATAGAATGAAGACACAATGCAGCTGAAGAAAAAAAAATTGACTCAATCTTCCAACTCATGATTTAATCAAGTTAGAACACAACACACGAAGTACAACTCCATTAAACAAGGACCAAAAACCTCCCCTAGTAACAGCACAATCGACCGCACTCTTCCCCTTTCCCAAAACAACAAGAAAAATCGAACAAACTAGCAAAATACTCAAGAAAATGACAATTAAGGTATGAGATGAGATTACACATACAAACCTTGAGGAAATTGGGAAAAACTTTTATTAAACTAAATTTTGTTATTTGCACAAATCCACTTTAATAATTTTGTGCAACAATTACAACCCATGCTCATCTTACTTTAACTCCAAATCTAGTTGAAAAAATTCTAGAAATTAATTTCACCAATGTCTCATATTTTACCACAATAATATTTAATGGATTCAAATTATTACGTTTTGCACCTTGCATATAACAGTCCTCTAAGTCAAAACACATGAATATCATTACTTTCATAAAACTACAAATAGTCGGAAGAAAACTTTCCCATCTTTCAATTCTTACACTCAAAATGTTAATGTAATTCTTTTTGAATGTTTGACATCTCATATCTCATACTCTCAAAACTTCACACATGAAAAACAAGATATATTCAACCTCAAATAATTTTATATTTAAGTTCAAATCTTTATCCTCTTCATGAATATTATTATTAAAATTTCCATCAACAAGATCTTGAAGAAGTGTGCATGTTGAACCAAACAAATCAATCAATCTCCAAATAGAGTAAAAATGTGAAGAGATTGTATTGATTTATTTCTTTGTATATCTCTTTTTCTCAAAGTCAATGCATTGGTATTTTAAACATTTGCAACTTCGAAAAAATGTTATCTTATGAACCAATCCCAATCATCATACTTTAAAATATATTCATTTGCTCTTTATTAGATTTATCAACTACTTCGTCAATAAGAATAAAAAATTTGACGTCGCCAATTTCTTCACAAATTTTGCCCTAGTAATCAACAATAATTTTCAAAATCTCCTTCCAAATTAAAGGTAATGTTTATTTGACATTTTAACTGCTTTTTCTATAACGGTTTCACCAAATCTTGGATTTATTATACCCATCAATTCAATATAGCTTCCATAATGGGTAAAGTCAACTTGTGATGCCCAAAATAATTTGGAATTAATTATTTGTTTGATTGAGGTAAATTATCAGACAATCTACGGGTTTAAATTATTTGGCATCGTATGTTGGGACCGAAATTTGAATAAATAATTCCAGGGTAATTATGTGATGCAAGTAAAATGCATGGTAATTTAAATTAATGGTTAATCTTTTGTTGAGGTTTAAATTGAGTGGTTAAAGAATAAGGGTAGAAATGATATAGATTAAAGAGTAGGGTTATTTTAAAAAGGGGTTAAACTTGTCTCTTGAATTTTTGGCAGCAAGGTTCGAATATTTGGCTCTTGAAGAATGGCTTTTTTTCTCCAAAAATCATGAGGTATGAAGCCTCTTAACATCCTACACAATTTACCACTCTTGTATTTGAATTTTGGTTGAGTTCGTGTGGATTTGTGTTTGAAAAACTGAGCTGTTTATGTTCGAAAATATAGCTCGTTAGGGGTGATTTCTTGTTTATTTGAGGGGATTGTTTTTGGTTGATTGCTGGCTTGACAAACTTGTTATGAAGTGTTCAAATTTTTAAAGTTTAAGGGGGAAGTTTTGGCTCGGTTTTGGGGCTAGAAATGGCCAAAAGTTGGGTTGTTTGGGACTTGGAATTCATGGTTATAAGGTGTTTGATAATATGCTTAAATGTGGCTCAAGTGTTGGTAAAAGTCTTGCTAGTTATGTGGTGAAAAGCTACTTTTATGGCTTGTAGCATTGTAGTGTTTTGATGGGCAATGGGCTATTGTTGAAGATGTCGAGTATGTATTATCTTGTGAATAGATGAGATAGATACATGTTAATGTGTGCTTCAATGGTGTTAAAGAATTGGTCTAGAATCTTGCTTCTTAAGCCTTGTTGTGTCCTAGTTGGGTTTAAACCATAACAATGAGAAACTTCACGGCAAAATGTTGTTGCGTTTGCGTGTGTGCGTGACTGTATGCATAGGTGAGGGCTGTATATGTGTTAAAATGTGCACTAGTGAGTGCATAATGTGATATATACATGTATGCATGTGTTCTAATATATGTTAAGGTGTATAGAGATGAATGTATATAAAGCTGCAAATACCAATTTTGTTAGGAATTTTATATTGTAAATAATATAGTAATGATCTCAGTTTGTCAAAAATGATGAGTATTTGGGGTGTGTGTGTATATATATATATATAAAGCGCACAAGCACTCAATAGTTTTTGAAAATTGACGCACTCACGAATGCGCCCCACATCCACATCTGCCCGTGCACCAGCTTTATGTGACTTAGATAATTATCAATTGGTTTGAACAATTTATTTTAATTTGGGTCTTTTGGACCTTAACGATGATTTTGAATTCGAAATAGATGAATCTTGTGGATTATATAGATTACTTTATCATCTTTCTTATTGAAGAAACAAAAATTATTTCGATTTTTATCGTTGTAACCTACCTGTAAGTAAAATGAGTTTTATGACTTTGTTTGTATTTTCATTATAAAATTCTCTCATATTAAATCAGTAGTACATATATCGATCATAAGAGTTACACCAATAAAATTCCTAAGCTAAAAAACTGAATCATAGTGTCAAAATACACAATCCATTCAAATCCTAAAAAAGAGAAGAAAAAAAAAACCCACGAGTTCAACAAGTCGTCTAGCAAAGCTTCATAGCCTTGCCTCTATGGTATCCACATGATCGAATCGACAAAGGATGTTGAAGTTATCAAGTTGCTAGACTTGATAATTCAACTAGGGAAAGAGACGAGCAGTCAAGAACAAAAGTGAGGGCTGCACAATCTTGCTAATGGTATGTTGAGGGTTTTAGGTTTTGTTATTCACAATTAACGTCCGATCCCCAATCCTAATATGATATGTATATATATAGACATAAAATGAGGAGTCTAATAGGTTTTCGAAAAACCCTTGGGCTCGTATCAATCTTTATCCGTCTATGTATATATATATATATATATAATCGGCCCATTAATTTAAGCTTAGAACTCTTCCTAAACAACTTAATTCATCCAATGAATTTAACTCCCTTCATCGATTTAATCTTTTGTGCGACCCGTTAGGATCTTGCAACGTTGGCAGTGACATAAAATCTTATTTTAAGTCACAAGCAATGAGCGGTATCTAGCAACACTTCAAGACTACCCAAGTTACAAGAATGTCATTGACTCGACATAACATATGGCATGTGATAATATTCACCATGTAACTTAATCCCTTTGTCATAGGTGTTTAGATTAAACACGAGTCATGTAATAAGTCATACTCATATAGTTCAATCTTTTATTTATTGATCCCCGAGTATACTAGAATAAACGAATAAGCTCGATATCATATATCGACTCATTCGAGCATGGCCATGCATTTTAGTCTCATTTGATCAAAAGGGCCCAAACACTTCTCCTATTATAGGAGGGGCAAATCCTATTTTGATCACTCAACATTCCTCTACATAATTCGTAGTATATCTAGTGATGTCTTTATAGTTTACCCTGTAACATTTGAAAATATCAAGATACACAACTCCTTATGTTGAGATCTCTGGTGATCTCAAGTCGTAAGGATTACACATTATTATCTCTATGAGAATTGCTTATGACATTCATATAACAATCCATGTGGCATTCTCATGGTGGGTATGTCCAGTACATAATTCTCTAACATGTACCTATGTGTTGATTCGATATCTCATATCCATGAACAAATTCCTCAATCAACACATACTAGTCTCAATGCATTATCATTATCATAATTCATGATAGTACTTGACAAGGGACAATCTTTAAGTATAATACAATATTATTCTAAGGACATTAATATATATTTATTCATATTACACAGATATTGGAATAATATATAATAATGAATTGTCATTAATGAAAATCATATTACAATATATGTCAAAATCAATCATCTAATGTATTGTCTTAGGGCATATACAAGCCCGTACAATACTGCGTATCTTATAGTTGACAATCCAAATCGAGTTACCACCTTTGTACAGAGGCTTGTGGAGGATCTACATTAATTCAATAGTTCAAGATCAATTCAATGTCAATAATTCGATGAAACAATGAAGCAGTTCTATCAATCAGATCAATAAAATTAATACTACTTTCTCATGCCATTACAAATCTCGTTCGTAGGATTAAATTCAACATTATTCACCATTTGGAAACTTCCACTAAACTTGTAACCATTAGTATACACACGCAACCCCCGAAAACACACAAGGAGTCGAACCAGCTCATTGCCATAGCAAGAACGCGAGGGCATCATTGAAATCTTCAATGTGCACCCTCAGCAGCTCGAACACAACATAACACTTCACATACACCTTAGTTAGATCACACATATACATACCAGCTTGAACACACACAACAATCTCGAACCCACACACATACACACACTAAAACTGGCAGCCATGGCAACGATTCAAAGTGGAAAGGTGCTCAACAACGGCAACAATCTCACACATGCACAATAGAATGAAGACACAATGCAGCTGAAAAAAAAATCGACTCAATCTTCCAACTCATGATTTAATAAAGTTAGAACACAACACACGAAGTACAACTCCATTAAACAAGGACCAAAAACCTCCCCTAGCAACAGCACAATCGACCGCACTCTCCCCCTTTCCCAAAACAACAAGAAAAATCGAACAAACTAGCAAAATACTCAAGAAAATGACAATTAAGGTATGAGATGAGATTACACATACAAACCTTGAGGAAATTGGGAAAAACTTTTATTAAACTAAATTTTGTTATTTGCACAAATCCACTTTAATAATTTTGTGCAACAATTACAACCCATGCTCATCTTACTTTAACTCCAAATCTAGTTGAAAAAATTCTAGAAATTAATTTCACCAATGTCTCATATTTTACCACAATAATATTTAATGGATTCAAATTATTACGTTTTGCACCTTGCATATAACAGTCGTCTAAGTCAAAACACATAATATCATTACTTTCATAAAACTACAAATAGTCGGAAGAAAACTTTCCCATCTTTCAATTCTTACACTCAAAATGTTAATGTAATTTTTTTTGAATGTTTGACATCACATATCTCATACTCTCAAAACTTCGCACATGAAAAACAAGATATATTCAACCTCAAATAATTTTATATTTAAGTTCAAATCTTTATCCTCTTCATGAATATTATTATTAAAATTTCCATCAACAAGATCTTGAAGAAGTGTGCATGTTGAACCAAACAAATCAATCAATCTCCAAATAGAGTAAAAATGTGAAGAGATTGTATTGATTTATTTCTTTGTATATCTCTTTTCTCAAAGTCAATGCATTGGTATTTTAAACATTTGCAACTTCGAAAAAATGTTATCTTATGACTTCATCCCACTGAAATAGAGAATCTATATTCATGAAAAGTTTAACTATGGAATATTTTTTTAGTACTTCGTATAACAATAACTCGTGGCGTCTAATTTCTACATAATGCATCGGCAAAGTCACACTCCTATACATGTAGAAGAGCTCAATTTCTCCAAATAAAGGTTATGTTATATCAGACATCTTTTAATTATACTTTAATTTCTAACGGTTTCGTGATTTGGAATATTCAATTTGCAATTCAACTTTTTTACATAATTTTGAATCATTTGATGATGAATAATTTCAGACCATATTATATTTTCAAAGATATGACCTAATTTTCGAATCATTGCTTTTATGTTAAAATAAATCCAAATATTGGGTTATTTTCATTTTTTCATCTCTAAAATATATTTTTCTGAAAACAATAATTGTTCAACTAGGATAGCATCGAATAAAGATTTTGAATGTATTGTCATCATAGTTATAATTTTGTGCAAAGTTGCAAAGTTAGATTGTACATTATGATCTAATTTTAATGTTTTTTTAAATATGATTAAGCTGCAAATGTCAATTTTGTTAAGAATTTTATATTGGTAAATAATAAAATAATGATCTCAGTTTGTCAAAAATGACTGAGTATTTGGTGGTGTGTGTTGTATATATTATAAAGCGCACAAGCACTCAATATTTTGAAAATTGACGCACTCACGAATGCGCGCACATCCACATCTGCCCGTACACCAGCTTTATGTACTTGAGATTGTTATCAATTGGTTTGAACAATTTTATTTTTAATTGGGTTCTTTAGACCTTAATCGGTTGATTTTTGGATTCGAAATAGATGATAATCTTGTGGATTATGTAGATTACTTTATCAACTTTCTTATTGAAGAAAAAAAAATCGATTTCTCCTTGTAACCTCACTTTCAAGATATTCAAAGCTATAATTTCCTTTTTATATTTCGGAACCCTCCTGTTGTAGGGTGATTTATGTTTCTGGGATTCAATACCTGAGTGGTCTTCTCTTTTTTTTTTTGGCTATCCTCTGGTGCTTTTTTGGCTATTCAAGGTCAATTGGGTCAGTCGTGGTTGTGTTGTACGGTGACTTGCCATTGCATTTCATTTTTATGTGTTAATCTTGGCGGGCAAATTCAAAGCTTGTAGAGGCTTTTATTTTTTCCGTCTTTGTCTTGGTACGTGGATTTCAGATTATGCCTTTATGTCTGCTTTTAGCATTTCGACTTTTAAGCTTTTTAAAGCTATAATTTAAACCGTTGTTGCTGGGTGATTTACTCTGCTGGAATTGAAAAACGAGTACTTTTCTTTTTCTCATTTTTGGCTATTTTTTTGTTTTCTTGTCTATTCAAGGTCTTTTAGATTGGTTGTCGGCTTGGTGCAGTCCCTTGCCAGTGTACTTAATATCTTAATGTTTCCTCCAAAAATATTAATGTGGAAATTATTATTCGGATATATCGACACATATCATGCATGCTCATTTGAGACTATTCTCGTTTGCAGACGAACGTTGAGATGGAGCAGTAATGCATATATAAATGTTGATTATTAGCAATGAGTTTTATAACCCAACTCGCAACTGCGACGATCTTTTCTATGAATCTTAATGCCAATGTGAACACAACAAGGAGGGAGATTCTCAGCAAAAATCTGCATATTCTACACTTCAACCAAACTTATCAACGGAAGAACTGGAAGCATGGAGGAAATTGAGCATTGTGTGGTGCAATTTTAGTACCGAGCAAGTTTCGATTTTCGTATGCCGCTTGTTGCAAAACAGATTGCCTAAGAAAATAAATTTGGCAAGAAGGAATATTATAGATCTTACTTGTTCACGAATGTGCATTTTTTTGCAAGCGAAGTGGAGGAAGATTGAAATCATATATTGTTCTCATGCAAGTTATTGACCGTAATTCGGGATAGTAGTTATAGATGGACGTGTCTTACTTCAACGGGAGCAAATAGATTGGAGGAACAAATCAACAAACAATCAAACATGATGCCTAAATCCACCACTAAAACTGTTTGGCTAATGCACGACATATTCAATTTGGTAGAGTATAAATAAAGTAATTTTTTCAGTCGTAATGTTGAACTCCATAAAGTGATTGTGATTATTACGATTAACACTGGCTATGTTTCAAAGAAAACAGATCTTTGGTGGTCAACGACTGGTTTCTTCAACCACTTATTTGTCTAGGAGTTCATTGACTTGTAATTTGGTGGCTGTATATTTTTTAATTATTTAGAATATCCCTAGTATTCCATTAATATATTTGTCTTATTTTAAAAAATTAGTTGCAAATGAAATATTATCAACATATAGGTGAATGAAACAACTCAGCATCTTTTGGGGTACATACATGCGTTCATGATGATCTCTATATAAATCCAAACGAAAAGTTGATATTGTTGAAGTTTTTATGCTCTCTACAAGTCCAAATGAAAATGACAATGTAAAATTTCAAATGCCACTTTCAAAAAAAATGTTTCAATCTATATGTTATCTTCTTAAACTTGTGCACATGGGCATGGTCAGTCTCACTGAATGAAAATCCTTCTAATTAATTGATTCTTAAAATACGAATCATGACTTGAAGGCATGATCAACTTTTGGGGTTGTGCTTTTTAAGTTTTGGGTACCAAAATCTGCAGTAAATAAAATTCAGTAAGAGTTCTTTAGCACTATTTACATGCTTAGAGTCCTATGTAAACAAGTAACTATAAACATGAACATCATCCAATAAAATAATAATCACCCATCATGTGGTTTTAACAAAACTCTCCGCATGCGGGCTATTGACAAAATATTCCCATCTGCAGTTTAATCAATCTTTTTTTTTATCATCTTGCTTCAGTTTGAAAAGATTCAGATGACTATCCCCTAGTTTTTGCATGTAAGCGACTTTCTTGTATTCACCACAGGTGAAGCTTGTTGTATAGAGGAGGATTCTGCTGTGTGGCCAACTCTGGAAGACAACATATTGCAGTATCCATCGACGGGGCGGCGAAAAAGGCCATCGACATCCTTGACCCGATTGAATTTACCACTGATTAGTGTCTTACAGACACAAACCTCCCATTTGTCATCACGTTCAATAAATATCAGGGTGCTTATTGGGTCGGACCAATCGAAACCGGTTCGGAACCGGACCGGTCGATTCCGGTTCGGAACCGAAATCGGTTGGTCCGGTTACAAACCGGAACCCGATCCGGGTTTTACCCGGAACCGCCAATCCGACGGTTCCGGTTCCAAGGTTTCCGGTTCCGGAACCGGTAACGGTAAAAAGAATTAAAAAAAATGAAAGTAGTGGCCAACGGTAGTGTAGTCGTGGCCACCGCAGTTCTCTCCAAAATATGTTTGGATTATACCATTAGTGAATATGGACAGAGCTCATCGTCATGTGTAGTAGGAGGAGAAGAAGAAGATGCTAGTCAGTCACGAAGCTGATGGATTAATGTGTTGAGGAGCCTTGGAAGAAAGAAGCAGAGAGGAAAGTGGAGTGTCATCAACCTCTTCAAATGAGCTGCAGTTCTTCCTGGGTCAAATGCTCATTACAGATGAAAATGTTGACGTACTAGAGTGGTGGAAAGCAAATGCAAGACAATATCCAGTCTTAGCCAAAATGGCTAGAGATGTTTTTGCAGTCCAAACATCCAGTGTCGCATCGGAGTCGGCATTTTCAACTTGTGCTCGACTCATTTGAGACTTTAGAGTTTCTCTAAAACCAGAATCATTGTGCATGCTTACGCTGCTAAGAGATTGGTTCGATGCTGAGAGAAGAAATAAGAGACAAGGAGGAGTCGACGAGTTCGGCAATGAAAGTTCCGAAGAAGAAGAAGTTGCGTACCTTTTCTTGTGGTGTAAAAATTTGGCAAAGTTTGAATCAACATTCGCCCTATTAACTGCTGCAGGAAATGGGAAAGGAATGTGTACCTTTTCTTGTGGTGTGATAGGTGTAGTGACTCCAGTGGAATTACCCTTGTTGCGTGGTTGCTCCTTCTCCTCTTGCTTAATTGCAATCTTTTCAGTCTCCTTCTCGTCATCAAGTTCCTTTCCACTCCTAAGGGTCACGACATTGGCTTGTTCCCTTGGATTCTTCTCTGTGTCACTCGGTAGAGTTCATTGTGCTCTCCCAACCAAGATAGTTGCCAATTGCCATACTTGAATCTCCAAGTTTTTGATAGATGAATCTTGATTAGTCATCCTTGTTTCAGTTGAGGATATGAACTTGGTCAGTAGCTCCTCCATGCTCGGCATTGGTGGATAACGCGGTGGTGGTTGCAGTTGATACCTCAACCCCCTATTGTACGTATTTGGGTAGTGGTTGTTTTGTGGCCGGTTTCCTACATAATTCACAGCTTCATTAGTCTGAACGAATGGGTTACATGTTTGGCATTCAATGCTCGGATGATTGCCTCTGCATAGGTCACAAGTAAGCACTTGAGATTTCATCGTTGTCATGCTCATGCTGTCTAGCCTCTTGTTCAATGCCTCAATTTGGGCGGCCAAAGCAGTAACTTCGCTCACTTGATGAACCACAGCCTGCTTCTTTGGCATGTTCGGGCTGACATTGACAATTATTAGCAGCCATATCCTCCAACATTGTATAGGCCTCCTCCAGCGTCTTTCTCATAACAGTACCTCCTGATGCTGCATCAATCATAGAACGGTTATCAGAAAATAGACCGTTATAGAAATTTGTACCTGCAGCTAGATAGGAAGGCCATGATGTGGTCATCTCCTCAATAAGTCCTTGAAACGGTCCCAAGCCTCGTACAGTGTCTCTGGGTCGTGTTGGGCAATGCGCATCTTGGCCGTCTTGGATGGTGGGAAGTATTTTGATATAAAAGCTTGCACCATCCCATCCCACGTGGTGATAGAACCTGCGGGCAAAGATTGCAACCAGGATTTAGCTTTATCACGTAAAGAGAAGGGGAATAAGTGTAACCTGATGGCGTCGTTCAGTAACGCGATTATGCTTGAAGGTATCACAAATCTCCAAGAAGTTGGAGATGTGGGCATTGTGATCATCAGTAGTCGCTCCCCAAACTGGACCGTGTGTTGGATCCTCGGTATGATAGCATGCTTGATCTCAAAATTGTTATCCTGGATGCTCGGTCTAGTGATACTAGACAGTGATCCATGGAATGAAGGATGGGCATAGTCCATGAGTGATCGTCTATTAGGCACCTCTTCGTTCCATCTTTCATCTCTTCCACCTCCTCCTTCATTGTTTTCAACCATTGCTCGAACTTCTCTTAGTCTCCTAAGAAGAGTTTTTTCAATTTCATGGTCAAAAGGCTCGAGTGTCGGTTGTTCACTCCTTAGCATGCACTAGGGAGTAATAACCTGCAACAATCCAACCAAAGAAATGATAGTAGTAGAGTAGCAGAACGGGAAAAACATAATCGAAAACAAAAATTAAAAAAAAATTTATGTGCTAAACTACAATCAACTAATCTTTTATGATATACTTAAACTAGTCCCCGGCAACGGCGCCAAAAACTTGATCGCTTTTATTTTAAACAATTATTTCTAGTGTAGCGATTTTATACCGCAAGTGCAAGGTGTCAAGTTTTAGTATAATATGAAAGTAGGGATGTCGTACCACATGGACTAGTAGTAATTACCAAATTCAATTAATTTAATTATATTTAACCTACAAAATTGTTGTGAAAGATTTACTAATTTATTCAACTCTAGGAATTAACTAAACCACAAAGAAATAAGATAGTGAACAGTAGATAAATATCGAGACTTCGGTTCACTTGAGTAATCCTCCACAATTCATCTACTAGTCTAATTAAATTAATGCATCTAAGGTGATAAGTTTTCCGGTTATATCTAATACTCTCTCGAGCTATTAAACATAACACCAAATTGCAGTAAGTAACTCTCGTTCATTTATTTAACAAATCAATGTTGCAAACGTTCTATGAAAACCCTTAGCCTTCGATTACTAGATATATATAGCTATCACTGATGTATTTGACATCATCCTCATCTCGATCTGAAATCCACGGTTTTGTTATTTGTTCCGTATTACAATTTTACCTCTCGATATCAATTGCAAACTAACATCATTCAAAGGGTAGCTAATCCTTAAAAGCTTTAAAAACATAACACAAACACAAAGATAACAAAAACTAAATCAAAAACTAGAAATAAAATTGTGGGTTCATACACAAGATCCCCTTGTCTCGATAATAAACTTAGCCTAGCGTTATAACAAAAAAAAACAATGTTTTATTTAACAACATTATAAACATTGTAAAATTAAACTAAAATAAAGTTCAAAAATACTCCGAAACAATCGATGTTGAATCCGTGTGTCGATCCGATATTCGATCTCTACCTGCGTTGCTTTGAATCTCTCTTGTAGATGGTGGCTTCTCCCAAGTGTAGGGCTTTATTCAAAGGTAGAAGAACCCTAAAATTGATGCAAAACCCCCTTTTATAGTGATCCCAACGAGTCCACCAAATCTGGCATCAAAATATAGCAGATCTCTTT
Source organism: Haberlea rhodopensis (assembly GCA_907163345.1). NCBI lineage: Eukaryota > Viridiplantae > Streptophyta > Magnoliopsida > Lamiales > Gesneriaceae > Haberlea > Haberlea rhodopensis. Next base: position 607,347 of record CAJQUN010000054.1, on the reverse strand, counting down.
AAAAGTGTAATTTTTTCGTGCAGGACTCTGTAGCGATCGATCTCTTGATTTAAGGCGATCGATCTCTTCAATTTTATCTCTGTGGCGATCGATCTCTTCATGAGGAGTTGTCGATCGCCTAAACTTTTTGCCCCGATGCGATCGATTTCTCCTTTTTAGGCGATCGATCGCCTACTATGAAATTTTCCAACTTTTTGCTGCCTTGAAGCAATCGATTTCTTCATTCATGGAGATCGATCGCCATCTTCAGTTCCATCAATTCAACTCTTTTTAGTGTCTTTTCAAGTTTCTTGACTTGTCTTGTCCCAATTCCACATTCCATCAATAAAATGGGGTTTTTCAAGTAAACCTTGCACTTTTACTGGATTCCTGAAAATATACAAAAACACAACCAAAAGCATAAAATCGTCCAAGAATCATTATAAAAATGGCAAGAAACATATGCAAATGCAAAAATGGCACTTATCAGACTCTACTACCTTGATACTCAACAACCAACATAGAGCATTGTCACCACTGTTTCAACTTTCCATTCCCCGACCATTTGGCATCAACGTCTTGGCTACCGATCCAATAAGGCTCTTCGCTTACTTAACAATTTAATTAGCATTGTTAATTTATGTGATGTTTCTAAATGCTCAATTTGTCCATTATCCAAACAGACACGATCACCTTTCCCATCAAGTTATATTCACACTCATGCACCTTTTGAAGTAATCCATGTTGATATTTGGGGTGGGTATCATGCCTATTCTATCACCGGAGCACGATATTTTCTTACTATTGTTGATGATTACATTCGATGCGCATGGACATATTTGGTGCTTCACAAATCAGAAACTTATTCACATATAACCACATTCATTAAGCACATTGAGACACAATTTTGCTTGAAAGTTTAAATTCTTAGAAGTGGCAATGTAATTGAATTCATTATGAAAGACTTCTACTCACAGAAATGGATTGTTCACTAAACTAGTTATGTTTCTACTTCTCAACAAAATTGTGTAGTCGAGAGAAAGCTTCGCCATCTCCTTAATGTAGCTCGGGCCTTATTGTTCAAAGCTAACCTTCCTAACTGCTACAAATTTAATCAGTCGAACTCTCACACCAATCCTTCATGGCAAAACATCATACAAGATGCTTTATCACAAGCAACCCATATATAACCATTTACGAGTATTTGGTTGTTTATGTTTCGCTTCAACACACAATCACCGCCCTAGCAAATTTGATTTTCAAGCTACAAGATATCTTTTCTTAGGTTATCCATATGGTCAAAAGGGTTACAGGGTCTATGCTCCACTGGTAGATTGTTTACTTCTCGTGGTGTTGTTCTCATGATGTTGTATTTCATAAGAATATTTCCGCTGCCAATACACGTTCACCACCTTCCAGTACATCTTCCCATGACAATGCACTCCCACACTTCTCTCTTGATGATGAAGTACCACCTGATCATTCTCCTCAAATACTTCACCATCTAACCCAAGCATGCCTTCCGTACTTCCAGTACATATGTCCGACTATCACATACTACAACAACACCAAGTTATCTACGTGAGTATCATGTTGGTATATCCCTTCCCTCAAGGAACTTCCCGCCCTCCGACTCGGTCTTGATCCAGAGCACAGGTTGTCAGACCCTGAAGATAATAGTAAACTATGTCAATTAAAATAATTTGGTTTAGTCTCACTTTCATTTATATATATATATATATATATATATATATATATATATATATATATATCCAAATAAAATCCACCAATGCATATATATCCAAATAAAATCCACCAATGCTCTATATGCTTACGTAAGTGATGATTTAAATCCACCAATATAAAATATTTAAAAGATTATATATTATTTAAGTAAGAAATTGGTATCCAAATTCACATTAGAATAAGATAGGCAATTATTCACTTGTCCCCATCTTGTCCAGTAATCATTATATAAAACTCTTCATGTTTCCCACTCATTACTAATAAGGTAGCTCTCACACGACAACCACACAACTACATCTGAGGAGAGAATATTTGTGAAAAGGGGACAAATAATTAAGGTAAACTTATGCTTAAGAGTAGATACTATGGATAATTTATGTAGGAATTAAAGTATGATAACCTTGTTTGAAATCTACATTTTTTAAGAAAAAGTAATCTAGATCTTTTATTATATCATGGAGTAATTATGAAATATGCTTAGTTTAATACTCAACTTAAATATATATGTGTTCCGGAAAGTGAACCTTGAATTTTGAGAACTTAAGTCACAGGATATATTTTGAAGCTAAAAGAAGATCTACAACAAATATATGTTTGGGTCTTCACTAGCTTTAATAGTGTGTGTGTATATATATATATCCTTATTATGATATAATTTAATCGTGTGTCTAAGTTCATGTCTAGCACACATGTTTCAAATAATTATTATGGTAAAGCATGGTTAAGAATTAAACATAATAATATAGTCCAATTTTTAGTTTCACACGGGTTCGAAGCTCTTGTTTTGTTTTAAGCCTAGATGAGTTGGCAGTCCAATTTATGTCTAAATATTTATGCGGTCAAAAACTTGCTAGGCTATTATAGTTTGAGTTTGGGTATAAGTTTTATCAAGTTCGAGTCGTATGAAAATAGGTTTTGAAATTTAATGTGAGATTTATGATTTATTTTATATTATGTCTGTACAGAAGTTCTCGATACCAAGTCATTTAACGGTTGCCAAGTATCGTCAAAAATGTATGTTACGATCTGGTAACATACAACAGGTACCCGTGGTGTTTGATATGCGTTGAACATAGTTTATATGACATTTACTTGTCTACGTGGCATTCTTGTGACATTACATAAACATCGATGCGATAAAAAATAAAATCTATTTTACACACAATTATTTTTCTGTATATATGTAGCATCGCTGCTTGATATGTCAATCATATTGCATATTGAACATTGATCCAATTTGATGACCCTTTTGATATTGTGTGTGGATTGAGGTGTTTAGGTGGGTTGGTACGGAGCTGCGACTAGACCGAGAGATGTTGCACGCCGATAAGACGCAGTATGTCCGTAGTCCCTGGCGAGGTGACCGGCACACGGTAGTAGACTGGCGGAGGAGTGGTCGCTACGGCAGTGTAGCCGAGCCTTGTCTGTTGCTCGAGCTATTCCGATGCATTTACCGATTGTGGAGCTACCGTAATTCCGATTACCGATGCATGTGAATCTTACTTGATCATATATTGCATCCACATATCATTCATTATAGTACACGTTATATTTATCTTGGTCTTTTCATACTGGGTTATTGTTCACCCCCTCGGGGGCGGTTACATTTTTGTGTGTGGTTGTTAATCAGGTTAGGGTGTGATGACATTTACGGGAGGCTGGTCTGGATTCAGTGTTGTGGCTATTTACGCGCTTGTTGTTGGTTGAAGCTTGATATCCCGGATTATTTTCTACATGTAAAATTATGTGAATTGTGGTGCCTCGATTATGAATAATTATATGACACTCTATTATGATATTATATAAAATAATATCAAGAATAAATCTTTGAATCAAAATTTTTGGGCTCGCGTCTTAATAAATTATAAACCATATTTTCGATGTAAAGTTAAAACGGTAATTAAATTAATTATTGCATGATAATTATCGGTGAGGGTTGAGGGCCCCATATAGGTACTAGCTATACTCTATCTACTGTTCTTTCATATGATCGCCTATCTGCAACACATCGAGCTTTTGAAAAAGAACCAGCATCTTCTGCACAAGCCATCCGCGATCCTAAATGGTGCCTTGCCATGAAATAAGAACTTGATGCTCTCAAAGCCAATGGTACATGGTCCTTACAACATCTACCTCCTGCCAAGAAACTTGTGGGTTGCAAATGGGTTTACAAAGTCAAAGTTCATGCTGATGGCACCATAGAACAGTATAAAGCCCATCTCATGGCTAAGGGATATAACCAAGTCTAGGGACTCGACTATCGTGAGACTTTTGCCCCTGTTGTGAAGCTTGTGAAAGTGCGTTTGCTCCTTACTGTGGCTTCGAACCGGAACTGGCATCTACACCAACTCGATGTCCATAATGTCTTCTTGCATGGAAATCTCGATGAAGATGTCTATATGTCCTTACCTCCTGGTTTCAAACGAAAGGGGGAGACAGGAGTTTGCAAACTTCATAAATTATTGCATGGCCTCAAACAAGCCTCACAACAATGGTTCATAAAACTCTCCGGTGCTCTCAAACAGACCAATTTCAAGCAATTAAAAGCGGATTATTCCTTGTTCGTCCGATTCCAGGGTAACAGATTTATTGCTCTCCTCATTTATGTTTATGATGTTATATCAGGAAATAACTTACAAGACATTGAAGACATGAAATACTTCCTCAAAACCCAGTTTGAACTAGAAGATCTAGGACAACTAAAATATTTCTTTGGTATAGAAGTTGCACGATCCAAGAAAGACATAACTCTTTTACAACGAAAATATGCTCTTGAAATTCTTGAGGATGTTGGATTCCTTGGTGCAAAACCAGCCCTCTCTCCTATGGATCAAAACTTGTCTCTCGGTGATTTTGATGGTAAATACCTTGATGATCCACGCTCATATCGAAGGCTAGTTGGGGTCTAATTTACTTGACAAACACACGACCCAACTTAACTTATGTTGTTCATGTTTTAAGTCATTTATGCACAAACCACGAGCACCACATTTGGAGGCATCTTATCGGGTTTTACGATATGTAAAACAAACACCACGACCAGGACAAGGTATATTACTTCCACCGAAGGTACAATGCAACTAAATGCCTTTTGTGACGCAGATTCAGCAAGGTGTTGTGATACTCGCAAGTCGGTTACAGGATATTGTATATTTTTCATTAGTATCATGGAAAACTAAGAACCAAATGCCAGTGTCATGATCTAGTGCAAGATGAATATCGACCTATGGCTTCTACTTGTTGTGAAATCAATTGGATAAAAACTATGCTAGATGACTTGAACATCGAACATACACATGCTGTAGATTTGTATTGTGATAGTCAAGCAACCCTACATATTGCCTCTAATCCCATATATCATGAATGAACAAAACACATTGAAATCGATTGCGATCTCATATGAGAAAAAGTTCAAGAAGCAATGATCAAGATGGCACATGTTTCCACAAGGGATCAATCAACCGACATTTTCACGAAGCCATTGAATCATCGACAATTCGCTGCTCTACTTAACAAGTTATGAATTATCAACACACGTTCTTGAGGGTGAGTGTTGAGAATCACAATCACACCAAATCTGGAATAATCTTTTTATTACCTTATTTTAGTCATTCCTGTATAGGAATAGAATCGTGTATTTAAGGTATATATATGCATTGATTTATGATTTAGATTAGCTGAATTATTGTATATAATATTTGTAACCAAGATGAATAATACAAGCTTTATTCACTCCATTGCTCGATCTCTTACATCACACACCAAAATTATGATGGCATGATGCTTTTACCGGTATTGACAAAACCTATGTACTATACATAGAGCTTTTGTACCAACTACCTTTATACTTCCTTTACAACGTGGGATGAGACTTGTATTTAAAAGGTAAATGTTTAAGAGAACAACGTGCAAGATTTCAAAGGTTAATTTAAAACTAAATTATTTGTATGCTATACCGAATGATCTTCACCTGATACCGTCATTCTTCTAAGATGGGATGAACTTCCCGTTACCCCGTAGTTTTTGGGATCATGGACATCATGCCCCACCAGTGACGAATCTAGTTTTTTTGTATTTAGGGAGGCAAAATTGTATGATTTTTATTGAGAGATGGCAAAGTGTACAAATTTGAGGGGTAGCCACCTCCTTTACCTGAGATTAGGGGTGTACAAAAAAATCGCACAACCCAACACACCCACTGGTATCCGCCTGTCTTAAGTTTCGAAAAAAGTGATGCAGTTGAAAAATTAAGCATCCCGCATTTATGAAGGTGGGTAGTGGATTGTTACACCTCCACCCGCACCCACCAGAACATCACGATTTTGTATATTTGTTGTGCATTTGCATTTTGAAAATATAGCAACCTGCACGTAGTGGGTTGAGTGATTTTTTTCATGCCTATCCACCCAAACCCACCCACGTACACCCATACCTGAGGTTCGCCCCTATGCCCCCACCCATATATATTGGAGTATAGTAAAATCTGTAAAAATCATTACAATCTAGAAACAATGATACTGTTATAGATGAAATATAATTAAGAGAAATGTGATGTTATCCACCGTTAATATGAAATATTTCACATCAATGATGTTAATCAAAGTGAGCCCCTTTTATTCTGACTTCTTTAATTCAAAATGAATCAAATCTCCCCAAGTAGGATTTGAACCTACGACCAATCGGTTAACAACCGACCGCTCTACCACTGAGCTACTGAGGAACAACGGGAGATTAGATCTCCTAGAGTTCAATTTACCCTCCTTCGTCACTCCCAGAACTTCTTCGTAGTGGCTCCCTTCAATGCCTCATTTAAGACGGAACCTCAAAGTGACTTTATGTCATTATACACAATGGAATCTGATAACTGAGATTTCGAGTAAGTTTTTTGCATTGAGCTTGTTCATTAACCGATAGAAATATCAGTTAATCCGCCATATTTTTTCTTGACAGTGATAGAAAAATAAGAAAGGCATTGCTCTTGGAAGCAGCATAAAAGAACTATATAAATAGTATCACATTTCATGTGGATATTCTCCATTTACTTGTTACCATAATATGAAATCCAAAGATATTTAGGGTTCATTTGGATGGTTCCTCGTTGTAATCAGAAGGAGTCCATTTAAAAACCTTCATTGGTTGGCCCCAAATTCTGCACGAGATGTAATACTCATTATTCTCCACTTGAAGAAGAACAAAACCTTTTTGAGGGCTCCCACCGATACATGGCCTTTGAAAGAGATTGCGGAGAATGATTTTTGATATCATCGATCTTTGGTCGCCTTTTGAAAGAATTTGCCTAGCAAAGCAAACTCAAAGGGCTTAGCAAGTATCTCCACTTACTCCTTTGTAAACAGGCGGTGCGCACACCATGCACGATGATGGAGGAGTCGTACATGCACCATATGATTGTTGGGGATGGAAATCGGATTAAAATTAGATAGAGGTTTAAAGAAAGAAGCATCCTGACCTAATTTAAGAGGATTAGATGGTGTATGTGAAGTGGATGAAGAAGGGAGGGAATTCGTCACCGGAGTCTGTTTAAGAGAGGAAGACGACGTCACCATATGTGGTGGCGCTGCCGTCTTGGAAGTCTTCTTCGGCACCGGTGAAAGGGGCAAGAGACGGCGGAAAAAGTTGGCCTGTGGTAGAGGGAAAACATAGAGAGAACATAATCGGCACGCCATGGTTGATGACCTTGAAGAAACCGAACTCTTCACAGGCTTTTGCGATGAGTTTTGAAGATTCGTAGGGGTCGGAAAGAAGGTCTACAACTGGGAGTTGAATGTCTTCGATTAGTTTCTCAGTTCTGTGAGGATTTGGGGCGGCTACAACCATGGTGTTTATGGTGGAAATTTGTTATTATTATTATTATTATTATTTTTGATAGAGAAAGAGAAGGCAAATTTAATTAAATATTATAAAAAAAAATCACGAAATAATGTGGGTTGAAATTGTTTACATAAAAATCAATTAGAATTCGCAAAGTGGGATTGCGAATTTCCAAAGAATTGGTAATTACGAGTTTGCGAATTCTTTGAACGAATAAAAATAAATAAAAAAAATCGTGCCAGCCAACTCATGACATTCGGATTCACGAATTGGTCAGCTTTTTGACCAATTCAATCAGTGTTTTGAAAAACGGATCGGACCGATCGGTTTAACTGGTGACCGACCCTCTATAATCATCATGCTAAAAAATCGGCAAAAATCGATTCAACTAGTGAACTAGTTGATAGTTGAACCGGCCGATTCCTTATTTTTTCTCTTCTTTATGAATATTTTTTTTTTGTTAAAATTATGAATAAAATTTTAACAAATTTTAACAAAAATATATTACATATAACTTATTGTTATTGAGATAAATAATATTTTATGTATGTCTTTATCAAACAATCTATATAATTTCATATAAGTGTCTTCTATATTATATATAAACATATTTAGTTTTTCGTAAATTATAAAGATGCGAATCGTTTCATAATTTTTTAAATAATTTCTTATAATTTTGAGAGATTGTTCTTTTTGAACATTGCATGTTGTTTGTTTTATTATTATTTTTTTATGTTCGACATTTGGTTTGATCTGATTTTTTAAGTTTGACATGTAATGATCTAATGATATATTTTTTTATTGTGAACAACATGAAACCATGTCAAATACATGGTATATATATTTTACAAAAATTAAAATTGATATTACATAACGCTTGGTTCAACCAGTCGAACTGATCGAACCTATAACCAGCAAGGGTATAGATTTCATGTTCGATCCGATTTGGTTTTGAAAACACTGCATTCACTGCATTCGATGCACAAATAGCTGCTGCCTTTTATTTTTATTATTATTATTATTTTATTTTTTTAAATTTCATCCTCGGCAATTCCTCCTTTTATTTAAGCCACCATATCTCTCATTCCTTCATTCTCCCATGAAAATCATCCGGAAATTCTCAACATACCTTTTTGAAACAATTCATCCCATTAAATGAAGTTGTTTTGTCTCTTAATTTTCCCCAAGATTACTACTACAGTAAAGTATATTCCCACATATTATCTCTTCATCAATGGTAAAAATATGTACAAATTTAATTTTTACATTTTTTGAGTATATTGCATTTAGTTACTAGGTTTTGTGTTATGTTGTAGGACTTGCAAATCTTTTGAATTTGAAGGTATTTTTTCAATTTTATTTACCATATTTAATATGAGTTTTATTGTTTTATATTAGTTTACTAAGTGCCATTATATTGAATTATCATTGTAATTGTTCTTTTGTATAAATATCAGCGTGTTGTTATATTTTTGAATTATTTATAAAATTTTAATATAATAGATTCAAGTGAAGTGCGAATCATCGATATACAGGGACACTGTTGAGTGCCAAACATATCGCAAGCGTATGATGTCATGTTTTAGTATAAGGATATGAATACAGATGTCGAACCCATGATGATTGATACATAGTTTTAAACTGAGTATTGTACTTCCAAATCTTAGTCCTATTTAGAAAATGAGTAGCGTTGTTGTTTGTCAAATAACATGTACCACTAATACAAACAATTGTGCAATTCGAGAGGATTAATTATGAGAATGATTCTAGAGGTCTGATTTCACTTGATTATCAACTATGTTTCTTATGATCAATTGCAATATTATATATTTATCTAGTTTATTAGCTAAAAATTCTTAATTGTTTCCTACTCTATTTCCCAAGTGATAGTAGAAGTTATCATTTAATATCAACCTTGATATCCATATCTAAGATTAAATATTAAATAATATTGATTGCACAATAATTCTTTAAAAGCTTCAATGGAGTTTGTTGGCTTTTAGGAACCCGAATAATCTTGGTTTTGATGTTAACAAAACTTGTTAATTTGTTGCTAAAATAATTCATCAAGTGTGCTATTCATAGATCATGATTAGAAGCTTGATTAATTACAAAGAAGTAGCTTGAAAATATCAAGCTGGACCAAGACTGAAATCCTGGCAGAGCGTATTGTTTCGATCATATCTCTTAGCTCGGATATCGAAATGTCGTGCTTCCAAAGAGGTTGAACAACCAGCGCAAAATGCTAAAAGTCATATTTCACAACAGATCGGCTAGTTCGAATTTTATCAAGGAGAAAAGACGCTTGTAAGATCGAGCTAAACCGCGAAAAAACAGCAAGCGATCTGTTGGGCATATAACTCTCAGCTCGCTATCGAAACGAGATGATTCAGTATGGGTTGGAAAGCTAAGACAAAGATCTACAAGTCATCTTTGGAAGTCAAAGACTGAATCGGATGTTAAGATGGCCAAAAAGCTTATGCAAGTCGCGTCATGTGCTGCTGCATCCAGCAAACATACAGCAGGACCATCACCTTGTATTTCGAGCATAACTCTCTCATATGAACTTGAAATCGAGCGATTCTTGATCCATGGAAAGCTAAGAGAAAGGGCTACAACTTTCATGTAGATCACTTTGCCCAGAAATCAAAGAATCAAGAGCTACAAGCAACAGATCAGAAGAGCAAGTTTATCAAGTTGTTTTGTATCAAGCTTGTCTTGCACCAGACTGATCCGGCCAGAGTGATCTGTCCAGAAGACTGATCCGGCCAGACTGATATGTCCAGAAGACTGATCCGGCCAGTCCAGTCCGAAATACAAAGAGCCCAGAAACCAGAATATGACTGTTGCAAGCTCGGGAATGGTGCAAAACCTTTTTCCAACGGGCATATTCTTGTGTATAACGTATATATCATTGTTTGGGGCCATATATACATGATTTGGAAGCTCAATAACAGCTGATTGAAGATCAATTCAATCCTTTCAAAGCAAACCCACTTGGGATTCAATTGGGAAACTTCAAAGACAAAAGCTGCTAAATGAAGAGCACTCCCCAAACCTTTGGTACATCTTACCTTGTTGTATCAGATTCATTATGAAATCATTTGTGCCTTTGTAGTCACTCTATTCATTGTATTTGTGAGCTAAAATAGAAGAGTGAATACCATTGTAACATTTTGTGATTAATCACAACTGGATGAGAAGTCTTTGTATGTGATACGTTAAAGAACATGCATAGTTGAGTTGCTAGGAGTTCTAGTTGGATGGGGAATGCCCAACTAGATTGGGTTGTACACAGAGTTGTATAAATCAAATTCTTCTAGCGTATCCTTCCATGAGACGGAAGAAGGGAAGACGTAGAAGCGTTGTGCTTCGAACTTACAGAAAGAAATGCTTGTGTTATTTACTTTACTGCATTTATTTACCTTACTGTTTTACATATTTTCTTGCATATCTTTAAAATGGCTTTCAAATGTTTAATCGGTTTTAGAGCGGGTTATGTCGAGTGTCTTTCGCTCGGTTTTGTAACCGAACTCGATATAATCTCTCGGTACAATGATTTCAAGAACACGAGCTATTGAAGCTCAAGTTAGTTGAACTCGGGTGTGGAATGACAACCCACCCCCAGAATCGATCCTAACAAGTGGTATTAGAGCCAGGTTGTTCTTGGAAAGCATTTTCACCGATTTTTTTATTGGATATTCATTTTCAAAATTTTCTCATGAGCATTAAATATTTTCATAGCATAATTTTCTATACTTAGCATAAAAAGCAATTTCATTGCTTTCATTTTGCACGAAAATAATTTTAAAATCTATTTTAAAGGTTTAAATTCTCGTTCAATATGTTCTAAACTCACTGTAAGTTTAAAATTTTTATTTTGAGATTTTATCTAACAATTTTCGAAGCATTTTAGTTTTTCTGGCAGCTTGCAGCGATTTTGGGAAAATTGGCATAACTTCTTGCTCGGATATTCAAATGACGAACCGTTTTTTGCGTTGCAAACTAGACTCATAGAGGATCACAACCGTATAGGTCTTGCAGCCCAAACTTGCTCGAGGAAAAGCAGTTTATTAGTTCAAGTAGAATTAAGTGTGCTGACATCGCAGAAAGATGAAATAGACATTGTTGAGTTTTTTCAAAAAATTCAAACTTATTGCCAAGTATGCTTCATCCATCATCAAAAGAGGTTATTTTTGTTCAAAAATTAATGTGCATTGTAATTTTTTTTTAAAATTATTTTAGCTTACCTCATTTGACACTCACTTGCTCTAATTTTCAAACTTTTTTAAAATTAAGGGGGAAAGTTTAATCTCAATCCTTGAAGGGGAGTAAATTTATTTGTCTTTCTTTTTCATTCACACAAAAGGGGGAGGAATATGTTGTTTTAAAAAATATAAAATATGATTTTTCTTGTTATGCAACAATGTCCTTTAATGTTTATATTTTTTATTCAAGTTTTGTGATCATCAAAAAGGGAGAGATTGTTGGGTTTTAGGAACCCGAATAATCTTGGTTTTGATGTCAAAACTTGTTATTGTGTTGCTAACATAATTCATCAAGTGTGCAGTTCATAGATCATGATTAGAAGCTTGATGAATTACAAAGAAGTAGCTTGAAAATATCAAGCTGGACCAAGACTGAAATCCTGGCAGAGCGGATTGCTTCGATCATATCTCATTGCTCGGATATCGAAATGGCGTGCTTCCAAAGAGGTTGAACAGCCAACTCAAAATACTAAAAGTCATATTTCACAACAGATCGGCTAGTTCGAATGTTATCAAGGAGAAAAGACGCATGTAATATCGAGTTGTACCGCGAAGAAACAACAATCTGTTACAGCAAGCGACTGACAATCTGTTGGGCATAACTCTCAGTTCTCTTATCGAAACGAGATGATTCAGTATGTGTTGGAAAGCTAAGACAAATATCTACAAGTCATCTTTGGTAGTCAGACACTGAATCGGACGTTAAGATGGCCAAACAACTTCTGCAAGTCACGCCATGTGCTGCTGCATCCAGCAAACATACAGCAGGACCATCACCTCGTAATTCGAGCATAACTCTCTCATACGCACTCGAAATCGAGTGATTCTTGATTCCGTGGAAAGCTAAGAGAAATTACTACAACTTTCGTGTAGGTCGCTTTGCCCAAAAATTAAAGAATCAAGAGCTACAAGCAACAGATCGGAAGATCAAGTTTATCAAGCTGTTTTGTATCAAGCTTGTCTTACACCAGACTGATCCGGCCAGACTGATCTGTCCAGAAGGCTGATCCAGCCAGACTGATTTGTCCAGAAGACTGATCCGGCCAGACTGATCCGGCCATTCCGGTCCGAAATATAAAGAGCCCGAAAATCAGAATATGACTGTTGCAAGCTCGAGAATGGTGCAGAACATTTTCCAACGGGCATATTCTTGTGTCTAAAGTATATATCATTGTTTGGGGCTATATATACAAGATTTGGAAGCTCAATAACAGCTGATTGAAGATCAATCAATGCCTTCCAAAGCAAACCCACATGAGATTCAATTGCGGAACTTCAAAGACAAAAGCTGATAAATGAAGAGCACTCCCCAAACATTTGACACCTCTTACCTTGCTGTATCAGATTCATTATGGGATCATTTGTGCCTTTGTATTCACTCTATTCATTATATTTGTGAGCTAAAATAGAAGAGTGGATACCATTGTAACAGTTTGTGGTTCATCACAACTGGATGAGAAGTCTTTGTATGTGAGACGTTAAAGAACATACATAGTTGAGTTGCTAGGAGTTCTAGTTGGATGGAAAATGCCCAACTGGATCGGGTTGTACAAAGAGTTGTATAAATCAAAGTCTTCTAGTGTATCCTTCCATGAGATGGAAGAAGAAGAGACGTAGAAACTTCCAGAAACAAATGCTTGTGTTATTTACTTTACTGCATTTATTTATCTTACTGTTTTTACATACTTTCTTGCATATCTTTAAAATGCCTTCAAATGTTTAATCGATTTTAGAGTCGGTTATGTCGAGTGTCTTCCGCTCGTTTGTAACCGAACTCGATATAATCTCTCAGTGCAATGATTTCAAGAACACGAGCTATTTAAGCTCATGTTAGTTGAACTCGGGTGTGGAATGACAACCCCACCCCCGAAATCGATCCTAACAGAGGTACATGTATGTCAACGATATAAACATCTACGATGTGTTTTCCTCGGTTCTTATCACAATCCCCTCATAGATTTATAAATAAATATGACAATTCAATCAATGGTCAGTCAATTAAATTGTATTCAAAGTAAGAAAAAACAAATATATCAATGACAAATCCAAATATATATATCAATCAAACCAAAAGCATAGTTTCCATGAAACACAGACATGTTTGAATTGATGAAACACATAGACATGTTTGATGAAACACATCGACATGTTTGAATAAATCATAAGCGAAATAAAAAAAGTAAGAAATATAAAACGACATAGAAGCAATTCTTTGTCCCCAGATGATCTAGCCTTTGTCCCATGATGAAATCTCTGCCCTTGGAAGTGTAGCCGCCCTCTCTCTTGCCCTAAAAAAAGTGTCAAAAGTCCTTAGAAAATTGGTTAGGCCACCTTTTCTCATCTTTCTCCCTTGAGTCTTCCTCCATAGGTTCTTTTCCACCTCTTGTCATAATTCCATTCCCTTTTTTCATCTTATAGCACATCCATACCTGATTCTTGTAAAACATAAAAACATATACAAAACGCATAATTTTGTTCGAAAACCAACATTAAATCTAAAAGAAAGCAAAGAAATAATAAGTGCAAAATGCACTTACAAACCCTCTAAACTTAGATTTCCGCTAGTGCCGAGAAAAATTAAAAATAACAGAAAAAGCAAGAACAAATATGAAAACAAAAACAAATTCAAAAGACTCAAGTTGTGCAAAGACCAATCATGATTGACCTTAGAGATTCATGATCTAGCACTCGACCCAGTTTTCATGCCACTTACGATCAAAAGAGATTTTTCATTCACACATATCAATAGGGCTTTTCACGGTATCATGTTGGTTCACATTTATTATTTAGAAAAAAATAGATCATATCAAGTATGGACAACATAAAAATGAAGCATTGAGACGTGTGTGTGAATGTCAACTCCTATCAAATATGTCTCTCGAGAGTCCATAGGCCTACCCTTCGCAATCTTCTCCACTAGTATATTGGCGATATTACTAGATTAGTATGTCTTTCTAAGCTTGTAATTTATTTCTTCGACTCATGGCATCAACAAAAAGCATAAAGTTTCAAACGAGAGAGTAAATCAGATATACATTATTGCGCACTCCCCACGCTCTTCATTTTCCTTTTGCTTATTCATCATTCATTTTTCTTGATTTTCACCCCTCCATGTTTTCATATCTTATCAAACGCCTCATTTTCTTTTATCCATTCAATTCATCCACTGTTTTCAATCATCAATTTTCAATTCATTCAATAATTTTATTCCTTTCTCCCTTTGTTTTATTTTCAATCGTGAGCATTGGGATATTTTCAAACTCTTAACATGTAGCAGGGCTTACTCAATTGAGAGGGGGAAATAGTGTATAAGCTAAAAACATAATGGTTGATGTAGGATTCGAAATGATGCCGAATGGGGGCCAATTATGTGCTTACACACATGCCATTCAATTTTTTATTAAGCTCAAAGATGGTTACTAAGGAGTAAATGATGTTATTAGGTGGCTCGAATGGTTCAAACTGTTCAAAAATTGCCTAAATCATCCTAAGACATATATCCGTATTTCGCCTCGAAGGGTACTCAAACAAGTTCTAGACTATTGTCAGTTCACATTCAAATTCTATGATTTGACTATCGTGCTCGACTATTGTCTCAAACCCAACAGAAATGTGAGGGATTTCCAAAGAAATTTGAATGGGAATTTACAACAACCATGCATATCATCAAAGTCTCATTCTTTCACATTTAGGCTCAAAATAGCTACTATAGCAATTTATATCAATGAATCAGGGCCCAAATCATAACCAAAGACTGCATGTATCATTTATATGCTCATTTAAATCACATTTAGCTTTAGCTTTAAGTGGCAATCAACTGAGTAATAAATCATAAAGCCCACCAAACACAACGAGCTAAATTTTCAAATTTTCACAATTAAGCAACAATCTCATCATCGGCAACAATCTCATCATCGGCCTCACAGTTCAATCATACACAACTTATTACTCAACAACTAAACATCCTATAAAGCAAAAATCAAATCAAACTAATCAGTAATTCAGGTAAATGATGCAAGGTATGATAAACATGCAATTCATATGACCCTCCTAAACTTAAGGTTGTACATTAATGTATTGGACCGAGACAAATAAGAACAAAGCACACACCTATTACGACGATCGTCAGTAGTCGTCGTCCTCCTCATTGTCCTGTGGGTGGTGTAGTAGAGTGGGTGGCTGAGGGAACGATATACTTCATGTAGTTCACGAATGCATCGTCTCTCCTTTGAGATGTTTCCACCTTCAGCTCCAGCTGTGTGAGCCTCTCATGTATGGTTCTTGGAGCAGTGGGGGTTGGTGGTGGTCTGGATGGGATTTGGCTGTTGGACTCCCCTGGTATGCGAGCTGGCATTCGTGGTCTGGCTGGTGGTGGGTTAAAACCACAATAGAGGTGTTTGATGCTTCAGTACCTCTTCATCCTTATCCCATACCATAACCTTTTTTTTTTTTGCAGAGTTCAGTGATAAGCGTGGTGTTTGGTAGCCCAAAGGTGGTGGACCCTTCCATAGCAGTTAGAATGGAGCATTTGTTGATGCTCCCAAGGTCAACTGTTTTGCCGGTGAGAATGACAAAGACTAGAGCGGCATGATCCTTTGTTAATTAGGAGGTGTGGGTGGACGGCATTACCCTTGATGCCACATAACTAAACCAAGACTTGGCGTCCTCTTTCAAATCAGATTAAAGGAACAAACTATGGCACGCCCTTAGGAGAGAGCTTCCAAGAAGCTCCTTCCTTACACACTGTGGTGATCAGCTCATTACAGTCAAGATGATGGTAGGCGTACTGCGTGTATTCATCATTTGGTATAGTGGGCATGTTGAATTGACCGGCTGTCAAAATTTACGAGTTGGCCCCTTACTGTAACTTGTATAGTCGTATGTCTTGCCTTGAGATTCGCATAAAACTCTCGGACAACGGGCACTACGATATTAGGAGGTGGTTTACATTTTAATATAGTCCACCCAGCCTCTCTTTTGGGCTTCTTGGATAACTGAGCAATTGGGTTTGGAGAGATCCATCCTCGCTCCCTCAGTATATTCTTGGACAGATATTGCAGATAATGGTTTGATGCTTTTTCGTAATAGAATTTTCGAATATCAAAAGTATTTGAAGGCTCGGCTCCCTGTCAAATTCTCTTCTTCAGTGCCATTCTCAAATAACAAGAGTTCACTGCAAAAATTAATCTTCCAAGCAAAAATATGCCCAACCAGCAGATATCACAATTTCACAACACAGATAATGACCACCACACCCAACAATATTTTGACATATGGATAAAAATTCGGCTCCTTTCTCCCCAAAACTCAAAAATTCACAATTTAATGTTCAATAGTATGTCAAGGTTGAAAACTTATAAGCAAACCTTGTTGAGATTGAGCAAATTCAAAATCTTCCCCAAACCCTTGTCCAGCGATGAAGTTCTTCAAATTTCTGTAAAATAGTGGACAAATATGCAAGATTAAGCGATAAATTCCAACTTTAGAACTACAAATCGAAGGAAACTTATGAATTTGTGGAAGGGGAGAGAGGGATTTGCAGTTTGAAGAGGTGGTGTGCGCGACTTTAGGGTAGTGTGTGTGTTTTCGCGCAGCTACCCTTTTAAAAACAAAAATTGGGGACGACCGATGGGGTGCTAAAAAAGTGTGGCGAGTGATCGTTGCTGACAGTTTGTTTTAAAAACAAAAAAATTGGAGTGACGATCGATCGCCGCATTCACCTCGTGATAAGTGTTATTTTTACACTTATTTTACTGTGATTTTCTAGTGATTTTTTAATTGATTCCTAGACAATTTTACTCATTTTGGTATGTATTTGTTGGTTTCAGGAATTTAGGTTTAAATTCATGAAAGAGAAGAATTTGAACGAACTAACGATGAAAAAGACTAAATCGAGCGAACATGTTGAAAGGAGGAACGAAATCTCGAATTTATCCGCAATCGATCGCGGCGTTTCGAAATTGAGCAACAAAAATTCATTTTCAACAATCAATCGGTGCTCAACCCGACATGACTTTAAAAGACGGAATTTATTTCTCGCGATGTAGGTTTTTTAGAATTTTCAAATTGGCAGCTAGGTTTTTCATGGATGAAACGTTCCTTTCTTTAAACTCTTTTTCGCTCCTATAAAAAGGGCTACACAACACACGAAAATGGGGACTTTTGGTCACATTTTTTACCTAGGAAATCAGCCACCATCCTCTTCCATATCACATCAAAAAGCCATTGAGTGCAAGGAAGGAAGAAAGAAAAGAAGTTATGTTTCAATGCACGGAGCATACGCCAACCATTTAATCATACTTCTGAACATTTGTTTTGAATATTTTCGAATTCATGATGTTAACTTGGTTTAAAAACACTTTTGTATCTTGTTATTTCAATTTAACCATGACTACAGTTTATTTTATCAAGATTATGAGAGCTTGTGCTTGGTTTAATGACTTGAATGTTAAATTGTGCATGAATTATAAACTGAATGGTTTCAGAGCTTTGCAAACTTTGAATGATTTTTGGGAACTATACTGAGATTGAAATATAAGATTATAATACGATATAATAATTAATGCCGCGTGTTTAATATTTTGATCGAAAAATAAGATTACATACGAGTGATAACCTTTGGTTGTATAATATAATGTTAGAGGTTTTCATAGTGATTTATGCAATACCAAATTGGTAATGAAGTGAACGATGGTTGTTTGTTTCAATTTGATGTTATTGAACAAATGTATTGAATAGTCACCTTAAGAATAAATTGGATAGTCATCTATATTTCACAACCGAGTCATAAACGATAACATAAGAGCACCGATATCTTGATAATTTTCTCAAGTGGAATTCCTTCGCATCTTAGATTGTTTGTTTGTGACTTCAGATTTCAAGTTCTTATTTTAAATGATTACTTTGCTATAGTAAGCTTAATATGATTTAACTAAATCTTATTTGGTACTTATACGTTAGTCCTTGTGGGTTCGACAATCTGTATTCATAAGATCTATACTAAAACTTGACATCGAGCACTTGCGAATAAATCACATATATATCATACACAATTAGAATTTCATTGTTAAATAAAGCGCGATCAAGTTTTTGGCCCCGTTGCCGGGGACTAATTTGTGTAATATCATACGAGATTAGTTTATTGTAATTTACTCATTTGTTTTGTTTTGTTTTTCTATTTTCTTTGCTTGGGATACTACATCTTTTTTCTTTTCTTTTTTTGGTTAATCATTACAGGTAGTTATCTTCTTGGTGCATGCTAAGGAGTAGCAATCCATCACTTGAGCCTATTGATCCAGAAATTGAGATATCTTGTCTTAAGAGATTACAGGAAGCTCGAGAGATGGCGGAAACAATCAAGGAGAAGATGGAAGAACTAAGGAACGGAATGAGGAAGTGCCAAATACTAGATCATTAATGGACTATGCACAACCCTCTTTCCATGGATTGTTGTCGAGTATCGCAAGGCCGACCATCCAAGCTAATAACTTTGAGATCAAGCTAGCAATAATTCAAATAATCCAGCAGTCAGTACAGTTTGGGGGAACAACCACTGATGATCCAAACGCTCACATCTCCAACTTGTTGGAGATTTGTGACACTTTCAAACATAATGGTGTTACTGACGACGCCATCAGGTTATGTTTATTCCACTTCTCATTGAAAGAAAAAGCTAAGTCTTGGTTAAATTCTTTGTTTGCAGAATCTATTACCACTTGGGAGGAGATGACATAAGCTTTTCTGTCAAAATATTTTCTACCTTCCGAAACTGCAAAAACGCAACGATATGTTTGTGCAATCTGATCATGAAACTTTATATGAGGCTTGGGAGCGTTCAAGGACTTGCAATGGTCTTCATGTCTGGCTTCAGGTACAAACATGCTATAACATCTTATTTCTGTTAATCGTTCCATGATAGATGCAGCAGCATGAGGTACCATCATGCGAAAGATGCCAGAAGATGCCTATGAACTTTTAGAAGAGATGGCTTCCAGCAGTTATCAATGGCAATCGGAGAGAAACATGCCAAAGAGACTAATGGGAGTTCATCAAGTTGAGGATGTCACTCTAATAACGGCCTAGTTAGAAGCATTGAACAAAATTTGGATAGCATGAGCATAACAACGATTCAAGCTCAAGTTATCATTTGGGATTATGTTGAAGCAATCATCCAAACATTGAATGCCAGGCAGGTAACCCATTTGTACAACCTAATGAGTCTTCTAATTTTGTAGGGAACAGGCCACCTCAGAACAACCCGTACCCAAATACTTACAACCCGGGATGGAGGAATCATCTGAACCTCTCATGGTCCAACCAAAAGAATGTGTTGAACCTACAACCACCACCGGAATATGCACCTAAGCTGGGTATGGAGGAGCTTCTGACCAAGTTGGTAAGGACCTCATGCCCTTAACCCGTTGTTAGTGCATTATCACATATGTTATTGCATACATTCACGCCATTAGGGAATTCTTAAACATGCTCCTAGAGCATTAACATCCCATTTATAAAATTTTGACATTAATCCACTTATGCCCAATTCCAATATAACTCAACTCACAAGTATGCATCACAAACGCACTAATGTATTCTCAATTCATTATGCAATTCTCTTAATTAATTGCATGCAACACATAAATGAAAATAGAAAAGCTCATAAACTTTATACAACACATATACACATCAGAATGCTCACATGCGAGCATTGAATAAGTGAATGTGCATCTAATGTATAAAGCATAATACTCAATACCAACATTGGTACCTCAACCCTGGAAGCATTCCCAATCTACAGCCCAAACTCAACTCCGGAGCCAAATGCTGCCTGTTCACCTGTCCCAACAGAAATAGCCCCCACACAGGGTGAGCAAACCAATAACACCATCTCGATAACAGTAGTATCACAATTCATAATTTACAGGATATAAGACTGTAAATGTAAAGATACTCCATGTATAGTATCGTTATCATATGGGATTCCCAATGCTGTTCTTGTTCTCACAATAACCAAAACCATCAAATTTCCAAAATCATTTAATCATTACATTGATTAACTATGCCCGTCTCAATTACCGGTTTCATAATCAATATGTTTAAATCATTATACTAATGATCACAGATATCACATATATCTAAACAATGATTCCACAGTTCTATTTCATCACTCGCTCAAAAATAGCGGCATTCTAACCTCTCGCAAGCTCAACAGCGGCGGCATCATAACACGATGTTTGCTCAACAGCGACAACTTCCCAATCATTGCTCGCTTAAATAGCGGCACCACAAAATCCTCAATTGCATACTGACCGCGATATTTTTAAACAAAAAAAATTTCAGAGTGTGACGCGATACTACCGCAAGTGCATGGTGTCAAGTTTTAGTATAGTTAAATGAAAGTAAGGGTTGTCGAATCCACATGGACTAACGTATAAGTACCAAATAAAACTAGTAAAATTATATTTAGCCTACGATTAAAAAGAGGGTAGATTTAACTAATGCAACTCTAGAACTAAAGGACCCAAATAAAACAAGAATAGATAAAATAAATGGTTTCCGGATATGCAAAGGAATTTCGCTCGAGAAATTTATCTAGCTCTTTGTTCAATTATGTTTTGTTTAAAGATTCGTTTGAATAAGCAATTACCAAACAATTGATTCTTAAGGTGAAAGGTTTTCGTTATTATTCAATACACTCTCTCGAGCTGTATAGAAACTAATATCAAATTAGAACAAGCAACTCTCGTTCACTTATTTACTAATCCAATATTGCATAAATCTTCAAAACCTAGTTACTCTAAATCTCTCGATTCAAAGTGCTCACGTATGTGATTTTATCTCTCGATCTCAATCTTAAACATACATCATGAATTAATGTAGCGTATTATAACGTTATCTCTCGATCTCGGCTATAACTCACAGAATTCAATCAAAGTTAGCTAGACTTTGATCTTAATAAGCATTTAATTCATGAACAATAAGAAATCAATCCACTCAAACACATTCGAATCGATAAATCAAACACAATTATACTCAAACTCGATAAAATAAACTCAATTCAATTCAAAACAAATCAATAAGACGTTTAATTGTTTCTCAACCTCAAAAACATCCAATGAAAATGAAAATCAAATAAATCCGAGTTTAGAAATACGATAAATGCTGGAACGAATCCGTGCGTTGCACCGTAATCTCTTCTCTTGCTCCTTCCTTGCACTCCGGAAATATCTGGCTCAAGCTCGGACGAAGAACGGAGGAAGACGGCTTTTCCTCGGCTTCTTCTCGGTGGCGGCTAGGGTTCTAGGGTGATGAAAATCGGCTCTCTTCCCTCTCTGATATTCTATGGAATGATATGGAAAGGATCCCCTTTTAAATCCCCCGAAAATCAAGTTAAATTTGGAAGATAAGATTTTCAGAAAATCGCGTATCTATCGATCGAAAAGATTTTTCGATCGATCGGTGCACTGTTCACTTCAGCGTTTAAAACTCTCTGCCTCGATCGATCGATCGAGATTTTTGTTCCGATCGATCGACACTTCGCTAAATTTGTTTCTGAAGTCTCTGCCCGGATCGATCGATCGAGAAATAATCTCGATCGATCGGTGTCTTAAAAATCTGAATTCTTCACTTTTCCTCTTTTTCGCCTCGATTTTATCCGTTTTCTTCATTTTAGCTCATTTCTACCATTTCCGACCTATTTTCCTGAAACAAGCAAATAAATACCAAAAAGCGTAATTTCATTCAGGAAAAAGTACGAAAAACGGTAAGAAATTGCAATAACCTCAAAAAGTAGAGTTAAACTAAATACTTTGAATGAATCATCTTTACAACTCAAAGTAAAAGCTCAGCAATCCTGCTTACACATCAATAAGAGTCATTCAAAGTTCAACAGGAAGCGTTTTCTCCTAAGCTAAACAATACATCGCAACATCGGAACGTGCGTGTGTGCTATTGTCAATCATGAGGTATAATCATATCTTTAAGATCAAACTGTGCCATAAAAACTCAAAGTCAAGATTACTTTAAAATACTCTAAAAATCTACTATCCAGCACTTCTCCACTAATGTAATTATTCCCTAGACTTGGATCAGAAGGTCTTTAAAAGCTTATAGTGTTAGGCCTTTTGGTGTCGGCTCCAAAGAAAAGGTAGGATGAATGCAAAGAAGAGAGTATAATAGAATCAGTTCAAAATTTTTCGCACAATACTGAGCTTCTCTTCAACTTTTTCTAGCCTTGGCCACTTTGGGTCTTATTTGAATGTTTCCATTTTTTTTCAAGGCTTATCTCTACATCTTTTCTTATTGCTCATTCTTTTGTTCATTTTGTTTTTCACAATGAACTCATCTACATATATAATTCAGTGCAATGAATGAGATTCATTATACTCCCTTAGGGACAGATAAATGTTTTCCTTTAGGCTCAATCCAAGGTAGGTATAATGAGTTAGCCAAAAATGTCGAATGGGGGTCTAGTTATATGCAATGCATATACCATTCTTTTTCAATAAGGCTCAAGAGGGGACACTAAGGAATGATATAGACAAGGTAAGCTTGAAAGGCACAAACGGTCCAAAGATCGCCTAAATCATCTCCAAGTCAAGTTCCTAATTATAAAATTTCGCCTCAAAGTGCTTTCAAATAAATTGTAGATTTTTCTAAGATGCTCAAGACTAATCATAGTTAACACAAGTTTTCACTTTATTCAATACATACTTCACTCAATCATGACTCAAAACGTGCTCAAACTATTCCTCAATTTTGACATAAGCTCAACAAAGGATATATACAAACAAGTTAAAAATTTTCATGACTCCTATCTAGATGGGGATTAATTTCATCATGTATTACCGTTGCAAATCCAACTCATCATTTCTCAAGAATAACTCATTTTAAAAAAAAAATATTTGTTGATAGCTCTCAAGGACGAATTAGTCTCATAAACGTGCAGTCATGCAAGGAAAGAACCAAGACAAGTAGCAAAAAGTGCAAAAACTACAAAATAAACAAATATAAACAAACCCCCTCCCAAACTTAATATGTGCATTGCCCTCAATGAACAAGAAAAATAAACGTAATGGCACAAACACATACCATGACGACGATCGTCACTGATCGTCGTCCTCATCATGCTCCGGAGGGGGAACTGGGTAGTGACGCTCCTCACCCTGGTATGGTGGGAATGGTGGGTAATCAGCAGGTGGGGGTGCATGTGGCTGATATGGTGGGAAGTATGGTTCTGGCGGGAACTGGAATCCTGGGAAGCCCTGGGCCATGACAGTGTTCCATGCACTCTGGTACTGCATGAATTCCATCTGACGCTGAGCTACCTGTTCATGGTCCAATTGCAATGCTCTCTGCATGCTATGTATGTCCCGCTGCATGCTATGGATGCTCTGCTGCTCCAGGCGAATGTCTTGGAGATCCCTGTGAAGGGAGTCCAAAGTGATGCGTGGACCATCAACAACAATCGGGGTCTTCGGTGGAAGTAACTCCTCGTCTTCCCCCCATTGCACTCCGCATCTCTGGCATAAAGCAGTGATGGTAGATGGAAACGGTAGTGCGGAGGTAGGTGGGCTGCTACCGATAGCATGGATGTCATCACTAATAATCTCGCCCAAATCCACGTCCTGCCCTGTGAGAATGGCAAATACGAGGGCCGCTCTGTCCTTTGTCACCTCAGAAGTGTGGGTCGAGGGCATGACCCGTGAGGCGACAAATGAGAACCATGCTTGGGCCTCTGGTGTCAAATGCTTCTTGAGAACCACCTGCGGCTCTCCCTTATCATTCCGCTGCCATTCTACTCCCGGCATGCCAATAACTGTGAGTACCTCATCATAATTGATCGTACTCTTTTGGAAGGATTGGTACGCATAGTTGTGTATGAATGGCATCCGGTAAACATTATTAATTGTTGCCTGATCAATCAGCACATCCTTCCCTCGGACAAAAACATTTGCTCTCCGTCCTGGTGGGATAACTCGGAGATTCGTGTAGAATTCCCTCACCAGCTGAACCACAACATCAATTGGTGTTTGAACAAACTGAAACCACCCTCGTCGCCTTACTGCCTTGTACAGGACATTCAATCTTGTCCATACTCATGCCCCTTTCACGACTGAGGGGTTTCTTGTGATAATTGGGATACAACTCAGCTGCTGTAGCATTTTAAAACTTTTGTTCGTCATGCTCTTGCTCAGAAGTGGTGGCCTCCGCCTGCTTTTGTTTCTGTGAGTCCTCTGCCTGCTTTGACCTCTTTCTTGGAGCCATTTTCTTGCTAAGTAGTTCTCAATTATTTCGCTTAACTGCAACAAAACACCACACCCAAAACACAGCAATACCAACACCCCGCAACACAACAACAATTCCCCCAAACTTTGATTTTTCTTAACCCAATTCAACTACAACAAAGTAATTGCACCAAAGGATGAAAAGATATGAAATTTAAAACCAATTACCAAGAAAAAATCTGATATTTGATGAATTTGGCGCTTGGCGTGGAATTCTCTTTTGGATGCAATTCTACCCAATTCAGCTTGCAATACTTCAGATCTGCAATTTAGATCTCATCAGAAACAATTCTTACTTCAAAGATTTGAAGTAATTTGAAAATTGAAGAGAAAATTGATGAGAGATGATGAAGATGGTGGAAGAGGCGTTATGGTTTGCGTTGGAGAGGAGAGGAAAAAGTTTTAAATTGCTGCACAGACTGCTCTTCGGTGCCCTATTTTTTTCAAAATTTTATCTCAATCGATCGATCGAGATTATTTTTCGATCGATCGGTCGAGGCAGTGTATTTCTTTGCTTCTAATATTTCCGGGCGATCGATCGAGATTTTTTTCTCGATCGATCGCCAGCACCAGAATACCAAAATCAAATTTTTCAAAAAATTTTCCTCTCAGGTTGTTTCGCCTACATCTTTATTGATCTTGTTTTTACACCTGCAACAAAAATCGCACGGATTCATTCACAAAACATCTAAAAACAAATTAAAAACAACTAAACTACAAAGAGGAAGGGGAAGAAAGTTCTTAATTCATAGTCCCAAGCTGGACTGTCACCTCCTTCTCTGTTAACTTGATTGCTCCTTCGGATTTTTCACAGAATCACTCAGGAGCGTACCTTGTGTCCTTCCAGAAATCAACGTGGCCAGCTTCCCTATCTGCACTTCCAGGTTTTTAATCGATGCATCCTGATTCTACATCCTCACCTCAGTCGACGAAATCAGTTTTGCCATCAGCTCCTCCATACTCGGTTTTTGTGTGAACCCCGACTGTAGTTGTGGATTCAACACATTCTCTTGGTTTGACCACCTCAGATTTGGGTGGTTCCTCCATCCCGGGTTGTATGAGTTTGAGTATGGATTGTTTTGCTGCCTGTTTCCTACGAAATTCACAGCTTCAGTAGATTGATTAAATTGGTTACCTGCTTGGCACTCAATGCTCGGATGACCGCCTCCACATAAATCACAGAAGACAGTTTGAGCTTGCATCGCTGCTGCACCCATGCTATCTATCTTCCGGTTCATAGCTTCCAACTGAGCCGAAATAGCAGTAATCTCATCCACTTGATGGACTCCTATTGGTTTCTGTGGCGTGTTCCTTTCCGATTGCCACTGATATCTATCTCTACAATAGATATGCAATTCATTTGAGTCCACTCCTTTTACTTTTATGCTCCAATAGGACTACTATGGCAATATGTATCAATGAATAAAGGCTCAAATCAATTACAAAGATTGTCTATATCATTTATATGCTCACTTATATCATGTTCAACTTCAAGTGACAATCAATTGAGTTACAAATCATAAGATCCACCAAACACATAGCGAACTAAATGTTCAACATTTTCACAATTAAGCACAATATATATTGCGTATTAATATATATATATATATATATATATATATATATATATATGTATATATATATATATATTTGGCCCATTAGTTTATGATTAGGACTCTTCCTAATCAATTTAATTCATCCAATGAATTTTAACTTCCCTTTATCGATTTAATCTTTTGTGCGACTCGTTAGGCTCTTGCAACGTTGGCAGTGACATAAACTCTTATTTTATGTCACAAGCAATGAGCGGTATTTAGCAATACATCAAGGCTACTCAATTTACAAGAATGTCATTGACTCCACATTACCTATGGCTTGTGATAATATTCACCATGTAAATTAATCCCTTTGTCCTATGTGTTTAGATTAAACACGAGTCATGGAATAAGTCATACTCCTATAGTTCAATTTTTTATTTCTTGATCCCCTAGTAGACTAGAATAAACGAATAAGCTCGATATCACATATTGACTCATTCGAGTATGGCCACGCATTTTAGTCTCACTTGACCAAGGGCCTAAACACTTCTCCTGTTATATAGGAGGGACAAATCCTATCTTGATCACTCAACATCCCTCTACATAATTCGTAGTGTATCCAAAGATTGTCTTTATAGTTTACCCTGTTACAGGTAATGTTTGGCAATATCAAGATACACAACTCCTTATGTTGGGATCTCTGGTAATCTCAAGTCGTAAGGATTACTTACAATATTATCACTATGAGAATTGCTTATGACATTCATATAACTATCCATGTAGCATTCTCATGGTGGGTCCAATACATAATTCTCTAACATGTACGTACCCATGTGTTGATTCATATCCATGAACAAATTCATCAACCAATACATACTAGTCTCAATGCATTATCATTATCATAATTCATGATAATACTTGACTATGGACAATCTTTAAGAATAATACAATATTATTCTAAGGATATTAACATATATATATTCATATTACACAGATACTGAAATAATATATAATAATGAATTGTCTTTAATAAAATCATATTACATTGTATGCCAAAATCAATCATCTAATGTGTTGTCTTAGGGCATATCCCAACAAATCTTCCACTTGCACTAAGACCAATCAGATATGTACTTAATGCCTAAAAATCTAGAATGACGATCATGATTCTACTGTGACAGCGGTTTTGTCAGCGTGCCGGATACATTATCATCAGGTGGTACTTTGCATATTTTCACAGCACCGCCATTTAGGCAAAACACATATCCTTATTGCGATCAGAAATCATCCTTGTCGGTTTGGAAGCTTGCACCAGTGTAACCTATTACATAGAATTCTTCCTCACCTCCATAAATCAAGAATGTATCCTTAGTTCTTCTCAAGTACTTCCAGATATTCTTGACAGCGATCTAGTGACATTCACCTGGATCAACTTGATATCTGCTCGTCATACTTAAAGCATACGAAACATTGGGACGAGTACATATCATGGCATACATGATAAATCCAATAGCTGACGCATATGGAATCTTACTCATGCATTTTCTCTCATCTTGTGTTGAAGGACACAGATCCTTCGAGAGATGTGTGTCATAAGCATGAATCCTTTCTTTGAGTCTTGAAACAGTTATTTCCAGTGTAGCGATTTATGTACCGCAAGTGCACGGTGTCAAGTTTTAGTATAGATAGGAAGAATACGGATTGTCGAACCCATAGGGACTAAAAAGCAAGTACCAAATAAGATGTTTTTAACTATATTTAACCTGCGAAATTGAATTAATAATTAAACTATTAATTAATTAAATTAACTACTAATCCAACAAAGTCAATAAAAGTAAACGAGAAAAATCCACTAGAGAAGATTATCGAGACTTTGGCTCACCAATGCAATCCCCTACAATTCTCGATTGAATATCCAAATATTTCTATGGTGACGAGTTTTCCTAATGCATTCGTTATACTTTGGTCCAGTTATAACAAGTCTAATATTAATGTTGTAGTAAACCACTAACGTGTCCTTATTGAACAATTAATATCGAATAAAGATCTCTGAAAACTACTAGCCTTCGATTTTGGTAAATCTATTGGTATCACACGTGTGCTAGATTTTACTTGGTCCGTCTCAACCTAAAACCCACGGTATAATTTATTATATCATATTGCAATATCATATGGTCAAGTCAATCACAATAAAGTAATCATTCAAGGGTGATCAATCCCTCAAAACCATGAAGATCAATAAATTATACGCAAAAAATTAAAGGAATTCAATCAAATAAATCATCAAATCATAGGTTCATGACAAAGGATTCACCTAGCCTCGATAAATAAATTAGTTCAACATAGTAAATCAAAACAAATCAAAACTAATATTAAAAGACAAGAATAAACTCCCGATGTCGACTTCGTTCGTAGATCCTTGCTCCTTCTCGCGCTTCCTTGTCGGTCATCTCATGAATCGCCTTGTTAAAGGTGTTCCAAAATCCTAGGATGGTTGATGGATGGAAGTGGATGATTGTGATATGGAGGATGAGTGGATGGAGGCTATTCATAGGATGTAAAATCTGATAAAAGTTTCTATTTTTGTCCAAGACCTAATATATATAGTGGTGAAGGAGTTTGGT
This sequence comes from Haberlea rhodopensis, assembly GCA_907163345.1. Lineage (NCBI taxonomy): Eukaryota > Viridiplantae > Streptophyta > Magnoliopsida > Lamiales > Gesneriaceae > Haberlea > Haberlea rhodopensis. The sequence goes on along the minus strand of CAJQUN010000054.1, from coordinate 578,077 downwards.
AAAGTTTGGACACAAAATAACCAAGAAGGAAACAACATCTCAAAATTTCGGGTTTGTCGATCGATCTTCGTAAGTTGCCGATCGATCGCGAAAATATTCTGGACACGCGATCGATCGTGATGTTTTGCCGATCGATCACGGAAATCTGCGATCGATCTTTGTAAGTTGCCGATCGATCGCGGATCTCAAAATCTCCAATCTTGCGATTTGGTCCCTCCTTTTTCCATATTTACCTTGGTTTGGTCCTTTTTCATTATTTTAAGCATATTTCCTCCACTTTTATGCATTTGGACATAGATTCCTGAAATATATAAATATATACCAAAACACGTAATATTTTCCATGAATCACTACAAAAACACCCCTAATCATATATCAAATTAAGTGTAAAAATCACACTTATCAATGCTAAACCGTTTTTGCACTTTATCTATATGTACTTCAACTTAGGCCAAGTAATTTTCTTGATCTATCTCTATAGATCTTGATACCTAACACATAGGTGACTTCACCCAAGTCTTTCATAGAAAAGCAATTTCCTAGCCATATCTTTACATATTGCAAGGCAGAGATATCATTCCCTTTGAGAAGTATGTCATCTACATACAACACTAGGAAGATAATTATGCTCCCACTGACCTTCTTATAGACACAAGGTTTATCTACGTTCTTGATGAAATCAAACTCTTGACTGCATCATCGAAACGAAAATTCCTACTCCAAGAAGCTTGCTTCAATCCATAAATGGATCGTTGTAGCTTGCATATCTTTCCAGCATCCCTTGTGTTGGAATCGAAGAGGGGGGGTGAATGAGATTCCTTGGCTACTTTAGCTTTTTAAAATGAGTTTGCAAAATAAAAGAGTTTGCGCTTGCGGAAGGCTTAAGTCAATCGATAAATAAAATAAAATAAGAAGTAAACAAATAAATAAATACGTAAAGAAATAAAGCGGTAAATGACAAGGATATTTGTTATAGAAGTTCGGCGATGAATCGCCTACGTCTCCTCTTCCCGGTTAGATAACCTCCAACCGAGGTTCCACTAGAATAAATGATCTTGGCCTTGAGGGCTCCAAGTTAGCCACAACCCAACTCTTCCCGAGTTTACAAAGCTCTTCCCGAGCACAATACTCTTCACGAGTACACAAAGCTCTTCACGAGCTACCAACACTCTTCACGAGTCTTCTTGGCCTTAAGGGCTCCAAGGATAGCCACAACACATGCACCAACTTTACTTGTTGGCGACTTTACAATTTTCCAACTTGCTTTGGTGTTGGAGGACCTTTACAAGAAACTCAATCAAACACCTTCAAGGTGTACCAATACGAAGAATCAAAACTCACACAACAAGAAATGAATTACAAACTCCAACACACACAAATGTATGAAGTTTGCAATGCTAAAGTAATTTGAATTGATCAAGGCTTTCTTGTAGTTTATAGTCTTGTTTCTTGCCTTCAAAAAGCTCCAAAAGATCCATATTTATAGTGTAGGAGGCCCCCAAAGCTCCTACTAGCCGTTGCTACACATAAGGCTTGAATCACGCCTCGATCGCCTCGGAAATCGCCTCGGGCGATCACCCATCGCCACCCTTTAACGGTCAAATCTGGCCCAGATCGCCTCGGGCGATCTCCCCATCGCCTGGGGCGATCATCAATGATAAACAAGGCCGTAGGTAAAGTTCTGGATCGCCTCGGGCGTTCCGTGCATCGCCTGGGGCGATCGCCCTCAAAAAAATGGCCTAGGAAGCATTCTGGATCGCCTGGGGCAAGGTTGACCATCGCCTGGGGCGATCTGATCGCCAGCGTGCCCACCGTGCCATCGCTTCAGTCGATGGTGCGCAACATGGCTCGGATCGCCTGAGGTGATGGCCCGGATCGCCTGAGGTGATCTGCCAGATTTCAGCACTCTCAAGCTTTGCACTATTCGACCATCTTAAGCTCATTTCTGGGAAAAGTGGTAAACATGAAAGTTGTAGATCTGCCAATTATCTAGGTGTGTACAAAATTTCATTGCATTGCATTAAGGTATGAAGAAGTTATGCCCAAAATGCTACAGTCGCTCAAACCTTGCTACAATCTGCACTTGTTATGACTTCCATGACATTTTGCTCCATGATGCAATCCGAATTGGACTGAGATGTTCGAATATTAAATCTAGCATATTGAGTTTTATTTCCAAACCCTTTAGATGCACCTTGTTCGGAGCATCGAGCCAAGAGATATAATCAAAACATTGCACTGCGCTCCAATTGGCTTCTATACGAATTTGCCCACCAACGGACCATTGGTTTGTGGGTCTTCATCCCATCATAAGAAATTGTTCCAACATCATTCCACACATGTTGAACACTTAAATTGGTTGTTCATAGATGTCATTCCTTCTCGTCCAAGCTCAATAAATTCCTTGATAAAAATCACCGCTTGTCCTATGAACTCGCATATGTTATTGTATAACTTGGGTTCTCTTCCATTGGTCTTCCCAACCAATTTATCCATATAACCCTGTACACTAAGTAGACATATTAGTATAACAAATGCAAGTTTTGTTGATCATCAAAACTCAAAGATTAACCGGGGATAATTTAACGCATTAAACGCAACCATGCGTTTAAGGCTCAACAATCTCCCCTTTTTGATGATCACAAAACTTGATAAACTTGAATAAGTAATATGCATGAAATGTGAGTAAAAATAACTCCCCCTCAACAATTGCATACACTACAAGTTAATCAAGCAAATAACTCTCCCCCTCAAACCATGCATACTCAAGCTCTCCCCCTTAAACTATGCATGAATTAAGGTTCAAGTTTATCACAAAATTCTCCCCCTTTTTGTGATAATCAAAAAGCACAAAATTTAAATAAACATAGTTCAATTATATGTTGCCACATAGCCATATTTCAACAATTTACACATGTTCCTCATCAAGCATGTAATAAGCATAAGATTTAATCAATGAGATGAAAAAAAAACATGCGTTTAAGGCAATCAACAATGAATTCTAAATTTTGCAAAGTGTGCATATGTTCTACCATGAGTTCATGCACTTATGCCCAATAAACATTAAAAATATCAAAGCATTATTAGATAAGTTAACAAAACATATAATTGCAAATTTCCACATTGCATATTCAAATTTGAATTTTAGGCATATCAAGATATATATACCAAAAAGAGATAAGCAAGAATCATGAATCAAAATAATTTATATGTGCATATGCTAAGGAGTTATGCATTTTACTACCAATGAATATTGAACTTCATATTTATTGGTCACAATTAATTTGTGCCAATTAAATTTTGAATTGCTCTTTTAACATGTAAAAAGTAAATTTTACCCTCGATGACAAGAGTTCGTTCTTGTCATTGGTCCAACGCCTCGAGCCTCTTCTATAGTGGTGAATAATACAAACTCCTCCTTTGAGTTGCTTGGCCCTTCATCCTCCATTCCATTTTTGTTCCTACAAGATAAATTTACAATATGAGGAACTTTGGTACCCATTTGATTTTTGGGTCCTTGAGGGTTAACTTTCAAAGGCACTTTTGGAATCCATTTCCACCTCTTATTAGGTTGGTATTGGATTCTAGCAAACCTACATTTATTCTTAATATGACCATCTTTGCAACAATAAGTGCAAGTAGGAGAATTGTGCTTTGGTTTGGCCAACAAGCTAGAAAAGGTTTTTGATTTGCTTGAGAAGCCTAAACCGGCTTTATCAAAGCTACAACGTTGCAAGCCAAGCAATTCATTCATTTTTAAACTACTTTCACTAAATTTGCAAAATGATACCTTTAAAGAATTTAATTCATTTTTCAATGAATTATTTTCTTCATCTTTCTTAGCAATCTCAAGTTTGAGTAATTTGTTACTCATCTTGGATTTGCCAAGAGCATCGATAAGTTCATGGTAGGAATCTAATAATTCATTAAATGAAGGTACCACATCGTCGCTTTCATCTCCTTCATCTCCAAGAGCCATTAAACAAAGATTTGTGGCTTCTTCTTCATCGGAGTCGCTATCACTCCATGTGGCTTATAAACGCCTTCTTCTTCCCTTTGTCCTCATTATTCTTCCTAGGACATTTGTTAGCATAATGGCCTTTATCTTGACAATTATAGCAAGTTACCTCATTTTTGGATTCTTGTTTGGTAGCATTGGAGGTCTTTGACTTGCTATGTTTGTTGAAGAACTTCTTGAACTTCTTTGTGAACAAGATCATCTCTTCATCATCATCGTCTTCTTCATCATCGGAATGGTCTTTCCTTCCAACCAAGGCAATTCCATTTCTTTTGGATCTATCCTCCTCCTTTACTTCTCTCCTTGTTGCAACTTCAAGTTCATGAGTCACCAATGTGCCATGGAGCTCATCAAGGTCATAGGAGGCATTTTCTCCTTTGTTGGACTCGATGATGGCCGTCCTATTTGCGTCCCATTCTTTAGGCAAGGCTCTTAGTGCTCTCCTCCATATTTGCTTTGGAGGGTACTTCTCTCCAAGTTGAGCAAGCTCGTTGATAATTAGGGTGAGCCTCCTAAACATAGAATCCACATCTTCTCCGGACTCCATCTCAAATGTCTCATATTTGAGTTGTAGAAGATCAATCTTGGTCTCCTTCACTTGATTTGTTCCTTCATGACAAATTTGTAATTTGTCCCATATCTCCTTTGCCGTTGAGCACATCGAGATCCGGTTGTACTCCTTCATATCTAAAGCACAATGTAAAATATTAATAGCTTTAGCATTTTGAGAAATTAAAATCATATCCGCTCTATTGAAATCGTCCATTTCTTTGGGAGTACTTATTCCCCCAACTTCCTTTAAAGGAATATGTGGACCTTTCACTATGATCTTCCAAATGTCATAATCTACGGATTGGATATATAGAGAAATTCTATTTTTCCAATACCCGTAGTTATCACCCGTGAAGAGCGGAGGTCTATTTGTCGATTGACCTTGAGCAAACTCATTTGCTAGATTAGCCATAAAAAAGATTTGATTTAAAAACAAAAATCAAATGGCTCTGATACCACTTGTTGGAATCGAAGAGGGGGGGTGAATTAGATTCCTTGGCTACTTTAGCTTTTTAAAATGAGTTTGCAAAATAAAAGAGTTTGCGCTTGCGGAAGGCTTAAGTCAATCGATAAATAAAATAAAATAAGAAGTAAACAAATAAATAAATACGTAAAGAAATAAAGCGGTAAATGACAAGGATATTTGTTATAGAAGTTCGGCGATGAATCGCCTACGTCTCCTCTTCCCGGTTAGATAACCTCCAACCGAGGTTCCACTAGAATAAATGATCTTGGCCTTGAGGGCTCCAAGTTAGCCACAACCCAACTCTTCCCGAGTTTACAAAGCTCTTCCCGAGCACAATACTCTTCACGAGTACACAAAGCTCTTCACGAGCTACCAACACTCTTCACGAGTCTTCTTGGCCTTAAGGGCTCCAAGGATAGCCACAACACATGCACCAACTTTACTTGTTGGCGACTTTACAATTTTCCAACTTGCTTTGGTGTTGGAGGACCTTTACAAGAAACTCAATCAAACACCTTCAAGGTGTACCAATACGAAGAATCAAAACTCACACAACAAGAAATGAATTACAAACTCCAACACACACAAATGTATGAAGTTTGCAATGCTAAAGTAATTTGAATTGATCAAGGCTTTCTTGTAGTTTATAGTCTTGTTTCTTTGCCTTCAAAAAGCTCCAAAAGATCCATATTTATAGTGTAGGAGGCCCCCAAAGCTCCTACTAGCCGTTGCTACACATAAGGCTTGAATCACGCCTCGATCGCCTCGGAAATCGCCTCGGGCGATCACCCATCGCCACCCTTTAACGGTCAAATCTGGCCCAGATCGCCTCGGGCGATCTCCCCATCGCCTGGGGCGATCATCAATGATAAACAAGGCCGTAGGTAAAGTTCTGGATCGCCTCGGGCGTTCCGTGCATCGCCTGGGGCGATCGCCCTCAAAAAAATGGCCTAGGAAGCATTCTGGATCGCCTGGGGCGAGGTTGACCATCGCCTGGGGCGATCTGATCGCCAGCGTGCCCACCGTGCCATCGCTTCAGTCGATGGTGCGCAACATGGCTCGGATCGCCTGAGGTGATGGCCCGGATCGCCTGAGGTGATCTGCCAGATTTCAGCACTCTCAAGCTTTGCACTATTCTACCATCTTAAGCTCATTTCTGGGAAACAGTGGTAAACATGAAAGTTGTAGATCTTCCTATTTTCTAGGTGTGTACAAAATTTCATTGCATTTCATTAAGGTATGAAGAAGTTATGCCCAAAATTCTACAGTCGCTCAAACCTTGCTACAATCTGCACTTGTTATGACTTCCATGACATTTTGCTCCATGATGCAATCCGAATTGGACTGAGATGTTCGAATATTAAATCTAGAATATTGAGTTTTATTTCCAACCCCTTTAGATTCACCTTGTTCGGAGCATCGAGCCAAGAGATATAATCAAAACATTGCACTGCGCTCCAATTGGCTTCTATACGAATTTGCCCACCAACGGACCATTGGTTTGTGGGTCTTCATCCCATCATAAGAAATTGTTCCAACATCATTCCACACATGTTTAACACTTAAATTGGTTGTTCATAGATGTCATTCCTTCTCGTCCAAGCTCAATAGATTCCTTGATAAAAATCACCGCTTGTCCTATGAACTCGCATATGTTATTGTATAACTTGGGTTCTCTTCCATTGGTCTTCCCAACCAATTTATCAATATAACCTGTACACTAAGTAGACATATTAGTATAACAAATGCAAGTTTTGTTGATCATCAAAACTCAAAGATTAACCGGGGATAATTTAACGCATTAAACGCAACCATGCGTTTAAGGCTCAACACCTTGGATCGACAAAACCCTCGGGTTGTGTCATGTACACATCATCAAGTAGGTTTCCATTAAAGAAAGCAGTTTTGACATCCATCTGCCAGATTTCATAATCATGAAATGCAGCTATTGCAAGTAAGAGCCTAATGGATTTAACCATGCAACTGGCGAAAAAGTCACATCATTGTCAATACCATGAATTTGTTTGAAACCTTTAGCAACCAATCGTCCTTTAAAGGTTTGTACATTACCATCCATGTTAATATTCTTCTTGAAAATCCATTTGCACCCTATGGTCTTACCCCTTCAGATGGGTCAACCAAAGTCCATACTTGGTTTACATACATGGATTCGATCTCAGATTTCATGGCCTCTAGCCATTTCTCTGAATTATGCCCATTATAGCTTCTTGATAGGATGAAGGTTCACCATCATCAATGAATAGTAAGTCACATTGCTGAGTCACAAGAAATCCATATCTCTATGGCTCCCGGTGTACTCTTACTGACATATGCTTGTGTCTCTTGAGCAGGCATTTCGTCCACAACAACTTGTGGTGACTGCTCTTTTTCCATCTAAATATCATATTCAGTGTTTTGTTGTGGTTGTATTTCACTAAGTTCTATTTTTCTCCCACTGGTTCTTCTATAAATAAATTCTCTTTCAAGAAAGACGCATGTCCGAGCAACAACCACTTTGTTCTCGGTGGGATAATAGAAAGAGTACCCTTTTGTTTCCTTAGGATACCCCACAAATAAACACTTATCAGATTTGGGTCCAAGTTTGTTGGAGGCGTGACGTCTCACGTAAGCCTCACAACCCAAATATTCATAAAATACATACTAGGACGTTTCCTAGTCCATATCTCATATGGTGTCTTTTCAACTGATTTAGATGGAACACGGTTTAGTATAAATATTGATGTTTCTAAAGCATGTCCCCAATAAATCAGAAGATCTGCATGACTCATCATAGACAAAGTTCGATTCCTCCTTTCAGATACACCATTCCATTGTGGAGTATACAGAGGTGTGAGTTGCGGGACTATCCCACACTCCTTTAGATAGTCATGAAACTATTGGCTTAAGTATTCATCTCCTCGATTTGATTGAAGGATTTTGATACTTCCGACAAGCTGGTTTTGTACTTCATTCTTGAAATCCTTGAACTTTTCAAAGGTTTCATATTTATGTTTCATTAGGTACAAATACCCATTTCTACTGAAGTCATCAGTAAATGTAACGAAGTATTGAAAACTACCTCTAGTTTGTGTGCTTATTGGGCCACATACATCACTATAAGACTCAATAAATCATTTGTCCTTTCAACATGTCCCTTGAAAGGGGCTTTAGTCATCTTGCCCATTAAACAAGATTCACATGTTTCATATGATTCAAAATCAAATGAATCTAAAACTCCATCCTTATGAAGTTTTGATATGAGATTTTCGTTTATATGGCCCAAGCGACAATGCCAAAGATAAGTTGGATTAGAATCATTAGTCTTAATCCTCTTTAGTATTTATGTTATAGACATGCATATCAAGATTTAGAATATGGAGACCGTTAATGAATTGTGCACTAGCATAATACATCTCATTCAAATAAACGGAGCAACATTTGTCCTTTATAATAAATGAAAAACCCATCTTGTCCAAACAAGAAATTGGAATTATGTTTCTAGTAATCGACGACACAAAATAACAGTCTTGTAAATCTAAAATTAAACCAGAAGGCAAAGTTAATGAATAATCTCATATAGCTAATGCAACAACTCTTGCTTCATTTCCCACTCGTAGGCCAACTTCGCCTTTCGCCAACACTCCACTTCTTTTCATTTCCTGCACATTAACACAAATGTGAGAACCCCATCCAATATCTAATACCCATGATGATGAAGTAGATAGATTAACTTCTATAACAAAAATACCTGAAGTAGAAGTCACACTTCCCTTCATCTTCTTAAGATCTTCCAGGTATAACTTGCAGTTTCTCTTCCAGTGTTCGGTCTCACCGCAATGGAAGCAATTTCCTTCCTTAGCCACTCCTCACTTTGGCTTAAGTGCAGTAGCATGAGGCTTAGATTTGACAGAGACTTTCTTGTCTTTTCTAAAGCCCTTTGCTTTAGCCTTTCCCTTGCCCTTATTCACAATAAGGACATTTGTGGGCTTAGACTTCTTTGTATTTGCCTCGTAAGTTCTCAACATACCAAGCAACTGTGGTAGAGTCTTCTCAATTTCAATCATATTGTAATCAATAACAAATTGACTATAGCTATCAGGTAACGATTGCAAGATCACGTCAATGGCCAACTCTTGGTCCAACGGAAAACCTAGTTTCTCAAGATTCTCTATGTATCCAATCATTTTGAGTACATGAGTTCCAACAAGGTTTCCTTATACCATTCTGCACTGAAATAACGCTTTAGAGACGTCATACCTATCTTTTCTAGCTTGTTGTTGGTAAAGTTACTTTAGATGTTCAATCATATTGAACGCATCCATTTCCTCATGTTGCTTTTGAAGCTCAGAGTTCATGGTTGCAAGCATTAAACAACCAACATCAAAAACGTCATTCTGATGCTTCTTGTAAGCATCCTTATCAGCCCTTGCGGCCGTAGCGGGAGGTTCCTCAGCATGTAAGGGTTCCTCTAGGACATATTGTTTTTTCTCTTGTTTGAGGACAATCCTCAGATTCCTATACTAGTCTAGGAAATTTGTCACATTCAATTTGTCCTTCTCAAGGACCGATCGCAATGATAGTGTACTAGTAACGTTGTTAGATGTCATGGATATCTACAATATAAATATACAAAATAAGTTTATGATTTTAATAATTTAATAAGGTCTTGTATTAGATGAAACTCTCACTATTTAGTTAAAATTATCAACCCTCAAAACTAGTAGTGGGCAAAGATCCATATTTCACTAACCTTGAGTTAACTTTGGCTAATCACCCAAGACTCGGTTATTCAGGTAGACAACAATTTGTCAATTACATCACATGTAATTCTTGGATGGTTGGGCGAACAACACTTTGTTCTAATTCATATAATGGATTATTACCCAACCCCATGCCTCTAGGTTCCCAATATATTGAGGTAACGCTAGTTAAGTCGAACCCAATTTATAATCACGCGGATATCACATTTATCCTATCGCGCCTTACTAAGATTGTCACGGCACTTTGCTTTGGCAAACCTAAACATATTCAATCGAAGTTTCGACGAGTACTATTAATTGGAAGGAATCTAATTTGACTTAATATTATTAGAGGGATTTAAAGATCTCGCTATTTTATTAATATTGATAATGAAAATATGTCTTGTACATACACACACACACACACACACACACACACACATATATATATATATATCATTCATCAATATTAAATATCAAATGATAAACATGCATCACATACATCAACATAAAATAAATGTGACATGATTATAGCCCGAACTACTGATTTTCTCAAGCCAATGAGAAAATCTAAATAGTCAACCTAAGGGTAACTTCTCCAAGCACCTATTCGGTTTATTTGTGAATGGCCTCCTCGTCTCGGCACCATGGTTCAACTTCATTGATCTCCATCAACAAAAGCTATAACTATACTACATAACAATTACATGATATAGAGAAGTCCTCGAGTTACATTCGAGGGGGAGCATAGGGGAGGGAATACATTCAAAAAAATAGAGAAAGAACGACACAGAGGCCGTATTTAAAATTACAACCATTCACAAAATTCCTATCTAATAGGTCATAGGGCTATAACCATGCAACATGCTCAAACAACACATAAAACATGCTAGGACATAACAATTAATGAATTAAGTTCTAAACATTTTAAAATTTAATTCTAAGTTCATAAACTGTAATAAAACCAATAGGTTTAAATTGGAAAATTACTGAACGCTCGGGATAGCCCATCACATAGCCTCGGACACCGCCCAGCCATGGCGGTCACCTGCCTAGCCATGGGTGGTCGCCCGCCCAGACAGGATGGTCCCCTGCCCAACCATGGGCGGTCGCCTGCCTTGGCATTGGGCGGTCGCCCGCCATACCAAGGGTGGTTGCCCTCCACTCGTGGGCACGATCAACCGCCTTGTGATCTCAGTCCGCTCGACTTTCGAGCTACGGTCGCCTGCCTTGCTTTCTACGTTCGGCTGACTATCGAGCTACGGAGGTTTTCCTTGCTAGGCTCAGTCGCGCGCACACAAATGTAAAACTCATCAATATATCATATATATATTTTTTACAATAGTTTCTCACATACATATCTCATATGTTGATTATAACATATCATATATGTTCTTACAGTTTGGAATTAGCATGATAACAATAACTCAAAACATGATAAAACAATTTATCACATAAACCCGATATGAGCTTCGTACACGGCTCTGATACCACTGTAAGGAATCCGACTAGCATACAACGCAGTGGAATAACAAAAAAATTCAGATTCCATCCATGGACCTATACGAAGTTATCATATCGAATGATCAGAGTTATACCTTTGTAGCGTATTTGATGCAGAATCCTCGAAGCAAAACGTCCACGAGTCACGAGCAAAACTTTATTACTCTACCTCTACGGTATCCACACAATCAAATCGATAAGGGACGTTGCAATTATCAAGTTGCTAGACTTGATAAATCAACAAGGGAAAAAGGGACAAGGCTACAAAGCGAAGTGACGGCTACACTTTGTGTTTGAATAGTCTGCTAGGTTTAAGAGTTTAGTTAATTCTCATTAACACGTAACCTAATGCACACACACACACACACATTTAGATTAAACACGAGTCATGAAATAAGTCATACTCGTATAGTTCAATCTTTTATTTCTTGATCCCCGAGTAGACAAGAATAAACGAATAAGCTTGATATCACATATCGACTCATTCGAGCATGGCCATGCATTTTAGTCTCATTTGATCAAGGGTCCAAACACTTCTCCTATTAAATAGGAGGGACAAATCCTATCTTGATCACTCAACATCCCTCTACATAATTCGTAGTGTATCCAATAATTGTCTTTATAGTTTACCTTGTTACAGGTAATGTTTGACAATATCAAGATACACAACTCATTATGTTGGGATCTCTAGTAATCTCAAGTCGTAAGGATTACATACACTATTATCACTATGAGAATTGCTTATGACATTCATATAACTATCCATGTAGCATTCTCATGGTGGGTATGCCCAGTACATAGTTCTCTAACATGTACCCATGTGTTGATTCATATCCATGAACAAATTCATCAACCAATACATACTAGTCTCAATGCATTATCATTATCATAATTCATGATAATACTTGACTAGGGACAATCTTTAAGTAAGGACATTAACATATATATATATATATATATATATATATATATTCATATTACACAGATACTGGAATAATATATAATAATGAATTGCCTTTAATAAAATCATATTACATTGTATGCCAAAATCAATCATCTAATGAGTTGTCTTAGGACATATCCCAACAAGTTCATCCTAGAATTCAAAAAAACACAGACATGTTTGAGAAATTCATAAACAAATGGAAGTAAGAGATACAAAATGATACGGAAGCAATTCTCCGTCCCCAGATGAAAGCCGCCTTCGTTTTGTGATGAAATCCTTTCCCTTGGAATAGTAGCAGCCTCCTCAATGTGTCTTGCTCTTGAAAGAGAGTCAAAAGTCCCCTTATATGATTAGGGTAGCCGCCTCTTATATTTTGGGTTTGCTAATTTTAATTGGGCTTTAATTACGCAGCGATCGGTCGCCTCTTTCATAGCGATCAGTCGCCGAGTCTTTTATTTCAGAAATTCAGTCTTAGCAATCGAAGGCCGATTTCATAGCGATCGATCGCCAATACGCAAAATTTGTTTCCCAACACATTGTTTCCCAACACACTGTCTCTAGAGATCGGTCGCTCCTTCTTCAGGGATCGGTCGCTCCTTCTTCAGGGATCGGTCGCTGCCTCTTTGTTTTCTACAGAGATCGATCTCTGTATTTGTAGAGGCTGAACTCTACTCCAATTCTTCTTCTTGGCTCATCTTTTCATCATTCCTTTGACTTGCATTCACCTTGTTCCACAATTTTATTTTTATTACATGCTCTTTTCATCATCTTATCCTTTATCATCACCTAACTTCCTAAACACACAAAAAAAATAATTCTGATCTAAAAACCAACTATAAATCCAAAAGAAAGTGCAAAAACGCACTTATCACATTCTTTGTGGAATCCGTGGGACAACATGATGAGGATGAAATTAATAACTCTCATTCGAGATGAGATTGTGTTGATGATGTGACCATGAATATTTATATAGCAATTCAACTGTTGAATTGAATTTGTTAACAATGTTCGACATTGCTGTATGGGTTACCTGAATTATTAATTGTAATAATTTTTGGCTCTTGTGAATCAGTCTATTTATTGACGAGAGTAATGTGATAGCGATTGTTGCTTCGAATTCATAGATTATGAGACGCAAGCAAATAATGGACTAGGAGTCATGTATTGAAATTTTGATATCATTGTGAAAATACATTAAGTGATAAGTATTTTGTGTGTGATCTCGTGATCACAAGATTGCACTAATTTTTTTATATCTGTTTTGATATGTGTCTATTTGACGAGCGGGTCGTCCAATTTGAGTGATTTATGACTCAATTTGGTATTTGAATTGTAGAACTCTGTTGATACTATAGATTCAAGTATTGGGGAACGGAACGAGATTAAGTGTTCATACCATCTGCAGACTAGTTCACAAATTGAGTTCAGTGGGTAGTTGTTGAGGATATGTGCGTCCGAGGGTGAATCTACTTGATTTGATTTACATTGTTATTGGAAGGTCTGGATACTAATGAGCAGGTATACTGTTGGCTGCATTTGAAGCATTGTGCGATTGAGATTGTAAATCGCGATTCTGTAAGGTGTTACAAATATAGTTTTGGTTTGTGAATCAGAAGTGATTCAAGTTTGAGGTAACTGGACTATTTTTTTTGTTATTTTAACATCGATGGATGTTAGCATTTTAAAGTTTGTGATGTTTATTTTGGGAGATATCCCCATTTAGGTTATGAGTTGAGCTTGGCATTTCCGCTTTTGTTGTATAGCATTCATGATGTATTCATGAAACAAGACTATGCAGGGAAATGAAACGTTTGTGTGATGATTATGGTATATGTGTTTAAATTTCGAGGACGAAATTTTATAAGTAGGGGATAATTGTGATGTCTGAAACATAATTACCTTAATTAAATAAAGTTTAATGTGATAATGAAGGGTAATTATGAATTTGAATTGAGAGAAAATTATTGGAGTTGATCAATAATCAAGGGACTTGAGATAAATGATAATTTGGGGTGTAATGGAAGTGTGAATTAAAGTTGGAGGACTTAATTGCAAAATGAATTTAATTTAACCAATTTCCTCTTCACACATTACACCACAAACACACACAAAATCCCTACACTTTTCTCAAAACCCTTTTCTCCCCCATTTCTCCCAAATTGCTTGGATCAAAGGTTGATCATGATAGAAGTTGCTTACTTTGATTGTGTTGGGGTAAGTGTTCCAAATCTTTTATGTGATGTATGTGGAATATTAGAATTTGGAGTTTTAATTGTTTTGGGAAGTAAAAATGGGTTTGTTGTTATAATTGAGAAATAAGAGGTTTTATGGTGTTTAACTGTGCTGTTGTTGAGTTATTGAAGGGATTGATGTATTATATGTGTTCGTTTTGAAGTATATGTTGAGATGTGTGAGTTGGATGGAGGTTATACTTGAAAATGGCGATTTTTGGCAAAAATCAGGGCTAGCGATCGATCGCTGGGCTTATAGCGATCGATCGCCCGATTTTTTTTTATAAAATAAATACCAGCAGAGTTCAACCCTGCTGAAAAAATAACTAAAGCTAGCCAATAGTGTCCAGATTTTACCATGCTGAGTTGGGTGATATGTCTTGTTGATCGTCAGGTTAAAAATTGTTCAGCGATCGATCGCTATGATTTTAGAGATCGATCGCCGAGAGTGAAATTTTGGCAAAAATGTTTCTGTCGCTAGAGATTGATGCTTTATTGATAGAGATCGATCTCTGTCCTAAAAATTGTGAAATTTTGTTGGGAATTTTGAGTTATGAACATGTGCAATCGATTTTGATGATGATTATGACCTTTGGGGGAAGTTTTGGTAATAATGAAATAAGGTTACAAGTATTGAACCTTAGTAAGACATGTATTACATGTTTGAGTTAGATGACAACTCTAGTTAATAAATTATAAAATGGGATGTTTGGAATCGGATATGGAGTACGAGAAATGGTAATTAGGAGGCCAGTGTATCTGTTAGATGAATATTGATGTTGTTTGGGATTACTAATGATAATATTGAATTGATATTCGACATAGATACTGTACGAACCTCCGGATGTCGAGAATGTCTAATCATGTCGTCAACCATAAGGTACGTGTGAGGTACGAGCGTAGGTATATATATTAATGTTACGTGTAATGAATAATATATCGTACCAGTTCTGAATGTTATATTCATTAATCTAATTGTTGAGTAATGTGTTGGTTAGTATTGGGAGCACCAATGATTGGTGCTGGGATTTCTTGTGATGCCGCTATAGAGCGTGCTGTGGATTATGATGTCGACGTTGTTGAGCGTGCGATGATTATTATGCTGCCGCTATTGAGCATGCGATGTGTGATAGTGCTGCCGCTGTTGAGCGAGCGACGTGACATGATGAGTTTGGTTAATAAATTGATAAAGAAGATGTATTTGATTTCTGTAAATCATTGTTATCATGGTTTAGTATGGTGGAACTGATGGTTTTAGAATATTGGTACAGTAATTATTCTTGTGATGATTTAATTGATTTTGGATGTTACGAGAACAGAAACAGCGTGAGAGATCTTATATGGATGTAGTATACTCAGGGAGTATTTGCTTAAATTACAGCATTATGTTCTGTAAATTATTATTTGTATATTGATGATATTGAATTCATGTTGTTGTTATGCTCACCCCATGTGGGGGCTGCTTCTGTTGAAATAGGTAGAACAGGTAAAATATTGATTCTGGAAACAAGTTCGAGCTATTGAATGAGGACACTCTTGGGAGCGATTTACCAACATTGGTATTGGTAATATGATTATACAACTACATTTACATTTATTTTTTGAATGCTCGCCTGTGAGCATAGTGGTGGTGTATATATAAATGTGTTGTATAAATATCATTGATATTTCTCATTTCATTTGGGTATTGCATGCAAATCTAGTTATGGACATATTTACATAATGAATTGAGAAAGTGACTAGTGCATTATAAAGTGTGTACATCTAAGTTATGTTGGGAATCGGGTTACGGGGAATTTCTGTCGAGAAATTTTATTGAGGTTATACCATAAGTACGAAACATGTAATGAGATTTCCCAATCGGTATAAATATATGCACTAATGGCGTTGATAAATACACTATTAACGAGCTTAGGAGTTTGGGTCCTACAATTACCGCCATCTTTCGTTTATGATTCCTGGCATCTTTGGTAGCCGGTCTTGTAAGACCCCAACCCCTTATACTCATCATTAGTGCATTTATGACGTCGTACTCGTCATTAGTGCATTTATGACGTCGTATGAGTATAAAAAATTTCATTCTTTAAAAGAATCCTTACATGCTTTATATATTATCCATGACATATATAATACTCAGCAATAAGACTCAAGGTTCACCCATTATCATCACCATTGCACCACTTTTACATTGTGCGTTTGTATAAAAATTTGGGTAGAGTCTCCCCATAAATTGAGCTATCCCAAAATAAAACACATCACCAAAACAATTCACAGCCAGGGAAAAACACAATACTAAGAAGACATCAAAAGTGGGCTTCAACACCCTTATACAATCCATATACATGCTTCCAGTTGCTCACATACGAGCAACAAATAAATGAATACCAATCTAACTGAATAAATAGCGTATACTATTTACCCACACTCATATACGCTTCTGGAAGCGTCACGATCCAACAAAGCTCGAACCAATATCCCAAAGTAGCTTAGTACCTGTTGTACCTGTTTCAACAGAAACAGCCCCCACATGGGTGAGCATACTCCAACTCAATATTCATTCACAATTCAATATACGAAATTGTAATGCAACAATTTAGATTATTCAAAACTCAAAAAGTATACTCCCTGTTACAAATTCCGAACCGGCATAGCTATCACGAACTGTTCCTGTTTCAATCTTATGGTTATATGATATGTCGAGATTTAATAATTATTAATTGTGCAATTGATTTAATTATGGTGGTTATATGATATGTCGAGATGATGATGATAATATTGGTCGGGAATTAATATATATCGGTGTCGGATGTAAAAGACATAGCAAAACGTGTAAAACACACACAGATCGTGGACACCTACTAAAAGGTGCGAAAACACACACTGCTCGCGCGACAACCGACCACCGTGTACTTATCCGCTCCGTTCGCCGCCGTCCGACAACCTAACGACAAGAACGACCTACCACCGTGTTCACAACTCAGAGGCGCATCTTTCTATACCAGATAATCGAATTTTGGTGTTCAAAAAGGTGTTCAATTTTACCCTGGAACGATGAAACTCGCGCAGACTAGGGTTTGAGGAACTCTGGTTTGATTTCTTCGATTATACAACAAATTGGACAAAGCCATATACCAAAACTCTTCTACTCACCTGGACGAAGGTTTCTATACCGGTCACCGCCAGTACCGCCGCCGGAGGTAGCCGGAATTGGAGGAAAAGCGTGCGTGTACTGTGTGCGATTTTGGGTAAAATTCGATATTCAATTTTTCCGACTTTGCTTCGATAATTACCAGTTAATTTGAGTTCGTAAATGAGTTAATGATGATAATATTGAGTTGTTGAATTAAGATATTGAATCGATATGAATGATATCGATTGGATTGTAAATGAACTAATATTAAGTGATAATTTCGATATAGATTCTTCATGATTCTCAAGATGTCAGGATAGCCCATCATGTTGTCGACTATCAGGTACGTGGTGACGTACGAGCAGGTATACCCAGTATTTATATATTCCTGTATACATGTATTTTTAATGTGATGTTTAAGGCTAAGTGATTGCGTTGGGTAATTGAGTTTAATATACGTGGAATGGTGGATACATAGATGTACGTGATCCGGGTATACGAGTTGAATATTGATGCATTTGGCATGATCGATATGCAAAATGGTTGAGAATGAGTTAATTGATAGGCATAGTTGCCTTAGATATGAGATTCGTTGTGATTGAGCATAAAATATTGAATTGTGATTATATTGAATTTATTGCATTGATGAGTACCATATTTTGAATAATGATACTGAACTTGATGTTTATGAAAGTGTATAAGATTGACCAGGAATGGTGGATACGTCGATGTACGTGATCCGGGTATACGAGTTGATTATTGATGCCTTTGGCATGATCGATATGCGAAGTGGTTGAGAATGAGATTAATTGATAGGTAGAGCTGCCTTCGAGATAAGATTCGTCATGATTGAGTCTAATTGATAAATTGTGGTTATGTCGTATTTATTGCATTGATGAGTATCATGCTTTGAATAATGATATTGAACATGATGTTTCTGCTAGTATATAAGATTGAAACAGGAACAGTTCGTGATAGCTATGCCGGTTCGGAATTTGTAACAGGGAGCATACTTTTTGAGTTTTGAATAATCTAAATTTGTATGCTCACCCATGTGGGGGCTGTTTCTGTTGAAACAGGTACAACAGGTACTAAGCTACTTTGGGATATTGGTTCGAGCATTGTTGGATCGTGACGCTTCCAGAAGCGTATATGAGTGTGGGTAAATAGTATACGCTATTTATTCAGTTAGATTGGTATTCATTTATTTGTTGCTCGAATGTGAGCAACTGGAAGCATGTATATGGATTGTATAAGGGTGTTGAAGCCCACTTTTGATGTCTTCTTAGTATTGTGTTTTTCCCTGGCTGGGAATTGTTTTGGTGATGTGTTTTATTTTGGGATAGCTCAATTTATGGGGAGACTCTGCCCAAATTTTTATACAAACGCACAATGTAAAAGTGGTGCAATGGTGATGATAATGGGTGAACCTTGAGTCTTATTGCCGAGTATTATATATGTCATGGATAATATGTGAAGCATGTAAGGATTCTTTTAAAGAATGAAATTTTTTATACTCATACGACGTCGTAAATGCACTAATGACGAGTACGACGTCATAAATACACCAATGACGAGTATAAGGGGTTGGGGTCTTACATTAGTGGTATCAGAGCAGTGGTTCGCTCTTTGGGATGTTTAATGACCTAGGGATGTGTTGATAGACATGTATATCACATCCTTTTATGCATGATTGTAGTTTTCTGTCATTGTGACATGACGTCTGCTATGTGCATTTTATGATATGAAGCAATGAAAATTGGTGTTGTTGCTAACCATCGTGATTGCAGGATCGTATGAGATACGATGAACATATACAATGAGGGTGGTATGGTTGAAAAGCCTCAAGTATGGTAACTCGTTTTATTATCCTTAGCTTTACTATGGTAAAAATGATAATGCCTTTTAAGGTGCGTGATGAATGGCATCGCTGACGGTAATTAATGTTGATAATAAGTGAACATTGTTACTAGTAGAGGGATAAATGTATTTTATTGAATTGAGTTTTGTGTACATGTTATGTATATGTATGTGCAGTGCTGAGAAATCTGATTTTGCAGGAGAAATCAGAAATGAGATATGATAGCTGAGAATAGGAAATGGCAGGCAGTACTGTGCGGTTGGAGTATGACAACAGATGATGGGACAATCGGGTATGTGTGTGTCATTTACAGAATGACGCAGGTACGTGTTAACGTACGAGCATGTATTGATATTCCTATTCATATTGATGTTGATTATGATATCTCACTGATTGTCAATGAATGATGATCGTATGGTGTCGCAGTAGTAGGGGAGCAACGTGTGGGTATAGCAGGCTTGGTATTGCTCCTATATCGATTATATAGTTGATGGGTCGCGATGATGATGCGACGATGTGGTATAGTAGGCTTGGTGATGCTACTATATCGATTATATATTGTGTCGCAGTAGTAGGGGAGCGACGATGGGGTATAGTAGGCTTGGTGATGCTACTATATCGATTACATATTGTGTCGCAGTAGTAGGGGAGCGACGATGGGGTATAGTAGGCTTGGTGATGCTACTATATCGATTATATACAATGTGTCGCAAAGATGATGCGACGATGGGGTATAGTAGGCTTGGTGTTGCCACTATATCGATTATTATGACGTGGTCGCCGTCGGAGGAGTGAGCGATGTGATTCGGGTCACCACTGATAAGTGAGTGATGTGATCGCCGCTGGCAAGCGAGCGACGTGTATATTTCAGGGTCAATGCTAGAGAGAGCATGTGACGTGTATATTGATATTGAGTCGGTGCTAGGGAGAGCGTGCGATGTTATTATTGTCGGGATCGACACTATTGAGAGTGTGCAATGTATTTTATGTGCCTCCACTATAGAGGGAGGGTGATGAATATACGTTGATTTAAATTGCCCTTGTTGATTTGACGTATTGTGATAATCAAATGTACAGGTGAAAGCAATCATGGAGAGAGTGGATGAAGAGACATTATTGTTTTCTTTCATTTTTATTGCAGTGGATGCAATAGCGGGGTGTGATTGATACCGATATATTGATGACACCGATATATTGATGACATTTATTGGCGAGATGATGGTATGATTATATTGTGATATTTAGATTTATAATATATGCCGCTATCATATCGAAGCGTTGGAAATATTGTGAATGCTGCTGATATGTCGAGGCGATGAATATTTTTGGACGGTCATGTTATTGATGAGAGTATATCAATTGTGTATTGTTATGAATTATATTTTGTGGAATATTTATGTTGAGAACATGACAGTTTAACGAATCGAGTGTGGATCCACTGTGTACAATAAGTGTTATTATATCTTATTGTTTTACGAATGTAATTTTATTCATTGTGATTATGGATGTTATATGGATGCCAGTAGTGACGATGATAGTGTGCATGCCCGTAGTGGAAATGAGATTATGCATGCCAGTGTTGGCGATGAGTATTGATATATTGCTATTGTGTTAGCAATGAATATTAGGGTGCCGTCATTGGGCGATGAATATTGATGCGCTGCTATTATGTTAGCATGAGTATTAGTGTATTATTATTGTGCTAGCGATGTATATTGATGATGTGTTCATTAGGAATTGAGGTAAACTATTATGTTTGGTTTGGCATGTGAATATATGTTGATAGATGCTGATTGCATTATCTCAGTGAGTTATATTAATTTTGAGAAGCGATTGTACAGATGGAATAACAGAAAATGATATTCGCTTGAGATGGTATTTATTACTGTGAAAAGCATGCTAGATTGATATATTGTAGGAGTAATAGGTGAACGTGATCATGTTAACCTGAGATTAATGGGTACGTCACGGGATGACGTGGGATCACTATGAATGTCGTGTGTGGACATATGATCTTTGTGACCATTCATGATGAATGAATTATTATGTTTCGAATGTTTCGAGGATGAGTTAAAGATTAAAATGAATTGCGTCATTGAGGCATGCAATTGATTCTTATGTTGAATTTCAATCATCTAGATATGTGATGGTGTGCTGTAGCATGTTGTGTATAGGATTGCGTGAAACTTTTGACGCATGGAATTAATGTTCGATGATGGAAACATTATGAATATCAAAATGCGTAAATGTCAAGGTACGTGGTTATGTTATGAGTATTTGAGAAATACTAATGAGTTTATTTTGTACTTGTCCTATGACAGATGATAGTTGGGTGATGAAATGTGGAAGTTTGATGCTTAAGAGCATGTGAGTACTGTGATGAACAAGATATTATGATGCTATTGTATATTGTAGATGATTTCATCTACAAAGGTATGAGACGAATTATTCGATATTGCTGTTGATGCCTTGTTTTAAATGGCTTTTGCAAGTGATTTGTAAGGAACGATGGACAGTACAAGATAACTCATCCAAGTGGATAAGAAGAAATGATGAGTGATGAGATAAAATTGAGGGATAAACAATATTAAGATGTTATATGCGTATAATAGTGACGTAAGAAAATGTCGTGTTAGACCATTCTTTATGATTGATATTGCTGATATGTGGTTGTTAGTGCGTATAATATTGATATACGTATATGAGAATTACTAATGGTGTTTCTAGTCAAATACTTTGCGCTAAATAATAGTCAAAAGATGATATGAGAGTTGATGTGTAAAGGCTAGAGAGTTCTGCTATTTCATATGGACAATGGTGGTGATGTTGGTATAAGTTGCATACATTTGCAACCACACAGGTATGAGCTTAGTTATAAGATAAAATTGTTGATGTGTCGTCATACATTCTGCTACTCACATGATATGCCTGGATTGCATGATTTAGCGGTTATATGATGATGTTAATCCCGTAAGGATTCATATGAATAAGGGTATGCATATATGATAGCTCATTGAGTGCTAATGTTAAAATACGGTAAAGTGATGTGATTTACAGTCTTGCGATCGTTGTTGTAATGAGGCACATGTGTGAGCCGTGATGGTTCGGATGGCTGTCGTCCTACAGATGGTGAAGTCACTATCTTGAGCTGTATAACGGTACGTAAACGTTTACAGTTGTATTTTAATGGGAAGCATGCGTTTAAATTTCGGGGTAAAATTTTATTAGTTGGGGTGAATTGTAATGTCCGAAATAATTATTAATTGTGCAATTGATTTAATTATGGTGGTTATATGATATGTCGAGATTTAATAATTATTAATTGTGCAATTGATTTAATTATGGTGGTTATATGATATGTCGAGCTTTAATTCTTGGGTATCGGATTTCGGAGCGGATTTGGATAAATAATTCCGGGATCAAATTTATAAAAAAATTCATTATTTAAAAGAATCCTTACATGCTTCAGATATTATCCATGACATAAATAATACTCAGCAATAAGACTCAAGGTTCACCCATTATCATCACCATTGCACCACTTTTACATTGTGCGTTTGTGTAAAAATTTGGGCAGAGTCTCCCCATAAATTGAGCTATCCCAAAATAAAACACATCACCAAAACAATTCCCAGACAGGGAAATGTAATGCCTCGATTTGTTTTATATACATATGATATGATTATGGTGTAATTATATCAAATGGCGGTATGATAATGGGGGTTCGGGTGGAACCATGAATGAATTAATACATGTATGAAATGATATATGGCAAGGAATAAAACATGGTGTACAATGATTTGAATAGTAACATATCAAGCAACATGAACTAGTAGGCATTTGAATATGCATGTGAATTTAATTTGAATTGGAATTGCATTTGAATTTGAATTTCATCTTCATGTACATGTCCACTAACATGTTATTAGCTTCAAATACCCTATATCAAGGTGACTTAGCATGATGATTAATTGAAATGTTTTTTATTAAGGGATACCAAGTGAAATCACATACTTCACCTAAACACACCTACTAAAATCCTACACAAGCTCCTCTCCATCTCTTTCAAGTTCTTTTTGGTTTGAGCTTGGGATTCACTTGTGAATTGAGCTAGGAAGTTGTGTGAAGTGATTTCTTAATATCTTGGTAAGGAATTCATGGTTTTACACTTGAATTATGTAATTGGTGTTGATGTATGTGAGGTGGAATATCAAATGTTCATGTGAAGAATCATATCATGTTTATATGCTATTAATTGGATTCTATGATGATAGAAACATGTTAATATGTTCCTAGAGATTGCAAGAAACATATTGAAATGGTTAAATTTGAGTTATAGGAGAAGAGCTAGGAAGATAAGCTCAAAATCGCCATGTTCTAAGTTTTCTGGACATCGGCGATCGATCGCTAGCTTTGTGCCGATCGATCGACGCGACCAGAACAAAAATAAGGCGGTTAATGTATGTGGCGATCGATCGGTAAAAATGTGGCGATCGATCGCCAGAAACAGAACACTTTGGCGATCGATCGCGAGGTATGGCGATCGATCGCGAGGGGGCAGAACAGTATAGCGATCGATCGGTGAGAAGTAGCGATCGATCGCCAGAGCTAGAATGTTGAAAAATGTTATATTTTTATAGAATTTGATTTTAATGCCTATGATAACATGATATCTTGTTGGCATTGTTGTAGCATCATCTCAAGGGACGGGACAACGAGGCAATTAGCCAGTGACGCCTAATTTAAATCGTTTGTGTCGCAGTACAGGTACGTGTTGACGTACGGAGTATAGATATTATGTGATGATGATGTTATGGTTTTGATATCATATGATTTATGTTAGCTTTGTGTCATATGATTGGTAGTATCATATGCATGTACATACATGGATTTCATATGATTGGGATGGATGCCTTGATAGATATGTGTATATGCTTTGGTAAGATCATTGCCTTGATAGATATGCCAGGTTTGGTATATGCTTTGGCTGGGATCGTTGCCACGATAGATATACTACATATACTTTGGCTTGAGAGATATACGCCTGGTTTGGGTATATGCTCTGGTTATTATCACAGATGAGTACGGTACTATGATATGTGCTGCTAATATGAAGATGTGATGTGGTTCCACTGACATATTGAGCTGAATAGGCATATCATATTGGGCTCGTGATAATAGGGTGATTGATGAGACATGTCATGACATAGTTGCATTTGTTGATGCATGAGACAGAGCATTCACATTGGATATGATTATTATTGCTTTATCATTGATATTGTGTTTTGATATTGCACTAAGATTGTTGTTATCTATACTCACATTGTGTGAATGTTTCTGTAGGGACTCATAGACGTGGGGAGACGGGATGTGAGTCATTTTCCGCTGCGAGCTGAACCACTGCCTAGGAGTTATCTTGTAGTAGGTTGTTGTTTGTACATATGATGTGTAGTGGATAGGTTTTTATAAACCCTGTAACAACTTAACTAGTACGATACTCTTAATCAGTGCCTGCTATTACTTAATTCAGACTCATATATGTATGTTAACATGATACATAATGGATTAAGTAACGAGGACCCCACATTAATGGTATCAGAGCAGTGGTTCGAGAACGGGATGAACATGGGTAGAGGAAGTGTTAGGGAGTTCCCTAAACACTTGAAAACATGTTGAGGATGGTCATATCATGTTAGGATTTGTAATGTAATGTTCTTCTAACATGTTTTATCATTTTGAATGTTCTTGTTAACCCTTGATATACAGTTATGACAGACAGAGGGTATCATGAGGATGTTGGGGATGCCATAAGTGGCAATGCTAGTGTGAGGATGGTGCCTGTGCCACCACCACCAATTGAGCAAGGGCCAGTGGAACAGGTATTGTTGCCGGGGGAATTGACGTTGACGCAATTTCTGAGTTATCAGCCGCCTAGGTTTGAGGGGACTGAATCAGGGGAACTGGCGGAGGAATGGCTGGAACGTGTGGAACAGATATTTGTATCAGCACCGTGTGCCAAGACTGCTTGGTTACACTTAGCTGAATTTCAGTTAGCTAAGAAAGCTATGATGTGGTGGAAATCCTGCTTGAGCTGAGGGCTCAAGAACAGACAGTTAACTGGGATGTGTTTAGAACGAAGTTTCTTGAGCATTATTTCTCTGTTGCTGCAAGGCAGAGGAAAGAGGATGAATTTACAAACTTGAGACAGGGATCAATGACAGTATCGGACTATGCTGTACAATATTCTTCTTTGCTCCGGTATGTGCCACATATTGCTGTAAACACAAAGGCAAAGATCAGACAATTTGTGAAAGGTTTGAGGCCTGAATTGTTTGATAGGGTCATGTCCAATCACCCTACATCATATGAAGAAGCATTGACTAAAGCCGAGATGGCTGAGATTGCCGTAGGGGTATACAAAGATGTTGGACAAGCCCAACCACCTACATCTGAGAGTATGAGACCTAAAGGAGAACCATTTAAATCACCACGAGGTGGTGCATCTTCCTCTCGATTTAGTGGAAAACGGTTTACAATGCGAAAGGGTGGTGAACGAGGTTCAAAAGGACAGTCCCAAGGAAGTAGTAGTAGTAGTGGACGAGAAGTACAATGTTTTAAATGTGGAGGGCCACATTTTCAAAGAAATTGTCAACAGTTTGATACAGTGGTTTGTTTCCGTTGTGGGAAGCCAGGACATGTGATCCGTGATTGTCCTCAAGTGGATGGACAATAGAGAAGAGGACCCATGTCAGAGAATACAGTACAGCAGAGACCACATGGTGTACCACAGTCTGGTGGAGGACAGAGGACAGGACCACCTCAGGCTCAAGTGTATGCATTGAACAGGGAGGAAGCAGAGGCAGATCCTGATGCTGTGATAGCGGGTAAGTGTACTTTGTTTACTTATCCAGCTTTACTTTTGATTGATACTGGTGCATCACATTCTTTTGTTGCACAAAATTTTATTGATCGGTATCATATATGCTCGTCTCCACTGTTGATGCCTCTTTATGTTTCGACACCCATGGGAACTACTATGTTGGCTTGTCAGAGTGTGTCTGATTGTGATATTCAGTTTGAGACTGAGTATGGACTACAAGCTGATTTGATTGTGTTAGATATGACAGATTTTGATTGCATCATTGGAATCGATGTGTTGAGTAAATATCAGTCTGTTGTGGATTGTTGTCAGAAGATAGTGAGATTTCAGTCTGATACTGGAAATCAATGGTTCTTCTATGGCCAGGGATCGAGGGCAAGGATTCCTTTGATATCAGCAATCCGAATGTCGCGTTTGTTAGAACGTGGACATGCGGGTTATTTGATTTATGCCCTTGATATAACTGAACAGAAAAGAGAAAGGAAAGTGGAGGAGATACCAGTGGTTGCAGAATATGCGGATGTGTTTCCAGATGAGATACCTGGATTCCCACCGAGTCGAGAAGTGGAATTTGGTATTGATTTGATACCTGGTACTTCTGCAATTTCACGAGCTCCTTATCGGATGGCACCAACTGAATTGAAAGAATTGAAAACTCAATTGCAAGACTTATTGGACAAGGGGTACATACGTTCTAGTGTATCACCTTGGGGTGCTCCGATTTTATTTGTTAAGAAGAAGGATGGGACAATGCGACTGTGTATTGACTATCGACAATTGAACAAGGTAACAATAAAGAATAAATATCATCTTCCTCGTATTGATGATTTGTTTGATCAGTTGCAAGGATCAATGATTTATTCTAAGATTGATTTGAGGTCAGGATATCATCAAATACGTGTGAGGGAAGGAGATATACAGAAGACAACATTCAGAACTCGTTATGGACATTATGAGTTTCTGGTGATGCCATTTGGAGTGACAAATGCTCCTGCTGTCTTTATGAGTTTAATGAATCGTGTGTTCCAGGAATACCTTGATCGTTTGTCATTGTCTTTATCGATGATATATTGATTTATTCACAGAGTGATGCAGAACATGTTCAACATTTGCGTATGGTATTGCAATTGTTGAGGACACATCAGTTATATGCCAAACTCAGTAAGTGTGAGTTTTGGTTGACTAGTGTCAGCTTTTTGGGGCATGTCATTTCAGAAGAAGGTATATCAGTTGATCCGAAGAAAATCGAAGCAGTGTTGAATTGGTCAGCACCTACTTCTGTGCCAGAGATTCGTAGTTTCTTGGGTTTGGCTGGCTATTATAGACGATTTGTTGAAGGATTTTCATCAATTGCCAAACGATTGACACAATTGACACAGAAAGGAGTACCGTTTCGATGGTCGGAGGCATGTGAGCGTAGTTTTCAGGAATTGAAACATCGATTAACTACAACTCCAGTTTTGATTATTCCATCGGAGCATGACAGGTTTTCCTTATATACTGATGCTTCATTACTAGGTTTGGGTTGTGTATTGATGCAGGATAAACATGTAGTGGCTTATGCATCACGACAATTGAAGCCACATGAAATGAGATATCCAGTACATGATCTGGAATTAGCTGCCATTGTCTTTGCCTTAAAGATATGGCGACATTATTTATATGGTACATCGTTTACCATATATACAGATCATAAGAGTTTAAAGTTTTTATTCACTCAAGCGGAGTTGAATATGAGACAAAGAAGATGGATGGATCTATTGAAAGATTATGATTGTGATATTGAATATCATCCAGGAAAGGTTGATCTTACAACAGATGCCTTGAGTCGAAAAGTACATCATACGGCTGATGAGATGATTCATTTATCAGCGTTGATGACTTCTTGTTGTACTTTGGGTTATGATTTTGATGTGGAAACAGTGCCAGTACGGGTATCAACATTATTGGTTGAACCTGACATTTTTGACAAAATCAGAAATGCACAAATGACTGATGATGAGGTACAACATTGGAAAGAAATGATAAGTCAAGGACAAACATCGCATTTTGTACTTGCAAATGATGGAATTCTGAAATACAGGACTTGTTGGGTAGTACCTGCGATATTAGGACTACGCCAAGAACTACTACAACGTGCTCATTGTAGTAGATACAGTATACATCCTGGAGGAAAGAAAATGTATCATGATTTACGTACCCAATTTTGGTGGAAACGTATGAAACAGGATGTGTTGAACTTTGTGAAACGGTGTTTGATCTGTCAACAAGTGAAAGCGGAAAGACAGAAACCAGGAGGTGAATTACACAGTTTGGAAATTCCTCAGTGGAAATGGGAACATATCACGATGGATTTTGTGACTCATTTGCCACGGACGTCTTCTGGTTGCGATGCTATTTGGGTGATCGTTGACCGACTCACCAAAGTCTCTCATTTCGTGCCATATTGTATGACATTTACATATCTGAGAATGCAGTTGTACATTCAACATGTAGTGAGACTACATGGTATACCAGTTTCCATTGTATCGGATAGGGATCCGAGATTTACTTCTCATTTTTGGGAAGGGTTACAGACAGCGTTGGGAACTGAAGTGCGGTTGAGTACCGCATATCATCCTCAGACAGATGGACAAACAGAGCGTACAATACAGACACTTGAGGATATGTTGCGTGCCTGTGTATTAGAGTTTGATAACTCGTGGCAAGAGTCATTGCCATTAGTGGAATTTTCATATAACAACAGTTATCAGTCTAGTATACAGATGGCACCATTTGAGGCTTTGTATGGGCGATGATGTAGATCGCCATTGTATTGGGATGATGTGGATCAGTCTTTCTTACATGGACCGGATATGATTCATGAAATGGAAGAAAAAGTAAAGTTAATTCGATTGAAACTTAAAGCTGCTCAGGACAGACAGACGGCTTATGCCAATAAGCGAAGTAGACCACTTGAATTTCAAGTTGGTGACCGTGTGTTCTTGAAAATCTCACCTTTTAAAGGTGTAGTACGGTTTGGTAAGCGTGGAAAATTGTCTCCACGATACGTTGGTCCGTATGAGGTATTGCAACGTATTGGTACGTTGGCATATCGATTGGCACTACCACCGGCCTTGAGTAGTATTCATGATGTCTTTCATGTTTCATTGTTGAGGAAGTATGAACCAGATCCGAGTCATGTATTACAGTAACCTGATGTACAGTTGGATACAGATGTGTCGTATGAGGAACGACCGGTTATGATCTTGGATCGAGCTGAACGCAGGTTGCGTAATAAAGTGATTCCTATGGTTAAGGTACAGTGGGATAGACGGGGTGTCGAAGAGGCAACGTGGGAGACGGAGCAGCATATGATGCAACGGTATCCAGATTTGTTTTCTGGTATGTTGATATGTTATTTATACATGTTTCTTATGTTCCATATATCATATATGTTATTATGTGAAGCATGTATTATGTTTGTATATGCAATTTCGAGGACGAAATTCAATAAGTGGGGGAGAATTGTAAGGCCTCGATTTGTTTTATATACATATGATATGATTATGGTGTAATTATATCAAATGGTGGTATGATAATGGGGGTTCGGGTGGAACCAAGAATGAATTAATACATGTATGAAATGATATATGGCAAGGAATGAAACATGGTGTACAATGATTTGAATAGTAACATATCAAGCAACATGAACTAGTAGGCATTTGAATAAGCATGTGAATTTAATTTGAATTGGAATTGCATTTGAATTTGAATTTCATCTTCATGTACATGTCCACTAACATGTTATTAGCTTCAAATACCCTATATCAAGGTGACTTAGCATGATGATTAATTGAAATGTTTTTTATTAAGGGATACCAAGTGAAATCACATACTCACCTAAACACACCTACTAAAATCCTACACAAGCTCCTCCCCATCTCTTTCAAGTTCTTTTTGGTTTGAGCTTGGGATTCACTTGTGAATTGAGCTAGGAAGTTGTGTGAAGTGATTTCTTAATATCTTGGTAAGGAATTCATGGTTTTACACTTGAATTATGTAATTGGTGTTGATGTATGTGAGGTGGAATATCAAATGTTCATGTGAAGAATCATATCATGTTTATATGCTATTAATTGGATTCTATGATGATAGAAACATGTTAATATGTTCCTAGAGATTGCAAGAAACATGTTGAAATGGTTAAATTCGAGTTATAGGAGAAGATCTAGGAAGATAAGCTCAAAATCGCCATGTTCTAAGTTTTCTGGACATCGGCGATCGATCGCTAACTTTGTGCCGATCGATCGCCGCGACCAGAACAAAAATAAGGCGGTTAATGTATGTGGCGATCAATCGGTAAAAATGTGGCCATCGATCGCCAGAAATAGAACACTTTGGCGATCGATCGCCAGAGCCAGAATGTTGAAAAATGTTATATTGTTATAGAATTTGATTTTAATGCCTATGATAACATGATATCTTGTTGGTATTGTTGTAGCATCATCTCAAGGGACGGGACAACGAGGCAATTAGCCAGTGACGCCTAATTTAAATCGTTTGTGTCGCAGTACAGGTACGTGTTGACGTACGGAGTATAGATATTATGTGATGATGATGTTATGGTTTTGATATCATATGATTTATGTTAGCTTTGTGTCATATGATTGGTAGTATCATATGCATGTACATACATGGATTTCATATGATTGGGATGAATGCATTGATAGATATGTGTATATGCTTTGGTAAGATCATTGCCTTGATAGATATGCCAGGTTTGGTATATGCTTTGGCTGGGATCGTTGCCACGATAGATATACTACATATGCTTTGGCTTGAGAGATATACGCCTGGTTTGGTTATATGCTCTGGTTATTATCACAGATGAGTACGGTACTATGATATGTGCTGCTAATATGAAGATGTGATGTGGTTCCACTGACATATTGAGCTGAATAGGCATATCATATTGGGCTCGTGATAATAGGGTGATTGATGAGACATGTCATGACATAGTTGCATTTGTTGATGCATGAGACAGAGCATTCACATTGGATATGATTATTATTGCTTTATCATTGATATTGTGTTTTGATATTGCACTAAGATTGTTGTTATCTATACTCACGTTGTGTGAATGTTTCTGTAGGGACTCATAGACGTGGGGAGACGGGATGTGAGTCATTTTCCGCTGTGAGCTGAACCACTGCCTAGGAGTTATCTTGTAGTAGGTTGTTGTTTGTACATATGATGTGTAGTGGATAGGTTTTTATAAACCCTGTAACAACTTAACTAGTACGATACTCTTAATCAGTGCCTGTTATTACTTAATTCAGACTGTGAGCATTGTGGTGGTGTATATATAAATGTGTTGTATAAATATCATTGATATTTCTCATTTCATTTGGGTATTGCATGCAAATCTAGTTATGGACATATTTACATAATGAATTGAGAAAGTGACTAGTGCATTATAAAGTGTGTACATCTAAGTTATGTTGGGAATCGGGTTACGGGGAATTTCTGTCGAGAAATTTTATTGAGGTTATACCATAAGTACAAAACATGTAATGAGATTTCCCAATCGGTATAAATATATGCACTAATGGCGTTGATAAATACACTATTAACGAGCTTAGGAGTTTGGGTCCTACAATTACCGCCATCTTTCGTTTATGATTCCTGGCATCTTTGGTAGCCGGTTTTGTATGACCCCAACCCCTTATACTCGTCATTATTGCATTTATGACGTGGTATGAGTATAAAAAATTTCATTCTTTAAAAGAATCCTTACATGCTTCACATATTATCCATGACATATATAATACTCAGCAATAAGACTCAAGGTTCACCCATTATCATCACCATTGCACCACTTTTACATTGTGCGTTTGTATAAAAATTTGGGCAGAGTCTCCCCATAAATTGAGCTATCCCAAAATAAAACACATCACCAAAACAATTCCAGCCAGGGAAAAACACAATACTAAGAAGATATCAAAAGTGGGCTTCAACACCCTTATACAATCCATATACATGCTTCCAGTTGCTCACATACGAGCAACAAATAAATGAATACCAATCTAACTGAATAATAGCGTATACTATTTACCCACACTCATATACGCTTCTGGAAGCGTCACGATCCAACAAAGCTCAAACCAATATCCCAAAGTAGCTTAGTACCTGTTGTACCTGTTTCAACAGAAACAGCCCCCACATGGGTGAGCATACTCCAACTCAATATTCATTCACAATTCAATATACGAAATTGTAATGCAACAATTTAGATTATTCAAAACTCAAAAAGTATACTCCCTGTTACAAATTCCGAACCGGCATAGCTATCACGAACTGTTCCTGTTTCAATCTTATATACTTGCATAAACATCATGTTCAATATCATTATTCAAAGCATGATACTCATCAATGCAATAAATACGACATAACCACAATTTATCAATTAGACTCAATCATGACGAATCTTATCTCGAAGGCAGCTCTACCTATCAATTAATCTCATTCTCAACCACTTCGCATATCGATCATGCCAAAGGCATCAATAATCAACTCGTATACCCGGATCACGTACATCGACGTATCCACCATTCCTGGTCAATCTTATACACTTTCATAAACATCAAGTTCAGTATCATTATTCAAAATATGGTACTCATCAATGCAATAAATTCAATATAATCACAATTCAATATTTTATGCTTTTCATTTTTTCTGGTATGTCCCTCGTGCACGGAGGTCATGCCGAAATTTTGAAAGCCACTTGTTAGCAGGACTTTAAAAAAATAAATAAATCTTCCGCTGTTTACACATAATAATCATTGTGTGCAAATTAAACACGTGATTAAGAACGGGTCCTCACAGGTCTAGTAGCACCTGGTGGAGTCATTTCCTTGGTGTATCAGTTTACGTGAGCTCGATGTTTGAACAACCAGTCCATGCTCAGTATAATATCATAATTATGTATATGCAGCTTGATTAAATCTGCCAGATTTTCTGGTTCGTAGAATTTTAGTGGGTAATTCTTATAGACGATGCTAGTGGTGACCTCAATTCTTATTGGTAAACTGATTTCTTGATGATATGTCAATTGTTCTGATAATAATTTGAAAAAGAAAATGGTAGAACAAAAGATTGTGTAGCTGTAGGGTCAAACAAAATTTAGCTGACTTTTGAAGTGAAATTATGGTACCTTCAACCACAACAATCGGGTCAACTTCTTCATTTCCCATTAGGGCATAAGCCTTGCTGGGATTCTAGGTTTTTGTGGCAGTGGTGTCTTCTGGGTCCTTTTTGGACAATCATGGATAAGGTGTTGTTCACTTCCACAGACCAGACATTTTTCGTTCTTTCTCCAGCAGTTCTCTTCCTCGTGAGTTGGCATCTTGCAATAGCCACATTTCGGTGCATTATTATTACCCGGGTCTCTTTGTGGTTTCTGTCCACTTGGTTTTCCAGTCATTTCCTTTCCAATATTTCTCTTCTTGTTGCTTGTCTCTGCCAAATTTGGGTTATAAATCCTCTTTTCCCTCTGCTCTCTTTGGATCAATGATTTGATATCGGATTCAACTCGTAACGCTTGGTTGACTGTAGAAAGGTAATTAGTGGATTCAGTGGATAGTGTGGCCAAACGGATATCAAGATTTAAGCCCTGGATGAATTTCTTAGTTTTCCTTGGTTCATCATCCATATAATGTGCGACATAATGAATTAGTCGGTGGAATTTGTCCTCGTATCAGCTACAGTATGTCTTCCTTGTACCAAATCCATAAATTCACGTTCACGGGTGTTCAGTATCACCTAACATACTTTTCCTCGAATGCACATACAAAATTTGCCCAGGTTCTCGAGGTTTGATATCTTTTCCATTGGTGATCTATGACTCTCCACCAATGATGATCTATGACTCTCCACCAATGATGAGTTGCATCTTCAAATTGATAGACAACAAAGCTTACCTTCTACTCATCAGAATAATTGCGAATAATAAAAATTCTCTCAACTTTGAGCAACCATTCTTCTGCATGATGGGTATTAGGGGTTCCGTAGAATTTAGGTGGGTGGAACCTCAGAAATCGTTCAAGTACTCTATCTAATGGTTCTTCATTCCTCATAACATTTCATGGTGGATTTTGTTGACAGAATTGCATCAACTGTAGTGAAAGTTCCATCGCTTCCTATTGGGTAGCTCTTGTCGAGGATGTTGTTCTTCTTGCTCGTTGTTCTTCTTGTGTTACGTACTTCCTCGGGAGAATTTTCCTCATTTCCTTGATTTCTCGTGTGAGAGCTACCACTAAGTGATGATGACATCCTTACACGTAATTATAATGTATCAATTACCGGATTACGTAAGTAAAATACTATTAGATTTTCACAAAATTGTATATCTCATTAATACCTAGCCCGACGTCATCAAATTTATGTGAAAGTGGTGATTTAAAACATATTTATTTTAAATCGGGAGTTAATACTAATATTGCGTAAATGCACAAAAATGAAGATAATTAACTAGAGTAAATCTAAGTCACCATTCTCTGAAATAGTGACAACTGTAGAAACAAAGTTTGGTGATATACTATCAATCCTCATTGGTTGACCCGGGTTTACCCGATCTAAAAGTCAACCATAATAGTCTCAATAGAGGAAACTTTCGAGCTCGGCCTATAGCACATTAACTCTTTAGGTTACTAATAATTGATTGCTCTTTCTTACCAAGGTGTTCTAACCATTCATGTACGAGCACTAAAGACTTTTACCATGAAATAAACCAATCATTAATATCTTACAACCCAAAGCATAAAATTCTTATGGAGTTTTATTCTATTACCCAAAGATATTTCAGAATAGACTGGGAGCCTGGGAGCCTGGGCTCGGATACCACCTCTGTGGGACCCGACTCGGGACATATTATTTTATCTCTTTCTCTCGTACCACATTCTCTCTGAATATTATGTACGAGAGTTTTAAACCTTTTCAAAAATAGCGGAGGCATTTATTCAATCATTCATTTTACGGTAGCGGAAGCGTTTTTACAAACTAGATAATAACAAATACATCCCAGTACAAACTCATTATAATGGTCCAACACTTAATAAAAGAGAAAATACAATAATAGTTCAGGTAAGCCCAAATTTCCATTTTTCCTAATTTCCCTCCGGTACTGGCTCCGGTACTCATGTATCTGGAATTCACAATAAATAACAAGGAAAACAAAAGTTAAGTCTTTGGGGGACTTAATGAGGGAATAACATTAGCTTTAATATCTGTAATCATTCATTTATGAACTAAGGTGAACCATTCTCCGGACCGTGAAACGGTGCGCGTTGTTCAGATAAACCATATACCCGGACTGTCATCCATTGTTAATTGGACTCACTTTCCGGGCTGAAGCCGAGTTGTCCAGTGGATAAATATCCAGGGCTCCAGTCATTCATTCATTCGGTAAGAGAAATCATTCAATCCGGGGGACCAATCAGTGATTGATATCATTAGAGATAATGAAATGTATATCAAGATGACCAATGGAACGATGTAATGTACAGTATGATGACATATATGAACAATGAGATAATGAATAACAGTTTAATGTAAATTCCAGGCCAAATTCCAAAAATGGTTGTATATCAAGAAACTGGTAGTACACCTCACAACTTGATATCTTACTAGATTGACTTGATTTTGAACCCAGTTGCCAATTAAATACCTATCAACATAATATAAGTAACTTATGGTGATTAGCAACCCCGATATGTGGTTGAATCTTCTTAAAAATCATTTTTGTACAAAACTTGTCCGTGTAATTTTGAATAAGACTTTAAAAATTCATGATAATTCAATCATATGTCGAAAAATCACGAAACTTTCCAGATATGCCTAAAGTCAATACATAAATGTCGACCGTCGGAAAATTCAATACCGAGGTGGCGCGTGTAGTTCAAACGCCACCGTACCGCCGCGTGGCCGAGCTCCGGCCGCCACCTGCAGCTGAAATTTTATTGGCGTGTTCCTTACGTAGTGATCTACAACTTTCGTTTAGAAACCATTTTGAAATTCCCAACCGATTGTGCCCAGATTTTGATGTTTCAAAATGATTAACTGGGGTGTTTCGATCGCCGGAAATCAAAATGTACGGTGACATTTTGGGCAATCGTCTGACATACCCATAAACTTTAACACATTTTGAACTACTTTCATTTTATACACAAGACCAAAAACAATTTGTAAAAAGAAGAACCGAGAGCATGAACACACTACCTCAGAACAGATTTCTGGGTTTGGTTTCAACTCATGTTCATCATGGATTTTCGAATTTTCTGGGTGATTTGTCTTCGATTTTGTTACACCCCACAAACTAACTGTTTTTTGGGAATATGAGGAAGGTTGTGTGAAAATCTTAGAATTTTTGGACAAGGTTTGGTAATTTTTTTGATTTTTTCTCTATTTTTGCCTAATTTCTACTCTATTCCTTCACACTCATTCTCTTCTAATTGCCAACAAATGTTTCTACGAATCAAAACCATGACCTCAAAGATCACATGACAACAACTTTAAGCTGTCATGCACACACGTTGCGTGTGTAACATAATCCAATATAATCATTCGTAGCTTTTATACATCGTCTCAAACAAAACACAATGGCTAAATCAACATATAAATGAAAAATGAAGGAAAAATTATCCTAACAATTGATCTTCAGCGTGTCTCCATACAGCACAAGTAAGTCCCAAATATGCGTAGGCAGCCTTACCTATTTACTATTGAGGAACCATCCTTACATACAGATGAGCATAAAACACATATTAAGCAAGTGTAAGTAAACTCAAACTTAATTTTCATCCAAGCATTATAGCAAATAGTTAACAGACAAAGAAAATAAAAGCAAGCTTATTCAAAACACCATTCCATATGAATCATACTTATTTATTAGTTATCATTACAAAGAAATATAAAGCAAAATGATCAATTCCAGAATTTAAGCATGAAAACATTAACTTCTTATATTTGACTATTTTATTTTCATTTGTCCATGGTTCTAATCAAATTATAATAACTAGTCAACAATAAAAAATCATAACAACAATTATACAAACTACAATGAAGTAGGAAAATAACAAAACAAATTACATAAGCATGAATGATCATAAGTCATGAAATAAACCCTTGGTAACTAAACAAAGAATCGAGTTGCATATGATTCATATATTTGGAGTCAGACAAACACATCAATTAATACTTATAGATGATTCATAATACATGCACAGGTCATTAGAAAGCATAATAGTAAACTTATGTTGCAAAGTGAGGAGAAAAGAGATTTTAGTCTTAAAAGAGAATTCACAAAAATCAAATGCCAAATCAAGAATAAAAGAAGGAAACAAAATCGCAATTGAGGAAGCAAACTAAGATGCATCAAGATATTTCATTAATTCAAGGAATTGTTTCCACCTCCCATTAAATTGACTAAAAATCAAAACACCACCCAAAAAATGTGTTTCTTAATTCAAGAAATATTATATATCAGATTCCAAAATATCCAATAACAATCTATATCTATACACCTATAAAAGTATGAATCATATCGTTGTTTTCCAATTGTGAAAAGACAAAATCACTCATCACTCATACAATCAAAATCAATCAAAAGCTTAATCAATTTTAAATTACAAGATTATAATCTTCTTAAATTATAAATCCTAAATACTAGTTGTTAATAATTATCAATTAGTTAATTAATAATAGCATTAAAGATATAATAATAAGATTAGAAAATATAATAAAATGTATTAAGTTTCAACCATTAAGTTACAAATTTATAAACTTAAATTCGTACATCTTAATTACTAATTATATAATTAATAATAGTAGTAAAATAATATAATATAATAACAATTCAATTGATCATGTCTCTTCCACAATCATAACTTCCATCTTTTTTCTCTCCTTCAACTAGTTGTGCAATTATCATTATACAATTACCATCATTTATACATTATTTAATATTTCATCCTAATTACTATTAAAAAGCTTTTTAGGATCGATTCCAAGGGTGGGTTGTCAATCTACACCCGAGTTCAACCAATTTGAGCTTCAATAGCTCGTGCTCTTGAAATAATTGCATCGAGGGATTATATCAAGTTCGGTTACAAAACAAAGCGGAAGATACTCGATAAACCCGCTCTATAACTGATTAACCATTTGTAATCATTTAAAAGTATGCAAGTAAATATGTAAAAAGATTAAGGTAAATAAATGCAATAAAGTAAATACACAATCATTTGTTTATGGAAGTTCGAATGTGGTGTAATCTTTCTACGTCTCCCCTTATTCCATGAATGAAAGGATATACTAGAATATTTGGGTTACAATCAAACATGTACAACCCACTTAGGTTAATATCATACATATAACCTAAACTCCTAGCCCACACAGAATCACAAAGCTCATGTTCTTTAACGTCTCACATGGAAAGACCTCACCCAAATAAATCACAAACTGTTACAATGATATTCACTCTTCTATTTTAGCTCACAAATACAATGAATAAAGTGAATACAACGGCACAAATGATCTCCTAACAGATCTGATATGAGCTTGCAAGAGGTGCCAAAGGTTTTCGGAGTTGCTCTTCATTTAGCAAATTTGTTATTTGAAGTTCCCCATCTGAATCTTAAGTGGGTTTGCTTGGATTGATCTTCAATCATCTATTATTGAGCTTCCAAATAATGTATATATAGCCCCAAGTAATGATATATACGTTAGAAGAAAGAATATAGCGGTTGAGACGGTTTTGGTAAGTTACCCGAGCTTGCAACAGTCATATTCTGGTTACTGGGCTATTTCTGGAAGTATGCTGTTTTTGGTCTGGTAGGGGAGGTGTACTGCAAAGTACCCAACATGATCCGTAGAGTAGGCTATTGGTTCGTTGCTTTCTGGGCAAAGTGATCAACATAAAAGTTGTAGCCATATTTCTTAGGTTTCCAAGGAATCAAGAATCGCTCGATTTTGAGTTTGTATGAGAGAGTTATGCTCAAAATACGAGGCAATGTTACGACTGTAAGTTTGCTGGATGTAGCAGCATAACTCGAAACTTGCATATGTGTTTTAGCATGTAAACATTCGAATCAGGTCTGCTGGCTTGAAATACGACTTGCAAAAACTTGAGTTGGCTATCCAACCTTTTTAGAAGCATGTCGTTATGATGTGCGAGCTATGAGATATGATCGATTTAGTCATTTGCACTCGAGGTCCAATGGATGTTGAATTCTCATTTCAGCAACCAAACTCAAAGTCATTTCCATATCATCAAGCTGTAAATATCATCTATGAACTACAACTTGATGAAATATGTTAGTAACACAATAACAAGTTTTGTTAACATCAAAATCAAGATTATTCGGGTACCCAAAGCCCAACAATCTACCTTTTTTTGATGATCAGAAAACTTGAATAAAAATATGAACATTAAAGCACAATGTTGCATAACAAGAAACCATATTTTTAAAATAACATATTTATCTCCATTTTTGTGTGAATTAAAAAAGAAGATAAATAAAATTTTCTCCCCTAAAGGATTGATTTAAATCTTCCCCTTAATTTAAAAGGTTTGAAAATTTGAGCAAGTGAGGAGCAAATGAGGTAGACTAATTTTTTTTAAAAAAAGCAATGCACATTTTTTTGAACAAAAATAACATTTCTTGATGATGTGTGCAGCATACTTATCGACAAATTTGAATTTCTTGACAAAACTCAATAATATCCATTTGATACATTCTGTGGCAGCACACATGAGTCGACTTTGATGAATAAACTGATTTTCCTCGTGAATAATATGTGGGATATGCCCTAAAACAACTAATTAGATGATTGATTTTGGCAAACAATGTAATATGATTTTATTAATGGAAAGTCATTATTATATGATGAATTTGTTCATGGATATGAGATATCGAATAAACACATGGGTACATGTTAGAGAACTATGTACTGGACAGACCCACCATGAGAATGCAACATTGATAGTTATATGAATGTGATAAGCAATTCCCATAGTGATAATAGTGTATGTAATCCTTACGACTTGAGATCACCAGAGATCCCAACATAAGGAGTTGTGTATCTTGACATAATTAGAATGATAATTATATAATAATTAAAACTAAAGAATAATATTTAATGAAACTCACACCTCTTCATTTTACATGCTTAATCAATTTTAAATTACAAGATTATAATCTTCTTAAATTATACATCCTAATGACTAATTGTTAATAATTATCAATTAGTTAATTAATAATAGCAATAAAAATATAATATAATAATAAGATTAGTAAATATAATAAAATGTATTAAGTTTCAACCATTAAGTTAAAAATTTATACACTTAAATTCGTACATCTTAATTACTAATTAATATAATTAATAATAGTAGTAAAAAATAAAATAAAATTACCAAAAATAATAATGCTAATAATAATTATAAAATATAATAAAATTACCAAATGTCAAATAATAATTATAGGCACTAATTAATTTAGGATAATATCATGTAAAAAGATGAGAAGAACATAAAAATAAAATATAAAATATAAAACATAAAAGTCTGGAACAAATGTAAAATTTTCCAATTATGAAATGATACAATGTTCTTCAAATCGTTTCCCTTTCTGAAGGTATAAGGGAAATAATTCATTTTAGATATAAAATTTTGAATTTTTAAATAATTATGTATCACTTATATTTATTTAAGGGAAAATTACAAAAAACCATACTATAGTTTAGTTCGAATTTCACTTTGCAACCATTGTTTAGAAAATTACAGTTTACGTCCCCAACTTTCATAAACTATAACACTTTGCATCATCTTGCCTGGTTTGATATTGTATCGGAGATTTATCTCTACATTCCATTATCTCCACTTTGAATCATCTCTTAAACTAGTTATTATAAATTTTAAAAAAATCAAAATAAATTTTTCGTTTGTCAAAATTCCATTCTTTTCGAAATTAAACAACTAGATAATTTTGATAACCAAAATATTTTAGTTTTTTTTTAAAAAAAATTGCAATAGCTAGCTTAATGGGCTAATGTTTGAGGATATAAGGTGATGATTGAATGCGGTAATAAATCTTCGATAAAAATACCAAACCGAGTCAAGAGGATGCAAAGTTTTATAATTTATGAAAGTTGAGAATGTAAACTGTAATTTTTCAAATAATTGTTGTAAAGTAAAATTTTTAGCAAACTATAGAATGATTTTTGTAATTTTCCCTTTATTTAATTACACATCCTTATTAATATCTCATTATTATCTCACACATTTTCATTTTTCATATTAAATCACATGTAAGGCTTTAAGTTAGAACTTTATAAAACTAAATTTTACATCCTAATTACTAAATAATGATAATTATTAATTAATTAAAAACAAAAGTTGTAAATAATATGAGATGGTTAATGCATTTTTTTGTTTTCTTACTTTATTCTACTTTATTATAAAATGAGTGATTTAATTATAATTTTTAAGTTTTATTGAAAATAGTTTATTACTTCGTTTTTATTTCATTCTTATCATATATGCCACCTTAATTTGTAAGGATAGTTACTGGACTAAAACAAACTAAAAAAATGTCAAAACATGGTAATTAGTGATCATGATTATAATTTTTAAATTGTATATAAACTTACAGATATTCACATGACGCACGTGCTTTATACTAGTAAACTAAAAAGAACCATAACGAATAAGAGATTACATTGCTTCATCTCCAAACTTGATAAAGCCTATTCAGTTTGGCTTTTCCTAGGTCGTTGCAGACTCAATGCAAGAAATAAACAACCCAAAATTCAATTTAGATTGTTTTTAATTTCCATTTCCGTAAGTTTTATATTTTTTCTCTTCTTTCTGTTTCTTGGCAACAACCCACGTGGAAAAAATACATTAAAAATGTTAAAGCTCGTATATTTTTACCCATTATCTTCAGCCAAGCCATTGATCATGGGATTAATTTCTGATCATTTGTACTGAAATCTAAAGATCAAGAATACAATTGCAAACTTGATACATAGTTTGAAACAAAAATAATGTCACATATAGGAACTTTTTCAAATCAAAGAAGAGAAGTCATAAAACATAAGGACATGAATTTACAGAGGCCTAAGATTTGATTAGAATCGATACCTCATCTCCAATAGTTGTGACCTTTAACCACAAAGTCCAATTGTAGAAAGATAGCCATCGCTCGAAGTCAAATATGCATACTCCATGTTCACATCCTCAGATTGAGAGAAAAAGTATCAACAACTAATGTAGAGTTTTATTGAGAAATTTTGTGAAACAGTTGGAGGATTTGAAGGATAAGATGAAATAGGATATTACCT
This sequence comes from Haberlea rhodopensis, assembly GCA_907163345.1. Taxonomy (NCBI): domain Eukaryota; kingdom Viridiplantae; phylum Streptophyta; class Magnoliopsida; order Lamiales; family Gesneriaceae; genus Haberlea; species Haberlea rhodopensis. Next base: position 535,371 of record CAJQUN010000054.1, on the reverse strand, counting down.
TGAACGATAAATTGTTGAGTGTATCATATAAATCGAATATCAGGTCAATAATTCACAATAAGACTACAAATTTGTATGAGAGCAAAAATTTCACGAAACACGTCTAATTAAGAAAACACAGCGTATGATAAATTGAACTGTCCTCCATTAAAATTTCTCATCCTATATTAACATGGAAGCAACACAATGATTAAGAGTCCAATAGTTCCTTTAGATCGGATAATTGCAAAAGTAACACTCTAAACTCACTCTTACTCAAGGAGGAAACCCTCCTTGGCCAATCTATGCTTGCAAAATTCACTAAATTATGGTCTATCCTCCCATATGTACCGCCCCGCCACCACCCCTCTCTTTATTCCCTTTTTACACTAACAAACTAACTACCCCTCCCTTGTCTTTTTCCTCTCGTGTAGCGGCTTCTCCCTATGGGCCTCTAAGGTTGGCCCAATAGTGTCATTAGTTGACTTTGAAATTGTTTTTCCCGTAACATCAAGCAATCCTTCTTTGAATCCCAAATGATTTGACATCACTAGACATGAGATATTCCATATCACTAGACATGGGATAATCCATATCACATAGCCATGCATTGGAGTAAAGCTTCCTCTAAGGCACAATGTCAAAGTAAAGTAAAACCTCTATAAATTAATACTCGATAAAATAATAACCTCTCTAAAATAAGATTTTTTCAGTCCCAACTTGGGACAGTTTAAAAATTTAATACTTTAAATAAATTAATAAGACAATAATTTTTAGGAAGACCCTTTTATAAATCTATAGTCCCAATAATATCGTAAATTAATAATTCTCTAAAATTGCAAAGATGACTAGAATAATTTATTAAAATAAGAATCGATTATTGTTTGTGTTTTCTCGAAATTAGATGGATTCAATCTTTAACTTATTGCATTCAAAAGCTATGGAGTCGTGTACTCGAAATGTAACATTTGGTCCAACTTGCCGGATTGTGAAGGAAGAGCTAAGGAGCATAACCACTACACGGGCAGATTCCAAATACGATGCATTGGAGAAGATGATTCAAGGTTTAGGGGAGATGATAGAAGGAAGGATGAATGAGTTTAATGCTATGATGGAAACCATGATGGACATGATGACAGGGAAGGGTTCACGTGGTGAGGGGAAAGGGAAGTGATCCATTGGGGCAGTTGTTTAAAAGTGAGCAATATTTCGAAATCAACAACATACCACTACAAAACAGAGTGACAATGGCCTGTGTTTGCATGGAAGGGTCGGTCATACATTGGTTTTGGTGGTAAAATTGAGGAATTTGAACTTGACATGGGAATAATTGAAGGTGAAGATGTTGCGATGTTTCAGTGGAGAAATGGCCAATAACCCATACCAACTACTTTGAAACAGAAGGAAACAACGATGAAGGAATACGTTGAAAGCTTCGAAGCTTTGATTGCCCAAATTCTAGAATTATCAGACACACTATATTGGGTATTTTTTGAGTGGATTATGTGAAGAGATAAAGTCTTTAGTGTAAACCAACAGCCCGATGACACTGATGAGGATGATGGAAGTGGCAAGGGCGATCGAACGTGATATTCATCGCGGAAAGTACAGTAAATTTATTGAGAGGGGAGCCAAATATTAAATACCAACCCCAAACCACTAAATATCCAAATACCCAACAACCCATGCAATCTCATCCCTTAAAACAATGAAGTACCACATGGGTGTATATCTATACGAATCCAAATCTGCCGAACACTCATAGGAGGCTAGGAATGAATTCTAGAATTTGCCCCTTTTTTTTTTAGAAACAAAAATGAAGGAAGAAAAAAATCTCTCTTTATTGCTTGCTTATATAATCATAGAACGTCTTGTATCTGATATCGTATTTTCTACCTACTTGGAACTCTGGGTTTTGAAATTGTTTAAATGCCAATTCCGCAGGTAAAGGGTTTGGTATGTAAGTGAAAATGCTAAATTATCCTAGAATCCTACCGAGAGTCAGTTTATAGTGAACCAAAGGAAGTGATTGTCACATATAGTCTACAAAGATCGATTCAAAACCTACGCGGATCCATTTATAGTAATTAAAGAAAAAGTTCCGTCAACAAAGCCCAGAAAAGAATTTCAGATTCTAATAAATTCAAAACGGACCCGGATCCATTTATAGTAATTAATGAAAACGTTCCGTCAACAAGGCGCATAAAAGAATCAGATTCTAATGTATAAATTGAGATTTCTAAAGAAGATAATTGGTAGAGTCAAGATTAAGGTCCGGTCCCAATCAGGTGTTTAATTATCACAAAATGATTAATTTACATAAACAACGGAAGATTAGTTTCAAATTTCTTATCAAATGGCCCTAAAAAAATTTCGCTTTGTGATGTTACATATATAATGATACTGAAAATATATCTAGTTATGTATTCAGTTCACAGATAATACATCATTCATCATTCAACATAACAAGTAGAGTCTTAAACTACGGTAATACTTCTACATGCATAATACTCTGGGAAAGAACCATAGTTTTAAAATATGTTCACTAAGACCTGGGACACAAAACGTAAAACATGAACCTGAGCTCGCTCACAAGGAGCTCTGGTATTCATCGATGCTTTCTCTCGAGCATCCGCAGTACGTCCACCTGTCATGCCCATACAACAAAGACATGACAGCCCCCACGAAGGGGGTCAGAACCCAGTACGAGAAACAGGTAAAATCACAATAGTATGACAAAGTATCATGCCATGCTTGTCGTGCATGAATGCAATGCATAAATGAATGTTATGCATAATGGGTACAATAAATCAAATCTCAAGATACCAAATATCGGAGTCCAAAGAAATGTATCATCAATCAATAACAAGCTCGAGCCGAGGGTAGCGGCATCGCGCGACATATCTCCTCCATCGTCGTGCCCCACATCCCTCGTGTCTAGGTCTGTCGGCAACGCGCGCGACTACAGTTGCTACCTACACTGCCTGTCATCGCCGTGCCCAGCCTCCCGATGACACTACAGATCTCATTATCAAATGGAATCAAAGGAATGGTAGGATCAATGTGATATGTCCAATGTCCATGCATCAATGTATCATGTCATCTCATGTGATGCAACTCAATATATCATGCATCAATCATCAATGTCTCATGTAGTCTCATATGATGCAACTCAAAATTCATCTCATATCAATACAGCTCATTTGATTTGCATCACATTTGATTAACATTCAACAAGAGTTTGGAATCAGATTTTGAAGTCTGGATTCATGCCTATATAAGGCCAGGCATTGAGGAAGCTAAGGACATAAGATTCTTCATAGTTTTCTCACTAATAAATATTGTAGTCTCCAAGCTGTAAACGGTTCATCTTTCATAGTTTGGTAATTTTCTTTTTTTTTTCTTTGTAATATTTCAGTTTTCAATACAGTTTGTATATGCGTTTCAAGTCCAACCTCATTATATGAGAGGCTAACAAGTTAGTCTCCTCCCAGTATGTGAAGTATTAATGTAATAAATAGTATAAGTATTTCCAGAATAAAACGAAGGTTTTTGTCCATCTATCTCTCAGATTTCTTTAAAATCTTTTTATATATAGTTATACTCTACCCCTTAAGGTAGAAAATGAATAAGGTTGTGTTGTGCGGTTTCTGAAGGAGTCGGATAACTTGCAGACTAACCTCGCCGGAAGGGGTGAGGTTGGATGGTGAGAAGTCATTCGTAAAATAGTCTGGGGGCAGTAATTTTCCAACTGATGGATTTGCGACCCACCTCACTCGGTGCCGCTATGTTAAAAAAAGTATATACTGTTTGTTGAAATTTTATTGTAATATGGAAGCGAGATGGATCTGTTATAATTTTAAGCAATTTAATTAACTAAAGGGTAAAATGGTATCAAAAAATAAGGAAAATAGAGAAAAACACAAAACTAGGGAGCTATCTTAAATTTATTTTATGTATGGGGACTTAAGTGTAAGTAGCCCTAGATTTTTCGGTAAATTGACTTAAAATCCATAGCCACAAACTGTGTTTAGTCCTTATCATAATAAAATTAAGATCCTTAAAATCCCTAGCCAAATGTTTGAGTTTGTATTTAGTCCCTTGTCATAAGACTCATAACTTAAGATTCACTCCCAAGTGATTACTAGTTAATTGATATAATTTTAACAATTTATGATACTCCTAATTACTACCATATTTATATAGTTACTGTTAATTACTAACACAATTTATATGGAAATAAACAAAACTATATGGAAATAAACAAAACAATTTATATCAAATCCAAGTGTGATTGTATTACATGTTATTTTAAAATAGTATATAATCATAGATAATATAATATCATATGATATATGTAAATGGTGTTACATCATTACTTAAATGGTACCACAGTTATATGTTAATGGTACCATGAGGCAATACAATTAATAACATTTTATATATGCATACTATTTTATATAGTTACTACTAATTACTAGCACAATTTATGTAGATATAAAACTAAATAATAGAGAATGTTATACTAAATACAATGGTATTATATGTTATTTTAAAATAGTACATAATTATAGATAATAATATAGTACCATATTCATGTGCAAATGATAACATGTGTGTGTGTGTGTTACTTGATATAATTACTACTAATTACTAACACAATTTATGTGAAAATAAAATCAAATTTGATGTTTTATCAAATCCAAATGTTGATTATATTACATGTTATTTTACAAGAGTACATAATCATAGATAATATAGTACCACATTTTTGTGTAAATGGTACCACATATTTTTCTTAAATGGTACCACAATATAAAGATAAAATGAATCAGTAAGAGTTGCTGGGTGGCAATGAATAGAATAATATCATGGTACAACGAACTAATAGAAGTAGTACCACATTATGTATATATATTATTACATGAGTTTCGTGTAGGATTTAAGAAAATATAGGGCTTTGTTTTTCGTATTTTTAACACATGAGAATTTCATGCGTTTTTATTATAACGAAGGGATTTTCTTGCAACCTTTAATGTTATCTGACATATTGTATCAGACCCCACATGCTAAATAATTAATTTTTTGACAAAAAAATTTCATGAATCTGATTCCATAAATTTGAGGTTGTTTTCAAAATATGAATTATGCAATTAATATAATGTATTTTAATTTTCTGGAATTAATATGGGCTTAATTCTTGAATAAAAATGATAAAGCCATTATACGTTTCTTTTTGTGCTTTACGATTTTCTTTTACCCCTACCACTGGATTTAATTGAATTAACCGAATTAAAAATATTCGGTTCAATCATTTCAAAAGTTTGGTTTTAATTGTAAAAATATTGATTCAGTTTTGTTTTAATTTTAAAAATATAGGTTACTGAACTAACACATTTTTTTTTTAAATATTTTTCTCTATATTTATCTTTTTGTCAAAAAAAAATATGAATTCGGATACTGATTTAATTGTTTTTAAAATTTCTTATTGGTTCGGTTAAATCATTATTTCTAAAAAAAGTCTGGTTCGATTATAAAACAGTTCGGTTTATCGATTAATTTTTTTTTTGATTCGGTCAGTAATCAAACCAACCGAATGTTCACCCATACTTTCCACCCTTAGCACACGTGCAACATTAGGGACACCGTTCCTCCCCAATCTCTATTGGGTTCGGTTTCCTCATGTGGAGATGACCCAAGTCCAATAGATTAGCCTATTCGATGCAAGCCCATATGAAGTAGATAAGGGCGTGTCAAACCCTAGCACACCAACAGATTTTAAACAACAAAAACACACCAAAAGGTGAGAGAAAGAAATGAGATTTTTGACCTGAAAATCTGTGAAGAACAGCCTTCTTGAAAAATCGTTTTTACAAACCCAACCGTTGGATCAAGTTGTAATTTGGACAGCACGTACAAAAGTGAGTCTACTAAATAGTGAATGGTGGAGATTGGGTTTTATTGGCGTTTGGGTTGGTATTTGAAAGATTGAACAGAGACTGCCGGTTTCTAGAGCAAATCTGGAGTAGCCTGGTTGCAAATGCATTTGACAGAAAATGAACTGTTGAATTGGGCTCAACTTTGGATAGTGTGTTAAGAACATCTTGAGGTATGTTTTCAACGGTGGATATTGAATTTGAATATTTTTATCGATGGTAACAGATTCTGGTTTGGATGCCTTTGGGTGAGATATTTCCATCTTTGTGTTATTTCAAGACCTGTTATCTTGAAAGTGACCGGTGATTGTATATTGTTGATTTCTGATTGTGGACAATTTGTAATCTCATTATTCATTTTAGTGAAGATTATTTTGGTTGACTACGATCCCGTGGTTTTTACTCCTCACACCAGGGAGATTTTCCATGTTAAAAATTCCCCGAGTCGTTTTATATTTGTTTGATTGTGCTTGATGGAATTATTGGTTATATATTTGATAGTGCTTGAGATAAATATTTGTTCTGCTGCGTTATTGATTCATGTGTTTATCCCAACAAAGTAGTACCAGAGCCACGTTCTGATTTGTGCCTTGTGGTGAAAATGGAAGCCAGTCCAAGTAGAATGGTAAATCTAAATGGTTCTAATTATCATATATGGAAGGGGAAAATGAAGGATCTTTTATATGTGAGATTATTATTTACGGGTGTTTTAAAGTGCAAAGCCCGAATATAAAGTGACGCTGAATGGAAAATATTGCATCGACATGTGTGGTTTTATTAGACAGTGGGTAGATGATAATGTGTTGAACCATGTCAGTGATGAAATAAATGCACAATCTTTGTGGGAAAACATGAGCAATTATATGCTACGAAAACTGAAAATAACAAGTTGTATTTTATCAAACAGATGATGGGTTTGAAATATAGAGATAGAAATCCTATAACTGATCATTTGAATGCTTTTCAGGGTATTTATTATTCAGTTGGCTGGACGAATATCAAGTTTGATGAAGAAGTGCAAGGTTTATGGCTTCTGGGTACATTGTCTGATTCATGGAAGACGTTCAGGACTTCTAAATCTAACTCTGCCCTAGATAGTGTCATTACCATGGATTTGGCTAAAAACAGTGTTCTGAGTGAGGAGATGGGAAGAAAGTCACGAGGTTCTCATTCACACTCAGATATCCTGGTTATAGAAAAGAGTGGGAGAAGTAAAAGCAAGGGTCCAAAAGACAAAGATAGAGGCAGAAGCAAGTCCAACAGATATGCCAATGTCGAGTGCTACAATTGTGGTATCACTGGACATATAGCAAAGTATTGTTGACGACCCAAGAAAGAAAACAAGAAAGATAAGGGAAAAGAAAAGACAAATTATGGGGTACTAGTGACGATTAGGTTTCTACTATTACTGATGATTTTCTTAACATTCATGATTATGATTCTGTTAATTTTGCACATAATGAGACAGGTTGGATAGTTGACAGTGGAGCATCTATTCATGCTACATATTGTAGAGATTTACATCAGGTGATTGTGGAAATGTTACGATGGATGATAATGGATTATCAAAATCCATTAGCGTGAGAGATGTATTTTTGGAGACGAATAACGATACGATGTTATTTTTGAAAAATATTAAACATGTACCTGACCTTCGTTTGAATTTGATTTCTGTTGGAAAACTTGATGATGAGGGATTCTGCAGCACCTTCTCTAATGATCAATGGAAGCTTACTAAAGGTTCATTAGTTGTGGCTTGAGGCAAGAAACATAGTTCATTGTATTTGATGCAAGCAAAGCTATTTGATCGCTCTATAAATACAGTGGAAACTAAAAAAACACTGTTAAGTTGTGGCATAACAGACTCAGTCACATCAGTGAGAAGCAATTGATAATTTTTGCTAAAAATAATATGTTTCCTGAAATAAAAAATGAGTGTCTGAAGAAGTGTTCTCATTCTTTGGCAGGAAAACAGACCAGAGTTGCCTTTAAGACATCTACTCTCTCAAGAAAATCAGGTATACTTGATTTAATTCATTCTGATGTTTGTGGTCCTATGAAAATAAAAACTCTTGGTGTTTCATTTTATTTTGTGACTTTTATAGATGATCACTCAAGAAAAGTTTGGGTCTACACATTGAAAACAAAATATCAAGTTGTTGATGTGTTTAAGCAGTTACAGGCCTTAATAACTGGAAAGAAATTGATGTGCATCAGAACTGATAATGGAGGTGAGTATTCTGGTCATTTTGATGAGCACTGTAGGAAACGAGGTCTTCGTCATCAAAAGACACCTCCCAAAACTCCTCAGTTGAATGGACTAGAAGAAATGATAAATAGAACTCTAGTTGAAAGGGTGAGATGTTTGCTTTCAGAAGCAGATTTGCCAAGGTCATTCTGGAGTGTGAAGCTTTAAGTACAGTTGTACATGTCTTAAATCTTACACCGTGTGTTCCTTTGAATTTTGATGTTCCAGACATGGTGTGGTCTCAAAAGGTTGTCTCTTATAAACAATTACGTATGTTTGGATGCAAGGCCTTTGTTCATATTCCTAAAGATGAAAGATCTAAGCTTGATGTCAAGACTCGACAATGTATATTTATTTGTTATGGTCTGGATGGGTTTGGCTACAGGTTTTATGATCCAGAGGAAAAGAAACACATTAGAAGTCGAGATGCAGTGTTCATTGAGAATCAGACCATAAAGGATATCGACAAAGCAAATAAGACAGTGAGTAAGTCTAATGATGATCTTATTGATTTTGATTTAGTTCCTCAGAATCAAGTACCAGCACAAGTTGAAGATGGTACTCAGACTGACTTGCCTGTTATTGATGATACTAATGTTCATTTAGAGGTTGAGGATGATCATGTGGATCATACTCCAATATCAGAAACTCGGGTTTTGGCTAGGAGGTCTTCTACACTGCATGTACCCTCAAAAACATATCCTACCAGTGAATATGTGTGGTTGACTAATGCGGGAGAATCTGAATACTATGATGAAGCAATGAAAGATGTGTACAGGGATGAGTGGCTTGATGCCATGCAAGATTAGATGAAATCCTTATATGAAAATTATACTTTTGTGATATCCCCGAAATAATTAATTGCAATTTGGGCATTAATTGTGTTTATATGATTATTTATGGTGGTAATTAATTATGTGCTGGATTTAATTATCTTATGGAAGTGCATGGTCACATGGAAAGAGTGACCCGGGAGTGCATTTCAGGGTGCATGTTGGGCATGTTGGGAGAATTGTATATTAGCATGATTTATTTGTTATGATTATCAATTAAATGGAAAGCATGAATTAATTGTGATTTTGGTGCATTATAGTAAAATGCCTTTTTAATATCATGTTGGGGTGTTTTATACACCATGATAATTGTGGAGTGCAATTGATTTTAATCAACCCACTTATACCCCAATCCCCTTTTCACCACCACTTTTCAACTTTCCCAAATCAACCACCAAACCCTTCTTTTCTCTTCCATTTTCGAGTTTGAGCATAGGGGTGAAGAGAAATTCTTGCAAAAAGCTTGTTTGTGGAAATTTTTGTGAGATTTAGAGTTCACAAGAGGTATGAATACCTCCTTGGTATTTTTATGGTGTTCGGTTTAGTTTTGAAATGGTTTTGGATGATTTTGAAATGGGTTTGTTTTGGGTTGTTGTGGTTTTGGTTGAATGTTGAATTTATGGTTGTTTTAAGGTGTATTTTGGAGGTTTATGTTGTTATTTATGTTGTTGGTTTGATGGTTTAAGTGTTGGTATGGATTGGAAGGAATTTTGGAGCAAAAATGGTGGATTTTCGGGTTACAGGCATTGGCGATCGATCGCCCATTTCAGGCGATCGATCGCGCGCTGGCAGTGCGCTTTTGAAGCGCATGGCGATCGATCGCCACTCTTGGGCGATCGATCGGCGAGGTTGGCGATCGATCGCCGAAGGGTGAAAAAATTTGGCTGCGGGCAGTAAGGTTTCGCGATCGATCGCCCGTAATTGGCGATCGATCGCGAAAGACAAAATATGGCTTTTTTTTTGGTTATTTTTGTAGGTTTTTGGTATTGGGCTATTATTGGATTCTAATATTGATTTGTGTGAATGTGTAGAACCATCCCAGGTGGCGACACAGCCAAGGAAGTGAAGTCCTACAACATCCTACTTTTTGGAAAGGTACGTAGAAGACGTACGGGCACCAATGGTACATGTATCTAATATACTCATTGTTTATGCATTGTGGATGCCAGTATATGTGGAATTATGCATTGTGGATGCAAATACATGTTGAATTATGCATGATGATTGTATATGCATATGATGGTTATTGGTGCATATCCCATGAGTCGTGGTCATCCCTTGATGATTTTAATGCTTGCCACTATTTGATTTGTTGCCGCTAAATGTGAAGCGATGGGTGGGAGCGCCGCATGTCACATTTGAGCGTGGTTATCATATAGGGCGAGGAAAGAATATTTGCCGCTCAATGTGAAGCGAGGGTGGGAGCGCCGCATGTCCATTGAAGCGAGGTTATTCTATGCCGCCTATATGTAAATAAGCGATGGGCATTAAAATACATTGTGATGAACAGACTAGGGATTGGTGATTGGTATTTGGTGATGATGAAATGGTATTATGTCATGACATGTGTAGACCATTAAATAATCTATTGATTATACTCATGAGTTATGGTACAGGGACAACCAAACTGGAAGAGTTTAAATGCAGGGGAAAAACAGGAAGTGTTTTATTGTGATTTATGCATTTACGCCTTATATTCATATTGTGTTGAATATGAATGATATTATTGCTCATGTTTGGGGGTTGTCCTTGTAGGTACTTTTGGCATGATAAAAAGGGGCTAGAGCGGGTTGAGGCGGTGAGCTTGTGAAGAGCACTTTTGGTAGACGAAGGACAGGATTACTTGTGTATAGTGTCTACTCTAGGAGTAGCGTAAAACTATAGTTGATAACATTCATTAGATTGGGAATGTAATTAATCCATTGATAGTCCTTATTTTTGGCATGTAATTCTTAAAGCTCATAGTCTCAACACGATCATTTTACTCTGATAATTTATGTTAGCTCTAATTATGCCTTTAATCCGCACTTAAGGAACTAGGGTCCTTACATTAGTGGTATCAGAGCAGTGGTTAGAGAACCCGGGAACGAGTGAAGGGTAGCCTTAGCATGATTGGCTAGGTGCTTACATTTGAAGCATGTTTATGCATGTGGTAATCCTGTTATACTAACATGCTTATTATCATTCCTATTATCTGACGGCATAACATATATATTTGTATTGGAATTGTTTTAACCCTTGTGTTACAGCATGACGGCTATGAACTTGGGAAACCTCAATGAAGAGGTGGGTGACGTTGGCAGTGTTAATGCAAGCATTGGTCAGGCAAACCCTTTACCTCCACCAGCTGTAGGTATGGAACCAGTGGCTCAGTTGTTACTACCTGGTGAGATCAGCTTGACTCAGTTTCTGTCTTACCACCCGCCCCGGTTTGAGGGGACGGAATCAGGGGAGGAGGCCGAAGAGTGGCTAGAAAGGCTTGAACAGATATCTGTATCGGTTCCTTGTGCTATCACATCATGGCTGAGGCTGGCGGAGTTCCAGTTGGCAAAGAAACCTTTAATGTGGTGGAGGAGCACGGTAATGGAACTAAGAGCACAGGGTGCAGTGATCGATTGGACACTCTTCAGAACCCGGTTTCTGAATCGGTACTTCTCTGCGGCGGCGAGACAGACGAAAGAGGATGAGTTTGCAAGTTTGAAACAAGGGAGCATGTTGGTGTCAGACTATGCTATGCACTATTCTTCGTTGCTGAGGTACGTTCCACACATTGCCACCAATGGACACGCCAAGATGAGAAACTTTATGAAGGGGTTGCGACCGGAGCTTTTTTACCGGGTTATCACCAATAACCCCACTTCTTTTGATGATGCTCTCACAAGAGCAGAGCTTGCGGAGATTGGAGTTGGAGCTTATCCTAGTGCTGTGCCCCCACAAGTACCACAACAGAGGCAAGCTACTGACAGCTTGAGGCCCCGAGGAGAACCATTTAAGCCTCGTGGTGCCTCTTCATCCTCACGGTTCAGTGGGAAGAAATTCTTTGGACAGAAGCAAGAGAGCAAGAAGAACAATTGGTCGGCCAACCGAGGGCCTGTGCAAGGAAATAGATCGGGGGAGCCAAGGTACGACAATTGTGGAGGGCCACATTCTTCGAATAATTGCCCTGCTTGTTATAGCTGTGGCAAGATGGGCCACATCTCTCGGTATTGCCCCACCCGGGGAGGACAGTCAGAGTTTCAGGGAAACAGGCCGAGATTTGATGACAAGACAGTGCACCAGAGGCAGCAGTTTGTGCCTCGACCATCGGGAGGTCAGACAGTGGGACCGCCCCAGGGGCAGGTGTATGCGCTGACTAGAGAGCAGGCCCAGGCAGCCCCAGAGGAGGTGATCGCCGGTACGTGCCATTTATTTACGTACCCTGCCTTTATTTTGATAGATACAGGTGCCTCCCACTCTTTTGTATCTGTGGGCTTTGTGGAAAGACACCATATGCGCACGTCTTCTCTACCCACGCCTCTCATGGTCTCGACACCCACTGGAAGGAATGTTATTGCCGATCAGTTTATGGCAGATTGCCTCATTTATTTTGAGGGCAACGAGTTGAAGGCAGACTTGATTGTGTTGGGCATGTCAGACTTCGACTGCATCATGGGTATTGACATTCTGAATAGATATCAGGCAGTGGTAGATTGCCGGCAGAGAACAGTAAGGTTCAGATCTGATTTGGGAATTCAGTGGACTTTTTATGGCAACGGTTCTCGTGCGAAGATCCCGTTGATTTCGGCAATCAAGATGTCTCAGTTGTTGGAACGTGGCCACACGGGCTACCTCATCTATGCCGTGGACACGTCTGGGAAGAATAAAGAATTGAGAGTTGAGGATGTGCCAGTGGTAGCAGAGTTTGCTGATGTATTCCCAGAGAAGATCCCAGGATTTCCACCGGCTAGAGAAGTTGAGTTTGGGATCGAGTTGTTACCAGGGACATCCGCTATCTCTCGTGCACCTTACAGGATGGCACCGGCGGAGTTGAGAGAGTTGAAGGAGCAGTTGCAGGACCTCATTGACAAGGGATATATACGCCCGAGCATATCGCCATGGGGCGCACCGGTTCTCTTTGTGAAAAAGAAGGATGGCTCGATGCGTTTGTGCATCGATTACCGGCAACTGAATAAAGCCACAGTGAAGAACAAGTATCCTCTCCCAAGGATTGATGATCTGTTTGATCAGTTGCAAGGTACCAGACTTTATAACAAGATTGATTTGAGGTCCGGATATCACCAGATTCGAGTCAGGGAGGAAGATGTACAGAAGACAGCATTTCGGACTCGGTATGGGCACTACGAGTTTTTAGTGATGCCGTTCGGTGTGACGAACGCCCCGGCTGTCTTTATGAGCTTGATGAAGCGGGTGTTCCAACCCTATCTTGATCAGTTCGTCATTGTATTCATCGACGACATTCTCATCTACTCCCGGAGTGAGGAAGAGCACGTGAAACACTTGAGGACAGTGCTCCAGATTCTCAGAGATCACCAGTAGTATGCCAAGCTCAGCAAATGTGAATTTTGGTTGAGCAGTGTAGTATTTCTGGGGCATGTCATATCTAGCAGCGGGATATCTGTGGATCCCAGGAAGATTGAAGCTGTGATGGAGTGGGCTGCACCCACTTCTGTGCCCGAGATACGGAGCTTCCTTGGTTTGGCTGGCTATTATCGACGCTTTGTCGAGGGATTTTCGAAGATGGCCAAGCCGTTGACACAGTTGACCCAAAAGGGAGTACCATTCTTTTGGTCAGAAGCTTGTGAGGAGAGCTTCCAGGAGTTGAAACACCGTTTGACGACGGCGCCAGTGTTAGTGATTCCTACGGAAAACTCCAGATTTGTTTTGTATACCGATGCATCACTTCAGGGCCTTGGGTGTGTACTAATGCAAGATAAGCATGTGGTGGCTTATGCGTCGAGGCAGTTGAAGCCGCATGAGACTAGATACCCAGTCCATGACTTGGAATTGGCGGCTATCATCTTCGCCCTGAAGATTTGGAGACATTATTTGTATGGTACTTCGTTTACCATTTATACGGATCACAAGAGCCTCAAGTTTTTATTCACTCAGGCGGAGCTGAACATGAGGCAGAGAATGTGGATGGACTTACTCAAGGACTATGATTGTGAGATTGAGTACCATCCCGGAAAAGCTAATCTGACAGCAGACGCTTTGAGCCGGAAAGTGAGGAGTTCTACTGAGGATGTCATCCATTTGTCGGCTATGATGACCTCCTATTGCCATCTAGGCTATGATTTCGACATAGATGCATCACCAGTGTATGTATCGACCTTGTTAGCTGAGCCAGATATCTATGAGAACATCAGGAGAGCTCAGAAGTCAGATGATGAGGTTCAGAGATGGTTATCTTTAGTACATCTTGGTCAGCCATCGAAGTTCAGAGTGGCCGATGACGGATCCTTGAGATTGGGTAACCGTTGGGTGGTTTCGAGTACGCCGAAGTTGCGTAAAGGGATCTTGGAGCGAGCTCATAGTAGCAGACTTAGCATCCACCCAGGCGGGAAGAAGATGTATAAAGATCTGCGTGGTCAGTTTTGGTGGAAAAGAATGAAGTGTGATGTCGTCGCTTTTGTTAAGAGGTGCTTGATCTGCCAGGAGGTCAAGGCAGAGAGAGAGAGACCTGGCGGCGAGTTGAAAAGCTTGGAGATATCGAAGTGGAAGTGGGAACACATTTCCATGGACTTCGTGACTCACCTGCCGAGGAGTACTTCAGGTTTTGATGCTATCTGGGTGATTGTGGATCGATTGACTAAGGTAGCTCATTTCATCCCCTATAGCATGACCTTCACCTTTTTTAGGATGGCTCAACTTTATATTCGAGATGTTGTGAGATTGCATGAGATCCCCATTTCCATAGTGTCGGATCGAGATCCACGATTTACATCTCATTTTTGGGAAGGCCTTCAGTCGGCCTTGGGAACTGAAGTTAGATTGAGCACTGCATATCATCCTCAGACGGATGGCCAGACCGAGCGTACTATCCAGACGCTCGAGGACATGTTGAGGGCTTGTGTATTGGAGTTCGATGTTTCTTGGCAAGATTCGGTGGCCTTGGTAGAGTTTTCTTATAATAACAGCTACCAGGCGAGCATTCAGATGGCTCCTTTTGAAGCTCTTTATGGCAGACGGTGTAGATCACCCTTGTGTTGGGATGACTTGGACCGCAAATCGGTCGGGGGACCGGAACTGGTTCGAGAAATGGAAGAGAAGATAAAGATGATAAGGCAGAAAATGAAAGCAGCCCAGGACAGACAGGCAGCTTATGCGAATAAACGGCGGAGACCGTTGGAATTTCAGTTAGGAGATAAGGTCTTCTTGAAGATCTCGCCTTTCAGAGGCGTTGTGCGATTTGGGATGCGCGGAAAACTGTCTCCGAGGTATGTTGGATCGTACGAGATTTTACAGCGCACTGGCACATTAGCTTACCGACTGGCTTTGCCACCTTCTTTATCGGGTATACATGATGTGTTTCATGTATCGAAGCTACGGAAATATGAGCCGGATCCATCTCATGTGTTACAGCCTTCCGAGGTTCAGTTAGAATCCGATGTATCTTATGTGGAACGGCCTGTTAGAATTCTGGATCGAGCAGACCGTAGACTTCGGAATAAAGTGATACCTATGATCAAGGTTCAGTGGGATCGCAGGGTTGTCGAGGAGGCTACGTGGGAGACGGAGCGGCATATGGTGCAGCACTACCCGGAACTATTCTCTGGTATGTGATTATGTTTAGTTTCTTTTTGGGGTAAGTGCATGTGATTTCGAGGACGAAATCTTATAAGTAGGGGAGTATTGTGATATCCCCGAAATAATTAATTGCAATTTGGGCATTAATTGTGTTTATATGATTATTTATGGTGGTAATTAATTATATGCTGGATTTAATTATCTTATGGAAGTGCATGGTCACATGGAAAGAGCGACCCGGGGGTGCATTTCAGGGTGCATGTTGGGCATGTTGGGAGAATTGTATATTAGCATGATTTATTTGTTATGATTATCAATTAAATGGAAAGCATGAATTAATTGTGATTTTGGTGCATTATAGTAAAATGCCTTTTTAATATCATGTTGGGGTGTTTTATACACCATGATAATTGTGGAGTGCAATTGATTTTAATCAACCCACTTATACCCCAATCCCCTTTTCACCACCACTTTTCAACTTTCCCAAATCAACCACAAAACCCTTCTTTTCTCTTCCATTTTCGAGTTTGAGCATAGGGGTGAAGAGAAATTCTTGCAAAAAGCTTGTTTGTGGAAATTTTTGTGAGATTTAGAGTTCCCAAGAGGTATGGATACCTCCTTGGTATTTTTATGGTGTTTGGTTTAGTTTTGAAATGGTTTTGGATGATTTTGAAATGGGTTTGTTTTGGGTTGTTGTGGTTTTGGTTGAATGTTGAATTTATGGTTGTTTTAAGGTGTATTTTGGAGGTTTATGTTGTTATTTATGTTGTTGGTTTGATGGTTTAAGTGTTGGTATGGATTGGAAGGAATTTTGGAGCAAAAATGGTGGATTTTCGGGTTACAGGCATTGGCGATCGATCGCCCATTTCAGGCGATCGATCGCGCGCTGGCAGTGCGCTTTTGAAGCGCATGACGATCGATCGCCACTCTTGGGCGATCGATCGGCGAGGTTGGCGATCGATCGCGCCAAGTGTGGCGATCGATCGCCGAAGGGTGAAAAAATTTGGCTACGGGCAGTAAGGTTTCGCGATCGATCGCCCGTAATTGGCGATCGATCGCGAAAGACAAAATATGGCTTTTTTGGTTATTTTTGTTGGATTTTTGGTATTGGGCTATTATTGGGTTCTCATATTGATTTGTGTGAATGTGTAGAACCATCCCAGGTGGCGACACAGCCAAGGAAGTGAAGTCCTATCACATCCTACTTTTTGGAAAGGTACGTAGAAGACGTACGGGCACCCAACGGTACATGTATCTAATATACTCATTGTTTATGCATTGTAGATGCGAGTATATGTGGAATTATGCTTTGTGGATGCAAATACATGTTGAATTATGCATGATGATTGTATATCCATATAATGGTTATTGGTGCACATCCCATGAGTCGTGGTCATCCCTTGATGATTTTAATGCTTGCCACTATTTGATTTGTTGCCGCTAAATGTGAAGCGAGGGGTGGGAGAGCCGCATGTCACATTTGAGCGTGGTTATCATATAGGGCGAGGAAAGAGTATTTGCCGCTCAATGTGAAGCGAGGGGTGGGAGCGCCGCATGTCCATTGAAGCGAGGTTATTCTATGCCGCCTATATGTAAATAAGCGAGGGGCATTAAAATACATTGTGATGAACAGACTAGGGATTGGTGATTGGTATTTGGTGATGATGAAATGGTATTATGTCATGACATGTGTAGACCATTAAATAATCTATTGATTATACTCATGAGTTATGGTACAGGGACAACCAAACTGGAAGCGTTTAAATGCAGGGGAAAAACATGAAGTGTTTTATTGTGATTTATGCATTTACGCCTTATATTCATATTGTGTTGAATATGAATGATATTATTGCTCATGTTTGGGGGTTGTCCTTGTAGGTACTTTTGGCATGATAAAAAGGGGCTAGAGCGGGTTGAGGCGGTGAGCTTGTGAAGAACACTTTTGGTAGACGAAGGATAGGATTACTTTTGTATAGTGTCTACTCTAGGAGTAGAGTAAAACTATAGTTGATAACATTCATTAGATTGGGAATGTAATTAATCCATTGATAGTCCTTATTTTTGGCATGTAATTCTTAAAGCTCATAGTCTCAACACGATCATTTTACTCTGATAATTTATGTTAGCTCTAATTATGCCTTTAATCCGCACTTAAGGAACTAGGGTCCTTACAACTTTTGTGCTGGTGAAACTGCATGAAGGGAAAAGAGCTTTGAAAAATAAATGGGTATACATGATGAAGCTGAATGAACACACTTCATTACCATAGTTCAAAGATAGATTAGGTTTCAGTCAAAAGAAAGATATCGATTTTGATGAAATCTTCTCTCATGTGGTTAAAATGCCATCTATCCGTATTGTGCTTGGTTTAGCAGCCAGTTATGATTTGGAGATTGAACAGAAGGATACTAAAACTGCTCTTCAATGTGAATTGGATAGAGAAATATACATGGAACATCCAGAAGGTTTTTCAGTGAAAGGAAAAGTGGATTATATATGCAAACTGAAAAAGAGTTTGTATGGTTTGAAGCAGGCACCCAGATTATGATATCAAAAATTTGAAGCAAACATTGAAGAGCAAGGCTACCAGAAAACAAATTCTGATCATTGTGTCTTTGTACAAAAGTTTTCTGATGATGACTTTATTATATCATTGCTTTATGTGGATGACATGTTAATTGTTGGCAGGAATGATTCGAGAATTCATGAGTCGAAGAAGCAATTGAATAAATTCTTCGCAATGAAGGATTTGGCACCAGTAAAACAAATTCTGGGTATTAGAATTTGTCGTGATCGAACGAATAAGATATTATACATATCACATGAGCAATACATTGAGAAAGTACTTAAAAGATTCAATATGAGTGAGTCAAAAGTGGTCAGCTCGCCTCTTGCTGCACACTTTAAGCTTGGTACTCATCATAGTCCTACCACAAATAAAGAGAGCGGAAATGAGTAGAGTTTCATATGCCTCAGCAGTAGGAAGTTTGATGTATGCTATGGTGTGTACACGACCATAGCTTATGCAGTTGGTGTTGTTAGTCGTTACTTGTCCAATCAGTGAAAAACATTGGAATGAAGTAAAGTGGATATTGAGATATCTGCGATGTACTTCCACTTTGAAACTCAGATTTTGAAGTGGAAAACCAGTGTTAGTTGGCTACACCGACTCAGCTATGGCAAATGATGTGGATACTAGAAAATCTATTTCAAGATATTTGATAACCTTTTCAGGTGGTGTTGTATCGTGTCAATCAAGATTGCAAAAATGTGTTGCACTTTCTACAACAGAAGCAGAATATATAGCAACAACTGAAGCTTGCAAAGAATTAGTATGGATGAAAAAGTTTGTGGAGGAACTTGGTCTCAAGCAGAGGCGGTACATAATATTTTGTGATAATCAAAATACTATACATCTTGGTAAGAATTCTACTTTTCATTCAAGATCGAAACATATTGATGTTATATATCATTGGATGAGACATGTTATCAATGATAAATTGCTTGAACTTGAAAAGATTCATACCAATGATAATGGTGCTGATATGATGACAAAAGTATTTCCAAGATAGAAGCTTGAGATTTGTCGTATGATCGTCGGGATGGCGTGTCTCTCCACATAGTCGGAAAATGGGGATATTTATTGGGTTGGGTTTCCTCATGTAGAGATGGCCCACATCCAATAGATTGGCCATATGGTGCAAGCCCATATGAGGTATATAAGGGTGTGTCAAACCTAGCCACACCATCAGTTTTTAAACAACAAAAACACACCAAAAAGTGAGAAAGAAATGAGATTTTTGGATTTGAAAATCTGTTCAAAACAACCTTTTTGAAAAATCATTTTCACAAAAGTCAACTATTGGATCGAGCTGTAATTTGGATAGCATGTTCACAGGTTAGTCTACTAAATAATGAACGGTGCAGATCGGTTTTTGTTGGCGTTTGTGTTTGTTTTCAAAAGGTTGAACAGAGGCTGTCGGTTTCTCGAGCAAATTTGGAGCAGCCTGGTTGCAACAAGAGAGAGATAAATATATGTTCCGCTGCATTATTGATTCGTGTGTTTATCCCAACAATCTGTCCCTCACTCCCTCTCTCGAAGACAAACATTTTATTAATCTTTTGTGGATAACAATAAAGTCTTAGATTCATTTAATTGTCATGAGCCAACACGTACTCATGTCCCGGACTCCAAGCCCGTGCCAGCAAAACTATGCAAAATGGGACCTCGTAGCAATTATTTCATACTCGTCCACGGTGTTTCACCAAACTACTATTAGTGTTCATCGTAACCACTTATAGACCAATTAACTCAAACATCTCTCACAAATCAATGTAGAAGAGATAATACTTGCGCAATTTATTTTCCATTTCATGGCAATATCTGATACATAGTTACCCAAAAACCGTGCTATGAAATATACATTGTGAAAGCGATCAACAAGAAAAAATATATATATTTTTAAGTATAATAGTAGGAACATATACAAATATGTGACAAAAACGGGATATCAAATGTACAAATCAAATGTATGTATTCCACTAGGTTTCTCTCTTTTAATTTGTCCTTTCCTCCTTGCACTCTAAAGTTGCTACTTGTTAAGTAGTTAAAAGTCTATGAACACTCAGTGGGACTGGCGGGGTTCATGCTCCCTTTGGAGATGAATTTGGCATTGGAGCATGCAGAATGTAGAGGGCCAATTGAATTGCCATAGGGAACTAAGTCGATATCGGCCAATTCGATGTCTTCGCAAGGGACTGCGGAGCTGCAGTTGAGATATACTGCAACTGGTGAAATTGTGGTTCCCTTTATGTTTCTGAAATGGACATCGCTAATCTTCACCTTAGATTGCTGCATATACATGACACAATACGATTATAACTACATTTGATCTGTGAACGAAAAAGTTAATGTGTTTTCGGGTCCTGAAGCAAATTTACCTCGGGTTTTTTCTTGGAATCGTAGTGCTGATCGATGATGATTGGATTTTTGACTTGATTCATCACAATATCTTGATAAACAATGTTGGTAGCTTCCATCACCGGGGAATTATGGTATGTTTTGATTCTAGCTCCGTTCGTTGTCCCCGTGAGCGTGCAATTCGTAATGCTGACCCCTTTGAGACTTGTTTCATCCGGGCGTTTTCCAAGGCTTCCAATGCTAGAATGGGCGATCACAAATTCTTCAATAAAGACATAATAACTAGGGACTTGATGCAGGAATTACGTCAAAATATGTAACCTGATGCCATGTCCAGGGCCACAAGTGATTCTTGAGATGATGATGTTTTCCGTTCCCTGGCCTATCGAAATGCAGTCGTCTCCCGTTCCGATGATGGAGTCTGTAATGTTGACATTTACAGAGTTGCTCAAGTGGACGCCATCCGTATTCGGGCTGCTTCCGGGGGCAGTAATTGTCAGGTTCCACAAAGCAACATTGCTGCTATCTGTCACCTTCACATGGAAGCCCATGCTATTCACGAAATTCAGGTTATACATCGTGCTGTTTTCGACCTTCTCGAATATCAGGGACTGCAAATGTTTGTTTATTTGATCATGAATAAAAACAATATCCTTATACATGTTATATATAAACACTTACAACTGGAAGGAGGGGGGAATCCTTACTCCCGCCACTGAACTCCCACAGAGAGTCTCCACGGCCATTGATTGTCCCTCCGCCATTAACGACGACACCGTTGATGTGATTAAGCATGATCCAGGCACCGTTGGAGAATTCACTAATATCAGCTAAAGCATACAAGTTGCCTTGGATTTCGATGGTGATCGGTTGCTGAGCTGTGCACGGACCCTGAAGTAGGATTGGCCCCGAGACGAAGTCGCCACTTGGGATGACTAGTTTCGCTGCTCCGGTTGACTTGCACGCTGCGTTCCAAGCTTTTATCATGGCCTGTAATATGTAATAACGTTCATTTCATGAATTTGATCATTTTGTTTCAAATTCAATTTGTTCAATTTGTGAACTTTATTTCCTTATTATACTAAAACCAGGTGTAATTAACTCACTATGGCATTATCAGTTTTCTTGTCAGGTTTGGCCCCAAACTTCGTAACATCAAAAACTGTCTCTTCAGCAAGACGGCGACGCGAACCGATGGATTCAGCTCCAACTGTTAGCAAGGCTAAACCTAAAACGATGACACATGCTTGAATTGGATGGCCCATTTTGCCTTGCTTATTAGAAAAACATGAAAACGAGACAGTTCTTGCTATATGCTAGGAAGATTGGATTGATTTTATCTTATTTTTTTCAGGGTAACGTATAATGGCTTGTGGAAAGCAAATCCTGTCATTCAAGAGACTTGTGGAATTGGCTTTTCCTACCACTGATTCCATCTCATGATGGGCTTCAGCGAATTCTTCGCTCAATTTGATTCGTGCCATCAATTTTAAGGGCTGGAGCTTCCTTACTATTTTTAGCAAGATATCAGATAATTCACTTATTTTTTCCAACTGATTTACCGTATATAATAAGTGTCCTAGGTTTACTGTTCAAAGAACAGCGTAACAATGGTCAACAGTATTGCAGCAAATTTTTCTCCCTTTTATGCATTCGTTTATTGCGCCATTTTTGTTCTCCTTTTGTGTTTTTGGTCTAAGTCCACCACCTCATCTCCTCCCTCCGTCTGCTGCTCCTTGGACGAGCTCCTCAACTTTGCCCGCATCTACGTCGCCGACCTCCTCCCCTCCACCGTCACATGCATCAACTACCTCAACTCCTATCGATCAAAAGTTTGCAAGGATCTGGGGTTTTTCTTGTCATTATCAGTGCCGCGGGTTGAGGTCCAGGACTCCCACCGCCGGAAAGAAATTGGCATGGTATATATATACTAGTTTATTTGGCACCACGCCTTGCGTGGTGCCAGTGAACAGATGATATGACTAATAAAATTGCTTTCTGCACTGGATGATTAACTCATCATGTTTCACAATAATATATAAGGGGTTATCAATGAACTTCAAGATCTTATAACTAAGGCCTGTCATTCAACCATACTATAGTCTAGTTGCTGTAAGATTCCAGAGCTAAACTTGTATTTTTACCTATACAAAATCTTTACGAGCAACTTGTTTATCACCTGTGGAATTCATTGGAGTAAAAGATAGAATGTGCTCCACCAACTTAGCAATCAAATGACAAAATTATATTATTCTCCATATATTTTTATTACTGAGTTTCTCACCATTGGTATGAAAATACTGAAGTGGTCTTTAACAAATCCCTCAAAATGATGTTCGTAAATGCAACAGAAATGAGTTCAAGATTCTAGAATTCATACACAAAAAAGAAATAATAATATTTGAGTTCGTAACATGCAATGATTGTGATAGTGAACCTAATGCCCAGTAACTTGGCTGGCTTTTAGTTATGATTTGTGATACAAAAAATGATGTCAATGCATGAAGCGCAAAGATTGATAGTGCACCTAATTTTAATCCATTTGACAGGAATATATGTATGATTTACACTACAAAACATAAGTATAACAAGGTTATTAGCCATAATATAATGACATGCAAATTATTATATGTAAATTCCCAAAAAAAATTAAAAGATATAATTCACATCTTAGCCACGTCAATAATGCATTGCCGACATGTCATTTCTGAAAGCTTTAATTTTTTAATCTCCATATCAACAAGACATGGCGGTCCAGAAGTATCACATTAGCAAATACCACTGCATACAAAGGAATGTTTAATAAAATAAATAGTAACTCTACCACACTTATATAATAGTTATAATAAATACAAAATACAAAATAATAAACAATAAATAGATAATAGATAAAAAAGGAGAAAAAATAAATGAGGGCAATAGCTCTACCACAATAATATAATAATAAATAAATAAGAAATAAATACAAAATATAAAATAATTTAGATAATAGATAAAAAAGGAAAAAAATAAATGTTGTAGAGTTACTGTTTATTATATAATAGTTGTAATAATAATAAATAAATAAGAAATAAATACAAAATATAAAATATAAAATAATTTAGATAATAGATAAAAAAAGAAACTAGTTTATTTGGCACCATGATATGACTAATAAAATTGCTTTCTGCACTGGATGATTAACTCATCATGTTTCACAATAATATATAAGGGGTTATCAATGAACTTCAAGATCTTATAACTAAGGCCTGTCATTCAACCATACTATAGTCTAGTTGCTGTAAGATTCCAGAGCTAAACTTGTATTTTTACCTATACAAAATCTTTACGAGCAACTTGTTTATCACCTGTGGAATTCATTGGAGTAAAAGATAGAATATGCTCCACCAACTTAGCAATCAAATGACAAAATTATATTATTCTCCATATATTTTTATTACTGAGTTTCTCACCATTGGTATGAAAATACTGAAGTGGTCTTTAACAAATCCCTCAAAATGATGTTCGTAAATGCAATAGAAATGAGTTCAAGATTCTAGAATTCATACACAAAAAAGAAACAATAATATTTGAGTTTGTAACGTGCAATGATTGTGATAGTGAACCTAATGCCCAGTAACTTGGCTGGCTTTTAGTTATGATTTGTGATACAAAAAATGATGTCAATGCATGAAGCGCAAAGATTGATAGTGCACCTAATTTTAATCCATTTGACAGGAATATATGTATGATTTACACTACAAAACATAAGTATAACAAGGTTATTAGCCATAATATAATGACATGCAAATTATTATATGTAAATTCCCCAAAAAAATTAAAAGATATAACTCACATCTTAGCCACGTCAATAATGCATTGCCGACATGTCATTTCTGAAAGCTTTAATTTTTTAATCTCCATATCAACAAGACATGGCGGTCCAGAAGTATCACATTAGCAAATACCACTGCATACAAAGGAATGTTTAATAAAATAAATAGTAACTCTACCACACTTATATAATAGTTGTAATAAATACAAAATACAAAATAATAAATAATAAATAGATAATAGATAAAAAAGGAGAAAAAAATAAATGAGGGCAATAGCTCTACCACACTAATATAATAATAAATAAATAAGAAATAAATACAAAATATAAAATAATTTAGATAATAGATAAAAAAAGGAAAAAAATAAATGTTGTAGAGTTACTGTTTATTATATAATAGTTGTAATAATAATAAATAAATAAGAAATAAATACAAAATATAAAATATAAAATAATTTAGATAATAGATAAAAAAAGAAAAAAAATAAATGTGGTAGAGTTACTATTCATAGGAATAGTAACTCTACCACACTTATATAATATTATATTATTATTATTATTATTATTATTATTATTATTATTATTATTATTATTATTAATTATTATATTATATATAATAGTTGTAATATACGCTACTTGTTTGATCATTCACAACCAGTTCAGTCCTCGAACATTCAACATGTCAGCGCTTATGCAGTTAGGCTATTAGATGGTGATTCAATATTTTGCCAAACCGTTCAGAATTCGACAACAATCAACGATAACACAATTTTAACTATCTCTATATAATCTATATATGAAACTCATATATATGACTCTGCGAACCAACCGTACTTAGGTCCATGTTGACTAGTAGCTTACTGTCATGCCTACGTACATACACGCAAGGACTCAAGTCCGTGGACCGTGTACCTCAAATGAAGTGTTCCTCCGAGAGCCACCACAGACCCGTGGTTGGTTCGTACCCATCCTTGCTGACTGCACTTATATGCTACTGCCTTACCCTCGGACCATATACGCCTCTTCAAGGAAGGATGTTAACGAGTAGGTGTTCTGCAAGCCAACAACTGATTATATAACCTACTTCATGCGTTTCTTATTTCGAATGATAGTAATATTATGTCCAACAGTGCCTATGTGCGTCGAGTAGAATTCATGGATTCATCGTGTTGGCGAGGCAATGACACGACATAAGAAGATATGAGTCAAAGTTATATAAAAGATTTGGAGTCCAAATTGATCAATGAGAATATTCTGACCGAAAGAAGCTCTTGGAGAAGACTGACACATGTGTGCAATCCAACTTGATTTCTTCCATGGTTCATGTAGGCTATCCCAATCCATTGAGATTAAACACTTTGAAGTTGTTGTATGGCACACGGGCTGCTTGGGTTCCCATACAAAAGGATCCATGCTCGATTCGTGCTTATATATCTGTCATTCCATTTTAATTAGTAGCATACACGTACCATCCCATTTTTAAGGACCTGACATGATATATGAATGATGTGGTAGTCATTGTAAGTAACAAAAGATTTTTAAAAGATTCAAGAATACAAGAACAATTAAAAATCACTTTTTAAGTTTATTTCGTTGTAATCTGACAAAGTATCAGACAAAGATCACTAAAGAAGAGCTACTATAAGAAAGTGTTGGGGTACGAGGAAAATCAGCATATAATTGAGGTAACAACGCAGCGGATATCACAATTATATGATCAACAATTGAACAAGATGCTTGGTCTACGTCCACTCAAGAACCCTCAAGGAAATTACTTCTTTATTGATAACAAAGAAGATAAGAGATTTGAGAATACAGAGTATTTCACTCAGAACACTTTGATTTTAATGTTCACTTTCTCGCCACTAATCCCATTCTTTCCAAAGATTCAAATCTCCTTAAGAAATTCTAACACTCGACTTACTTTTACCTCAACACTTTTATTTGCAGAAAAAGAAAAGATTTGTGTTTTTAGGATGATTTTGGAATGAAGAATGGGTGAGTATTTATAGGTGGAGATTAGGGAAGAAACAAAAATTAATACCTCATTGCTTACATAATCAAAACCATCAAATTTGATTAAACACAAACATGTGTTAGTTGTTGTCCAAGTTATGTGTTGAATTCAAAAGTGGATGGCTTGAATAGTAGCAATTCTCCCCCTCAAGTTCATTTTGTAAATTCGATCAAACCTGCAACTACTCTACAGTATTCCAACTTCCATTTTTGCAATGTCTTGGTCATCATATCAGATCCATTTTTATATATGTGGATCTTCTCGAGTTTTAACAATTTATTCTCCAATACATTCCGAATCCAATGATAATGAACATCAATATGCTTTGATCTTGAATGCATTGAATGATTCTTCTCAAGATGGATTGCACTCTGACTATCATAGAACAACTTGTACTGATCTTGTACAAAATTTAATTCCCCTAAAAACCCTTTCATCCACAACAACTCCTTACATGCCTCAGTTGCTACAATAAACTCTGGTTAAGTGGTTGACAAAGCTACAAACTTTTGCAATTTTGACTGCCATGACACAGCTCCCCCGGCAAATGTAATCATGTACATTGATGTTGACTTTCGAGAATCAACTCTCCGGCCATGTCCACATTTGTGTAGCCTATCAACTCAAGTCTGGATCTTCCAAAACTCAGTCTGTGTTTAGAGGTGCCCAGTTGATATCTCAATATCCATTTTACTGCAGCATGATGCTTCTTTTCCCGGTTTCGAAATGAATCTACTCATTACACCTATGGAGTGAGCTAAATCTGGCCTAGTAAATACCATGGCATACATCATACTTCCAACTGCTGAAGCATATTGAACATTTCCCATCTCTTCTTCCTCATCCTCCTTAGAAGGACTTTGATGTGAATTCAACTTGAAGTGTTTGGCAAGAGAACATAAAACCACTTTTGCATGGTCCATGCTGAATCTCTGAAGTACCTTCTAAATATAGTTCTCCTACAACAACCAGGTCTTCTTGGCATACCTGTCTCGCTGGATTTTCATGCCAAGAATTCTTTTTTCTGGCCCCAAGTCCTTCATTGCAAAGGTCTTGCTTAGTTGCTTCTTTACGCCTTTGATTTCAGAAGCATCTTTACCAATAATCAAGATATCATCTACATAGAACAGAAGCACCACCAAATCATTATCAGAGGTTTTTCTTACAAACACACAAGTCTGCAGTAATCTTCATGAATCTCTGTTGAGTTATTACAAATTCAAACTTTTTGAACATTGTCTCGGTGCTTGTTTAAGACCATACATGCTCTTCTTTAGTCTGCACACAAGGTCATCTTTCCCCTTCTCCAAGAAACCCTCTGGTTGCTCCATGTAAATTTCCTCTTCCAAATCTCCATGAAGGAATGTGGTCTTGACATCCATTTGTTTTACCTCTAGATCGAGCTCTGCTGCTAACCCCATCACAATCCGGGTGTATGTCATCTTCACCACAGGTGAGAAAATCTCGTCAAAGTCGACTCCTTCTTTCTGACTGAAACCTTTGACGACGAACCTAGCATTCAATCTTGGTTGACTACTATGCTCTTCGCTTCAACCTAAACACCCACTTATTTTTCAAAGCTTTCTTGCCTTTTGACAACTTCACCAGAACAAATGTATCATTATCATGCGATGATTGTATTTCATCTTGCATGGCCTCCATCCACTTATCCATGTGTTCACCGATCATAGCTTCATCGAAGCTTTCTGGTTATCCCCCGACACTAAGCAGAATATTTTCGTTCGGGGAATATCTGGTTGAGGGTCGTAGTACTCTTCCAGAACGTGTGGTATGAGAACCTTCTGCTGGTGGTTCACTGTGAACACGGACCTCATCATTAGGTGGAACTTCCTCATGATCGTTCTACACTTCTTCATCTTGAACCGGTTGTGGATGTACCGTTGAAGTCCACCATTCAATATTTTCTTCAGATCCACAATTCTCGTCTATAGCATTTTCAAAGAATTCATTCTCCTGAAATACGGCATCACGATTTCTTATAGGATTTTTGAGATCTATATTGTAAAGCTTGTATCCGAGTTGATCCCCGCCATAACCTATAAATATGCACTTTCTTGTTTTGGCATCCAACTTCTGTCTTTCATCCTTTGGTATAGAATATAAGCAACACATCCAAATATCCGCAAATGATCATAGGGATTTTCTTTCCTTGCACACATGCCCATACACCAACACAACATGCATACACAATGCCATGGACTCGGGCATCTCCAATCATACCCAAATCCCAAAACCAACTGACAAACCTGGATTATTCTCACCCCACGGAGGATGATGGTTGACCAACCAAAACCAAAGGGTGTGATTTCAATATCAACACCACACAACCAAAGCAACGAATCTCCCAAAGGATTCAACCGGTAGGTATATCAGTACCGCCTTTCTCACAAGGAACGTGTCATGAATTCATGACCTTCCAACCTCGAATCACCGTTCGGAAAACTGGATATATTCATACCAAAACATATCCCGGAACCCAGAAGTACCCAACTGGTTAGAGTAGTGCATCAATACTACCATTACCCGATCCAAAATCCGTATACGCCATGTATACACATCCCAACGATGCTCTGTACTAATGCCATAGTACTCCACAATCGAGCATCTCCTCGGAGACGTCTCCTCAAACGTCTCACCGAGGTAAGAAATCCATTACCCGGTCCAACACCAGTAATGCTTACTATGGCTGATTTACAATCAATCCACGACCGATGCAAGCTGTCTCCAAGACAGTACAATCCAAAACTCTCCAAGAGATAAAATCAATATAGTAGTGTCACCCCACTAACTATATCTCACAAACCATTGAGACTCCCATTGCATGCCATATGCAAGGATGCTCAACCAGAGCTAACCACGACTTGACGACACTAACGTTGGCATTCCCAACAGAATTGAGCTGCCCCAAAACAAGTCTCTCAAAACACTTGACGTATAAACGTCTCCGTGAGGTATTCCCTACCTCAAATACTAAGCCACATAAAGACTACAAGAGTCTGCCATAACCCTCATCGTATCACCATACGATTCACCAAATTCGAATCCAACGAACCTTATAATGGCTAACACAAGCACGCTAAAGAACTGCAACATTACCTGGCTAGCAATTCGCTGGCCCCATAGGCTTATATCAACTACCAACGTGACACACGTCTCAACCCGGTATACCATACCGTACAAACCGTTAGAGTTGTGGGTCATCGCCCAACATATCTCTAAAACACCAAAGCACAATGGACAACCCGGCATCCATGCTTAATTACCATGCAATCCTAATCCATTAGGACTTATTCCACACCTTGAGGGTGGGTGTAACCATGCTCACTCCTCATCACAACAACAAGCGAGTAGTTTCCTCAATGACTACTCTTACCACCAATCACTTGGCCTTAGCCATCCCAACGAGCATACCCAAGGGTATCATTGCTCGACAAATATTTACCTCCATAACATGATGCGGTATACTCACCGGTACAATGCATCCAATGCTTCATCGAGCAAACCTACTCGGAAAAGGTCTCGTCAACTAGTGACCCAGACTCTACCATGTGCTCACCATCGGCACTCAAACCATACAACCAAATACATAAACATGAATGCATTAATCACCAAAATGATGCCACGCGTCCACATAGACGTCCCAAATAACATCGTCAAACATATGACGGTACCTGTCGATACACGACACTCATAATCTCATCGTCAAACACATGACGGTATAAAACAACACATAGTATTCACAATAATGATAACAATAGTAATATGCCATACCTCATCGCTATCAAGATAGCGGAATACCTGTATCCATCATCCACCAGCGATACACAAGCAGCACCCATCGCTCGTAGGCGGAATAATCTAGTGCTATACACATAGCGGTATAACCCATCGCTATAGAATAAGCGGCATGATCCCTCGCCATAGAGTCAGCGGCATAAAACATCGCTATAGATATCCGGCGGTATGGACCATCGCCATAGATGTAGCGGAATGTACCATCGCTATATGATACCTGGCGGCATGAACCATCGCCAATAGAATACCCGGCGGCATGAACCATCGCCAATAAAATACCCGGCGGCATGAACCATCGCCAATAGAATACCCGGCGGCATAAACCATTGCCAATAAAATACCCGGCGGCATGAACCATCGCCAATAGAATACCCGGCGGCATGAACCATCGCCAATAGAATACCCGGCGGCATAAACCATCGCCAATAGAATACCCGGCGGCATGAACCATCGCCAATAGAATACCCGGCGGCATGAACCATCGCCAATAGAATACCCGGCGGCATGAACCATCGCCAATAAAATACCCGGCGGCATGAACCATCGCCAATAGAATACCCGGCGGCATAACATCGCCAATAAAATAGCGGAATAATCGCGGACTCAAGAGGTACTCACGCTCATTTAGTACTTTGTTCCCGATCGCATCGCTACGTCATGACAGCGGCATCATCGCTTCGACGTGACAGCGGCATGTATCATCACTTCGACATATTAGCGGCATAATATCCCTCGTGATAGTAATATGACAGCGGCATTATCCTTCGCTTCGACATATCAGCGGCAAATATTCTTCATCGCTATAATATGACAGCGGCAAGTATTCACATCGCTACGCCATGTATGCAACCGTAATGCATAACCCGTATTCCACTGATTGTTTCGGTACGACAGCGACATCATCGCTTCGACGTGACAACGGCATTTACCATCGCTTCGACACGACAGCGACATCATCGCTTCGACGTGCATGCAACCGTATCGCCATGAGTGTATTTTAATGCACCTCGCTCCAACATATAGCGGCAAAGCATTAGAATCATCACTCCGATGTATATCTATGCAACCGTAATGCATAGTCCATGTCTCATAAGACCCTGCAACCACCATGGTTAGCAATAACATATTCCAATTATGAACACATACATAAGCAATATAGTTGTGCCTCGCAACACTAACTACCATCATGCACAAGTATGGGCTTCACATTCCCATTATCATTTTCCTAGGCCCTCAACAGCCCCAAAGAGCTAACCACTGCTCTGATACCACTAATGTAAGGACCCCCGTGCCCTTAACCTGTTATTAGTGTATTAATCCATACCATTAGTGCATATAATCATTAAATCATGGGGAAAGCCATGTGCAAGTGCTACACCATATTAGTGATCCATAAAATTTCTTGCATTCAACCCACATAATATGCAAATCCCCCAACCAAGATTACATATATGACATGCACCCTCATGATACACTAACATGCTCTTAGTTCATTTAGCAATTCCACATTTAGTTGCATGCAGCCCATAATGAACCGAGAAAAGCCGTAGCCCATTTATACATTCCATATACACGTAAAATGTACTCGCATAAGAGCACCCAATGAATGAGCGTGTATCTGATGTATAAAACACTCTAC
Organism: Haberlea rhodopensis; assembly: GCA_907163345.1. Lineage (NCBI taxonomy): Eukaryota > Viridiplantae > Streptophyta > Magnoliopsida > Lamiales > Gesneriaceae > Haberlea > Haberlea rhodopensis. Next base: position 503,421 of record CAJQUN010000054.1, on the reverse strand, counting down.
CGGATACCGTTACTGGTACTTCAATCCTGGAAGCACCTCCCAAGCACAGCTCGATCTCTACAGTGGATCCATGTACTTATTCAACCAGCTCTGGTACCTCGATCCTGGAAGTACCTCTATCATCAGCCCGAGCTCAACTCCAAAGCTACTGCTGCTGCACCTGTGTTACCTGCCCCAACAGAGACAGCCCCCACACGGGGTGAGCATACCAATACCACCAAGCCAATAAGCATAACATTGCAATTCAAATACAGAATGTAAATGCTATAATTTAAATGATACTCCCTGGATGGTAACACCCTCATCCGGGATCCCCTGTATCGTCCCTGTTCTCAAAATAACCAAACTCATCAAATTCCCAAAGCCAGTCAATCATCACATAGATTAACTAATACCGTTCTATCATGCCAGTTCCATGATCAATAGGGTAAAAACATAATGGAAAGGACCATAGATATCACATTTATCTAACCAATAATTCCATATTCCTGTCTCATTGCTCGCTCCTCAATGGCGGCATACTAAACCTCGCGCACGCTCAACAATAGCGGCGTCATAACCGATGGTCGCTCAACGGCGATCGCATCCCAATTCATTGCTCGCTCAATAGCGGCACCGTATGGTTCCCAATGAATAACCATATGACACAAATACTATTTACCATGCATATTGTTATCCATCTATAGCAAATCTCATGCACCATGCATATCAATACCTATCCGATGCAATTACCACATGCCACATATTTCAATGTCCATACAACGCAATTACTACACACCATGTGTTCCAATACCCATTTAGTATAATTATCACACACCATGCATTTTTACAGTTGCAACACTACAATAGGCCATGCTCGTACGTCATACGTACCTTAAGTCTCCGTAGTCCAAGCCAAACCTTGTTGAGTTCCATACCTCGAGAAATATGTGCTAAAACACATAAACAACTCACAAGCAAGAATAAGCATGCGATCACGTGCCCACGCACGTTTGTAACCTCGAAACCCATCGTCAATCCATGACGATTACCAAAATAAAAGCCCCCCGACTAAGCATGCATAATATCCAAAATAAACCATTTTATATGTTTAATAGATAGCCAAAGACTCAACCGGAAACCCCATTTTATTAAACTTTGGCCTCACCCAATCCATTTTAAAAGTATAACATTCCCATTGGAATGTAGACATTGCCCCGGAAACGGCCCCTTTAAACCTCGGTTCCAAAATCCCGACATTTTCCAAAATTTGAAAAAAAACACAACTCATCGGGTGGCGATCGATCGCCACTTTCATCGCGATCGATCGCCGCAGTCCAGTGGTCAAAATCGCCCCTCGCGATCGATCGCCAGCCCTCGCGATCGATCGCCAACCTGCTCGTGATCGATCGCCTAAGCCACGCGATCGATCGCCGCTACTATTCATCTTCTTCGATTTTAAGCAGCTGCTCGTCGCGATCGATCGCCCCACCTCGGCGATCGATCGCCACCTGCAATTCCCGAAAAATTCGAGCTTCCATGGTGTTTTTCACACCCAAACTCAAATCCAACACCCCATACACCACCAACACCTCAAATACAACATTTAAAGCCAATGAAAACTTTAAAAACTCAACATATGATTTTAACCAAAATTTTCCAAAACCCAAAGCCAACCAAAACCTCAACCAAAAGCTACCATAATACTATCAAATCGAAGCCAATGACGAGGGGAAGATTAATACCTGATTATCTTCGAGAAAACCGGCCTCCGAGCCAAGCTACCCGTGATTTCTCCTCCAAGGGAGAAAAGGGAAAAGGGGGAGAAGGGTTTGGCTCGATAGAGAGAGAGAGGGAGAGAAATGGATTCCGAATGACGGAATCCCGAGTCCAACGGGTATATATAGCAAAAATACCCCAACACACCAAGACCCCCACAAATACATCATGATTCATTAAAAATCATATGTTTACAAAAACTCTCTCTCCAACATAAAATCCTCAGACTAGTCCCAACATAAGGCACCCCGGACGCCAAGTCCCACTAAAACCTAATCCATAGGTTTTCCACCCAAAATGAGAATACAATCTCAACCTTTGGATCCAACGGTCCCAAATGCCCGATTTAACAACCTCGGGACCCAAAACCGCAATTAATTCCTAATTGCCACAATTAAAATCCATCAAGGATTATTACCACTGTTGCGAAAAATCCCTTACCGCAAGCGCACGATAGTCAAGTTTTAGTATAGAAAGTTGTCGAACCCACAGAGATTGATTAAATAGTTAAATCTAAGTACTGAATTAAAATAATCTTTGCTTTATTTAGAGAATCGAATATTGGAGTGTTATGCGAATAATAAAAATTAATTAACTAACGATGACCAAATACTGAGTTGAAAAGAAATCAGTTGGAGACGAATCTAGGAGTACGATTTCACTTGTTCATCCACTACACTTATCATTCCTCGATTTCCATTCTATGGATTTCCTAGTTTACTAGCCGAGAATTCTTATTTGTTTCTACTCCCCCTCCCGGGTGTTAAGCAGAAGTAATTATCTAACATTAATCTTGATATCCCTATCTAAGATTAATTATCAAACAATTGTAAAAGCACAGTAATTCCTATGACGACTTCTATGGAGTTATAGGCCTTCCGAACAATATAACTACCACGATACGAATTCCTTCTTTCCTATTCACAACCCCCTCTCCCGAGTGATAGATCACGAATATGGAATCATTCAATCCATGGCCAGTAGATTAAAAACATTAGGAAGAGGAAGACATAAATAAACCATACGGAAATCCAAATAAACTTCAATCAATTCATAATAAGCGTAGTTTCAAAACAAGCTACATCGTCTCCTAGAAAATAAAATTAGCTCCTGCTAGAAGTATTTAAACACATAGACATGTTTAAATAACCCATAAAAATTGATAAAAGTTTAGAGATACAAAATGAATTGACGCTATTCTTCGATCTCCGATGAACGCCGCCGTCTCGTGAAGAATTCTCTACTTTTTGCTCCGAGCCGTCGTCGTTATTCTTCTCCGTTCTTCAACCCTAGCCTCCTTCACTCCCAAAATATGTCTAAGTCTGAATAATCCTCGAAAATCCTCCTCTAAACCCTTTAAAAGTCCGTGTGCATCAGATAAGGAAGGTCTCCAAAATTACCAAAATTCATCAGGCGTAATTACGCCTCCGAAGTGGCGTAGTTACGCCTGTCGACGTGTCTCAAAATCTGGCTTCCCGCGTGATAGGCGTAATTACGCCTGAAGGTGGCGTCTTTACGCCTGAATAAATAATAAAAAGTCGTAGCTTAGGCGTAGCTACGCCTGAATGAGGCGTAGTTACGCCTCATGTATTTCTTCAAAATCTCAAATGCCATGGCTTAGGCGTAGTTACGCCTCAAGACAGGCGTAATTACGCCTGTTGCTTTGATTCAAAGTGTAGATTTTTGACTTCAATTCATCCGTTCCTTCCGTCATTTGCACCCTTTTAGTCCACAAAACATGTAATTACTTGGATTCCTGCAAAACAACACATAACAAAACCAAAAGCGTAATTCTGATCGAAAACTAACACTAAACCATGCAAAATAAGAAAAAATATAAGTGTATAAAATACACTTATCAAACCCCCTAAACTTAAACTTTTGCTAGTCCCGAGCAAAACAACACGAAAACAAAAAAAACGACTCAAAACTAAACTGACACGAAAAGACACACAAAACAAAGTTGTAAAACATTCCAATTGTGTAGGCCTCAGAAGTATTCAGACATGCATATCACTTTCTCAGGAATTCTCACGTGTGTGTGTGCTACCATTTCCATGTAATCATTAAAGCAATCTTAACTCACACAAATCAATAGGACTTTGCAAGGTGTTGGTTCATTTGCGTTGTTCATAAACGGATATAGCTGTGACAAATAATGAACAAGGCATAAAATCAAGTAATGAGACGTGTGTGTGGATGTCAAACACATATTCATTACAAGTGTTTCTCAAGAGTCCATAGGCTTACAATTCGTAACCTTCTCCACTAGTATATTAGACGAATGTGGCTCGGTCAATAGGTCTTAATAGGCTTGTAACGTTAAGCTTCGGCTCATGGCTTCAATAAAAAGATTGGATATTCAAAGCAAGAGAGTAAGTCATATATAACCATGTTGCGCACTCTCATCTCAATTTTGATTCCTTCTATTGATGATTCATCATTTTTTTTTTCTTTTCAATTCACCCTCTTTTCTCATCCGCCTCATCATTCACCTCATTATTTTCTCATTCTTTCCATCACTATTTTCTTCACCTCTTCAACATATTTCTATGCATTCATTCCTTTTTTTCATTATTATCCCCCTTCTATTTTTCAATTAGGAACATGAGGGATATTTGAAACTTTAAAGTGCAATAGGGGCTTACTCACTTGAGGGTAGGGAATAGTGTATAAGCTTTCAACAAGGTGGTCGATGTGGGATTTTGAAATGATGCCGAATGGGGGTTATTATGTGCCTAAGCACATGCCATTCGATTTTCAATAAGCTCAAAAGGGTAGCTAGGGATAAAAAATGATGTCATTTGGTGGCTTCAAAGGCTCAAACGAATCAAAAATTGCCTAAATCATTCCTAAGCCACATATGTCTGTATTTCGCCTCAAAGGGTACTAAAGCAAGTTCTAGACTACTATCAATTCACAAATAACTTATATGGTATGACCAATGTGCTCAAATAGTATCTCAAAACCAAGGTGATATAAGAAACAAATTCGAATGAGATTATAAAATATATTGCAACAATTCAATCCTCATTCTTTTACATTTAAGCTCAAAGGGGCTACTATGGCAATTTTCTATGAAAGAATCAAGGCCCAAATTATCAAGAATTGCCTATATCATTTTTGTGTTCGTTCAAATCATCATTGATTAATCAAATGGTCATGGGTTCTAGTGCAAGAATATGTGAGAACTCAAGAGCAACAAGAAAACATGAAAATTTTAAAATTTTCCGCAAATCAACTCAATTTTTCATCATTGGCCTCAACTGACTCGTAATACAACTTATGACACTCAAAACTCAACAGACTCTAAATCAAGACAAACCAATCAAAATAAGGAAAACAAACACACAAAAACAACAGAAATCCAAGTAGTTTGACTAGTTCAAAGTACCCCCCTAAACTTAGAAATGTGCATTGTCCTCAATGCATATACATGAAGAAATAAATAGAACGATGCACATACCTAAGCGATGACCGTCAGTGGTCATCGTCATCCATATCGTCGGGGGCGGTTGTGGAAAAGGTGCTGGCTGGAAAGTCGGCAGCAACCCTTAGATGAAGAATTTTCGATTTGGTTGGCTAGGCTAGACCACTTTGTTGCAACCCCCCTAAACTTGCTTCCTTGCACCAGTAGACTCCAAAAACCTGCAATTAATCGATAAAAATATTGACTTTAGAGGTGGGATAGCTTAATTAAGAGAGATTGAAGGGAAAAATCAGAATTGAAAATTTGAGGGGAAGATGGGATAAAAATACGCGAGGCGTAATTACGCCGATGGAGAGGCGTAATTACGCCTCGCCTACGGCTTTGAAAAATTTTCTGAAAATTGACAGGCGTAATTACGCCAAAAACAGGCGTAGTTACGCCTACGCTACGGCATTTCAAATTTTTTTTTTTTTTTTTTGAAATCAAATAAAAATAAAATAAGGATACAGGATTCGGGTTGCCTCCCGAAAAGCGTTTAGTTTATAGTCCTCGGCCCGACTGTCTTCCATCCATTCACTTAGGCTCGCTCAGGTGAACCTCGTCCACGTCTCTTACTTCTTCCCCAAAATAATGCTTCAATCGTTGCCCATTTGCTTGAAATGTGTGACCGTCATCGCATTTCAGTTCAGTTGCTCCATATGGGGTCACTTTCTCAATAGTGAACGGCCCAGACCATCGTGACTTCAACTTTCCTGGAAATAGTCGGAGACGAGAGTTATATAGTAGCACTTTCTGACCAGGAATGTGTTGGGATATGCCCTAAGACAAGTCATTAGATGATTGTTTAAGACATACAATGTTTATGGTTTTATGAATGGCAATTCATTATTATATGTTATTCTTTTAACTGTGCATTGTGAATTAATATATGTGTTAATGTCCTTAGAATAATATTGTATTATTCTTAAAGATGTTCCTAGTCAAGTATTATCATGAAAGGGATAATGATAATACGTAGAGACTAGTATGTGTTGATCGATGAATTGTTCATTGATATGAGATATCAAATCAACATATGGGTACATGTTAGAGAACGATGTACTGAACAGACCCACCATGAGAATGCAACATGGATAGTTATATGATCGTCATATGCAATTCTCATAGTGATAATAATGTATGTAATCCTTACGACTTGTGATCATCAGAGATCCCAACATAAGGAGTTATGTATCTTGATATCGTCAAACGTTACCCGTAACAGGGTAAACTATTAAGGCGACTATTGGATACACTACGAATTATGTAGAGGGATGTTGACTGATCGAGATAGGATTTGTCCCTCCTATATAACAGGAGAAGTGTTTGGCCCTTGATCAAGTGAGAACTAAAATGCATGGCCATGCTCGAATGAGTCGATATGAGATATCGAGCTTATTCGTTTATTCTAGTTCTACTTGGGGATCAAGAAATAAAGATTGGATATACGAGTATGACTATTCCATGACTCATGTTCAATCTAAACACAAAGGACAAAGGGATTAAGTTACTGATTAATATTATCATAAGTTCTAAAGGTTATGTCGAGTCATTGACATTCTTGTAATTTGGGTAGCATTGATGTGTTGCTAGATACCGCTCAATGCTTGAGACATAAAATGAGATTTTATGTCACTGCCAACATTACAAGATCCTATCGGGTCGCACAAAAGATTAAATCGAGAAGGGAAATTAAATTCATGGGATGAATTAAATAATTAAGAGGAGTCTTAATTAATAATCATAATGATTAATTAAATCATAGGCTTAAGCCCATGAGGCTTTATGAAAGCCTTTAATTAATTAAATAAAAGATGATTACAAGGTGTTTAATTGCAAGACAACTTCATAACACATAACCCTAAGAAGCACACGGCCGCACCTTGAATTGCTCTCGGCCATCAAAAGTCGAAGGAGTTCTTGGTGGATTTTGGTCATTCTTTCGATTGTGAATCAAGCGTGCTTAGTGTATCGGTTTAATAACTGGTCTAGCAACTTGTTATTAAACCATCCCTTCACCCGATTTGATCGTGTGGATACCGTTGAGGCAAAACTCATTGAGTTTTGCTATTGACTCGGAGAAGGCGTAGGACGTGGTGCTGCTCCGTGGATTCTGCTTCAAACACGCTACAAGGGTGAGACACTTGTAATTCCTTAATCCGATATGATAACCTATGTATAGATCCGGTGTTAGTAATCCTAAAAATTTTATTCCGCTGCGTTGTATGCTCATGGGATTACTTACAGTGGTATCAGAGCCGTGTACAAGTCTCATATCGGATCTATGTGATTAAATTGTGTTAATCATATTAGAATTAATATTGCATGCTATTAAAATTGTTTAAATTCATATATGATATGAAATTAATTTTAGTTTTTGAAAATCATCGTATAATTGTATTTGATATAATTGGCGAATAATTGTATACGATACACGAAAGCGTAAAATCGAGGTGTTAGCCCATGCATGGCTCACGGCAGCCACCAAAGGATGGCTAGGGTTTCGAACCCTAGTCACCTTGGCTCACGGCCGCCGCATGAGCTAGGGTTTCGAACCCATTAGCTCGTGCATGGCCATGCAGCCGCCGAATAAGGGCTAGGCTTCGGACCCTGGCTCGTGCATGGGTCAAGCCGTCACACTATCTAGGGTTTTGAACTCTATTGGCTCGATAAAGTATTGAGAAGGTGCAAGTTGGTTCGATCATGGTCCACGGAATTATGAGGTTCGACGGCTACACCACATGAGGGCTAGGGTTTTTCGAACCCTTGGCTCGAGATGGTTAAGCCGTCACCGTCATGAACCGTCCATGGTTGGACCGTAGCTTGTGGCTCATGAATTTCGGTGTTTCAAGCAAGTTGGCTCGATAATAAAAATAAAATAAAGATGGTGCAAGGCGGCTAGGGTTGGAACCCTAGCGCCGCCGCCGCATGAGCCATGGCTCGGCCATGGGCTAGGGTTTCGAACCCTAGGCCCACTATTGGTCCAGCCGTGTGCTTCATGGTTCGAACCATGGTGGTTCGTGTTTTAGTCGCTTTAGTTCGTGGCATGTGATGTCCCGAGCGTACGATAATTTTTCAAAAATTATTTTACAGTTTTAATTAGAATTAAATTTAAAATATTTAGAATTTAATTAATTAAATGTTAATGCATGCTTTATGTGTTGTTTGAGCATGGTGCGTGGTTATAGCCCTTTGACCTATTAGATAGGATTTGTGGATGTTTGTAATTTATAATACGACCTGCGTGTCGTGCCTTTCTCTATTTCATTCTAAATGTAATCCCTCCCCTATGTTCCCCTCGAATGTGAATCGAGGAATTCTATATCTTGTAAATAGTGTAGTTTATTTTATTGATGGTGATCAATGAAGATGGAGCATCGTGCCGGGATGAGGAGGCCATTCACAAATTGGAGCCAAAGGAAGGTGCTTGTGAAGTTACCTAAGGTTGACTCATAGGATTTTCTCATTGGCTTGAGAAAATCATTAGTAGGGGCTATAACCATGTCACGTTTAATCATGTATGTTGATGCATGATTTATCTTATGTTTTAGTTTGATTATAGTATTACACATATATGTAGATATGTATACAACTATATGTAGTGGACATATTTTAAATTATCAAATTAATCATGAGATCAATAAATCCCTCTAAAATATTAAGTTTTAGATGCCTTCCAAAATAAAAGTACTCGTCAATAACTTCGATTGTACATGTGTGGGTTTGCCAAAGCAAAGCACCGTGGCAATCTTAGTAAGGCGCGAAAGGATAAACGTGATATCCGTTATACTTTATTGGGTACGACTTAACTAGGTTATCTCAATAGGATTGGGAACCTAGAGGCATGGGTTGGATTATAATTCATTTGATGAATTGAACAAAGTGTTGTTCGTCAACTATCCAAGAATTATATGTGATGTAATTGACAAAGTGTTGTCTACCTAAATAACCGAGTCTTGGGCGATTAGCCAAAGCTAACTCAAGATTAGGCGAAATATGGATCTTGGCCCACTAAAGGTTTTGAGGGTTGATATTTTTTAAACAAAATAGTGGGAGTATCATTTAATATAAGACCATGTTAAATGATTTAAATCATAAACTTATTTTGCATATTTATATTGTAGATATCCATGGCAACTAACAACGTTACTAGCACTTTATCACTGCGATCGGTCCTTGAGAAGGACAAATTAAATGGGACGAATTTCCTAGACTGGCATAGGAACTTGAGGATAGTCCTCAAACAAGAAAAGAAACAATATGTCCTAGAGGAACCCTTACCCGCTGAGGAACCTCCCCTAACGGCTACAAGAACCGAAAAGGATGCTTACAAGAAGCATCAGAGTGACGCACTTGATGTTGGGTGCCTCATGCTTGCCACCATGAACTCTGAGCTTCAGAAGCAACATGAGGAAATGGAGGCGTTCGATATGATCGAACACCTAAAGCAGTTGTACCAACAGCAAGCTAGACAAGAGAGGTATGACGTCTCTAAAGCGTTATTCCAGTGCAGGATGGTAGAGGGAAGCTTAGTTGGAACTCATGTGCTCAAGATGATTGGGTACATTGAGAATCTGGACAAGCTAGGTTTTCCATTGGACCAAGAGTTGGCCACCGATGTGATCTTGCAATCGTTGCCTGAGAGCTTCAGTCAATTTGTAGTAAATTACAATATGACTGACATGGAAAAGACTCTACCACAGTTGCTTGGTATGTTGAGAACATATGAAGCAAATACTAAGAAGACTAAGGCCACAAATGTCCTTATTGTGAATAAGGGCAAAGGAAGGGCCAAAGCAAAAGGCAACAAGAAAGCAAAGAAGGTGTTTGCTAGATCTAAGCCAAAGTCTTCTGCACTGAAGCCAAAGGGAGGGATAGCAAAGGAAGGGAACTGTTTCCATTGCGGTGAGACCGGCCATTGGAAAAGGAACTGCAAAGTATATCTGGAGGATCTAAAGAAAGGAAGTGTGACTTCCGCTTCAGGTATTTTTGTTATAGAAGTCAATTTATCTACTTCTTCATCATGGGTATTAGATACTGGATGTGGCTCTCACATTTGTGTAAATGTACAGGATCTCAAAAGGAGTAGGACATTGGCGAAAGGTGAAGTTGATCTCCGAGTTGGAAATGGAGCAAGAGTTGCTGCATTAGCTATAGGAGATTATCATTTAGCTTTACCTTCTGGTTTATCAATGATTTTGAAAGATTGTTATTTTGTGCCTTCTATTACTAAAAACATAATATCTATTTCTTGTTTGGACAAGTATGGTTTTTCATTTATAATAAAGGACAATTGTTGTTCTATTTATTAAATGATATGTTTTATGCTAGTGCACAAATGGTGAATGGTCTTTATGTATTAAATCTTGATATGCCTATCTATAACATAAATACTAAAAGGATTAAAAATAATGATTGTAATCCGACTTATCTCTGGCACTGTCGCTTGGGCCACATAAACGAGAACCGCATATCTAAACTTCATAAGGATGGAGTATTAGATTCATTTGATTTTGAATCATATGAAACATGTGAATCTTGTTTAATGGGCAAGATGACTAAAGCCCCTTTCAAGGGACATGTTGAAAGGGCAAATGTTTTATTGGGACTAATACATAGTGATGTATGTGGACCAATAAGTACACAAGCTAGAGGTGGTTTTCAATACTTCGTTACATTTACTGATGACCTCAGTAGATATGGGTATGTGTACCTAATGAAACATAAGCATGAAACCTTTGAAAAGTTCAAAGATTTCAAGAATGAAGTACAAAACCAACTTGGCAAAAGTATCAAAATCCTTCGATCAGATCGAGGAGGTGAATACTTAAGCCAAGAGTTTCATGACTATCTAAAGGAGTGTGGGATAGTCCCACAACTCACTCCTCCGTATACTCCACAATGGAATGGTGTATCCGAGAGGAGAAATCGAACCTTGTTAGACATGGTTAGATCAATGATGAGTCATGCAGATCTTCCGATATCGTTTTGGGGACACGCTCTAGAAACAGCGATTTTCTTACTAAACCGTGTTCCATCTAAATCAGTGGAAAAGATACCATATGAGATATGGACTGGGAAGCATCCTAGTATGTCTTTCATGAAGATTTGGGGTTGTGGGGCTTTCGTTAGACGTCACGCCACTAACAAACTTGGACCCAAATCTGATAAGTGTTTATTTGTGGGGTATCCTAAGGAAACGAAAGGATACTATTTCTATTATCCCACCGAGAACAAAGTAGTTGTTGCTCGGACTGGTGTATTTCTTGAAAGAGAATTTATTTCTAGAAAAACCAGTGGGAGAAAAATAGAACTTAATGAAGTTCAACCACAAGAAAACACTGAACCTGAGATTGAGATGGAAACAGAGCAGGCACCACAAGCTGTTGTGGAAGAAGCACCTGCTCAAGAGACACAAGCCCAGCGTAGGTCTGTAAGAGTACACCGGGAGCCACAGAGATATGGATTTCTTGTGACTCAACAAGGTGACTTACTACTTATTGATGAGGATGAGCCGTCATCTTATCAACAAGCTATAATGGGCAACGATTCTGAGAAATGGCAAGAAGCCATGAAATCTGAGATGGAATCCATGTATGCAAACCAAGTATGGACTTTGGTTGATCCACCTGAAGGGGTACGACCCATAGGGTGCAAATGGATCTTCAAGAAAAAGACCGATATGGATGGTAACGTACAAACCTATAAAGGTCGGCTGGTTGCAAAAGGATTCAAACAAATTCATGGTATTGACTATGATGAAACCTTTTCACCAGTGGCCATGGTTAAATCCATAAGGATCTTACTTGCAATAGCTGCATTTCATGATTATGAAATCTGGCAGATGGATGTCAAAACAGCTTTCCTTAATGGAAATCTGCTCGAGGATGTGTACATGACACAGCCCGAGGGTTTTGTCGATCCAAAGGATGCTGGAAAGATATGCAAGCTACAACGATCCATTTATGGATTGAAGCAAGCTTCTCGGAGTTGGAATCTTCGTTTTGATGATGCAATCAAAGAGTTTGGTTTTATCAAAAATGAAGATGAACCTTGTGTCTACAAGAAGGTCAGTGGGAGCGTAATCATTTTCCTAGTGTTGTATGTAGATGACATACTTCTTATTGGAAATGATATCCCTGCCTTGCAATCTGTAAAGATTTGGCTAGGGAATTGCTTTTCGATGAAAGACTTAGGAGAAGCTACCTATGTATTAGGAATCAAGATCTATAGAGATAGATCGAGAAGGCTTCTTGGTCTAAGTCAAAGTACATATATAGACAAGGTGCTTAAAAGGTTTAGCATGCAAGAATCCAAGAAAGGATTCGTTCCTATGACACATGGTATTTATCTCTCGAAGGAACAGTGTCCTTCAACACCAGATGAGAGACAACGCATGAGTAAGATTCCATACGCGTCAGCTATTGGATCTATCATGTATGCCATGATATGTACTCGTCCCGATGTATCGTATGCTTTGAGCATGACAAGCAGATATCAAGTTGATCCAGGTGAAGGTCACTGGATTGCTGTCAAGAACATCCTAAAGTACTTGAGAAGGACTAAGGATACATTCTTGATTTATGGAGGTGAGGAAGAGCTCAATGTAATGGGTTACACTGATGCAAGCTTCCAAACCGACAAAGATGATTTTCGATCGCAATCTGGATATGTGTATTGCCTAAATGGAGGTGCTGTGAGCTGGAAGAGTTCAAAGCAAGAAACAGTAGCCGATTCTACAACGGAAGCTGAGTATATTGCTGCCTCGGATGCAGCAAAGGAAGCTGTTTGGATGAGGAAGTTCATTTCTGAACTTGGAGTGGTGCCTAGCATTAAAGATCCGATAGAACTCTATTGTGGCAACAATGGAGCGATCGCATTGGCTAAGGAACCAAGATCTCACCAAAGATCCAAGCACATACTTAGGCGTTTCCATTTCATTCGAGAAATCGTTGAAATGGGAGATGTTAAAATATGCAAAGTACCAACAGATGATAATGTATCTGACCCATTGACGAAGCCGCTGTCACAGCAGAAGCATGATCGTCATACTAGATCTCTAGGCATTAGGTATATGTCTGAGTGGTCTTAGTGCAAGTGGGAGATTTGTTGGGATATGCCCTAAGACAAGTCATTAGATGATTGTTTAAGACATACAATGTTTATGGTTTTATGAATGGCAATTCATTATTATATGTTATTCTTTTAACTGTGCATTATGAATTAATATATGTGTTAATGTCCTTAGAATAATATTGTATTATTCTTAAAGATGTTCCTAGTCAAGTATTATCATGAAAGGGATAATGATAATACGTAGAGACTAGTATGTGTTGATCGATGAATTGTTCATTGATATGAGATATCAAATCAACATATGGGTACATGTTAGAGAACGATGTACTGAACAGACCCACCATGAGAATGCAACATGGATAGTTATATGATCGTCATATGCAATTCTCATAGTGATAATAATGTATGTAATCCTTACGACTTGTGATCATCAGAGATCCCAACATAAGAAGTTATGTATCTTGATATCGTCAAACGTTACCCGTAACAGGGTAAACTATTAAGGCGACTATTGGATACACTACGAATTATGTAGAGGGATGTTGACTGATCGAGATAGGATTTGTCCCTCCTATATAACAGGAGAAGTGTTTGGCCCTTGATCAAGTGAGAACTAAAATGCATGGACATGCTCGAATGAGTCGATATGAGATATCGAGCTTATTCGTTTATTCTAGTTCTACTTGGGGATCAAGAAATAAAGATTGGATATACGAGTATGACTATTCCATGACTCGTGTTCAATCTAAACACAAAGGACAAAGGGATTAAGTTACATGATTAATATTATCACAAGTTCTAAAGGTTATATCGAGTCATTGACATTCTTGTAATTTGGGTAGCATTGATGTGTTGCTAGATACCGCTCAATGCTTGAGACATAAAATGAGATTTTATGTCACTGCCAACATTACAAGATCCTATCGGGTCGCACAAAAGATTAAATCGAGAAGGGAAATTAAATTCATGGGATGAATTAAATAATTAAGAGGAGTCTTAATTAATAATCATAATGATTAATTAAATCATGGGCTTAAGCCCATGAGGCTTTATGAAAGCCTTTAATTAATTAAATAAAAGATGATTACAAGGTGTTTAATTGCAAGACAACTTCATAACACATAACCCTACACAAGCTAAGAAGCACACGGCCGCACCTTGAATTGCTCTCGGCCATCAAAAGTCGAAGGAGTTCTTGGTGGATTTTGGTCATTCTTTCGATTGTGAATCGAGCGTGCTTAGTGTATCGGTTTAATAACTTGTCTAGCAACTTGTTATTAAACCATCCCTTCACCCGATTTGATCGTGTGGATACCGTTGAGGCAAAACTCATTGAGTTTTGCTATTGACTCGGAGAAGGCGTAGGACGTGGTGCTGCTCCGTGGATTCTGCTTCAAACACGCTACAAGGGTGAGACACTTGTAATTCCTTAATCCGATATGATAACCTATGTATAGATCCGGTGTTAGTAATCCTAAAAATTTTATTCCGCTGCGTTGTATGCTCATGGGATTACTTACAGAATGAACTCTCTTCTCACGATTTGCTTGTCATACCAATTCTTCGTTCGTTCCTTGTAAATCTTAGCATTTTCGTACGCTTCATTACGAAACTCATCCATCTCAGTGAGCTGTAGCAACCGTTGCTCACCAGCAGCCTTCAAATCAAAGTTCAGCTTCTTTGTGGCCCAAAAAGCCCGATGTTCCAACTCGACCGGTAAGTGGCATGCTTTCCCAAAGACTAGACGATATGGGGACATCCCTATGGGAGTTTTGAATGCAGTTCGGTATGCCCATAATGCATCATCCAATTTCAGAGCCCAATCCTTTCGGTTACTACTGACCGTCTTTTCAAGAATTAGCTTAATTTCTCGGTTAGAAATTTCGGCTTGGCCATTAGTCTGTGGATGATAAGCCAATGCAATCTTATGCCTCACAGTGTATTTCGTCATCAAAGCACTGAAGATCTTGTTACAGAAGTGGGTCCCTTCATCACTGACAATCGATCTCGGAGTACCAAACCGTGTAAAGATATTCTTTTGCACGAACTTGACCACGACCTGAGCGTCATTAGTCGATGTGGCAATCGCTTCAACCCACTTAGAAACATAGTCCACTGCTAGCAGAATATATGACTGTCCACAAGATGGTGGGAAGGGTCCCATGAAATCAATACCCCATACATCAAAGATTTCTAATTCCAAGATATTTGTCAACGACATCTCATGGCGTTTCGAAATATTACCAATGCGCTGACAACGATCACATGTCTTCACCAAAGTATAACTGTCTCGATGTAGCTCTGGCCAATAGAAACCCGATTGAAGCACTTTTGCTGCTGTCCTTGCTGCTCCAAAATGTCCTCCATAAGGTCTCGAGTGACACTTTTCAAGAATCTCTCTTGATTCCTCCTCAGTTACGCATCTCCGGACAATTTGGTCTGCACAGCGTCTGAATACATACGGTTCATCCCAGTAATAATTCTTCACATCATGAAAGAACTTCTTCCTTTGATGATAAGTGAGGTCTGGAGGCAATATACCACATGACAAATAATTAGCAAAATCAGCGAACCACGGAGTTTTAGTACATACCTCAAAGAGATGTTCATCAGGAAAGTTCTCTTGTATGACTCCATGATCCATTTGATCCTCCAACTCCAAACGAGATAAGTGATCTGCTACTTGATTTTCACTGCCCTTTTTATCCAAGATCTCGAAATCAAACTCTTGTAGCAACAAGATCCATCTAATCAACCGGGGTTTCGCATCCTTCTTGGCAAAAAGATAATGAATCGCTGCATGATCTGTGTAAACTATGACCTTTGTCCCGATCAGATATGCTCTAAATTTGTCGAATGCATACACCACAGCTAGCATCTCTTTCTCGGTGGTCGTGTAATTCTGTTGGGCGCCATCAAGAGTTCTACTTGCATAGTAGATCGCCCTAAAAATCTTGTCTCTCTTTTGCCCCAAAACTGCTCCCACAGCATAGTCGCTGGCATCACACATTAAAACAAATGGCTCCTTCCAATCCGGCACTATGATGATTGGTGCAGATATAAGTGCTTTATTTAGCCTGTTAAATGCCTGCAAACACAAATCATCAAAGACAAAAGGTGAGTCTTTTTCTAACAAATTACACAAGGGCTTAGCTATTTTATAAAAATCTTTAATAAAACGTCGATAAAACCCGGCATGTCCAAGGAAGCTCCTAATAGCCTTCTCATTGTTCGGAGGTGGAAGCTTCTCAATTGCAACCACTTTTGCTCTATCCACTTCAAGTCCTTGAGATGACACCTTATGGCCAAGGACAATACCCTCTTGCACCATAAAGTGACATTTCTCCCAATTTAACACGAGGTTCTTTTCTTGGCAGCGCTGTAACACAAGAGATAGGTTATGCAAACAATGGTCAAAAGAGGAACCAAATACCGAAAAGTCGTCCATGAAGACTTCAAGGATCTCCTCCACCATATCTGAAAATATCGCCATCATGCACCGTTGAAAAGTAGCAGGTGCGTTGCATAAACCAAAAGGCATTCTTCTAAACGCAAAGGTGCCATATGGACAGGTAAACGTTGTCTTCTCTTGATCCTCGGGGTCTATGGCAATTTGATTGTATCCTGAATAGCCATCTAAGAAACAGTAATAACAATAACCGGCTAACCTGTCAAGCATCTGATCAATAAATGGAAGAGGGAAGTGGTCCTTCCTTGTGGCCTTGTTGAGTTTCCTATAGTCAATGCAAACTCGCCACCCCGTCACAGTTCGAGTTGAGATCAACTCATTATTTTCATTTATTACCACTGTCATCCCTCCTTTCTTTGGCACAACCTGTACTGGGGAAACCCATGCACTATCTGAAATAGCATAAATAATCCCAGCATTTAACAATTTAAGCACTTCTGCTTTTACTACATCCTTCATTGCTGGATTTAACCGCCTTTGATGATCAATGGAAGGAATGAAGGAATCCTCCATAAGTATTTTATGCATGCACAAAGACGGGCTAATCCCCTTGATATCAGAAATCGACCAACCCAAAGCAGATTTATATGTCCTCAATACACGTAATAATTTATCCTTCTCTAAAGAACAAAGAGATGAAGATATAATTACCGGGTATGTCGAATTCTCACCCAAGAATGCATAAGTAAGGTGGGCCGGTAGTTCTTTCAGTTCCGAGCTCGCTTTTGTATCTTCTTTGACTGATGTATCTCGTACATCTTCCTCTTTTCCAGTAGTGTTGTTCTCCTTAGGCAAGCTCTTAAGTGCTTCTACTTGCTCAGCAAGATCAGGTTCAGTTGCATCCACTTTCATAATAGAGTTGACCATGCAATTCTCCAATGGATCCTCCGGTATTGCTCCTACTTCAAAGTTATGCACACATGAGTCAATAACATCCAAAAACTTGCAAGTACTTACCTCGTCAGGTCCCTTGAGAGCCTTGTAAATATTGAACATGACTTCTTCTCCTCCAACTCTCAAGGATAATTCTCCTCTTTGGACATCGATAAGTGCCCTGCCTGTTGCTAAGAATGGTCTCCCCAAAATTAATGGAACATCTCCATCTTCCTCCATGTTAGAACCACAAAATCTGCAGGGAAAATAAATTTGTCCACCTTCACAAGCACATCTTCAATTATCCCTCTAGGATATGTGAGAGACCTATCCGCCAATTGCAATGTGATTGTAGTAGGCTTCACTTCACCAAGCCCTAAACTCCTGAAAACAGATAAAGACATTAAATTAATACTTGCACCTAAATCACATAACGCCCTATTAAATGTAGAACTACCAATAATACAAGGAATAGTAAAACTCCCTGGATCTTTCAATTTTTGTGGTAGCTTCTTTTGAAGGATTGCACTGCATTCTTCTGTGAGATTCACGGTTTCAAATTCCTCAAGCTTCCTCTTTCTTGCCATTATATCCTTCATAAACTTTGTATAATTAGGCATTTGTTGCAACGCCTCGGCAAAAGGAATATTTATATGGATTTTTGTAATGCCTCGATTTATATGTTATATACGTGTGATATGATTATGGTGTAATTATATCACGTGGCAGTATGATAATGGGGGTTCGAGTGGAACCAAGAATGACTTACTACATGTATGAAAAGAGATATGGTAATGGTGTACAATGAGTTGAACCATAATATATCAAGAAATATGAAATGTATATGCATTTGAAGGTGCATTAGCATGTGTATTTGAGTTGCAAGTGGGCATTTGAATATGCATGTGAATTGAATTTGACTTGGAGTTGCATTTACATTTGGATGTCATCTTCATGTACATGACACTTAACATGTAATTATCTCCAAATGACATGATATCAAGCAAATTAGGGACTTAAGGTTCTATATCAAGTGGCTTAGAGGTGAAATCACATACTACACCACTTTTCACCTAAAATTCTCTACAAAGCTCCTCTCCAACCCTTGGAGATTTCTTAGACAAAGCTTGAGTTTTCACTTGTGAAGTGAGCTAGGAAGTTGGGTGAAGTGATTTCTTAGCATCTTGGTAAGGAATTCATGATTGAACACTTGAATTATGTTATGGATGTTAAGATATGTGAAAGAAAAGATCAAGTGTGCATGTAAAGAATCATATCATGTTTATATGCTATGAAATGGATTCTTTGATGATAGAAACATGTTATTATGGTACTAGTGATTGCATGAAACCTGTTGAAATGGTTGAAAGTGAGGTGTAGGAGAAACACCAAGAAAAGAAGTAGGAAATCGCCATTTTGTTTTCTGAAACAGAGGGGGCGATCGATCGCTGTGTTTTAGGCAATCGATCGCCTATGGCTAAACATGAGAGTGGCGGTGCATTGAGCGATCGATCGCTTCATGTGGCAATCGATCGCCTTGAGGCAGTATGTTTTCCAAAGGGGAGGCGACCGATCGCGTGAAATTGAGAGATCGATCGCCTAGGACCAAAACTTTAAGCGATCGATCGCCTCAAACATGAGATCGATCGCCAGGGTCCAGAATTGGAAAAATGAAATATTTTTGTAGAATTTGATTTTAATGCCTATGATAACATGATATCTTGTTGGCATTGTTGTGGCATCATCTCAAGGGACAGGGCAAAGAGGCAATTAGCTATCAACGCCTGATTTATCGCTTTTGTGTCGTAATACAGGTACGTGTTGACGTACGGAGTATAGATATGATGTGATGATGATGTTATGGTTTTAATATCATATGATTTATGTTATCTTGTGTCATATGATTGGTAGTTCATATGCATGTGCATACATGGATTCATATGATTGGGATGGATGCCTTGATAGATATGTGTATATGCTTTGGTGAGATCAATGCCTCGATAGATATGCCTGGTGTGGTATATGCTTTGGATAGGATCGTCACCATGATAGATATACTACATATGCTTTGGCTTGTGAGCTATACACTTGGTGTGGGTATATGCTCTGGCTATTGTCACAGATGAGCATGGTACTATGATATGTGCTGCTAATATGAAGATGTGATGTGGTTCCACTGACATATTGAGCTGAATAGGCATATCATATGGGGCTCGTGATAATAGGGTGTCTCTTGGATATGTCATGACATAGTGCATTTGTGGATGCATGATACAGAACATTCACGTATTGATGATTTATTTGTGCTTTATCATTGATATTGATATTGTGGTTTGATATTGCACTGAGATATTTGTTATCTATACTCATTGTGTGAATGTTTCTGTAGGGACTCATATACGTGGGGAACGTGAGTCATGATTTCCGCTGCGAGGGGAACCACTGCCTAGGAGTTCTTTTGGATTAGGTTGTTTATGTACATGTTATGTATAGTTTGTTAGGTTTTTGATAACCTTGTAAACAACTTAACTAGTATGAACTCTTAATCCGTGCATGGTACATTACTTAATTCAGACTCACATTGTATGTTTAATGGATACAAAATGGATTAAGTAAAGAGGACCCCACATTAGTGGTATCAGAGCAGTGGTTCGAGAACGGGGTGAACATGGGTAGAGGAAGTGTATTAGGGAGTTACCTAAACACTTTGAGAATGGTAATAACATGTTAGTTTTGGAATATGATGTTATTCTAACATGTTATATACTTGTGAATGTTATTGTTAACCCTTGTTATACAGTTATGACAGACAGAGGGTATCATGAGGATGTTGGGGATGCCTTGAGTGGCAATGCCAGCGTGAGGATGGTGCCTGTACCACCACCACCGATTGAACAAGGGCCAGTGGAACAGGTACTGTTGCCTGGAGAATTGACATTGACGCAATTTCTGAGCTATCAGCCACCTAGGTTTGAGGGGACTGAGTCAGGGGAACTGACAGAGGAATGGTTGGAACGTGTGGAACAGATATTTGTATCTGCACCGTGTGCCAAGACTGCGTGGTTACGCTTAGCTGAATTCCAGTTAGCTAAGAAAGCTATGATGTGGTGGAAGTCCACAGTACTTGAGTTGAGGGCTCAAGGACATACAGTGAACTGGGATGTGTTTAGAACAAAGTTTCTGGAGCATTATTTCTCTGTTGCTGCAAGGCAGAGGAAAGAGGATGAATTTACGCATTTGAGACAGGGATCAATGACAATATCTGATTATGCTGTGCATTATTCTTCTTTGCTCCGGTATGTACCACATATTGCTGTGAACACCAAAGCTAAGATCAGACAGTTTGTGAAAGGGTTGAGGCCTGAATTGTTTGATAGGGTAATGTCCAATAACCCTACATCATATGAAGAAGCATTGACTAGGGCTGAGATGGCTGAGATTGCTGTAGGGGTATATACAGATGTTGGACAAGCCCAACCACCTACATCTGACAGTATGAGACCTAGAGGAGAATCATTTAAATCACCACGAGGTGGTGCATCTTCATCTAGGTTTAGTGGAAAACGTTTTGGATCAAGGAAAGGGGAGGATAGAAAATCGAAAGGACAGTCCCAAGGCAGTAGTAGTAGTAGTGGACGTGGATTACAATGTTTTAAATGTGGAGGACCACATTATCAAAGAAATTGTCCACAGTTTGATACGGTGGTTTGTTTCCGTTGTGGAAAACCAGGACACGTGATCCGTGATTGTCCTCAAGTGGGTGGACAACAGAGGAGAGGACCAGTGTCAGAGAATACAGTGCAGCAGAGACCACAGGGTGTACCACAGTTTGGTGGAGGACAGAGGGCAGGAACACCTCAGGCTCAGGTGTATGCACTGAATAGGGAGGAAGCAGAGGCAGCTCCTGATACTGTGATAGCGGGTAAGTGTACTTTATTTACTTATCCTGCTTTTTTGTTGATTGATACTGGTGCATCACATTCTTTTATTGCACAAGCTTTTATTGATCAGTATCATATATGCTCGTCTCCACTGTTGATGCCTCTTTATGTCTCGACACCCATGGGAACTACTGTGATGACTTGTCAGAGTGTGTCTGATTGTGATATTCAGTTTGAGACTGAGTATGGACTACAGGCCGATTTGATTGTGTTAGACATGTCAGATTTTGATTGCATCCTTGGAATTGAGTAGATATCAATCTGTTGTGGATTGTAGTCAAAAGATTGTAAGATTTCAATCTGATACTGGAACTCAATGGTATTTTTATGGTCAAGGATCGAGGGCAAGGATTCCTTTGATATCAGCAATCCGAATGTCGCGTTTGTTAGAGCGTGGACATGCGGGTTATTTGATTTATGCCCTTGATATCATGGAACAGAAACTAGACAGGAAAGTGGAGGAGATACCAGTGGTTGCAGAATATGCGGATGTGTTTCCAGATGAAATACCTGGATTCCCACCGAGTCGAGAAGTGGAATTTGGTATTGATTTGATACCTGGTACTTCTGCAATTTCACGGGCTCCTTATCGGATGGCACCAACTGAATTGAAAGAGTTGAAAACGCAATTGCAAGATTTATTGGACAAGGGGTACATACGTCCTAGTGTATCACCTTGGGGTGCTCCGGTTTTATTTGTTAAGAAGAAGGATGGGACAATGAGATTGTGTATTGATTATAGACAATTGAACACGGTAACCATAAAGAATAAATATCCTCTTCCTCGTATTGATGATTTGTTTGATCAGTTGCAGGGATCAAGGATTTATTCTAAAATTGATTTGAGGTTCGGATATCATCAAATACGTGTGAGGGAAGGAGATATACAGAAGACAGCATTCAGAACTCGTTATGGACATTATGAGTTTCTGGTAATGCCTTTTGGAGTGACAAATGCTCCTGCTGTCTTTATGAGTTTAATGAATCGGGTTTTCCAGGAATACCTTGATCGATTTGTGATTGTCTTTATCGATGATATACTGATCTATTCACGGAGTGATGCCGAACATGTTCAACATTTGCATATGGTATTGCAATGGTTGAGGACACATCAATTGTATGCCAAACTCAGTAAGTGTGAGTTTTGGTTGACTAGTGTTGGCTTTTTAGGACATGTTATTTCAGAAGAAGGTATATCAGTCGACCCAAAGAAAGTGGAAGCAGTGTTGAAGTGGTCAGCACCTACTTCTGTGCCAGAGATTCGTAGTTTCTTGGGTTTGGCTGGATATTATAGACGGTTCGTTGAAGGATTTTCAGCGATTGCCAAACCATTGACACATTTGACACAGAAGGGGATATCATTTCAATGGTCAGAGGCGTGTGAGCGTAGTTTTCAAGAATTAAAACATCGATTGACTACAGCTCCAGTCTTGATCATTCCATCTGAGCATGACAGGTTTGCAGTATATACTGATGCATCTTTACTTGGTTTGGGTTGTGTATTGATGCAGGACAAACATGTAGTGGCTTATGCATCACGACAATTGAAGCCACATGAATTGAGATATCCAGTACATGATCTGGAATTGGCTGCCATTGTCTTTGCATTGACGATATGGCGACATTATTTATATGGTACGTCGTTTACCATATACACAGATCATAAGAGTTTAAAATTTCTATTCACTCAAGCGGAGTTGAATATGAGACAAAGGAGATGGATGGATCTGTTGAAAGATTATGATTGTGAGATTGAATATCATCCAGGAAAAGCTAATCTTACAGCAGATGCCTTGAGTCGAAAGGTACATCATACGGCTGATGAGGTAATTCATTTATCCGCATTGATGACTTCTTGTTGTACTTTGGGTTATGATTTTGATATGGAACTAGTGCCAGTAAGGGTATCAACATTGTTGGTTGAACCCGACATATTTGAGAAAATCAGAACGGCACAAATGACTGATGATGAAGTACAACAGTGGAAGGAAAGGATAAGTCAAGGACAATTATCTCAATTTGTACTTACAAGTGATGGAACGTTGAAATACAGAAATTGTTGGGTAATACCTGCTTCATTAGGACTACGCCAAGAACTACTACAACGTGCTCATTGTAGTCGATACAGTATACATCCTGGAGGGAAGAAAATGTATCATGATCTACGTACACAATTTTGGTGGAAACGTATGAAACAGGATGTATTGAACTTTGTGAAACGGTGTTTGATCTGTCAACAAGTGAAAGCGGAAAGACAAAGACCAGGAGGTGAATTACATAGTTTGGAAATTCCTCAGTGGAAATGGGAACATATCACGATGGACTTTGTGACTCATTTGCCACGGACGTCTTCTGGTTGCGATGCTATTTGGGTGATTGTTGACCGACTCACCAAAGTATCTCATTTTGTGCCATATTGTATGACGTTTACATATCTGAGAATGGCACAGTTGTACATTCAACATGTAGTGAGATTACATGGTATTCCAGTTTCCATTGTATCGGATAGGGATCCGAGATTTACTTCTCATTTCTGGGAAGGATTACAGACAGCGTTGGGAACTGAAGTGCGGTTGAGTACAGCATATCATCCGCAGACAGATGAACAAACAGAGCGTACGATACAGACGCTTGAGGATATGTTGCGTGCCTATGTATTAGAGTTTGATACCTCTTGGCAAGATTCGTTGCCATTAGTGGAATTTTCATATAACAACAGTTATCAGTCTAGTATACAGATGGCACCATTTGAGGCTTTGTATGGGCGACGATGTAGATCGCCATTGTATTGGGATGATGTGGACCAGTCTTCCTTAACTGGACCGGATATGATTCATGACATGGAAGAGAAAGTGAAAGTAATTAGATTGAAACTTAAAGATGCTCAGGATAGACAGGCTGCGTATGCCAATAAGCGACGTAGACCACTTGAATTTCAAGTTGGTGACCGTGTGTTCTTGAAAATTTCACCTTTTAAAGGTGTAGTACGGTATGGTAAGCGTGGAAAATTGTCTCCACGGTATGTTGGTCCGTATGAGGTATTGCAACGTATTGGTACGTTGGCATATCGATTAGCACTACCACCGGCATTGAGTAGTATTCATGATGTTTTTCATGTTTCACTATTGAGGAAATATGAACCAGATCCGAGTCATGTCTTACAGCTACTGGATGTACAGTTGGATACAGATGTGTCGTATGAGGAACGACCGGTTATGATCTTGGATCGAGCTGAACGCAGGTTGCGTAATAAGGTGATTCCTATGGTTAAGGTACAGTGGGACAGACGGGGTGTCGAAGAGGCAACGTGGGAGACGGAGCAGCATATGATGCAACGGTATCCGGATTTGTTTTCTGGTATGATTTTACAGTTTTATGATACTGTTGGTATATACATATTGTACTCTTGCATACATTATTTTGTTTCCTATCTTTTTATAATAGGATGGTTGAGTTGTGTATCATGATAGGCATGTTTGTATATACAATTTCGAGGACGAAATTCAATGAGTGGGGGAGAATTGCAATGCCTCGATTTATGTTATATACGTGTGATATGATTATGGTGTAATTATATCACGTGGCAGTATGATAATGGGGGTTCGAGTGGAACCAAGAATGACTTACTACATGTATGAAAAGAGATATGGTAATGGTGTACAATGAGTTGAACCATAATATATCAAGAAATATGAAATGTATATGCATTTGAAGGTGCATTAGCATGTGTATTTGAGTTGCAAGTGGGCATTTGAATATGCATGTGAATTGAATTTGACTTGGAGTTGCATTTACATTTGGATGTCATCTTCATGTACATGACACTTAACATGTAATTATCTCCAAATGACATGATATCAAGCAAATTAGGGACTTAAGGTTCTATATCAAGTGGCTTAGAGGTGAAATCACATACTACACCACTTTTCACCTAAAATTCTCTACAAAGCTCCTCTCCAACCCTTGGAGATTTCTTAGACAAAGCTTGAGTTTTCACTTGTGAAGTGAGCTAGGAAGTTGGGTGAAGTGATTTCTTAGCATCTTGGTAAGGAATTCATGATTGAACACTTGAATTATGTTATGGATGTTAAGATATGTGAAAGAAAAGATCAAGTGTGCATGTAAAGAATCATATCATGTTTATATGCTATGAAATGGATTCTTTGATGATAGAAACATGTTATTATGGTACTAGTGATTGCATGAAACCTGTTGAAATGGTTGAAAGTGAGGTGTAGGAGAAACACCAAGAAAAGAAGTATGAAATCGCCATTTTGTTTTCTGAAACAGAGGGGGCGATCGATCGCTGTGTTTTAGGCAATCGATCGCCTATGGCTAAACATGAGAGTGGCGGTGCATTGAGCGATCGATCGCTTCATGTGGCAATCGATCGCCTTGAGGCAGTATGTTTTCCAAAGGGGAGGCGACCGATCGCGTGAAATTGAGAGATCGATCGCCTAGGACCAAAACTTTAAGCGATCGATCGCCTCAAACATGAGATCGATCGCCAGGGTCCAGAATTGGAAAAATGAAATATTTTTGTAGAATTTGATTTTAATGCCTATGATAACATGATATCTTGTTGGCATTGTTGTAGCATCATCTCAAGGGACAGGGCAAAGAGGCAATTAACTATCAACGCCTGATTTATCGCTTTTGTGTCGTAATACAGGTACGTGTTGACGTACGGAGTATAGATATGATGCGATGATGATATTATGGTTTTAATATCATATGATTTATGTTATCTTGTGTCATATGATTGGTAGTTCATATGCATGTGCATACATGGATTCATATGATTGGGATGGATGCCTTGATAGATATGTGTATATGCTTTGGTGAGATCAATGCCTCGATAGATATGCCTGGTGTGGTATATGCTTTGGCTAGGATCGTCACCACGATAGATATACTACATATGCTTTGGCTTGTGAGCTATACACTTGGTGTGGGTATATGCTCTGGCTATTGTCACAGATGAGCATGGTACTATGATATGTGCTGCTAATATGAAGATGTGATGTGGTTCCACTGACATATTGAGCTGAATAGGCATATCATATGGGGCTCGTGATAATAGGGTGTCTCTTGGATATGTCATGACATAGTGCATTTGTGGATGCATGATACAGAACATTCACGTATTGATGATTTATTTGTGCTTTATCATTGATATTGATATTGTGGTTTGATATTGCACTGAGATATTTGTTATCTATACTCATTGTGTGAATGTTTCTGTAGGGACTCATATACGTGGGGAACGTGAGTCATGATTTCCGCTACGAGGGGAACCACTGCCTAGGAGTTCTTTTGGATTAGGTTGTTTATGTACATGTTATGTATAGTTTGTTAGGTTTTTGATAACCTTGTAAACAACTTAACTAGTATGAACTCTTAATCCGTGCATGGTACATTACTTAATTCAGACTCACATTGTATGTTTAATGGATACAAAATGGATTAAGTAAAGAGGACCCCACAATTTTCTTGAAAATCTCCAAGAATTTGGCAAACTGGTCATCTATAGCCTTTTTCCAGAAACGTTGAGGATATGGAAGTGTAGGCTTGTACATAGGAAGCTTTTCCGGTAATGTGGCTTGCTTCTCCTTTTCAACTTCTTTAGGGGTTTCAACCTGAATTTGAGTCTCCTCAACAGATGGCTCATCAACATGTGCTGGTTCTACATCCCCAAGTTCCTTACCACTTCTCAATGACACGGCCTTGCACTGCTCCCTTGGGTTCACTTCGGTGTTGCTAGGAAATGATCCTCTTTGTTGGTTGTTCATGGCATTAGCAAGCTGCCCAATTTGCACCTCAAGAGATTTCATTGTCGCACCCATGTTGTTCATGTGACCCTCAATCGTATCAAGCCTCGACTCATTCTTCTCAAGCCTCAATTTCGAACTTTGAACAAAAGTATTCACCAAATCTTCAAATGAAGGTTTACCTTCATTCTTTTGTGGAGCATATCCAGGTGGTGGATTCAGAGCACTATTGTTGTTGGCATATGAGAGTCTATCATTGTTGTGGAACCCTTGTTGATACGGATTGCTTCGGTAGTTATTATTGTTGTTGGGATACCGATTGTTTATGAACTGAACGTGCTCTTGCTCTGCTTCCCTTGACAACTCCATTCCAGCTGCAGCGGCGGCTAATTCAATAGTAGGTTGTGCTCCTTGCTTGGTCAGAGCTGCTACCTGCGTGGTTAGTGCAGACAGTTGTGCAGTAAGAGTACTAAAATGATCAACCTCATACATACCTATGGGTTTCCTTGCCATGGCTCGCTCACTGGGCCACTGGAAGCTGTTAGCCGACATCTCCTCAAGTAATTCAAAGGCAGCATCTGCAGTCTTAGAAAATAGTGTTCCTCCTGCTGCAGCATCCACAATGATCCTAGTTGGTCCATTCAACCCATTGTAAAATAACTGAATCTGCACCCAGCTTTCATAGTTATGTTGTGGGCACCTCCTCAATAAATCCTTGAATCGCTCCCATGCCTCGTATAGTTGTTCAGAATCAATTTGTCTGAACGTACTGATTTCAGTTCTCAGTTGAGCTGACTTAGCTGGTGGGAAGAACTTCGAGAGAAATTTCGATGCCATTTCCGCCCATGTGTGAATACGATTATTTGGAAGAGATTGTTGCCAACTCCTTGCATGGTCCCTAAGAGAGAAAGGGAACAATCGCAGTCTCACAGTATCTTCTGGAACACCATTCATCTTCACAGTATCAGCTATCTCCAAAAATATCCTCAAATGCAAGTTGGGGTCTTCAACAGGGGACCCACCAAACTGATTCTGTTGCACCATACTTATCAATGCCGGCTTAAGTTCAAAGTTGTTGGCATTGATAGTCTGGCGAGCTATCCCAGAGTAATTGTTGTTGACCAATGGTTTGAAATAGTCTCTGATCGCCCTTTGAGGTTCAACAAGTTGTGGAGGTGGTTCGTTGTTGTCTATTTGCAGTCATTTCTATCAATTCCTCCCTTCTCGTTTTTCTCAGTCTTCTTGCAGTTCTCTCGATCTCAGGATCAAACAGTAACGATTCAGGAGTAGTGTACTTTCGCATGCACTGCAAAAAATTCAGAAAAGACAAAATTCACTCCAAATAAAATGAATAAAAGCTCTAAATTAAAACCAATATTAATTGGTACAGTATCAGATTGT
The DNA here is from genome assembly GCA_907163345.1 of Haberlea rhodopensis. Taxonomy (NCBI): domain Eukaryota; kingdom Viridiplantae; phylum Streptophyta; class Magnoliopsida; order Lamiales; family Gesneriaceae; genus Haberlea; species Haberlea rhodopensis. The sequence goes on along the minus strand of CAJQUN010000054.1, from coordinate 474,663 downwards.
ACTAAATAAATCAATCCCCGGCAACGGCGCCAAAAACTTGTTGCGAAAAATCCCTTACCGCAAGCGCACGGTAGTCAAGTTTTAGTATAGAAAGATGTCGAACCCACAGAGATTGATTAAATAGTTAAATCTAAGTACTGAATTAAAATAATCTTTGCTTTATTTAGAGAATCGAATATTTGAGTGTTATGCGAATAATAAAAATTAATTAACTAACGATGACCAAATACTGAGTTGAAAAGAAATCAGTTGGAGACGAATCTAGGAGTACGATTTCACTTGTTCATCCACTACACTTATCATTCCTCGATTTCCATTCTATGGATTTCCTAGTTTACTAGCCGAGAATTCTTATTTGTTTCTACTCCCCCTCCCGGGTGTTAAGCAGAAGTAATTATCTAACATTAATCTTGATATCCCTATCTAAGATTAATTATCAAACAATTGTAAAAGCGCAGTAATTCCTATGACGACTTCTATGGAGTTATAGGCCTTCGGAACAATATAACTACCACGATACGAATTCCTTCTTTCCTATTCACAACCCCCTCTCCCGAGTGATAGATCACGAATATGGAATCATTCAATCCATGGCCAGTAGATTAAAAACATTAGGAACAGGAAGACATAAATAAACCATACGGAAATCCAAATAAACTTCAATCAATTCATAATAAGCATAGTTTCAAAACAAGCTACATCGTCTCCTAGAAAATAAAATTAGCTCATGCTAGAAGTATTTAAACACATAGACATGTTTAAATAACCCATAAAAATTGATAAAAGTTTAGAGATACAAAACGAATTGACGCTATTCTTCGATCTCCGATGAACGCCGCCGTCTCGTGATGAATTCTCTACTTTTTGCTCCGAGCTGTCGTCGTTATTCTTCTCCGTTCTTCAACCCTAGCCTCCTTCACTCCCAAAATATGTCTAAGTCTGAATAATCCTCGAAAATCCTCCTCTAAACCCTTTAAAAGTCCGTATGCATCAGATAAGGAAGGTCTCCAAAATTACCAAAATTCATCAGGCGTAATTACGCCTCCGAAGTGGCGTAGTTACGCCTGTCGATGTGTCTCAAAATCTGGCTTCCCGCGTGATAGGCGTAATTACGCCTGAAGGTGGCGTCTTTACGCCTGAATAAATAATAAAAAGCCGTAGCTTAGGCGTAGCTACGCCTGAATGAGGCGTAGTTACGCCTCATGTATTTCTTCAAAATCTCAAATGCCATGGCTTAGGCGTAGTTACGCCTCAAGACAGGCGTAATTACGCCTGTTGCTTTGATTCAAAGTGTAGATTTTTGACTTCAATTCATCCGTTCCTTCCGTCATTTGCACCCTTTTAGTCCACAAAACATGTAATTACCTGGATTCCTGCAAAACAACACATAACAAAACCAAAAGCGTAATTCTGATCGAAAACTAACACTAAACCATGCAAAATAAGAAGAAATATAAGTGTATAAAATACACTTATCAACCACACCGGGATTAACGCCATTAATCCCCGGACATCACAATAAAATACCCCAACATGGTATTTTAAAAGCATTTTACCAAAAAGCACCAAAACTTCAATTAAATCCATGCCTTCCAAATTAATTATCAACCATTACAATTAAATCATGCTAACACCCAATTTCTCAACATGCACAACATGCTCGTGAAATGCACTACCGGGTCACGCCTACCATGTGACTAAGCATTTCAACAAGATAATTAATTCCAACACATAATTTAATTATCACCATAATTAATCACATAAACATAATTAATGCTCAAATTGCAATTAATTATTTCGTGGATATCACAGAAGTCCAGTCTGTTGATACACGTCGGTTCCATGTAGGCACTCCATCTACACATATGCCGACAGATATTGCAGGTCCATCTGCACATATGCAGACATATATTGCAGGTTCATCTACGTGGACAGAGCCAGATATGTGTACAGACTATTATATTCCTGTACCTGTACCATCATATGATTCATCCCCCTTCACGCCATATCCCCCCATGTCCACTCAACCCCAGTTCAACAGCATGGATACAAATGTCTTTGCGACATATGCATCTATGACTTTACCTTTCGATGTATCGCCAGTTCTATTCCCTCAATTGACGCCAATTCAACAGCCTGCCAACACACCTGTGGCAAGTGAAAGGGGCGAAGAAGTCGTTCAACAACGAAGAGTTAGAAGACAGACAAATCCTCCTCCTTGTGATACTGGAGGAAATTTAGCTCGTCGTCATCGTCGTTGAAGTCATCATTATGTTGTAAATAGTAACTGATTCTTATAGTTATAAAATTAAATTTGAAAAAATGTTTGTTCTTTGAGCATACAATCAACATACAATAATTTCGTAATTAAACGTACAATAATGTCACAATAACGTAACGTAAACTTACAATAATTTTGCAAAGCTCCCATATAGTAAGGCAATTTCTTCACGGAACTTTCCCATGTTCCGTACACATTCTCAACAGCACGTCGCAAACTAAACCATCTTTTTGCATAGGAGATCTCAAATCCATATTTATCTTTCATTGTTTGAATTACATGCTTTATTTCGTAAGCTGGATCACGCCAAACAATTCCCACTAACAAGCTAGCAATCATGTTTTTGTCCAACTTTGCATGATCGACCGACAGCTCACTCAAAAGGCAAGTGTGAGAACCTCCATACTTGTTTATTTTGAATAATCCAACTTTTTTCTTCAACGAGGCCCGCATGTACCATCTACAAGGCATATCTTCTGTACTGTGTTTGCACACCACTTTTCACAATGTTTTTGTACTCTTGACAACGCGGTACTCCCGTTTTGCAATACGTACAGAGTAACTCTTTATAGTTGCCTGCAAATGAGCTTTATTTTTTAAGACCATATCTAGATGGATATCCCCTTTGGAGTAGTCATAATAACTCCAATATCTACCTGTTGGAATGTCTAATGAGTCTCCAAATACTTCGGGATGTGTCATTGAGAAGAATGAAATTGTTGGATAAAGGACATGAGTATTTGTCGTGGTTGTGTCTGGTACATTATCTGCCACTTCTTCAATATCAACCTCATCGTCACCAGACTCATCCTCAGATGGAATTTCCTCTGGTTCAGTCTGAATATCATCTCCAAAATCCACAAAACTGTCTACTAGTGGCTCGGGAACAATATTGTCAGCTATAGGAGCATCATCTTGAATCCTAGAGGTAGTTGGTCTTTCTGTATCTACTACAAATGGACCATTACCACTTGTTGGCATTTCTGTAATAAAATCATAAGCTCTTCGTTCTGTTTGTATATACATCGCCAAACAACTATAATTTTGTTCAGAATCCAATACTCATGCTAAATTGTGATCACTGTCAAAGGGAAAAATTGTTTGTTTTATCCCAGAAAAATCACTAAATATATATTTACAATATATTTTAAGAATGAACTGGTTACGGTCGATGCCAGTAATATCATATACGTCGTTCAATAACTGCAAATAATTAATAGTGCGAGATATTGTCATGTCTTTCGACGGACTACGCTAATATCTAACAGATTCTGAATCTTGTAATATATCGCCTCCTCAATACAACAAAACATTTAATTGACATACCTTAACAAATAAACACAAACTTATAAATTAGTACATTATATATAATATTATTAAATTTGATTATTTGTATAACAACGTACCTGCAGAGAAAATATTCACGAATTCTGAAGAGAATTTGAATATTCACGAATTCTGAAGAGAATTTGTTTACGAATGCCGAAGAGATTTTGCTTTACATTTCGAAATGAGTAACATTTTGTTCGATTTTGTAGACAAAGAAACTGATTATTGTCGCCATCCAAAATGGCGACATAAAATAAAAAATATTTTTTTTTCAATGTCGCCATCTCAAATGGCGACAACATTTAAAAACAAAAGAAATTTATGTCGTTATATACCGACACCGGTGAAAAAAAAAATTTAATATGATGTCGCCATCATACATGGCGACATCAAAAAAAAATATTTTTTTAAACATGTCGCCATGTCAGATGGCGACATCAGAAAATAATATTTTTTTTAAGATTTTTTATGAATGTCGTCATGTCAGATGACGACTTCACCTAAAATCGCCATCTGACATGGCAACATAAAAAAAATAATATTTTTTTAAAGAATTTTTATGAAAGTCGCCATGTCAGATGGCGACTTCAAATGAAGTCGCCATCTGACATGGTGACTTAGGTTACTTTGATAATAAAAAAAATCGGTTAACTTGTTAAATAATTTTAAAAAAAAACTAATATTTTATTAAAAAACCCCATGCTTCCTGGCATTTTCTCACCATGAATTTTTTTAGTGTATTTCTTGGTCAGATTTCTGCAATGCCTCAAAACGGATGATGAGCCCCTTAAATTCACAAGGCTGTATTGAGACAGAAGAAATGAAAGAGACGAGAGATTTTTGTAATGTTTTGTCACATGATACTCCTCGTCTCATGATATTTAAAATGATCCTTATCATATTAAATATTCTCATTTAAATAATCATAAAATTTAAACATGTATAATTAAGTTAAAATTCATAATAATAAATTAATTAACTCAAACCTTATAAAACTATGTTCTTGTAATTTATCAAAGCCAACAAGAGAAACTATTGACATTATAATTTTTAGCTCCAACAATAATGACAAATCGTCACATAGTCTATTTATTCTGTCTCCGAAAATTGTATCTCCTTTCCCATTTTTTGATTCTCCTACAAAACCATATTCATCAGCACTATACATACATATGCATAACATGTACACAATACTCAACTCAATAAAACACATTAATCCCTTTACTAGCAATAACATCCAATTACCATCGACATTAATTACCGTCAGCGTGGCTGCCATTCATCACGCATCTTAAAAGACATCATCACTTTCACAATATTCAAGTCAATGATGTAATTAAAACAAATTACCATACTCATGAGCTTTCAACAATATCGTCATCAATAGGTGTATCTACTGGAATCAACAGTGATTCCTCATTGCCATGTTCCTCATGATCCCTAATCAATTCTGCAACCGCAACGGTTAGCAATAACACCATTTATATTGTTTCATATCATACCTATCATATAATGCATACAGGTGTAAATGTCACATTACACTGTCGTAAAACTACAACCATGCGTAATTCATGTGCTATTCAATTCTCTTGGCGCACCCTTAGGGCTTAGACATCCCAAAGAGCTATCAACTGCTCTGATACCACTAATGTAAGACCCCAACTCCCCAACAAGTCAATAATGCAATTATGACGTCATTTGTGTATGTAAAAAAAATTTCATTCTTTAAAATAATTATTACATGCTTCACATATTCCCCATCTTTTATAAAAATTTGGGCAGAGTCTCCCCATAAATTGGATTATCCCAAAAAGTACACAACTATAACCACTCACAATATAAAAGCACCATAATCTAAAGATAATAATTCCCAGCCAGGAAAGTCACAATACTAGCAATATATGAATTCTCGTCATCACTAAAGCCGTATAACACATGCTCCTCAAAATAACATGCACATCAATCAACTATATAAAAGAGAACTTCAACACTATTATACAGTCCATATACATGCATCCAGGTGTTCACACACTTTCATAACATAAAATTCAGTATCGTTATTCCAAATATGATACTCATCAATACAATAAATTCAATACAATCAAAATCTATTATTTATGCTTAATCATAAGCAGTTTCATATCACATGAAATTTGTTTATCAATCTGTCTCATTCTCAACCCTTTCTCATATTGATCGTGCCCACGACAACAATACTCAACTCGTATACTTGGATCACGTACAACTACGTATCCTCATACCACATATATGTACATATTCATTTCCTTACTCATATATTCGGATCACGTACAATTACATATCCACCCTACCACATAAGTCATACTCAACACACATATCTATTTCTTATGTTCCAACATTCTAAAATACATGAATATATGAATATGTAATTACTTCATAATATGTATACCTGCTCGTACGTCATTACGTACCTTATAATCTGTGTTTACCCTCAAGTCACCCTCCTTGTTGTCCGAGAGCTCAAGAAGACTCTATACGAACTCAAAAATTTAAGGGTCAATTCTTAACCAATACTTGATGGACATAATTTCGCATTCGATCACAAAGCCATGCCCATAACATTACATAATTCAACTTCCCAACACAAACCTCCATTTAATACCCAACATGCTTCAAACACCCAAACCAACACCGGAATGATTCAAGCAACAAGCCATGCAAGGAAGAATCCATGTATACAAGAGGTTCTACCATAAATAACCGATTTTTCTTAATCCAAACATAAAGTCTTTATTTGTTATTCAACTTTAAACAAAGTAAGGATGCATTGAGTTCCAAAAAATATGATTCATGATTTAGAACTCATTACTACGATTATCCACTCAATAAAGTGGCATAAGTTAACAATATGTGCTATGATACGCAATCATGCATATATCTCACCATAAACTTTATTCCATGTTATAACACATACCATGCATGCCTCTAAAGGTAATATATTCCACACCATAGCCCAACACCTACCAAAGCATTACAATGGCTACAAGCCATAGATAGTTAATTCTTTTCACCACCTACTAGCAACTATCAAGGCTTAGACCCTCACTTGAATCACATTGAAGAATATTAACAAACACCGTCCATGTATGGTTTTTAATCTTCATATTTTAACCAACAATGATACTAGTCAATGCACAAATCAACAATTCCCTTCTTACAATTAATAGCATTCTTCATGCTCTCCAATTCCCAATTACAACACTTCAATATGTCGTTCTGTAATTTTCAGTGTCATTTTAGTGGATAGACGTTTTATGATTCAGTGAGTTGTGACTTGTGAGACTTATTGTTTGAGGTTTTTATTATTTGTTTTGTAATTTGGATGGTCCATAGTACGTTGAGATAATTGTCAGAAATATTAAAATCCTTGTATTCTTGGAGTATTATTTGTTTAGTGTAAGCGGGGTCTTAAACTAAGTATATTTGATGCATGAACGCACATGATAAAACAAAACACAAAAAATCATGTATGCTTTAGCCTAAAGAATTTTTATCACTGCAACTAAGGGTGGTGTATTGGTTATAGATTTTTATTGACTTTTATGGAGTTTAAAAGTATAGAGGTATTCAATCCAGACTTTTATATACTCTACAAAAGTCTAATGGTATTCAAGACAGACTTTCGTAGACTTTTAAAAAGCCAGGTAGTTTTTAAAACTCTATAAAAGTCTATAGGTATCCAAATTCTCATAGACTTTTAATGACTTCTGTTGAAATCTTTAGGTACAAACTTTGATGCCCCATGACATCCCGAAAAAGTTAAAAATTCTCCACCACTCATAGTAAAGATTTGGAATGACTTTTAAGTCCTAATTACCCTCATCTCTCTTTACTCTTTGCTATTTTCATTTCCGACACGGCCACCTCCGCATTGGCTTTTCCTCTCCTGTTTTCTACATGTACCCTTTCTTTAATTCCTAATGTGCGGCTCTTTTTTCAATTATTATTATTTTTTTACATCTTATTTTTTATCCAATATAATACTAATATTTACACAAGTATTTTGATAAAATAGCAAGTTAATGTGCTCAATATTATATTAGATGATAGATTTTTAAAATAATTGTATGTGTCTATATCTATAAACAATTATAATAAATATTTTTCTAAAACAAAAGATATGTATAACGATATAAATTGTCATGTTTAATTTAAAAAGTATGTTTTAAGAATTTTTATAGTAGTCAACTATCATCAAAAAATATTTTAAGTTTATAAAATGTTATTTAATAGAAAACTTTTGTTTTATTACACAAAATTATATATTACAATTATATAGCAAACTTAATCTTCAAGATCGTTATCTTGAAGATGCAAAAAAGTTGTTCAATATTTGCCATGCAAAAGAATTGAATAGGTATTTTTCACATTTTTTACTGTTAAATAAGTAAAATATGTTTACATTAATAGTAAAAAAAATTATATGTTGAAGAAGTTGTTTATGTTTAATTGTTAGTTCAAAGAAATCAATTATAAGTTATAAAATTTATAAAGTCTATAAAATTCTTTTGATAATTCCGTGTAATTCTATAAAAGTTATTAGAAATCTATCAATTTCATAAAAGTCCATCATTTAAAAAAGTCATTATAAGTCGATAAAGTATATAGAAATCTATTGAAAAAATCTACGAGACTCTATACAATTCTTTTTATAACTCCATGGAATTCTATAAAAGTCAATAGAAATCTATCAACTCCATAAAAGTTAATCATTTAAAAAAGTCATTTAAAGTCAATAAAAGTCAAGATTGAATACACCCCACTAAGTGTCGCGGTAGGTCAAATAATTAGTAACTAAAAATGAGACAATCACAATTAATAAATGTTTCCCAAAATATCTCATATTTCTAATTTCCTTTTAATCAGGTCGAGAATATAGTCAACACATTAATTATATATTTTGAGTTCTTTCCACCATTTCAGATTTTTCAAACTTAACTTATAATTGACACCGTAGGGTAGGTCAATCCTAAAATACATAATACTAATCATATCGCTTGGAAGTCAACCTTGGTATTACAATTGGTAGACACCCTCCGTAGGGAGGATGAATTCAAAACGTCTCAAGGCATCACCAAAAGTTCACGGTGTTGTACTAATATCGATGACCCAGGGTACATATCTTATATTACCCTTCATAACCCTATATGTGTATTTTTTTTAATGTTTTACATGAACATCTAATGTTCATATTCTAAGTTGGAAATTAACATTTAATTTAATAAGCCCTAATTTGACCAATAAGCTTATTCTTATAAAATAACTTTTATTTTACTATTGGGTACTATAAATTAACATTTAAGTCTATAAGCATGTTTCTTAAAATTTAAAATTAATAAGAATCTTATTCTTTATTTAATTTAAGATAACATTTATCTCAAATTTGTATTAAAAATTAACTATTAATTCTGTAAGGCCTATTTACACAACTTAGATTCATTAACTAAATTAATCACATGAATTTATCTCGTTAACTAAAATAGGATTAATAGAATTAACAATTAATTTATTAATCCAATTAGCTATGGTAGGTCAACGTATATATATTAAAAGTAATCGCATTATTTAATATATCATTTTTAACTAACTTTTTAGTGTTAACAAATTAACAATTAACTTATTAATCTAACAAGTTTGATTAAAAAAAAATTATTCTGTATATCTCATATAAAAGTCATTATGTGTATAACAAAAATAATTAAAGACATATGATGCATGACACGATAATTGGATAGGCACTATCCTAAATCTTCATGACATAATAAACTATAGCATGACCATAAATTAAGTAAATGTTATTGTGCAATTGTGTCGTGCCCACAACATACATAATTATCAAATAATTATGGATAAAAAAAATATCAATAATACAGGTTTAGTCAAACCTGGCTCTGATACCAATTATTGGATATAGAATAAACCTGATTTCAAAAATTTGTGAGGAATAATAATATTTATATTGATTTGAACTACATATCAAGATAAATTCCTTACAGCGAGAATTGACTAGGAAATTCATTCCCTTTACCTCAAACTTTGTTTAAGCTCCAAAGATCTTTCTCGTTGTATCTCCGGATTACAAGAACCAACGTGTGGACGTTTTAAGGGAGAAAATTTTGATTTAATTCTAACTATTAGATTTGCTCTATTTTTCTCAATACATGCATGAGAGAGCACAATTGAATGTGTTCCTATTTGAAAGTTTTCGTATAAACTTTATGTGTATCTTGAGATACTAGTTCCTCAATAATTTAATATGCATGTAAAAATAATTGAAAAGAAAATTTTCAATAATTTAATAAACATAAAATGTTTTTACTGCTCATTTGTTATTTTTAGGCACAAATCCCAGCAGTTCAGGGATCTGTTAGATTAAATAATTCTTGGCAAAAGTCAATTTTTTTTGTTCCTGGCAAGTAGAGTGATTCTGCAAGAAACCAGAAAAATAATTATCAGCAAGATCAAGAATACATAGATTAGGCATTCCAGAGAAATCAAAATCAATGGGACCCGAAGAGTGTCGTTTCGCATATCAAGCACCTGTGTAGCTTACAGCAATGAACCAGAGAATAAATTAGAAGGTGCAACAAACTGTTCTAGTTCAGTTAAATTTCCAAAAACATCAGGAAGTGAACCAGAAAACCAATTCTCAGTCAAAATTAAGGTTCTAAGATTTACAAGCTTACTGATTTTACAGCTTATGTGGCCTGAAAATTTATTTGCAGAAATTGAAAGGTGTTCCAGCAATGATAACGAGTATAAGGAGTTCGGAAGGTCACCAGAAAACGAATTGAAATCCAAATCGAGCTGACGGAGCGAGGATTTGCAATTTTCCATGCCTCCAAATCCAGTACCTGAATTTGATTTGAGAAGCTACAAATTTTGGAGCTGAGTTCACCAGTACACAGATTGTTACGAGGGCAAGCCACCATCAAGAAAATTACGGTTACAAAACTGAGAGAAAGAGACTCGATATAACCCACTCTATAACCGAATAACCATTTGAAAGACATTTTAAAGGTATGCAAGAAAATATGTAAAAATAGTAGGCAAATAAATGTAGTAAAGTAAATAACATTTGTTTCTAGAAGTTCGAAGCACAAATGCTTCTACGTATCCCCTTCTTCATTTCATGGAATGGCACACTAGAAGAATTTGGTTTATAGTTTTCAGTATGCAACCTACTTAGGCTAATACCACATAGATAGCCTAAACTCCTAACCCACACAAAATCACAAAGCTCATGTTCTTTAACGTCTCACATGGAAATGCCTCACTCAGTTGTGATAAATCATCAACTATTATAATGGTATTCACTCTTCTATTTTAGCTCACAAATATAATGAATATAGTGAATACAAAGGCACAAATGATTCCATAATGAATATGATATAGCAAGGTAAGTGGTGTCAAAGGTTTGTGGAGTGCTCTTCATTTAGCACGTTTTGTCCCCATTTGAATCTCATGTGGGTTTGCTTTAGAATGCTTGTATTGATCTTCAATCAGCTGTAATTGAGCTTCCAAATCATATATATATAGCCCTATATAATGATATATATGTTAGGTACAGGAATATAGCCGTTGTGAGAGTTTTGGTAAGTTTCCCGAGCTTGCAACGATCATATTCTGCTTTCTGGGCTATTTTTGGAAGTCCCCTGGCCGAGTCCGCTGCCCGAACTCCGCTGGTCGACGTCTACTTGTAGTGTCTACTTGATAGTGTCTACTGATAGTCTACTGGTAGTGTCTACCTGGTAGTGTATACTTGTAGTCCGGTAGACAATCCGGTAGACCTTGTTCTCCGAAATCTGCTGTCTGTTCTCTTGGTTATGACTCTTGATTCATTGATTTCTGGGCAAAGTGATCAACATGAAAGTTGTAACCCTTTCTCTTGGCTTTCTACGGAATTAAGAATCGCTCAATTTTGAGTTTATAAGAGAGTTATGCTTGAAATACGAGGCGATGCTCATACTGCAAGTTTGCTGGATGTAGCAGCAGCATTCGAAACTTGCAGATGTATTTTCGTCATGTAAACCTGCGAATTAGGTCTGCTGGTATGAGATATGACTTGAATAAATTGAGTTGGCTATCCAACCCTTTTAGAATCAGATCGTTTCGATATCCGAGCTATGTGATATGATCGATTTAGTCAGCGGCGCACAGGGTCTATTTGATGTTGAAATCTCATTTCAGCTATCAAACTCAAAACCATTTCTTAGCACATCATTAAGCTATAAAATACCATCTATGAACTGCAAACTTGATGAGATATATTAGCAACACAATAACAAGTTTTGATAACATCAAATCAAGATTATTCGGGTTTCCAAAACCCAACATCGGTCGTTCAAGCAGGGTATGTTTTTTGTTACTAAAAACAGATTAATTTTGACTTGACCCTAATCTGGATTGCTTGGTTTGAGGAGATCTAGATCGGCTTAGAGTGCCTCTTCACTATCATGGTCATGATCTTGTGCTTTTCGGCGATTTCGGTTACTGCTCTTCTTTTTGTTCCACCCTATCTCATTGTGTTTTGCTCAGTCTTTATTTAATGTTTATCTTTGTTGGTGTCTAGGAGTTGTATAGTCGTGTCTGATTTTCAATTTTATTGTACATGTTTCATCTATTAATATATTATACGTTACTTGCTAAAAAAAACAAATTAATTTCCTTTAAAAAAATTATTATATATTTTGCTACTAATTTAAAACAAAATTAGTTTCAAAAAAATTTATTATATTTTTTGTTACTAAATTTAAAACAAAATTAGTTTAATATAATCCTTTCCTTAAAAAATGATAGATATCCGTAACAAAATTTTATTTTCTGTAAAAACAAATGATTTCTTAGCATGAAACAATGATATTTACTTTTCCTTTCTTTCCAATCCGGAGTAACAATTAAAAATGTAATAATTTACAATTCATCAATAAACAAATATAAATATCAATAAATTGCCAAAAAAATATCACCATAAAGTACAATATTGGCACATCTACACTCTTATAACTCTCTCCCAAAGAAATGAGTCTCTTAAATATGTATAGAACATGATACTGTCGTTCTTGAAATGGAGCAACCCCTTTTCTTGAATATCAATGAAAGAAGTATTGTAATAATTGTATTATTACAATTCAATTCAGTAAGTGTATTATTTCTTGAAATCAAGTAAGTTCATTTCTTAAAATAATTGCATTGTAATTATTACCTAATTATTTTTAGATAGTCTTTAAACTCGGATATTTATCATTACTTTTTGGATTAATTTTTATGTAATTAACTTTTGCCCCAGTCAAATTTCTAAATGCCCCAGTCAAATTTCTAAATTCGCCCCTACGTTCAAGCCTTTCCCATATAAATTTAAAATCATCACTCTTCAGGCCGCCGACTCGTTAACAAAATCCTCATAGACAACTCCTTCCCACTTAAAAAACTTGATTCATTAGACAAGAAAACTTTACAGTACCCTTAATAAATTGACCTGAAAATTCCTTCAATGCTGAAAAATCATTTGGATCACAGTTTTCGGTAGACGATCCACCTCATTCTGTTGATGATGATGTTTGTTTCTGAAAGTGTGTTACCTGTTCATACCATTCCTCTTCCAAACACCATTGATCCCACTCATTCTGATGCTCCTGTAAACGTTAACTTACAAAACCTACTCACTTACAAGACTATCAATGTTATACTATTGAATCCACTTCACAACCCTCGACGACACACCCTCTTCATTCTGTTCTAAGTTCACATGATTATCTGAGCCTTACAAGGTCTTCATTCACAATGTCTTATCTGTCTTTGAACCCCAACTTTACTTTGAAGTTGTTGCACTACCTGAGTGGCAATAGGCCATGACGGAGGAGTTGTAAGCCTGGGAAATCGCCCGAGGGGTGTAAGTGGATATATAAAGCCCAATTCTTGGCCGGTGGTAAATTGCACCTTTTTAAGGCATGATTGGTTGCTAAAGGGTATACTCAACAGGAGGGAGTTGATTATCTTGACACTTTCTCGCCTATTGCTAAAATGGTTTCGATTAAAATTTTGTTGGCCTAGAGTGCAATTCATGACACTTTTACAACTTCTTGCACGTAGATTTATCCGAAGAAGTATACATGCTTTTTACCACCTTGGTATAGTAGAAAGGGGGAGCATTTGCCATCGAATGCAGTATGTAGATTGCAGAAATCCATTTATGGATTTAAGCAGGCCTCAAAAGAGTGGTTTTTTAAGTTCTCTACGGTTTTGTTCAATCTAAGGCTGATAACACTTTGTTCTTTCAAACTCGTGGATCTGTTTTTCTTGGTTTATTAGTTTATGTGGACGATATTGTCATTGCAACACATAATGTTGAAGAAGCATGAAAAATGAAGTGCTTACTTCACGACCCTTTTGGGTTGAAAGTTAAGCTTTGAAATATTTCTGAAGTATTGAAGTAGCTCGTTTTTCACAAGGTATGTCCATCTGTCAAAGTCACTACGCCCTTTTAATATTCACGGATGCAGGTTTTCTTGGCTACAAACTGCGGTCCACGCCTATAGATTTAAATCTGAAACTAGTTCAGGAGGATGGTGAACCTCTTTCAGACCCATATGTGTATCGTAGGTTGATTGGCAGGCTGCTGTATCTTACAGTATACTCCCTGCTTTGTCTTATTTGGTGAATAAACTTAGTCAGTTTGTAGCCAAGCCATTGACGAAACATTTGCAGGCCGCATACTCTGTACTTCAATACATTAAGAGCACAATTTGGTCAAGGTCTATTTTTCAGTTCTTCCTCATAACTCAAACTTAGTTTTTTTCTCAGACTCCGCTTGGGGAGCTTGCTTGGATACTTGAAGATCTACAAGTGGCGCTTCAAATCCAAGAAACAACATACTATCTCTCGTTCTTCGGAAGTATGCGTGAGTTAGTTTAGTTTTCAGACTCACTGTATTCAAAACACATTTTGTATTTTGATGTTCACAAATAAATGAAACGATTCATTCATTGTGTTATTATCTCAAATTCTCAATCTGGAAACATATTGTTTCTGATACTACAAAACATTTAAATTAGAATAAAAAGATATATAAAAAAATAAGAAGTTTAACCATTTTCTTTTATTCCTTATCATAAATAACTTTGATTTGGTCGTTTGGAATTACCTTCATAACTCCATTTGGAATTGGCAACGGCAACTTGTATAGCAACTCTTTATATAATTCCTATTCAACAAATTTCTTGCCTTCATTCATCATTTACCCCACTTGGATCACTCTTTCTCTATAACAATTTTCAACCCATTTCAAGAAAATTTATTCAACAGTTTTCCTTTCCTCATCCTGATTAATTCAATGGCGTATGATCAATATGTCAGATATATTTTCTTCTCATTTTTATTCTTTTTTACGTGTTCCATGGATGCCTTCCAGTTCGGAGTCGGTGGCCGAGATGGATGGACAATAAACCCTTCTGAAAATTACAATCACTGGGCTGAAAGAATGAGGTTTCAAGTTAATGACACCCTTTGTAAGTGTTTTGGATCATTATTTATCAGATTCTTTTAAAATAAATAAATAAATTATGGGTTTGATTTCTTGCATGTGTAGTGTTCAAGTATGAGAAGGGATCAGATTCCGTGCTGGTTGTGAACCAAGATGATTACAACAAATGCACCTCTGGGAAACCAATCTTTAAATTGGATGATGGGGATTCAATCTTCAAGTTTGATCGATCGGGGCCTTTCTTCTTCATATCTGGCAAGCAATCCAACTGTGACAAAGGCCAGAAGGTGATCGTAGTGGTGTTAGCCGTCAGATACGACCACCCTGACTTTCCATCGCCACCTCTCCCGGAGGCCCCACTTCCCGCTGCTCCGGCGCCAGAAGGGCAATCACCTCCACCAGATGATCAGTCACCCTCGGCTCCACCTCCTGATCCCCGGACGCCTGCCGTTGGAGATACACCGGCGGTTGTTAATGGAAGTGGCGGTCCACCGCACCATTCATTTGCGCCACCGGGATTCTGTCCTTCGGTTTTCTTGGTCACAGCAGTTGCGCTTGTTCTGGGCAAAGTAGGTTTTGTCGGCTCGTGTCGAGATTTTTGTTAGGATTTTTCACATTTCAGCATGTTTTAGCATTTATTTTTTTTTTTGGAAATTTGAAATACTCCGGCCTACCATACCATAATTCATTAAGATCAAATGTTTAGTGCTTGTTGTATGGTCTTTTTAAGCATTAGTACTTTTCCTATAATTCATTTTTTTTAAAGTTCGAAGTCATGAGAATTATGAAGCGGCTCATGCATTATAGTGAATGAAGATGAACTATCACATTTGGGGAAATAAAATGATGTATATTTTTAAATAAATATGAGATTAACAATTAATGAGATTGGATACAAATGGCAAAATAAAGATTTCAATTTAATTATGTTATTCTTTACTATACTTTGATTTAAAATATTTTAAAATTGTCGATCATGTGACTCATCTTACTAGACATCAATTAAGTATGCGCCTCAAAGGCTGTTGCGTCAGGCCCGTGGGTTTACCCAATATGCATATCAAGAATAGTGGCTATGAATCTCCTCATTATATATATATATATATATATATATATATATATATATATATATATATATATAATTTGCATGAATTTTCGGTTGATACATTGTCATATGAGCCAGTGTGAGTAAAAAGTAGAAAATGTGAATATAATAGGCTATTAATTTAATAATATAGATAGGTGATATAATTTGAAGGATGAAGTGTTTACGAATAAACTAAAAGCTAGCTTATAGTATATGTGCAATTTTATTTCCTTACAATGACAGTGAAAGCCTCGTATTAAGCGATATGTTGACATGAAGTGATGCATCATATAGGAGATAATGTGATAGACTGTTAATTCAATAGACAGATTACCACACATTGATAAGTGTCATTTTTGCACTTATATTTCTATGTTTTCTCGTTACTTTTTTCCTTGATTCTTGAACGATATTACACTTTTGGTATGAATTTTGCATGTTTTAGGAATCTAGGTAGAAGTGCAATAAAATGAGAAAAATGAGCTAAATAAAGATGAAAAATGACTCTTTTAAGAGTTATAAAGGGGACTTTACCAACTCCAACAATGACTTCTTTAAGAGTTATAAAAAGAGACATTTGACAACTCAACAAGGACTCTTTTAAAAGTTATAAAAGGACGATCATACAACATCTATATATACCACCTTCCATAATCCATACACAATAATTCGTATCATCGTTGACCCTATGGTTTGGAACATACCAACAAGGAATTGAGTGCACAATCGAGAAGGAAGCAAGAGAATGAGCGAGTATCTACAACCGGGTCGACGCTGAGAGTTTATTCTTGTCTTTTAAATTTTAGTTTTTATTTATTTCGGATTATTCATGCTTATGTTTTGTTTTTCGATTTAATATGATGAACTAAGTTTATTTATCAAGGCCAAGCAATCATGTCTTAAATCTATGATTTGATGATTTAACTAAGAGAGTGATTCTCGGTTTTCGGTTAACTTTACAATTGGTGTTTACTATCTCGATCATCGATATTCACAAACGATTCAATTTTCATATGAATATTCATCGTGGACGTTTAATCCAATAATCAAAGTCCTAGCTCACCTTACGTTTAGTTAAGTAGCCCAAGCGTTCTAGTTTAACCCTTATCAAACAATCAATCAAAATACAAGCTACTAAGATTTAAATAAATGATAGCATGTGAACTAGTGAGATCGATGAAGCTAAACAACATAATTCAAGCGTCTATGTTTAATCTAGTCAATTGTTTTTCCTAAGAATTTAACAAACTCACAAGCGAAATTTTATTAATCTTAGTTGCTTCGTAAATTAGAGGGATCAACCGATTCCGTATTTAATATCTAATTTAGCGTTAAATTGTATGAACAATAGCTATGTGATCAATCTAACAATCAAACATAACAATCATGGCAATAAAATCATAAAAATAATTGATACTCAATGCAAATCAACAATCAAAACTTAATCTCACGAGAATCATAAACTCCAATGTATCGTTTTCCTCAACCGAGAATCACAAAGGTATTTAGTTACTCATAACTAGATTAAAAACAATCAAAACTAATCTAGAATGCATTAAACTAATAGTAAAAGGAAAAAATACTAAAAGGAATCACGGTTCCGGAGCGTCACTTCCGTCTTCGTTCTTCGTTCTTCAAAGCGTTCTTCACAAAAGTTGAGAGAAAAATCTATTCTAATAATCTAAAATTATTCAAAAGTCTGAATTATGGTGCATAATGGTCTGATTTAAGGTCCCCAATTCGAGTTATGGTAGGAGGATATGCTAGGATATGGTAAAATTCTTTCCAAAATGGTAAAAAGACCATATTTCCTTTTTCTCGGACTCTCTGGCAATCAATCGCCCCTTTTGTAGCGATCGATCGCTAGCTTTATTTTTTCGGCAGATTTCTTTGGGCGATCGATCTCGTCTTTTGTAGCGATCGATCGCTTGGCTCCAATAGACTTTGGCGATCGATCGCCCCTTTTGTAGCGTTCGATCGCTTGCTCGCATATTTTGTTGCTCAACTTTCTGTCCATAGGCGATCGATCTCCTCTTTCATGCGATCGATCTCTTCTCCAAAATTACATTTTAGCCTTTTTCTTGATCTACCTTTAGTCCTTATCATCTCCAAAGCTTTTCTTGATCTTTATTCGCCCTTGTTAGCTCTTTTCTTCGATTTCACCTACATTTACACAAATATACGATTAGGTAGCATACATCAAATTATTCATAAAAACATATCAAATCGTAGACAATTAAGCACAATAGATGTGTATATTTGTAGTCACATCAGTAGCATATGTATCAAATTAACCATCAAAACATACCAAATCATAGACAATTAAGCACAATAGATATGCTTATTTCGAATCACATCACACTCCCTGATTGAGAGGGTATTGAGTCAAATCTTGACAAATATTTGGGAGGAGATGGAATTTTTGTTAAAAGGGAATGGCTCGATGCTTGAGATCTGAAATGCAAGGAGGGAAGGTCATTGGTAGCGCTTAACGCGTACGCCCAAATTAAACCTTCTCAAGTTAATAACAATAATGAATGTAGTAGCGTGAGTAAGGATCGATCACACGAGGAATTGTGAATTTTTGTGTTAATTATGCAAACAAATAGTAAAAGGGGGGTTTTGGAATTGATTAAAATACTATTATGAAAAATCTACAAATTAAACTAATTCAAAATTAAACTAAGGTGATTTAAATTATGAGAAAAATGATTCTTGGTTTTCGGTCGTCTCTACCTTGGAATTATGCATTCAATCAATCTCATGAAAAACATAAATTCCAAGGTTTGTCTTCCTTCAACCAAGAATCAAAATTGTTTAGCCACTCATGACTAAATCGAAACAACAAGAATCAAATAAAAGCATAAGGAAAAGAATAGACAAACTATAAGGATCGCCGCAAGTCGAGATTGTCACTCCCGCCTTCGCCTTGATCTTCGTAGCCGCCTTTAAACTATGAAAAAAAATTCTAAAACTAATATCTAAGGTCTAAACTATGATAAAAGTCTGATATGAGGTCCCAAATTTCGTGTGGTATATATAGGAGGCTGGTGGAATAGGTTAGATGCAGGAATGAAAGAAATCAAATTCCCAAACTTTCCAAAACTCTTCGACGATCGATCGCCCATGACTTCGCGATCGACCGCGTGTCTCTTTTTTTCATTTTTTTTCACCGGGCGATCGATCGCCAATTTCTAGTGATCGATCGATGATTGCTATTTTTTGTTGCGTAAAATTTATGCCTTTCTCGATCGATCGGTGTATTCTCGGCTATTAATCGCGAGTCTTTTTCACTTTTTATGCATTTTCTTGGTCTACTTTGATCCCTTGTCAACTCAAATGCATTCTTTGGTCCTTATTCACCATTGTTAGTTTGATTTCTTCGATTCCACCTATAGTAACACAAGTATACGATTAGGTAGCATATGTATCAAATTAACTATCAAAACATACCAAATCGTAGGCAATAAAGTTCACTAGATGTGTCTAATTCTAGTCATATCAAACTCCCACATACTTAATTTTTACTCTACCTCGAGTAAATCAGACAAAACTAAAATCTTTTTGTTGGCACATAGCATCATGACAAAGTAACTTGTCCTCACTTTAATGCCTCAACAATTTAAAACATGCACAAAATGAAAGGCGGTGAAAAATTAACAGTGGAACAAGTTCAATCCCTAGGCATTTCATACCCAACAAAGTAATGGACGTGTGTGTGTGTTCATAAACAAGTGTGATGCACAAATTATAGATCCAATAAATGCAAACCCACAATAGCTCAAGTTGTATACCAACACAAGTATAAGCTCACTTGCACACTCTTCTCCACTCACTATATCAGCCACTTGCAAACACAAATCAAGTAGGTATTAATTAGCTTGTAGCTTGGCCTAGGTATTGGCTTATGAAAGAAAGGAAAAGATGTATCAAACAAGAGAGTATGGTGATATGCACAACTAAAAACTTTTCTTCTTACGTGATTTTTTCAAACCTTGTTCATTTTGTAAGGTTTATTTCAAGCTCTTTTCTCTTTTGTGCATTGGCTCCCCTTGGAGTCATATTTTTAGCAATTTTCTCAAGGCATCTCTTTCCTTTCATGCATCTCATTCTTTTGAAAATAAATCTCACAAACCATATTAATCATTTACAACATAAGTGCATGTGAATAAAATACATCAAACTCCCTTCAAAGGCATGTATTTAAATCATATTTAGGCTCATTAGGGAAGATGATAAGCTAGTCAAAGAATGCTGAATGGGGTGTTGTTTGTATGCTTAGCACACAACATTCTTTTACATTAAAGCTCAAAAAGGGTACTATGGATAATTTTGTTTACATGGTAGGCTTGAAAGGCTCAAACGTATCAAAGATTCACCTATATTACTTTCATGTTCGCAAGTAGTCTAGACACACGCCTCAAAGAGCATGTTGTTAAGTTCTAGCATGTATCAGAGACTTCATAAGACTATCACAAAATTCACACAATCTTCACTACGCTATGCACACTTCACAAGTCATGACAATTTGTGCTCAAAATATTCAACTACTATGTCAAAGCATAATTTGCATTAGAGTTCAAAGTGTTCCAAGGGTAACAATTCACCTATTTTTAAAAGCATGCATGCTGATTAGGTTTCATAATGGGCTAGTGATTCAAAAGTCTAAGTTCATCATTCACTATGAGCTCTAAATTTTTCAATGTTTTGGGATTTTTATAATAAGAAAGTAATAACACACTACTAATCCCTCCCCTATACTTAAATCTTACATTGTCCCCAACGTAAGTCAAAATTGTAAGGAAAGAGAAAAGTTAAACTAAGAAAGCAATAAAAAAATAAAAAGGAGAAGGGAAAACTAACTCCCATTGGGTTGGCTCCCAAGCAGCGCCTCTATTTAATGTCGGTGGTCCGACGCCAGTTCTTGATCAAGGTGGGCCATGCGATGTCGCTCTATCCTTCCTTTTCCACCTCAATATCTTGTTAACTCCTCTAAACTTTGGTTTGTTCGCCTTGAACTTCTTTGAGAGGTTATCATCAGTCCTTGTTCCTCCTCCATCTTTTATTGATTGATATGGTCTATCAGGAGGGGGTGTTTCCTTTCATCAGTAGGATCCTGCAATTGAGAAGAGAGAGGGTCAGCAGTATCATGAGTTGTAAAGCGGCAATGTAATGAAAATTATGCACAAGATTTGAATCCATACCTCTTTTGTTCACAAGGCCTTCAGTAGCCTTTTCCATCTCACACAAGTCCTCATATTCAAATTCAAAGTCAAGTTCATCATTGATATCAATAGCACAACTAGAATGCTCATGAGTTTTAATGAATTCATATATATTGAATTTTTCAATCTTAGCATCAAACTCCATAGTTAAAATACCCCTATTAACATCTATCACAGATTTAGAGGTTTTCAAGAATGGTTTTCCTAGTATGATGGGGCTAGATGTATCACCATTTTCCATGTCTAAAACATAGAAATCAGCAAGAAAAACAAATTCTCTACTTGTGCAAGTACATCCTCTACTATCTCCCTAGGACGAACTGTGGACATATCAGCTAATTGTATCATAGTAGAATTTTGTTTCAAACGTCCAGGTTTCAATTGTGAGTAGGGGTGGTTAACGGATTAATCCGGTCCGGACCGGTCCAGAATCGGCCGGTTTCGGATCCGATATTCCCGAAATCGGTCCGATCCGTTAAGGACCCGGATTGGATCCGGTTCCCGCCCAACCGGTTACAGGTTGGACCGGGTCCAACCCGGAACCGGTTTGTTAGATTTTTTTTTTTCAAAAAATCTAACTTATATAATAAGCTTAAATAAAATAAAATAATTTTTTTTAAGAAAAATGGATCCGGTTCTGGTTCAATCCTGAACCAGATCCTTTTAGTCCGGAACCGGTAAGATACCAGTTTCGGAACGGTAGAACCGATCCGGACCGGTATCTTACCGGTTTCGGACCGGTTCGGAACCAGTTAGCCCGGTTCCGATTTCGAACTGGGCTAACAGGTCCGGTTTCGGGCCGGGCCGGATTGCCGGCCCGTTAAGCACCCCTAATTGTGAGTAGATTGAGTAAGGCATAACATTAATAGAATCTCATAAGTCTAGCATTGTCTTATCAATCCTAGTGTTGCCAATCACACAGGGGATAGAAAACATACCAGGGTCCTTACATTTCTTGGGAATGCTTCTTTGGATGACTGCAGAATTCTCACCTCGTTCAATCTTGGGGCACCCTTTGAGTTTTTTGCTCCTTTCCGCTTTCACACTTCCTTAAAAAACATAGCATATTGAGGTACTTTCTTCATGGCATTATATAGTGGAGTATTTTTCTCGCACCTTCGAAATGTCTCATGGAGTCCTTGGTGACCTTGTCCTTCCTATTCATCTTTAATGAAAGGGGGAATGGTGGGTTCTATTTTATACTTAGAAAGTGGAGGAAACTTACCTCGTGGTTCTCTTCTTGAATGAGCTCCTCGCTGTCCACTTTGGTGTCCTTCTCTTCCTTCATATCTTCTCGTCCGGGTGGCGTCAGTACCATCGTCTCCACGGTCTCTTATTCACCACTCTTCAATGTGATAGCACTCACATTTTCTCTTGGGTTCACCACTGGCTGTCAAGGCGGGCCATTTGATATTCTCCCTTCTATCTTGTTGATTGATGTCGCCAACTGCCCTATTTGAGTGTTCAAACTTTGAATGCTCGTCCTGGTCTCCTGTTGAAATTGTAAAGTATTTTCAGAAATAACTTTAACAATATTTTCTAACCTGTAGTTAGTGGCAGTGATTAGAGGTTGTCGAGGCCTATGAAATGGTGGTTTTTAGGGATGTGGAGGGCGGTGCATCTATTGACTTCCAAAAATCTGGTCTGGGTGATCCCCCCAACCTTGGTTGTATGCGTTCGATGATGGTTCATAGCTCCTTTGTGGTGGACCCAAAAATCCACCGCTGCATTTATGTGCTCAGTGGATGTCTCTTGAAGTGAGGGACATGCATCATTAGGATGGCTCGTGGCTAGACAATCTGCATGGCTTCATCTTCATCACATTGCCACCTGCAAGATGACGCAAAATAGAAGTTAAATCAATTAGTTGTTCTTCAAGGTTAGATATGTTTACCTCGTGTCTTGGCGTCTGTCCATGTCGAGCATGTCCAAATTGTTGGGAGTTGGCAGCCATGTTCGCTATCAAGTTACTTGCCTCCTTCGGTGTCTTATCAATAAAAGCACCTCCACTTGCAGCATCCACTAGATTCATGTCAGTAAAAAGCAAACATTCATAGAAATATTGAATTAAGAGGTGTCTACTTATCTGGTGTTGTGGGCAGCTTGCACACAACTTCTTGAAACACTCCCAGTATTCGTGCAGTGACTACTCGTGGTATTGCTTACACCATAGATTTCATTTCTTATGTTTGTCGCCCTCGAAGCAGGAAAGTACTTCTCAAGGAAGATTCTTTGCAAATCAGTCCACGTAGTGATGGATGCATAGGTAAATAGAATAGTCAATCTTTAGCAGCATCCTTCAAGGAGAGAATGGAAAGGCTCATAGTTTAGTTTACTCCTCTGTTACGCCAGCCGGCTTCATTGTAGTGCACACCACATGAAATTCCATCACATGCTTGTGGGGGTTCTCACCTGCAAGACCATGGAAAGAAGGCAATAAGTAAATTAAACCATATTTAAGCTCGAAATTTACATTAGTTGCAAGGGCAGAGAAAGTGATGCAGTGGGGCTGCTGAGCCAAGGTAGGATTCGCCAATTGTCTTAGACTTTGATTCGCTACCATTGTGTTCCTCTCTTCTTCTTCTTCAATTCTCGCAATCTCAGGGTCATATTGGAAATTATCTTCGTGATCAGACTATTCACATGTGCTCATTAACAAACCCAAGTAGTTTTGCGTGATAGTAGGGAAAAAGATTTAACACAAAAATAAACAATGTCTTCCCCGACAATGTCGCCAAAATTTGGTAGTGTTTATCGCTTACGCCCAAATTAACCATTCTCAAGTAATAACAATAATGAATGTAGTAGCGTGAGTATGGATCGATCCCACGAGTAAGGATGTATTTTTGTGTTAATTATGCAAACAAATAGTAAAGGGGGGTTTTTGGAATTGATTAAAATACTACCATGAAAAATCTACAAATTAATCTAATTCAAAATTAAACTAAGGTGATTTAAATTATGAGAAATTGGTTTTCAGTAGACTCTACCTTGGAATTATGCATTCAATCATCGATTATCATAAAAGATTTAATTTTTACTTGAATATTCATTATTGGAGATTCAATTCCTATCTTACCTTATGCCTAGGTAAAATAGCTCAAACATTCTAAGTTAACCCGTATCGACCAATCAATCAAAAACCAACAGCAGTTAAGATTAATATTAACAATAGCTTTCAAAACTAGTAAGAATGATAAAACTTAGACAACATAATCCAAGCGTCTATGTTTAATCTAGTCAAGCATTTTCCCTAAGAATTTAACAACACCAACAACATGTAATCATCAATCTTAGTTGCTTCAAAGGACAAGCATTAGATTGTATGTAAAAATCATTAGATGTCCAATCTTATAATTAAAACACAATAACCATGGCAATAGATCATAGAAAAACACTCGATACTCAATAAAAATCACTAAAAAGAACATCAATATCATGAAAAACATAAATTCCAAGGTTTGTCTTTCTTCAACTAAGAATCAAAATTGTTTAGCCACTCATGACTTAATCAAAACAACAAAAATCAAATAAAAGCATAAGGAAAAGAATAGACAAACTATAAGGATCGCTGCTAGTCGAGATCGTCACTCCCACATTCGTCTTGATCTTCGTAGCCGCCTTTAAACTATGAAAATAATTCTAAAACTAATATCTAAGGTCTAAACTATAATAAAAGTCCGATATGAGATCCCAAATTTCGTGTGGTATATATAGGAGGCTGGTGGAATAAGTTAGAGTCCATGTAGGAAGGAAAGAAATCAAATTCCCATGTTAGAGCCCATGACTTCGCGATCGATCGCGTCTCTTTTTTTCATTTTTTTCCACCGGGCGATCGATCGCCCATTTCCAGTGATCGATCGCTAATTGCTATTTTTTGTGGCGTAAAATTTCTACCATGATCGATCGAGCAGTGCATTCTCGACAATCAAGCACGAGTCTTTCTCACTTTTTATGCATCTTCTAGGTCTACTTTGATACCTTGTCAACTCCAATGCATTCTTTGGTCCTTATTCGCCCTTGTTAGCTCGATTTCTTCGATTCCACCTATATTAACTCAAGTATACGATTAGTAGCATATGTATCAAATTAACTATCAAAACATACCAAATCGTAGGCAATAAAACGTACTAGATGCGCATAATTCTAGTCACATCAGATATAAGTTAAAATCTACACCCAGTGATGGATAATTTATCTGTACCTAAGGGTTTTCTCTATAAAACATTCGGTCGCACTGTTATTAAAATGGTAAATAAAAAATAATAACTGTTTGCAATGGACATTTCAAGTTTCTGTCACAAAGAAAACAGAGACGGAATCATATATTATCAGTGTTGTGATTATTTTTTTTACCTCATTCTTGTCGTAATGGGGCCTTGTCACATCGCTGCTTTATTTAGATCGTATTATTGATTATTTTATTATTAACTTACCTAAAGTTAGGTCAAGCTCATAAAATATGTAAAGAGATCTTAAATATTACTTAGGTCTACTTCATTATCTGACTGCTTCCATCTAGACCCGACCAAGGGTCATCATCGAACCTGAACCGGCCCGAAACCGGACCGTGGTCAATGGGCCGGTTAACCGGGTCAACGGTTCAAATGGTCGGACCCGTAACCGGCCCGTCTATAGAAGGGCCGGTTAAGGGTCATAATTTTGCTAACCCGTGAACCGTCGGGTAACCGGCGGTTCAAGGGTTATTGTAATTTTTTTTACATTTTTAAATTTAAAATATATGTTATGGTGTAGATTTGAACTCATAACCTCCAAATTGAATAATTAGCTTCAACCACTAAGCTATAATATTTCAAATTTTAATAATATTTTTAATTTTGTTTAAAAAGTAAGGGTCAAACCGTAACCGTAACAGTAATCGGAATCGGAACCGTAACCGACGGTTCATGAACCGTAACCGGAACCGTCAAGGAAGGTTAAGGTTAAGGGTCGATGTTTTTTGAACCGTCGAACCGGCGGTTCTGAACCGTCTAACCGGCGATTCTAAACCGTGGTCGGGTCTACTTCCATCGCTTCATGTCAACTCATGTTCACGCGAAGGAATAGTTTTTGTCACGTGCATTGGTCCATTCATTATGGGACACTTCATCATGTGCTTTTGACATAGTATTTATTATGTCGTCATAATAGGTTTGTTTGATGATGCCCGTAAGGGCAGTGCCCTTAGGGGCATCACCACCGTTCATTTGGAATCTTTTTTTTAAAAGAAAAAAGATTCTACATGGATGGTGGATGATGCCCCTAAGGGCAGTACCCTTCAGGGCAGCAACAAACAAACCACCATAATAATATGCCTGCCTCGTAATATAAAATTTCTCTCTTTAATAATTCGGCTACTTTTAGTTTAGACTGGGCATTTAAAACCTAAATTACTTGTGAACCAAATGACCTAATATCTCATTATTAAAGAACAAGTCCCTGAGGCGTATAAAATCAGGGCATAATTTCGTTCACAATTTAAAATGACTACCATGGCAACGTTATGTTTCAATTTGAGTGAAAGCTGTTGGAAATTTGAATCAAATTAAATGACGTGTCCATTCATGTTGAGGTGCATTTTTTCATGATTAGTTGCTTCCAAATTAAATGGTGTGTCCATTCATGTTGGGATGCAATTTTTCATGATGGATGCTTCCAAATTGTGTCTCTTGATGACACAACTTGGTATACTATATAAGAAACAACCCTTGAATGAATTAGACATGGAATTTTGGAAATTCACATCATATTTGAAGATCAAAATTTGAGTAATTTTGTGAGTCTTCATCATTGTTATGGTTGAGCGTTTTTAGACCTTTGTGGTTTAAAGGATTTGTGATTTGGAGTGCTCCTATCACAAATCATAGTCGTTGTATCTTGGGAGACAAATTGCCAAAGTAAACCGTTAGCATCGTAGCGGGGCAATATTGTCTTAAGGACAGAGATTCCAAATCTCGCATCGACAATTCTAATACAAAGCCATTTGTTGTTTGTGCTTGCTACTTTCCTAAAATACACACCCAATAAATTTTATACAACAATCTTAAGACAATATTAGCAACAAATGGCTTCGTCGAGTGCAACAACGACTCCAGTTCATCATGGTAAAAGGCCTGAAAAGTTCAATGTGAACGATTTCAAGCGATGGCAACAAAATATGTTGTTTTATTTGACAACCTTGGGGTTGGCAAGATTCCTCAATGAGGATGCTCCTACTATTATGGAGAGTGAAACCGACAACCAAAAGAGAGTTGCGAGATTTGCAAGTAATCATGCACGAAATTCATGCAGAGTGAATGATTCTAAGTGACTCATTCCAAGTGGGCGCCATGATTGAAAAGTTGCCTCCGTCATGGAAGGACTTCAAGAATTATCTCAAGCATAAGCGAAAATAGATGAATCTTGAAGACCTTGTGATTCGCTTGAGAATCGAAGAGGACAACAAAATTTCCGAAAGGTTACTCACAATGATGTTTGTGATGGAAAGATTGTGCAAACTAGAGATGTGAGAAAAGTAATTTGTTACTTTATCAATATTTGCATATGATATTGTTGTGACTTTTTTGCTATGAAGCAAAAACGAGGCCAGTGAGGTGTTTAAACACTTCAAGAATGAGATTGCAATAAAATTTAGCAAATGAGTTTTGCTATGGGAAATTGTGAGTAGATTATACTTGTGTTGTCTAAGAATTTGACGCTTAAGCTTGAATTTGCAAGACTATAAAATCTTGAATTCAAGTTTCTAAGCTTTGTACGCTTAAAACAAAAGTGATAAATCGAAGCCACAAATTTTGATTAGGCGTTGTAATATCTCAAATTGGTTCATTTTGAATTTCTAAGCTAGTACGCTTATAACATGAATTTGCAAGTTTTAAAAAACTTGAATTCAAGTTTTCTAAGTTAGTGCGCTTAAATTGCAAAATGTGAACCGAGTTTGAGAATATTATCCAAGTTTCAACTTTTGTAAGCAAGTACGCTTAAATCCGAAATTTTCAAGAAATAAAAACTTGAATTTGGATTTGTAAGACTATAACGCTTAGAACTTGAAACACGGAAGTTTGAACGTCAGTGCACTTCGTTACTACCCGAAGTTGTGGGGGTTGCAATTCTAGGATTCAATCACTTACCACATTTAGGCAAGAACGAAAACCTTGTGATTGAAGGAAAAGAGAGTTTCCTACAATATTTGAAATGTGGGGGTACTTGGCTAAACTAGAAATGAAGGCCAAAGTAAAGTCATAATAAAAACCAAATAAAAGACATGAAGAGTTTGACAAATCATATTGTCAAATATATTAATGAGTGTGACAAATGTGTACACACCTAAGCATAGGTATGCTTGTGTATTGATGATATGCTCATTGGAGAAGCAATTTAGAAATCATCAAGTAACAAAGGAAAAATGTTGAAGAAACATTTTGACATGTGTGCATCAAGAATAATGTTTGGAATGAAGTTTCCAAGACACTTGAAGAATGAAATCTCAAAGATTAATTCGAGTTTCAAATTTTAAGCTTTGCTCTTAAAATTCAAGTTTTAGAATCTTGAACTTTGTAATTTTTAAGAATCTATGCGCTTAAATATGAATTGTGAATTAAAATTGAGTATCTCTTTGGTCTCGAATAACGCGTTAAGAACGCTTAAAATTCGATGATGGAAATATCCTAAAAGGATAAAATGATGCAAAAGAGGTAATGTGATTACCAAAACTGAAGATATATTATTGTGGAAAATTCTCTATGGAAAACATATAAAGCTTCTTCGGCCGAGTTGCTTTATAAGTTGTTAGAGAAACATCATGTGCATGCAACTAAAATGTGTTGCGATAATGCTATATGATAAAATGATCTCTACTGGCATAATCATGAGTGATTATGGGAAACCGCGGATCCGCATATAAATTGGTTAACCGAGAGATCATGTGGAAGTTTATCGAGGGGAATGTGGTTAAAACCCTATAATCAAAATCTCATAGTGGATACCCAACCTTGTTGACTGAATGTCCCAAGATCTAGGTTCAAAAGGGACAACTAAATTATGAGATTGTATAAACACCTTGGAGAATTAATCTCCGACCCATTCCTATGATAAGGGGTGTAGCCTGCAAAAAGGGTACGAGGATAGGCAAAAGGCCTTTAATGATTCCTAAGACATACAAGAATATGTTGGAGTATAGCGAGATACTCTTCTAGGAGATCACCTACGTAAGTGCGAAGTGTGGCCGCTTCAAAGATGAAAAACACTTATGAAACCAAGCGTGGTCCATGGCCGAAACGGACACAACCGTAAGAAACCAATACGAATGTTAGAATTATTATGGTGTGGGTTCAATTGTCTTGGTTTACACCAACGACTAAATAGTTCAAGACTATAAGTTCACAATTAAGTCAAGTAAATCCGATTGAATACTACTACGGAAGATTCAAAACCACAAGCTATCTCTCATGATGCCATAATAGTTCGTTAAAAGCGCTCAATTACATATACGCATTAATTTAATTCATGTGGGGGATTGTTGGAAATTTGAATCAAATTAAATGGTGTGTCCATTCATGTTGGGGTGCATTTTTTCATGATTAGTTGCTTCCAAATTAAATGGTGTGTACATTCATGTTGGGATGCAATTTTTCATGATGGATGCTTCCAAATTGTGTCTCTTGATGACACCACTTGGTATACTATATAAGAAACAACCCTTGAATGAATTAGACATGGAATTTTGGAAATTCACATCATATTTGAAGATCAAAATTTGAGTAATTTTGTGAGTCTTCATCATTGTTATGGTTGAGCGTTTTTAGACCTTTGTGGTTTAAAGGATTTGTGATTTGGAGTGCTCCTATCACAAATCATAGTCGTTGTATCTTGGGAGACAAATTGCCAAAGTAAACCGTTAGCACCGTAGCGGGGCAATATTGTCTTAAGGACAGAGATTCCAAATCTCGCCTCGACAATTCTAATACAAAGCCATTTGTTGTTTGTGCTTGCTACTTTCCTAAGATACACACACAATAAATTTTATACAACAAAAGCAACCACACCAATTACTTAAAAAGAATCGAGCTAGCTCATTAGTTTTTTTCTGAGTAGACTCAAATATTGTTTGAATTCATATTTAAAATTATCATACTTGAGCCAAACTCTTAACATATTCGAATGGATTTGAATCCAAATTTTTTTTGTTTAATAGATCACAAGCTTTAATATACTCTTATCAAATTTTGATAAACACATTCAAAGCTAAGAAACTCAAACTATAGTTGGATTTACTGTTTGATACAGCTCGATATATCATGTTCGAAACATTTTCGACCTACGAACTCAAAATATAACAAAAAATTTAGTATGAAACCAATGTATTTGCAACCCGATTAATATCAATCAGATTGATTTGAATCTGAATTTGTTAAATCAGGATGGAAACTATATATTTTGTTCGAAACATTTTTCGACACTCGAACTCAAAATATAACAAAAAAAGTTAGTATGAACCCGATTTATTTGCAACCTGATTAATATCAGTCAGATTGATCTGAATCTGAATTTGTTAAATCAGGATGGAAACCATTCTCTCCTCAGTACGATCGTAATATAAATATAATACAAAATCAAAGCAATGTGTTTGTCTACTAGAAACTTAATCCAAGAAAATCTATCCATCTACTTCATGGTTCTTGACCGATGCTTGATCTCAGAGTCGAGGAATAGTAATGTGATTCAAGCTCCTTGAGGCTAGCTGATGCCTCTTCTCCAATTCTAGCCAAAATCCCATTTGTATTTTCTGCAAGTTTATTGAACTCATCTGTTCTCTGGTCCACATGGTCGTTGAGAGACGCGATTCCAGAAAATATCGCTGTCTGCTTTAATTCGGACACCAACTTAAGCAAAGAGTCGGCTGCTTGAACCTGTTATTTGACAGGCGAAAGGCGGCGGTGAAAACTATAAATTTTCGGTAATCCACATGGCCAGTTGCCTAGTAAAGCCAATGGGACCAATAAAGAAAGGGATAGACAATAATGTGGAAAGAATTAACCGCATTTCAAAACCCACCATTCTTGCAGCACGCATCTCCATCATGAAAGATTCTTGAGAATTTTGGACCGGAGCATCATTGACCTAAATCAGACATATTGAATTTTCAAAAAAATCATTAGCTACAACTACGTTCAACTTCAAATATATAATCAGCAGAAGAAAATGCACCCCAACGAATCGAGAAATGAAAGTAAATTATCATATTATCATTCTTTGCTACCAATTCCCTTTTTTGTTTTCCGTTTTCATTATTTTGCACACTCTAATCCTATAAAACATTTTGTTCCATCTTTGGAAACTGACTCGATGTATCAGACAAAAATTTGTTGCTATGCAGACAACAGAGAAGATAAGCTGGAAGTGGATGAGTAATTTGCAGAATCTTGGTCACATATTTAATACTCAAGAAAAGGGAAGGGAGAAGAAGCAGATGCAATGTATATTGGATCTCTAGCAGAGGAAAAGATCTAACAATAAATCTATTGCAGTTTCCTAGATGAGTTCAAGCTAATAGTCTATCGATAAAGATACACGATGTATGAATTGCACTCACCTATCAGTATTTAATGCAAGTACCTTAATTCAGCCTATAACATGAACACAGGCCACATTACCGATGCTACCCTGATGGTAGCCCTTTTCTAGTTCGCTC
This sequence comes from Haberlea rhodopensis, assembly GCA_907163345.1. Classification (NCBI taxonomy): domain Eukaryota; kingdom Viridiplantae; phylum Streptophyta; class Magnoliopsida; order Lamiales; family Gesneriaceae; genus Haberlea; species Haberlea rhodopensis. The sequence goes on along the minus strand of CAJQUN010000054.1, from coordinate 442,533 downwards.
TATTCCGCTGTGCCAAACCTGAAGGAAAACCCCAATACTAGGCCATCAGCCCAAAAGCGGAACACCCAAGCTCAGAAGCCTAGTCAACTAGGTGAGAAAGCACTGAAGCTTATTTAACCACTCAACATTTTTATTTTGGAGCTAATGTTGGACCTGGACGTAACATGCATCAACTGGAATTCCCTGTTTAGACAGTATACATCTCTCTATATTATCCATATTTATGTATTCTTTTATTCAAGGATAGTTGTCAAGGGATTTATTGCGGAACCAAAAAGAACAAATGACCAAAAAAGTATGGCTCTTGGAGAACACGCTTGTTTTCCTGAAGGAAAAAAATCCTAAAAGCCATTTCTGAGATTTAGCTTTGCATTTGATGTGTTAAGCCGAACTAACTTAGACTCAACATGATCAGCTTGTCATTCATATGTTATATACACTAACTTTAGACTCATGGAAGAGCTGTACATCATAGATCATAGTATTCCCTTGTCAATCTGGTCCTACCACTACTACCTTCGATATTTGCTAATTGTGAAGCTCTTAACCACATCTACAAAATTTTAGAACAATGTAAAACAATTGAAAACAAAAAGCAGAAGCACAATAAAATCAGATTAATTAAAGTTTCATAAATTATCACATATCCAATATTTTTATTTCCAACACACACAGCCGTCAAAAAGCTAAAGAAGCAAGGATTTCAAGAGTACCCGAGCCACGTTAACAAGGTAAGCGAAATTATCGACGAGATTTCCAACATCTGCATCCACCCTTTGAAGAAGTGTTTTCTGCTTTTGGGCCGCCGCCGCAGACGCCGCCGCAGTGGGTCCACCACCACCAGTGGCGCCTCCTATACCTACTCCTTTATTCATCATATAGTATTGAAATCAAGTTATCTTTTACCTTGAACTGAGGGAATAAGATCGATTACAAAAGCCAGAGAAACAAAGATAAGCTAAACCCAGTTCAGAATCAGTCAGTAATTCATTCACAAACAGAAAACCCCAGAAAATTATCACCAAAATTCATGACAGAAACTGAAAAAATTAAGAAAATTAAGTTCACTGAAGGATAAGCTAGAAAACTGAGAAAATAGGTAAACATTGAACTCAATTCCCCAACAAAGATTTTAATTTTTATTTTTCTGAAGATGCCCTCATGTTGAATTTATTTATATTATGCCACCATCTTGGGGTGCTTATGGGACCCGATCAATCCGAAAAATGGGTTAACTAAGATTTTAATTTTTATTTTTCTCAAGATGTCCTCATGTTGAATTTATTTATACTATGCCACCACCTAGGGGTGCTTATCGGGCCGGGTCAATTCGGGCGGATTAACCTTGCCCGAAACTGAACCGGTTAGCCCGGATTAGAATCGAAATCGGTCCGGTTTCGAACCGCCCTGAATAACAAAATCAGTTCGGGACGGTTCCATGCCTTCAAAACCGATAGCACCACCGATTCCAAAATCGAAACCAGTAAGTTTCGAAAAAAAAATTAAAAAACATGTCAGCAGCCTTTGCCTTGCTGAAAGCCGTTGCCTAACATTCACATTTTATTTTTTTTAATTTTATTTTTAAAAAAATAAACTATAAATAGGTATGATGTGCTTTGTAAATACTCACAAATCATTCTTGCAAAATTGTATACTTCAATCTCATATTTTCCTCTCCATTATGCTATCTATATTTTACTTATATAATAATGATGCAATGAATCGTGTGCCCCAGTGCAAGAGACTTTAAAGCAAGTAGAACCAAATCCCTGATTGTTCATCTTCTTCTCTTCATCGATGCACGCAACTATCTCACCACCCCTTTCAATTTTGCTCCTTCGCAGTACTACTGAAGGGAGAAACGAAATATTTCTCATCTTTATTCTGTAAAACCTCTTTAAAATAACCCACGAATACCTTGCAATTGTCGTTTTGTTCTCGTAATCCCTCTCCAAATCCTTGAGGGCAGAAGCTTGGTCACAGTGTTGTGAGCTTGAAACAATTGATAATTGTTCATCACTATTGTAGAAAACATAGCTGCGAAGTTGCAAAAAATCGAGGAAACGAGGAGGAGAAGTGATAAGCACATCACCAATTGATCAGGCCTATCGGCCCACCAACAAGAAACGCCCACTTAACTTCCCGGTCAACAATTGTTTTACCACTTTCGTGTAATGTCCAGAATATTAGGAGATTAGTGGCATTTATTAGAAGTTATGGGTTAATGTTTTAGTGGTAGCCGACAGTTAGTATTTTAAGTTATATCATGTTTGTAGTTAAACAACTCTTTGATTATCAAAAGATAAGAAGAAATTGGTTATTTCAATCATTTTCAATTCTAGTAGTGTTCGAACTCACATTACAAAAACAGAGTTCAACCCACATATATCCTAACAATTGGTGCTCTCGTCCATAGCGAACCATGCCTCCAAAACCCACACAAGCCCAGCCAAGTTCGGATGAAACATGCAAGGCAGATCACTACGCATGGTACGACCTGAATTGGCAGAAGCACTATGTTTGGCCTAGACTGAATTGGATGAATTTCGCATCAAACATCAGCAGGAATTGAGAGAAATGAGGCCAGAAAACAAACAGCACTGGGAAGCCATTATGACCTTAGTGGCCGAAATGAAGAACCAATGGAACACAACAACTTCAGTCACTTGTTCTCCATTTCCCCCAAGCACTTCCCTATCATATCCAGACAATCATTATCCATACACCAGGCTCAAACTCTAACCCCACCACTAACAGAGCCCTCACTACCAAAGAAGACATCATACAACAACTTAAACATATCCTCTCCCAAACCCAACTGAGAATGGAACTCAAATCCGATAAGCTTAGACAAGAAAAACAATTCGAACCTGGGGACTTGGTTTTCTTAAAGCTCCAGACCTACCAACAACTCTCAGTGCACCACCGCCGCTGCAACAAGCTCTCCCGAAGATATTATGGACATTTTTGTGTGTTGTGTCGCTTCGGAATGATAACCTATGAGTTGGAGCTACCAGACTCTTCTCGCATCCACTCGGTTTTCCATGTGTCACTACTCCGACCTTCCAAAGGACCTCTGTCTCCTTCAGTCACACCGCTTCCTTCACTAGATGCCGATTACGGCCTCCTTCTCATTCCCAAGAGCATTATTGATACACAAAAAATTTGGAGAAAAGGAATACAATAGAACAAGCTTTGGTCAAGTGGAGCAATTTAACTAAAGAGGCAGCATTGGTGGAGACACTTAACCTCCACTCAATAATCAAGAGAAAAATCTGGAAACCTGGTGTGACGCCCCAAACGTCACCACGTAACAGACAACACATGACGTCATTTGTAAAAAAAAAATTTGGCATAATCTTCCCGTAATTAGACCTCCCAACAACACACAATGTGACATATACAAGTCCATAAAAATATATGACGTCTACCCAACTTAAATATGACATAACTCAAATGCACCAATACAAGATAACCAAATCATAATGTCCTACATATCATAAACAAATATAAATCAGCTCACATAAGAACCACAACTAGTGAAAACATATGTATTATCCTATGACAACTTCATTTTAAGTGACAAGGACTTAGACAGCTCAGACTCAACAGCTTGTAATCACGTCTCCAACTTTAACGTCTAGGCTTGATACCTGTTTCAACAGAAACAGCCCCCAAAAATGGATGAGCACACACCAACAATAATAACAACATAAACAGACAGTATTTTATCAACAGTAAAACATGCTGGAAATATAACAGAAATACTCCCTGAAATCAATAGGAACAATACGAAGATTTCTTGATTGTTTCTGTAATACCATTCTCCAACATCAAATCACAATCCATCAATCATCACCTCAATCATATCACAGTTGACGTGTAAATTGGTATAGTGGCGACACTGAGCCAAGTATACCCCATCGTCGCATCATCATTGTGACCCATCGTATATAATCAATATAGTGGCAACACCAAGCCTATTATACCCCATCGTCGCATCATCATTGTGACCCATCGTATACAATCGATATAGTGGCGTCACCAAGCCTACAATACCCCATCGTCGCTCCACTACTACTACGAGCCATCATATATTATAGATATAGTGGCATCATCAAGCCTACTATACGCCATCATCGCTCCCCTACTACTGCGATCCATCGTATATTATCGATATAGTGGCATCACCAAGCCTACTATACCTCATCGTCGCTCCCCTACTACTGCGACACAATCAAGAATAACAATAATAGCAACACCACGTCGCTCATTCCAACGACCCTCAACATCATCAGGCATTTACCATCATCAATATATCATAACATCAATATGAATATAAATATATGCCCGTACGTCAACACGTACCGGTTGTGTTGTACAACATATATAAGTTTAGGCGTCAATGAGAAACCGCCTCTCTGTCATGTCCCTTGCGATGGTGCTATATAAATACCAACAATAGACCATGATCAAATAGGCTTCACCATCAAACTTTCCACAAAATATAATAGTTTCAACAAATGCAACCTAGCGATCTATCGGTCGTTTCTAGGATCGATCACTTCAATTTTTATAACTCTAGCGATCGATCGCTACTTAAGTCCAATTTTACAAAATGTTTCAGCCTTGTAGCGATCGATCACAAAAAACTTTCGAGCGATCAATCGCTATGCTCTGCAAAATTCAGAACATGGCGATTTTCATGTCTATCTTCATGGTTCCAATTCCTCATCTCATAATTTACCATCAAAACTTCATAAAACATCATTTACTCATGATAGATACATGTTTTCAGAAGATTACAACTTAGTTCATTGAATTCAACAACATAGAACTTCAATCTTCCTTCAAACAAATCACATGCTTCTTGAATTGCATATACAACACCATAATTAAGTTATTACACCAACTAACTACATAAAAGTAGCTCATGCAACTTATCCTTACCACATACTTCATTTTGAACATGATTCCAAGCTAGAACCAAGCAAAGAAGAGAAGGGTGCAAGAGAGCATGGGAGAGCTTTTGTAGGTGAGTAATGGTGTTTTGTATGTATTTGTCATCTGATTTTGTGTTTATATATATCGTATCCAACACTCATGTCATACTAATTCCATGTGTCCTATGATACTTCAAAGTCATGCCTTCTATGTAGAGGTACTACACCATGTATAACTCATAAATTCATCTGACACAACCATATCAATTGCCTAAATCAAACAATGTGTCATACCATCTCTATATAGTTGTGTTCCATTGCATTTAGTCACATATTTTTCCCATACCATCCTTCATATAAGATGCACACGAGTTCTATTGTCAGTATCACATGTACCAATACTTCACATCCATTCATTATGTCTAACTATGTTTAGTTCATTTCCACATGACCATTAATCTTTTTTTTTATCATATGTCAACTAATCATACTCGGTTTAACCCGAACTCTTGGCCACATCATTTCGTAAGTATTTCATAATTAAGCAAGAATCATAGTAAACATGTATGAGTCATATCGAGGCATTACGATTCTCCCCTACTCATTGAATTCCGTCCTCGAAATTGAATCATAAACTCATCACATAATGTTATAAGACTCATCTATACATTTAAAATGACAACAATAAGCATCAGTCTAACCATCTATTCAATCCAAATCATATACTTTCCAGCATTGCAGTAATGTAAAGTAAACATACCAGACATGAACTCACGATAATGTTGTATCATTTGCTTACTCTGTCTTGCATAGCAGCTCCTCAACACGCTGCTCATCTCCCTGACCTTGAGCATATGTATTACTTCTATTACAACTGATAATATGTTCTAGTCAAGATCATAAGTGATTATTCTACATTCCACATATCAAGTTCAGTGGTTGACATACAGAAACACCAATCATTGAAAGAACAATGTCAAACGGTATATCAATGTCTTAATACACTGTAATGCAACATACAACTCGTATTTCTCAACAATAACTGTTCTCTCATGCGAATTTCACCCCTGAGTTTCTTCAAGCAAGGTGAACAATCTACCAAACTGGATCAAACCCTTTCACAAAACAATGTTCCATAATCCATTAACACAACGATGAATAGACATGAGGTACAAGACTAATCATCAATAGTCCAAGACAAGAATGACAAACATCCGTGTTCATACACCACCAGCGTACATCGAGCCATTAATATGTCACAAATCACTCATTTATCGCATTTTCAATCTTGCACACATGTACTCAACATGACATACAAACCACGTAAGTCCACACCACTACGCAGTAGTGAGTCGCCACTATAACATCTCACCACTTTGCACTGTACAATGCAATCACACAATGTATCAAACGAAATGTTTCTACTTCTCGCAGTATCTAAGGATCCCGCGCCCTTAACTTGCTATTAGTGTATTAACCCTCCATAGCATAATATACCAACAATAAAATTCCTTGCACACAATGTCCAATTTTCCCCAATACAAGTCCACTTACATAGCATGCACCCTATAATACACTAACAAGTTCTGAATTCATTTTGCAATTCCTTTAATTAATTGCATGCAACACATGAATGAAAATAGAAGGCCATTGCCTTTTATACAACCCATATACACATATTGCAGTGCTCACATGCGAGCATCAAATGAGTGAATGTGTATTTAATGTATAAAGTACCATACTCAATACCGACACTGGTACCTCAATCCTGGAAGTACCTCCAATCTGTAGCTCGATCTCAACTCCGGAGCTACCGTTGTACCTGTACCACCTGCCCCAACTGAGATAGGCCCCACACAGGGTGATCATACAAATACCACCAATCCAATAATCACAATATCACAGTACATAATTTACAGAATGTAAAGTGGTCAATTTAAAAGACACTCCCTGAATAGTGTCATCCTTATAAGGGATCCCCTGTGCTGTTCCTATTCTCAAAATAATAGAAACCATCAAATTCCCAAAAGCCAGTTAATCATTTCATTGATTAACTAAATCCATTTGCCAATTTCCATAATTAATAAAATCCAATCATTTACAATGTTTATATATATCACACGTATCTAAAAAATAGTTCCACAATCTCATTTCATCGCTTGCTCAGTAGCAGCTGCAATCATAACCGATGTTCGCTCCATAGCGACAACATCTCAATCGTTGCTCGCTTCATAGCGGCACCATATAGTTCACAATACATATCCATTTATTGCAATTACAATATGTTAGGATCGATTTCGGGGGTGGGTTGTCATTCCACACCCGAGTTCAACCAACTTGAGCTTCAATAGCTCGTGTTCTTGAAATAATTGCACCGAGAGATTATATCGAGTTCGGTTACAAAACCGAGCAGAAGACACTCGACATAACCCGCTCTAAAACCGATTACTCATTTGAAAGGCATTTTAAAGATATGCAAGAAAGTATGTAAAAGCAGTAAGGTAAATAAATGTAGTAAAGTAAATCACACAAGCATTTGTTTCTGGAAGTTCGAAGCACAACGCTTCTACGTCTCCCCTTCTTCCATCTCATTGAAGGATACACTAGAAGACTTTGATTTATACAACTCTTTGTACAAACCCGGTCCAATTGGGCATTCCCCATCCAACTAGAACTCCTAGCAACTCAACTATGTATGTTCTTTAATGTCTCACATACAAAGACCTCTTAATCGGTTGTGATGAATCATCAACCGTTACAATGGTATTCACTCTTCTATTTAGCTCACAAATACAATGAATAGAGTAAATACAAAGGCACAAATGATCTCCTAACAGATCTGATACAGCAAGGTAAGAGGTGCCAAAGGTTTGAGGAGTGCTCTTTATTTAGCAGCTTCTGTCTTTGAAGTTCCTCAATTGAATCCCAAGTGGGTTTGCTTTGGAAGGCTTGGATTGATCTTCAATCAGCTGTTATTGAGCTTCCAAATCATGTAAATATAGCCCCAAGTAATGATATATACATTAGATACAAGAATATAACCGTTGGGACAGTTTTGGTAAGCTTTCAAACATTGCAACGGTCATATTCTGCTTCTGGGCTATTTTTGGAAGTCTGCTGGTCTGGTCAGCCAGTTGGTCTGGTCAGCTGGTCTGGTCATCCAGTTGGTCTGGTCAGCTGGACTGGTCACCAGTTGGTCTGGTCAGCTGGACTGTCACCAGTTGGTCTGGTCAGCTGGACTGGTCATCCAGTTGGTCTGGTCAGCTGGTCTTGTCATCCAGTTGGTCTTGTCATCCAGTTGGTCTGGTCAGCTGGACTGGTCATCCAGTTGGTCTGGTCAGCTGGACTGGTCATCCAGTTGGTCTGGTCAGCTGGTCTTGTCATCCAGTTGGTCTTGTCAGCTGGACTGGTCATCCAGTTGGTCTAGTCAGCTGGTACTCCAACTGGTCCTTCAGCTGGTACTCCAGCTGGTCCTTTCAGCTGGTACTCCAGCTGGTCTGGTCAACTGGTACTCCAACTGGTCCTTCAGCTGGTACTCCAGCTGGTCCTTTCAGCTGGTCCTCCAGCTGGTCTGGTCAACTGGTATTCCAGCTGGTCCTTATTTCAGCAACCAAACTCAAGGGCATTTCTTAGCACATCATCAAGCTGTAAAATATCATCTATGAACTGCACACTTGATGAAATATATTAGCAACACAATAACAAGTTTTGTTAACATCAAAACTAAGATTATTCGGTTTTCCAAAACCCAACAATCTCCCCCTTTTTGATGATCACAAAACTTGAATAAAAATATGAACATTAAAACACAATGTTGCATAACAAGAAAAATCATATTTTTAAACAGAATATTTCTCCCCCTTTTTGTGTGAATCAAAAAGGAAGACAAATAAAATTTACTCCCCCTCAAGGATTGAGATTAAACTCTCCCCCTTAATTTTAAAATGTTTGAAAATTTGAGCAAGTGAGGGGCAAATGGGGTAGGCTAAAACAAATTAAAAAAAATGCAATGCACATTAATTTTTGAACAAAAATAACCTCTTTTGATGATGCATGAAGCATACTTGGCAACAAATTTGAATTTCTTGACAAAACTCAACAATGTCCATTTCATCTTTCTGCGGTGGCAGCACACTTAGTCCAACTTGAACCAATAAACTGCTTTTCCTCGAGCAAGTTTGGGCTGCAAGACCTATACCGTTGCGATCCTCTATGAGTCTAGTTTGCAACTCAAAAAACGGTTCGTCATTTGGACATCCGAGCAAGAAGTTATGCCAATTTTCCCAAAGTCGCTGCAAGCTGCCAGAAAAACTGAATGTTTCGAAAATTGTTAGAAAAAAATTTCAAAATAACAATTTTAAACTTAAAATGAGTTTAAAACTTATTGAACGAGAATTTGAACATTTAAAATAGGTTTTAAAATTATTTTCGTGCAAAATGAATGCAATGAAATTGATTTTTATGCTAAAAATTTTCATACACCAAGTTTTAGAAAATTATGCTATCAAAATAATTTCATGCTCATGAGAAAGTTTTCTTAAAAGATTTCCGTCTAAAATCAGTTAAAATGCTTTCCAAGAACAACCAGGCTCTGATACCACTTGTTAGGATCGATTTCGGGGGTGGGTTGTCATTCCACACGCGAGTTCAACCAACTTGAGCTTCAATAGCTCGTGTTCTTGAAATAATTGCACCGAGAGATTATATCGATTTCGGTTACAAAACCGAGCGGAAGACACTCGACATAACCCGCTCTAAAACCGATTACTCATTTGAAAGACATTTTAAAGATATGCAAGAAAGTATGTAAAAGCAGTAAGGTAAATAAATGTAGTAAAGTAAATCACACAAGCATTTGTTTCTGGAAGTTCGAAGCACAACGCTTCTACGTCTCCCCTTCTTCCATCTCATGGAAGGATACACTAGAAGACTTTGATTTATACAACTCTTTGTACAAACCCGGTCCAGTTGGGCATTCCCCATCCATCTAGAACTCCTAGCAACTCAACTATGTATGTTCTTTAATGTCTCACATACAAAGACCTCTTAATCGGTTGTGATGAATCATCAACCGTTACAATGGTATTCACTCTTCTATTTAGCTCACAAATACAATGAATAGAGTAAATACAAAGGCACAAATGATCTCCTAACAGATCTGATACAGCAAGGTAAGAGGTGCCAAAGGTTTGAGGAGTGCTCTTTATTTAGCAGCTTTTGTCTTTGAAGTTCCTCAATTGAATCCCAAGTGGGTTTGCTTTGGAAGGCTTGGATTGATCTTCAATCAGCTGTTATTGAGCTTCCAAATCATGTAAATATAGCCCCAAGTAATGATATATACGTTAGATACAAGAATATAACCGTTGGGACAGTTTTGGTAAGCTTTCAAACATTGCAACGGTCATATTCTGCTTCTGGCTATTTTTGGAAGTCTGCTGGTCTGGTCAGCCAGTTGGTCTGGTCAGCTGGTCTGGTCATCCAGTTGGTCTGGTCAGCTGGACTGGTCACCAGTTGGTCTGGTCAGCTGGACTGGTCACCAGTTGGTCTGGTCAGCTGGACTGGTCATCCAGTTGGTCTGGTCAACTGGTCTTGTCATCCAGTTGGTCTTGTCATCCAGTTGGTCTGGTCAGCTGGACTGGTCATCCAGTTGGTCTGGTCAGCTGGACTGGTCATCCAGTTGGTCTGGTCAGCTGGTCTTGTCATCCAGTTGGTCTTGTCAGCTGGACTGGTCATCCAGTTGGTCTGGTCAGCTGGTACTCCAACTGGTCCTTCAGCTGGTACTCCAGCTGGTCTGGTCAACTGGTACTCCAGCTGGTCTGGTCAACTGGTACTCCAACTGGTCCTTCAGCTGGTACTCCAGCTGGTCCTTTCAGCTGGTCCTCCAGCTGGTCTGGTCAACTGGTATTCCAGCTGGTCCTTATTTCAGCAACCAAACTCAAGGGCATTTCTTAGCACATCATCAAGCTGTAAAATATCATCTATGAACTGCACACTTGATGAAATATATTAGCAACACAATAACAAGTTTTGTTAACATCAAAACTAAGATTATTCGGTTTTCCAAAACCCAACACAATATACCATGCATTCAACAATTGTGATAAGATATAAGGTTATGCTCGTACGTATACGTACCTTATAATTCCGTAGTCCGAATCAAACCTTGTTTTAGTCCCATTACCCGATGAATTATGTGCTAAACACAATTAATAATTACAATTAATTACAAGCATGCAACCACGTGCCCAAGCACGTTTACAATCCCCAATTATATCATCAATCCACGACGATTAACCATTTTAAAAGACTCCTGGTGAAGCATCCATCGATTCCATAACAACAACACAATAATAACCACAAAACAGAGCATCTCGAACGATCGGCCAAATGTGATCGATCTATCTAGAGCTCCAGCGAAAATATGCCCGAAAATATTCCTTGCTCGATCGATCGAGCAGACTTCGCGATCGATCGACCGACCATCTCGATCGATCGGCAACCTTGCTCGATCGCTCGAGTGCACTGTTCATCGTCTTCCAATTTTGTAAAATCGTGTGATCGATCGAGCCCCTATAGCCGATCGATCGATGAGCACTGCAACAGCCCAAAAATGGCATTTTCGTGTTTAGAACCCCCAAATAAACAAACCCAACACCCATTAAACCATTAATCCTCAACATAAACACCATAAATCTTCCTTAAACATACCAACCCAAAACTCTTTAAAATCCAAAAACTTAAACCCAACTCAAAACTTGACCAATACCACAATACTACAATCAAATCGAAGATAAAGAAGAGGGTAAGCATTTTACCAAATTATCTTCGAGAAATCCGGCTCCCAAGTCGATCCTCGATCGATTTTGCTCCAAGGAATAAAAGAGGGGAAAGGGATGGGGCTTTTGGGAGGGGGAGAGAGAGAGAGAGAGAGAGAGAGAGAGAGAGAGAGAGAGAGAGAGAGAGATGATAGAATGCCTGAACACCGAGTCCACTTGGTATATATAGTACCAAGGCTCAAAAATCTCGAGTCCTCCACAAATACATCATGACTCATTAAAAATCATCTGTGTTCAATAATTACCTCACAATCTCAATTTCAAGTACCAGTCCTAACTCAAAGCACCCCAGACCCTACTAAAACCAAATTCCAAGGTTTAACACCACGATGAGAATACAATCTCAACCCTTTGTTCCAACGACTCCAAATACCGGATTTAAAATCCTTGGGAGCCCAACACCGCAATTAATTCGTAATTGCCACAATTAAAATCCATTAAGGATAATTACAACACCGGGATTTACACCATCACTTCCCGGGCATCACAATTATCCCCCACTAATAAAATTTCATCCTCGAAATTTGCACAGGCGTACTCCACGTACTGCCAAGACCTCATAATCCAATCAGATCCACAACATCGATTCATGAATGCATCATGATCGAAACACCAACCGCGAGGACACCGACCTCGCACCAAATCATGGAATGGAGTAAACTTCCCAAACCCTTACAATCTTGAAAAAAAACGACAGCATGTCTCGATGCTAACCATCCAAAAGCAGTCAGTCAATCGTAACTGCTAGCTACTCGAATCATCCCTGATTCCAACGTAGATATCACTTCCATGATATCTCAATCACTTAGTCTACGATGTCAAACACGCATTGTTACGACGGAGACCACTAGTATACCATAGTATACATATACTGAATCCGGTTTCCGCTCTCCAAATCCATCTCCGTCAAGGGAGTAGTTGCACTATTTGCAACTCGGATCAGGCAACTCATGGCCACCGATCAACACAAACACATCTCCAAAGATGCCTACATCCGTGTGTTCCAAGAAATCATATCTTGGTCCAAACACACCATCGAGACTCCACAATGCCTCAAGTTTCCATAAAGGGCATGCAAGAAAATATCGATTGCATTATCGCCACCTGCGTCGACAACGACACCCAACGAATCCGAATCCCGGTCATCCCTCGTTTACCCTATGAATCAACGATCCTAAAACAGGGATGCTATCGAATTACCTAGTAATCAACTATCATGACCCCAACACACGACAATTCCTCCTCAAGGGAGTCAATTAGACCTCACTCTCATTCCTCAGAATCAATCGTCCCATCGAGATTACCGTCTCAAGGTGCCACAATCTCTCACCAGAGATTCATCCATCCAAGCATACTAACCCGATGCCCCGCAAGTACCAATATGTCGGCATTCATATATTCACACTGGTATACATGCCTAAGCACCAACACCACATGCATACTCAATTCACCCGGCTCGGGTATCTCCAATCATACCCACAAGCCCCAAATACCAGTGTCAATCTCCAGTTATTCTCACCCAGTGGAGAATGGTGATTGACGAACCAACGACTAATGGTGTGATCCCAACATCAACACCACATAAACTGACTCAACGAATCTCCCAAATCCCATAGGTAGGTATATCAATACCGCCTTCCTCGCAAATAAAATGTCACGAATCCATGACTCTCCAACCTCGAACCACCGTTCAGAAAGCCTGGATATATTTATACCAAAATATATCCCGTAACCAATAAATACACAACTGATTCAAACAGTGCATCTTTGCTACTATTACCAACCCGAAACCCGTATACACTGTTTATACCCTTTCTAACGATGCTCTGTACTAATACCTTAATACTCCACATTCTCGAGCATCTTCCCAGATACGTCTCCTCGTACGTCTCACCGAAAATATAAAGCCATTACTCAGTCCAACACCAGTAATGTTTACCATGGCTGAAACAATCAACCCTCGACCAATGCCAGTTGTCTCTACGACAGTAAGCTCCCAATCTCTCCAAGAGATACTATCAATATACCCCACTAACTATATCCCACAATTACAATTGCATTCCCCCATTGTATTCCATATGCAAGGATTCTCAACCAGCGTTAACAACAACTTGTTGACACTCATATTGGTACTCCCAACAAAATTGAGTTGTCCTAGTACAGGTCCCTCAAACATTTAACGTATAACCGTCCTCTTGAGGTATTCCATGCCTCAAACATCATGCAACATAGTGACTATACGAGTCTACCATAAACCCTCATCATATCATCACACGATTTACCAAACTCAGTTCCAACGAGTAGTATAATGGCTACAACAAGCTCACTATAACAATGCAACAATACCTGGCTAGCAGATCGCTGCCTCTTTAACTTTATACCAAACTTACCAACGTATCATACGTTACATCCATGTATTGTTAGTAATCCAACAAGCATACAGCGCAGCGGAATTTAAATTTTGGATTACTTGAACCGCGGATCTATACAAAGTAATCATATCGGATAAAGGATTACAAAAGGTCTCACCCTTGTAGCATGTTTGAAGCAGAATCCTCGTTGTAGCACCACGAGTCACAAACGAAAGTTTGCACCTCCGTCTCTACGGTATCCACACGATCAAATCGAAAGGGACGTTCAAGAACAAGTTGCTAGACTTATTCTTGAACCAAAACTCAAACTCGCGGTTCAAAACCGACTAACGACTACCAAACTCTCCTTTCAAGAATCGGCGGCGGCCGTGTGACTTGTAGAGAGAGGCGGCCGAGAGTAATTTGAGTGGAGGCTAGGTTATGATTTTGAAATCTTGGATCAACCTTAATCATAACCTTGTATATCATTATATAGGATTTAATTAAAGGCTTTCATAAAGCCTCATGGGCTCAAACCCATGATTTTAATTAAATCCTTATAATTATTTAATTAAGACTCTTCTTAATTAATTAATTCATCCAATGAATTTAATTCCCTTTATCGATTTAATCTTTTGTGCGACCCGATAGGATCTTGTAATGTTGGCAGTGACATAAAATCTCATTTTACGTCACAAGCAAGGAGCAGTGTCTAGCAACACATCAAGGCTACCCAAATTACAAGAATGTCTTTGACTCGACATAACCTTAGAACTTGTGATAATATTAACCATGTAACTTAATCCCTTTGTCCATGTGTTTAGATTGAACACGAGTCATGGAATAGTCATACTCGTATATTCAATTTCTATTTCTTGATCCCCAAGTAGAACTAGAATAAACGAATAAGCTCGATATCACATATCGACTCATTCGAGCACGGCCATGCATTTTAGTCTTACTTGATCAAGGGCCCAAACACTTCTCCTGTTATATAGGAGGGACAAATCCTATCTCGATCAATCAACATCCCTCTACATAGTTCGTAGTGTATCCAATAGTCGCCTTTATAGTTTACATTGTTACATGTAACGTTTGACAATATCAAGATACATAACTCCTTATGTTGGGATCTCTGATGATCTCAAGTCGTAAGGATTACATACATTATTATCACTATGAGAATTGCTTATGACACTCATATAACTATCCATGTAGCATTCTCATGGTGGGTCTGTCCAGTACATCGTTCTCTAACATGTACCCATGTGTTGATTTGATATCTCATATCAATGAACAATTCATCAATCAACACATAGTAGTCTTAATGCATTATCATTATCCCAATTCATGATAATACTTGACTAGGGACAATCTTTAAGAATAATACAATATTATTCTAAGGACATTAATTTATATATCAATTTATATTGCACAGATATTCGAATAATATATAATAATGATTTGCCATTTATAAAATCATAATACATTGTATGTCATAAACAATCATCTAATGACTTGTCTTAGGGCATATCCCAACAAATCTCCCACTTGCACTAAGACCAATGACACATATACCTAATGCCTAGAGATCTAGTATGACGATCATGCTTCTGCTGTGACAGTGGCTTCGTCAATGGGTCAGATACATTATCATCTGTTGGTACTTTGCATATTTTAACATCTCCCCT
Organism: Haberlea rhodopensis; assembly: GCA_907163345.1. Classification (NCBI taxonomy): domain Eukaryota; kingdom Viridiplantae; phylum Streptophyta; class Magnoliopsida; order Lamiales; family Gesneriaceae; genus Haberlea; species Haberlea rhodopensis. The sequence continues at coordinate 426,712 of CAJQUN010000054.1, read as the reverse complement.
TTCAACGATTTCTCGAATGAAATGAAAGCGCCGAAGTATGTGCTTGGATCTTTGGTGAGCTCTACGTTCCTTAGCCAATGCGATCGCTCCATTGTTGTCACAATAGAGTTCTTAATGCTAGGCACCACTCCAAGTTCAGAAATGAACTTTCTAATCCAAACAGCTTCTTTTGCTGCATCAGAGGCAGCAATATACTCAGCTTCCGTTGTAGAATCGGCTACTGTCTCTTGCTTTGAACTCTTCCAGCTCACAGCACCTCCATTTAGGCAATACACATATCCAGATTGCGATCAAAAATCATCTTTGTCGGTTTGGAAGCTTGCATCAGTGTAACCTATTACATTGAGCTCTTCCTCACCTCCATAAATCAAGAATGTATCCTTAGTTCTTCTCAAGTACTTCAGGATGTTCTTGACTGCAATCCAGTGACATTCACCTGGATCAACTTGATATCTGCTCGTCATGCTCAAAGCATACGAGACATCGGGACGTGTACATATCATGGCATACATGATAGATCCAATAGCTGACGCATATGGAATCTTGCTCATGCGTTGTCTCTCATCTGGTGTTGAAGGACACTGTTCCTTCGAGAGATAAATTCCATGTGTCATAGCCACGAATCCTTTCTTTGATTCTTGCATGCTAAACTGTTTTAGCACTTTGTCTATGTATGTACTTTGACTTAGGCCAAGTAATCTTCTTGATCTATCTCTATAGATCTTGATTCCTAATACATAGGTGGCTTCATCCAAGTCTTTCATAGAAAAGTAATTCCCTAGCCAAATCTTTACAGATTGTAAGGCAGGGATATCATTCCCAATGAGAAGTATGTCATCCACATACAATATTAGGAAGATAATTATGCTCCCACTGACCTTCTTGTAGACACAAGGTTCATCTACGTTTTTGATGAAACCAAACTCTTTGACTGCATCATCAAAACGAAGATTCCAACTCCGAGAAGCTTGCTTCAATCCATAAATGGATCGTTGTAGTTTGCATATCTTTCCAGCATCCTTTGGATCGACAAAACCCTCAGGCTGTGTCATGTACACATCCTCAAGCAGATTTCCATTAAGGAAAGCTGTTTTGACATCCATCTGCCAGATTTCATAATCATGAAATGTAGCTATTGCAAGTAAGATCCTAATGGATTTAACCATGGCAACTGGTGAAAAAGTTTCATCATAGTCAATACCATGAATTTGTTTGAAACCTTTTGCAACCAGTCGACCTTTATAGGTTTGTACATTACCATCCATGTCGGTCTTTTTTCTTGAAAATCCATTTGCACCCTATGGGTCGTACCCCTTCAGGTGGGTCAACCAAAGTCCATACTTGGTTTGCATACATGGATTCCATCTCAGATTTCATGGCCTCTTGCCATTTCTCACAATCAGTGCCCATTATAGCTTGTTGAAAAGATGACGGCTCATCCTCATCAATAAGTAGTAAGTCACCTTGTTGAGTCACAAGAAATCCATATCTCTGTGGCTCCCGGTGTTCTCTTACAGACCTACGCTGGGCTTTTGTCTCTTGAGCAGGCATTTTATCCACAACGTCTTGTGGTGTCTGTTCTGTTTCCATCTCAATATCATGTTCAATGTTTTCATGTGGTTGAACTTCACTAAGTTCTATTTGTCACCCACTGGTTTTTCTAGAAATAAATTCTTTTTCAAGAAAGACACCAGTCCGAGCAACAACTACTTTGATCTCGGTGGGATAATAGAAATAGTATCCTTTTGTTTCCTTAGGATACCCCACAAATAAACATTTATCAGATTTGGGTCCAAGTTTTTAGTGGCGTGACGTCTAACGAAAGCCTCACAACCCCAAATCTTCATAAAAGACATACTAGGATGCTTCCCAGTCCATATCTCATATGGTGTCTTTTCCACTGATTTAGATGGAACACGGTTCAGTATGAATATTGATATTTCCAAAGCATGTCCCCAAAAGTTTATCAGAAGATCTGCATGACTCATCATTGATCTAACCATGTCCAACAGGGTTCGATTTATCCTCTCGGATACACCATTCCATTGTGGAGTATATGGAGGAGTGAGTTGTGGGACTATCCCACACTCCTTTAGATAGTCATGAAACTCTTGACTTAAGTATTCACCTCCTCGATCTGATCGAAGGATTTTGATACTTTTGCCAAGTTGGTTTTGTACTTCATTCTTGAAATCTTTGAACTTTTCAAAGGTTTCATGCTTATGCTTCATTAGGTACACATACCCATATCTACTGAGGTCATCAGTAAATGTAACGAAGTATTGAAAACCACCTCTAGCTTGTGTACTTATTGGCCCACATACATCACTATGTATTAGTCCTAATAAAATATTTGCCCTTTCAACATGTCCCTTGAAATGGGCTTTAGTCATCTTGCCCATTAAACAAGATTCACATGTTTCATATGATTCAAAATCAAATGAATCCAAAACTCCATCCTTATGAAGTTTTGATATGCGTTTCTCGTTTATGTGGCCCAAGCGACAATGCAAGAGATAAGTTGGATTAGAATCATTATTTTTAATCCTTTTAGTAATTATGTTATAGACAGGCATATCAAGATTTAATACATAAAGACCATTAATCATTTGTGCACTAGCATAAAACATATCATTTAAATAAATGGAACAACAGTTGTCCTTTATCATAAATGAAAATCCACACTTGTCCAAACAAGAAATAGAAATAATGTTTTTAGTAATAGATGTCACTAAGTAACAGTCTTTTAAAATCAACGATAAACCAGAAGGTAAAGCTAAACAATAATCTCGCTAATGCAGCAACTCTTGCTCCATTTCCAACTCGGAGATCAACTTCACCTTTCGCCAACGTCCTACTCCTTTTTAGATCCAGCACATTTACACAAATGTGAGATCCACATCCAGTATCTAATACCCATGATGAAGAAGTAGATAAATTGACTTCTATAACAAAAATACCTGAAGTAGAAGTCACACTTCCTTTCTTGAGATCCTCCAGATAAACTTTGCAATTTCTTTTCCAATTACCGGTCTCACCGCAATGGAAACAGTTCCCTTCTTTTGCTACTCCTCCCTTTGGCTTTTGTGCAGAAGCATGTGGCTTAGAATTAACAAGAACCTTCTTGTTCTTCTTGAAGCTCTTAGCTTTAGTCTTTCCTTTGCTCTTATCCACAATAAGAACATTCGTAGGTTTAGACTTTTTACTGTTTGCTTCAAAGGTTCTAAGCATGCCAAGTAATTGTGGTAGAGTCTTTTCAATTTCAATCATATTGTAATTTAAGACAAATTGACTGAAGCTTTCAGGCAACGATTGCAAGATCACGTCAGTGGCCAACTCTTGGTCCAAAGGAAAACCCAGCTTCTCCAGATTCTCAATGTACCCAATCATCTTGAGCACATGAGTTCCAACTATGCTTCCTTCTACCATTCTACACTGGAACAACACTTTAGAGACGTCATACCTCTCTTGTCTTGCTTGTTGTTGGTACAGTTTCTTTAGATGCTCGATCATATCGAACGCCTCCATTTCCTCATGTTGCTTCTGAAGCTCAGAGTTCATTGTGGCAAGCATAAGGCACCCAACATCAAGTGCGTCATTTTGATGCTTCTTGTAAGCATCTTTATCGGCTTTAGCAGCCGTCAAGGGAGGTTCCTCAGCAGGTAAGGGTTCCTCTAGGACATATTGCTTCTTTTCTTGCTTGAGGACAATCCTCAAATTCCTATACCAGTCTAGGAAATTTGTCCCATTAAGTTTGTCCTTCTCAAGGACCGATCGCAATGATAATGTGCTAGTATTGTTGTTTGTTGCCATGGATATCTACAATATAAATGTGCAAAATAAGTTTATGATTTTAATCATTTAATATGGTCTTATATTAAATGACACTCCCACTATTTTGTTTAAAATTATCAACCCTCAAAAACTTTAGTGGGCCAAGATCCATATTTCACTTAATCTTGAGTTAGCTTTGGCTAATCGCCCAAGACTCGGTTATTTAGGTAGACAACACTTTGTCAATTACATCACATGATTCATCTAATGAATTATTATCCAACCCCATGCCTCTAAGTTCCCAATCCTATTGAGATAACACTAGTTAAGTCGAACCCAATTTAAAATAACACGGATATCACTATTATCCTTTCGCGCCTTACTAAGATTGTCACGGTGCTTTGCTTTGGCAAACCCACACATGTTCAATCGAAGTCTTGACGAGTATTTTTAATTGGAAGGCATCTTAAACTTAATATTATAAGAGGGATTTATTGATCTCATGACTTTATTATTGATAATTTAAAATATGTCCATTACATATACGCATATACATATCTACATATATGTATAATAAAATTATCAATCTAAAACATAAGATAAATCATGCATCACATACATAAATTAAACGTGACATGGTTATAGCCCCTACTAGCGATTTTCTCAAGCCAATGAGAAAATCCTAAGAGTCAACCTAAGGTAACTTCATAAGCACCTTCATTTGGCTCCAAATTGTGAATGGCCTCCTCATCCCGGCACCATGCTCCATCTTCATTGATCACCATCAATAAATGAACTATACTAAATAACATTTACAAATATAGAGAATTCCTCGAGTCACATTCGAGGGGAACGTAGGGGAGGGATAACATTCAGAAAAATAGAGAAGGCACGACTGACAGGTCGTATTATAAATTACAAACATTCACAAATCCTATCTAATAGGTCAAAGGGCTATAACCATGCACCATGCTCAAACAACACATATAACATGCAATAACAATTAATGAATTAAATTCTAAACATTTTAAAATTTAATCCCAATAAAACTGTAAAATAAATTTTATGAAATTATCGTACGCTCGGGTTATCACATGTCACGGAACTAAATGCGACTTAAACCATGAACCAAATGGTTCGAACCAACCCAACCACACATGGCTGGACCATGCATGGGCCTAGGGTTCGAAACCCTAGCCCAAGACGTGGTCCGAGCCACGCGAGTCTTTGCGCCGCCGCTAGGGTTCCTAACCCTAGCCTCCATGCGCCGTTTTGTGATCCATTGAGCCACATGGTTCGAAAAACTGAAAATCTTAGCCACGAGTCATGGTCCAACCATGCACGAATTATGACGGTGGCGGCTCGACCATCTCGAGCCAAGGGGTTTGAAAAACCCTAGCTCTCATGTGGAGGAAGCCACCAACCATCTAATCGAGCCAAAAAATTCTAAAACCTTAGCATTGTTTCGACACTACCATGCACAATTATTAGCCACAACGGCTAAACCATCTCGAGCCAAGGGTTCGAAAACCCTAGCCCTCATGTGGCAGCCGTGTGTCATTTGTGATGGTGGTGGCTGAAACATCTTAGGCTTTGGGCTCGGTTTTTCGCCTTCATGTATCGTATACAATAAACTTCAATTATATCAAATATAATTTTACGATAATTACACAACATCGATTTACTCATATCATATATGATTATATACAGTTTTATTAGCATGCAATACAAATCTAAATATGATTAAACGATTAACCACATAAATTCGATATGAGCCTTGAACCTGGCTTTGATACCACTGTTAGTAATCCAACAAGCATACATCGCAGCGGAATTTAAAATTTTGGATTACTTGAACCACGGATCTATACAAAGTAATCATATCGGATAAAGGATTACAAAAGGTCTCACCCTTGTAGCATGTTTGAAGCAGAATCCTCGTTGTAGCACCACGAGTCACAAACGAAAGTTTGCACCTCCGTCTCTACGGTATCCACACGATCAAATCGAAAGGGACGTTCAAGAACAAGTTGCTAGACTTATTCTTGAACCAAAACTCAAACTCGCGGTTCAAAACCGACTAACGACTACCAAACTCTCCTTTCAAGAATCGGCGGCGGCCGTGTGACTTGTAGAGAGAGGCGGCCGAGAGTAATTTGAGTGGAGGCTAGGTTATGATTTTGAAATCTTGGATCAACCTTAATCATAACCTTGTATATCATTATATAGGATTTAATTAAAGGCTTTCATAAAGCCTCATGGGCTCAAACCCATGATTTTAATTAAATCCTTATAATTATTTAATTAAGACTCTTCTTAATTAATTAATTCATCCAATGAATTTAATTCCCTTTATCGATTTAATCTTTTGTGCGACCCGATAGGATCTTGTAATGTTGGCAGTGACATAAAATCTCATTTTACGTCACAAGCAAGGAGCGGTGTCTAGCAACACATCAAGGCTACCCAAATTACAAGAATGTCTTTGACTCGACATAACCTTAGAACTTGTGATAATATTAACCATGTAACTTAATCCATTTGTCCATGTGTTTAGATTGAACACGAGTCATGGAATAGTCATACTCGTATATTCAATTTCTATTTCTTGATCCCCAAGTAGAACTAGAATAAACGAATAAGCTCGATATCACATATCGACTCATTCGAGCACGGCCATGCATTTTAGTCTTACTTGATCAAGGGCCCAAACACTTCTCCTGTTATATAGGAGGGACAAGTCCTATCTCGATCAATCAACATCCCTCTACATAGTTCGTAGTGTATCCAATAGTCGCCTTTATAGTTTACATTGTTACAGGTAACGTTTGACAATATCAAGATACATAACTCCTTATGTTGGGATCTCTGATGATCTCAAGTCGTAAGGATTACATACATTATTATCACTATGAGAATTGCTTATGACACTCATATAACTATCCATGTAGCATTCTCACAGTGGGTCTGTCCAGTACATCGTTCTCTAACATGTACCCATGTGTTGATTTGATATCTCATATCAATGAACAATTCATCAATCAACACATACTAGTCTTAATGCATTATCATTATCCCAATTCATGATAATACTTGACTAGGGACAATCTTTAAGAATAATACAATATTATTCTAAGGACATTAATTTATATATCAATTCATATTGCACATATATTCGAATAATATATAATAATGATTTGCCATTTATAAAATCATAATACATTGTATGTCATAAACAATCATCTAATGACTTGTCTTAGGGCATATCCCAACATGTATACCATACCATACCATCAATTAGAGTAGTGGGTCATCACCCAATATTTCGACAAGGAGTCTAGAGATTTTTGTTAAGTGTCGTTTTTACACTTATTTTGCTGTGATTTTGTATTCATTTTCGCGTTGATTCCTGGACGATTTTACGATTTTTGGTATGTATTTGTTGATTTCAGAAATCTATGTGAAAGTTCATAAAAGGGGAGGAAATGAACTAAAATGATGAAAAATGACAAAACCGAGTCAACGAAGCACAAATTTGGAAGTTTAAAGCCTCGATCAATCGACGAGTATTGCTCGATCGATGGAGCGTGGCATGATTTTTAACCAACAAAAGTGAGCATTCCTCGATCGATCGACAGGAACAGTTCAATCAATCGACGAAGACAGAAATTTTGAGAAACGAGAATGAGGAGCTCGCGGTCGATGGGCCACTTTGCTCGATCGATCGCCCAACGAAGATTCTGAAAAAAATTCCTTTTTAAGTTTGGTTCAGCAAGGACACTTCCAACCAACTCCTCCACTATATAAGGGACCTTGGGCACAAATTTTTGGACTTTTACACACCATATTTCAGACCTAATAGCAGCCTCTTCATCCCTCCATCTACACAAAAAATACACAAGCCATTGAAGAAGCAAGAACAATGCAAGAGACGGAGCAACGCACGGAGTGACGGCCTCGTTTATTCGTAATTCTAATCTTATTACTTTTTAATCTCAGATTTTGATATTTAGATTGTTGAAAAACATATTTATGTAGTATTGTTTGATGATGATTGTTGCCTAGGCTTGTTTATCAAGACTATGAGATCTCATGTTCGAACCCATGATTTGAATATTAGTTTTTGATTCAAGTTTTACAATCTTTGTGCATAATTTACGTTTTTAATGCTTTCAAAAGATTAGCTACATTTTGCATGAACTTGGTAATCGTAATTGGCTTGACCATACGATATTACGGTACGACTTAGGCTGTGGGTTTTAGGTTGAGATGGACCAAGTAAAATCTAGCACATGTGTGATAGCTATAGGTTTACCAAAATCGAAGGCTAGTAGTTTTCATAAATCATTTTTTGGTATTAACTATTCAATAAGGACGCGGGAGTGTTTATTGTACATTAATACTAGACTTGTTATAGCTTGACCAAAGCACAACAAATGCAATAGGAAACCCCGTCACCATGGAACATATGATTTTAAATATTAATTAATAGCAAAATTGTGGGGGATTACATGGGTGAACCGACGTTTTGATAATTATTTTTATCACATTTCTTCATTTTTCATCGCTGTTTTGGTTAATTATTGTGTTTTAGTCAATTTAGCTTAATAATCACTCAATAATCGTAGGCTAAATATAATTAAACTACTCGAGTTTGGTACTTATTTTCTAGTCCATGTGGGTTCGACAACCTTTTTTTTCATAATCTATACTAAAACTTGACAACTGTGCACTTGCGGTAAAAATCGCTACACTGAAATTTTCTGTTTAAATAAAAAGTGATCAAGTTTTTGGCTCCTTTGTTGGGGACTAATTTAAAGTAATATCAGACGAGATTAGTTGACTGTAATTTAGCCATCTTTTCTTTAATTTTATTTTTTTTTATTTTCTTTACCCTACTAGTGCCATTTCTTTGGTTGGATTTTTGCAGGTCATTACTCCCTAATTCATGCTAAGAAGTGAACGACCTTTACTTGAGCCATTTGACCCTGAAATTGAAAGAACTCTTCTTAGGAGACTAAGAGAAGTTCGAGCAATGATTGAAAACGATGAAGAGGTGGTGGAAGAGCTGAAAGACAGAACGATGAGATACCTAATTGAAGATCACTCATGGATTATGCTCATCATTTGTTCCATGGATCATTGTCTAGTATTACTAGACCAAGCGTACATGCGAACAACTTTGAAATCAGGGCTGCAATCATACAAATGATCCAGCACTCGGTGGAGTTTGGGGGAGCAGCCACTGATGATCCCACTTCTTGGAAATCTCCAACACTTTCAAGCATGATGGCTTTACTTACTACGCCATCAGGTTATGGTTATTTCCTTTCTCTTTAAATAATAAAGTTAAATCTTGGTTGCATTAATTGCCTACAGGATAAGTTACCACTTGGGAGGGGATGATACAAGCTTTCTTGTCAAAATATTTCCCACAATCAAAGACCACTAAGATGTGAAATGATATCACTACATTTGTGCAACATGATCCTGAAACATTGTAAGAAGCATTGTAGCGCTTCAAGGACTTACTGAGGAGATGCCCACATCATAGCCTTCCCATCTGGCTGCAGGTATAAACATTTTATAACGGTCTATTATCTGATAACCGTTCTATGATTGATGCAACATCAGAAGGTACTGTTATGAAGAAGACGCCCGAGGAGGCCTATACACTGTTGGAAGATATGGCTGCTAATAGTTGTCAATGGCAGTCCGAAAGAAACGTTCCCAAGAAACAGGCTGGAATTCATCAAGTGAGCAAAGTCACTGCATTGGCCGCTCAAATTGAGGCATTGAACAAAAGACTAGACATCATGAGCATGACAGTGATGCAAGCCCAAGTGATTACTTGTGACTTATGCATAGGCAATCACCCGAGTGTTGAATGCCAAGCATGTAACCCATTTGTGCAAACTAATGAAGCTGTTAATTATGTAGGAAACAAGCCACCACCCAAGAACCACTACTCCAATGTATACAATTAGGGGTTAAGGAATTATCCACAACCTCCACCGGTTATCCACCAAAGCCAAGCATGGAGGAGTTATTAACCAAGCTCATGACTTTGACGGAGAATAGGATGCAAAATCAGGATGCTTCAATTAAGAACTTGGAAACTCAAGTGGGGCAGTTAGCAACCATATTGGCTGGACGTGCACAAGGAACTCTACCTAGCGACACTGAAAAGAATCCTAAGGAGCAAGTGCATGCCATAACACTGAGGACTGGAAAGGAACTTGGCAACGAAAAGGAGACTGAAAAGATTGAAATTAAGCAAGATGAGAAGGAGCAAACACGCAACAAGGGTAAGTCCACTAATACCACTACAACTATCACATCACAAGAAAAGGTACACATTCCTTTCCCATTTCCCGCAGCACTAAATAGGGCGAATGTTGATTCAAACTTTGCCAAATTTTTAGACATGCTTAAGAATTTGCATATAGATATACCATTTATTGATGCTTTACAAGAAATGCCAAATTATGCTAAATTCTTAAAGAAAATGTTATCTAAGAAGCAGAAATTGGGAGAGCATGAGACTGTCTTATTGACCGAGGAATGTAGTGCCATTATGCAAAAGAATTCGGCCACTAAGTTGAAGGATCCAGGGAGTTTTTCTATTCCTTGCACTATTGGGCCTATTTCTTCTTATTATGTGATTTGGATGCAAGTGTTAACTTAATGCCTTAATCTATTTTTAGGCGACTTGGATTGGAAAGAGCCGAAATCTACAAGGGTGGTGTTACAAATGGCAGAAAAATCTATCACCTACCCTCTAGGAATTGTCGATAATGTACCTGTCAAGATAGATAGATTTATTTTCCCGGTGGATTTCCTAGTGTTGGACATGGAGGAGGATATGAGCATGCTATTGATTCTGGGGCGCCCATTCCTAGCTACTGGAAGAACCATTATTAATGTTGAAGAAGGGAAGTTGATCCTCCATGTAGGAGAGGATCGTGTTAAATTTAATATGTTTAAAATTTCAACATACGCACACAACGAGCATGAGTATTTAAAAGTTAACATGATTGAAACTTTGTTTGTTGATGTGGTGCAAGGTACTGACGAGGTGGAGGTGAAGACCGAGCTAAAGACTGGGGAAGGCAAGAGCCATGACAGGGTGAAGCCAAGGAACGTGAAGAAGCAAAAGCAAAAAGGACGTTCATGAAGGGAGAGATAGTCCAATTACATAAAGCGGCACCACCTCTCATTTTCCAAAGCAAGCGAAAGGCTTCGTGGGTTTGGACCATTCACGGTGACCGCTGTCTATGCTCATCAAGAAATTAAGGTAAGTAATCATATTTTAGACACCTATGTGGTTAATGATGAGCGGTTGAGGCAATACAACGTGGATGACATTAATCCACATACTTCGACCCATTAAAGCAAACGAAGTTCAGCTTGGGACTATAAATTAAGATTTTTTTCTCATCCATATCATTCGTTTGTTTTTATTTTTTAGTTAATTTTTATGAGTTTTTTTTATTTTTCCCGAGCCTAACTCCGTGTGTAGTTTTCAGATGCAGCAAAGGGGTGGATCAAATTTTGATGGGGTGTGTGGAGTAAAAAAAAGAAGAAGAAGGGAAAGAAAAATTTCTGTGGGTGGCGATTGATCGTCGGGACTCCTCGGTCGATCGAGCATTTGCTGAAAATGAGTGCCAAATTTTGTGAAGCGGCGATCGATCGGTGGTCTCACGACGATCGATCGTGAGAGGTTTAAAAACATTTGAAAAAAAAATCTACAACCCTCGATCGATTGAGAGGACCTGTTCGATCGATCGCAGGCAAAAAAATTTTGTTTTTTTTAAAAAAAGGCAACTCTGCAGATTTTACACATAATTTTCAAACATTTCACAGAGAAAAAAATCGCCCCTCGCCCCCTCACTCACCACCACTGGAAATCAACAATTCCACAGATTCTACTACATCTCTTGTTCTAACATTGATTTCTTTCACAGATCTGGAGATTCACAGCTGTTTTTGGAGTACATAGGTCCCAAAGAGAGAAAGGGCAAGACAAGTCTACAACACCATCAAATTTTTGAAAGTCTTCAGGTATTCGGCTTGAATCTTCTTGAATATTAATAGTTGAAGGCAGAATTGTGTGTTGGACGTACAAAGATAGAATCTTTGGGGGTTAATTGATGGAGTTGAGATATTATATTAGTTAAGTTTGGGGGAATTGGTGGATATATTGGTAGGAATGGCAACGAGTCAGGTATGGGGCGGGTTTGGCCAATCCCAGGACCCGCCCCGCTACACATAAAACCCCGCCCCGCCCCGCCCCGCTTAGACCCACGAACTCGGCAGGTTTACCCGCCCAGCCCCGATTCCAGTTTTTTTGATTTTTTATCTTTTTGAAAAAAAATATTTAGCTAGAAATCAATTTTGAAACACAAAAGTTGAGTTTTATGATTAAATTTAATGTTTTCTCTAGTAAATATTTATAATAAGCATTGTAAAACTATCTTTAAACTACTAAATGTTTATTAATTTGCTCTTATTTCCGTCAAATTCCAACCTCTTTAACATGAACACATGAATTTTGATATAAAATTAAATAATGACACTTTATTATTCAATTAAAGAAGTAAAATGTATAATCAATATCATAGTTTTTTTTTTAAAAAAATTAAAAATATATTACGGGGCGGCTACGGGGCGGGTTCGGCCAATCCCAGGACCCACCCCGCCCCGCTTCCAAACCCGGTTGACTAGGGTCCCGACCGGCCCGGCGGGACGGGTTCAATGTGGGTCCGGGTCTGGACCCGTCCCATTGCCATCCCTAATTATTGGGTTATTTGTTGCTAGTGGGGAGTTTCTTGCTATAAATTATTACCTGCTTTGGATTTGCGTTGTTTGGATTGGGTTGGTTGTTTTGTGGATATTACAGTGATGGCTCCCAAGAAAAAGCAAAATCAAGCCGCGTCGTCTTCGTAAACATTTGACGCGTTTAAGTTTGTCAACCAATTAGTAGCGAATTTATATCCCATTTACCACCGGAAACCGCTCAGTCGAGAACGGGGCATGGACATCAACACATTAGCTACCTTTGGCATGAACTTGGTAATCGTAATTGACTTGACCATACGATATTACGATACGACATAGTAAATTAGGCCGTGTGTTTTAGGTTGAGACGGACCAAATAAAATCTAGAACAAGTATAATAGCTATAGGTTTACAAAAATCGAAGGCTAGTAGTTTTCACAAATTATTTTTTGGTATTAATTGTTCAATAAGGACACGGGAGTGATTTATTGTACATTAATACTAGACTTATTATAGCTTGACCATAGTATAACAAATGCAATAGGAAAACTCGTCACCTTAGAACGTAGGATTTTGAATATTAATTAATAGGAAAATTGTGGGGGATTACATGGGTGAACCGACGTCTTGATAATTGTGTTTATCATATTTCTTCATTTTTCTTCACTGCTTTGGTTAATTATTGTGTTTTAGTCAATTTAGCTTAATAATCACTTAATAATCGTAGGCTAAATAGAGTTAAACTACTCGAGTTTGGTACTTATTTTCTAGTCCTTGTGGGTTCGACAATCTTTTCTTTCATAATCTATACTAAATCTTGACAACCGTGCACTTGCAGTAAAAAAATCGCTACAATGGAATTTTTTGTTTAAATAAATATCGCTTTTGCACCCGATTGTCAAACGCTAGAAATTACTGCAGATGATGTGCGTTCAATTTTCGGATCTAGAGACGGAAATCGAAATGTCGTGGTGCAACTGCGAAATTCACACATTAACGAAATTCCTTGGCATGTGCTTTCCGGAGAAACAAGGATAAGGACCTTAGATTGAGCAAAAGCTTTATTTACAAGAAAATGATGATGAAGGTCTCGAGCAACGATATTAACGATGTGAAAGATGTTCCAAGATTGGTGACGCTGGCAATCTTAATTTCACCAAAGTCAACAAACCTACCTTGGGCATACATTCATGTTGTTGAGGACCTTGATACAATTTGTAATTATAACTGTTCACAACATATTTTGAATACATTGATGAACATCTCAGGCAATCAAATAAGGATACACAGTCAGGTTGTGTGCTTAATCTACCAGCAAGTTATATTAGAAATTAATTATTTCTGGTGGACTATTTTTTCATATTTATTCTCCTAAAAATGGTCGATCACAAAAATCGATCTGTAGGATTGTATGTGTGAGAGGACAGACCTGATTATGTCAGTCAATACCAAACTTGAACCTAGATTCCTGAGATGGAATCTTGGAGAGTTTTACAAAACTTTTCAGAATGTTGACATCAACGCCCTTCCCTGTGATAATGTAAGGCTTTGTGTCGTAGATTTGTACAACACTGATACGGTGCATGTTCACACACTTCATATGTACACTAATTCAAATGTGTTCACAATAGACAATGATGGTGACTGCAATCGACCTTTTGAAGTCCACTAAAAACATGGAAACTTCAATAGGAGAGGAAAGGGGACCGCGATTCAATTTATCAATTGCTGGCCCAACAAACGAATCACCTCCAACTGGCATCCGACAAGAAACTTCGTTAATTGGAGCACCAACACCATATGAATCATCAATAACGGAAGGCAAAGACGGTGAAGAAAAAGAAATCATAATGTTGGATGAAGATGAATCTGATGAAGGCTGTCCAGAAGCAGGAGAAACATCTGTAAAAAAAAAAACCTTTCAACTTCATACGTGTCATGCCTGTTTACAAGAAATTGCGGAAAGAGGAAAGGAAGTATCTCTTAAACATAAACAAAAGGGAGGGATAATGGTATGTGTTGATGAATGTAGACTAAACAATTGTGATATAAAACTTTGGCTTTGTGCAGGGGGATAATATGATATGATGAAGCATCGAGATGTTAGAGATGCAGGATTAATTGTGCACAATGAAGTCATTCTGAACTTTGTAAGTTAAGCATTACTCAATAAAAGCACGATTGTTTTATGGATAAATGGTGCAGTACTGGTTTTGTACTAGTGCACCATGGTTATTTCATTGGTCCACCTTTCAATTATTAGAATCATGCACGATTGATTAAAGAGAGGATGCATGACTATGAACCTGAATGATGCATGATTGACTGCTCTAATAGTGTGAATACCAATGCTCGGCTGATTACTATAAGGGATGCACAAATGATTACTATGAAGGATGCACGAGTGATTACTTACAAAGATGCACGATTGACTAATGTGATGCTGAACGATTGATCGATATGATGAAGCACGATTGTTAACGGCAATGTTGCACAATTGGTTAATTAAATGGGGTATTATTTGTCATTGCCATAATGCATGATGGTTTTTTTTCAGCTGTTGCGCTTCTCCTTCCATTTTTTCGCAGATTATTGACTATTGGGCAATCATTATCGATCACATGCTTGTCAATGGTGGAATAAAGAAGTTAAGCTACGTATTTGACAGCATGGCATGGGTAAATCAAGAAACTAAACTATGATTTCTTTATCCAATTTAAAAATTCATTCATCGTCTTGTGATTGGTAACATACTACAACAATATGTCATGAAGATACCGCAGGGGTCATACTACAACAGAGCATCATATAATCTTATTAATAAAAGGCTTCATGAGGCAATGTCACATAGGTTTTTAATTTTCCCAATAAACACATGTGGCACTGATGGATACCACTGGACATTACTTGTATTTGATAACCATGAATGCAAGTTGATGCATTACAATTCAATGAGGCCAATACATGGTAGAGAACGGTATTACTTCGAGAGAGAGCAAAAAAATATTGGTATGCTGATCGTAAGTCTTCTTGTGAATATGCAATTGTTGATAGCATTGACAAAATTGCTTTCAATTTGGACAGAATTTAAGATTGATGCAAGACTGGTTAGGGTAACGATGCATGCTTAAATTTGTTAGTTGGTGCACGATTAATAGTGTTTGTTGTGCACGATTAGTTTATGTATTGATGCATGACGGGGTTGAGTAAAGATGCACGATTGAATTTGTTAGTGGGTGAACGATTAGTTGTGTTTATTGTGCACGATTAAATTTAGGAATGGGTTCAGAATTAGTTTTGTTGTTTGTGCACGATTAAATAAAAGATTGACGCATGACGGGGGTTGAGTAAAGATGCATGATTGAATTTGTTAGTAGGTGCACTATTAGTTGTGTTGATTGTGCACCATTAGTTTAGGAACTGACTGCTGATGGGGTTGAGTAAAGATGCACGATTGTATTTGTTGATTGGTTGGTGCATGATTAGTATTGTTTGTTGTGCACGATTAGTTTATGTACTGGTGCATGACGGAGTGAGTGAAGATGCATGATTGAAATTGTTAGTGGGTACACGATTAGTTGTGTTTTCTGTGCACGATTAAATTTATGAATGTGTGCACGATTAGTTTTGTTGTTTGTGAACGCATGACGGGGTTGAGCACAGATGCATGATTGAATTTGTTAGTGGGTGCACTATTAGTTGTGTTTATTGTGCACGATTAGTTTAGGAACTGACTACTGATGGGGTTGAGTAAAGATGCACGATTGTATTTGTTAGTGGGTGCGTGATTAGTTGTGTTCCTTGTGCACGATTAATTAAAATACTAATGCATGATGGGGTTGAGTGAAGTCGCACGATTGAATTTGTTAGTTGGTGCACGATTAGTTGCGTTTATTATGCACGATTAATTTAGCGACATATGCAAGACTGGGTAGAGTAATGATACACGATTGAATATGTGGGTTGGTTTCACGATTAGTGGTGTTTGTTATGCACAATTAGTTTATGTACTGATGCATGACGGCGTTGAGTGAATATGCACGATTGAATTTGTTAGTTGGTGCAAGATTAGTTGTGTTTATTGTGGACGATTAATTTAGCGATTGATGCAAGACTGGGTATAGTAACAATGCACGATTGAATATGTGGGTTGGTTCACGATTAGTAGTGTTTGTTGTGCACGATTAGTTTATGTACTGATGCATGACGGGGTTGAGTGACGATGCACGATTGAATTTTTTAGTTGGTGCACGACTGTTTATTGTGCACGATTAATTTAGCGACTAATGTAAGACTGGCTAGAGTATGATGCATGATTGAATTTGTTTGTTTGTGCACGATTAGTAGTGTTTGTTGGGCATGATTAGTTATGTACTGATGCATGACGAGGTTGAGTGAAGATGCACGATTGAATTTGTTATTTGGTGCACGATTAGTTGTGTTTATTGAATTTATAACTGCGTGCACTATTTGTTGTGTTCCTTGTGCACGATTAATTAAGGTACTAATCATGCACCCCACAAAAACAAATTCAACCTTGGAGGTACTCTGAGCGTACATGATTAAAACATTTTACTTAATTGTGCACATTTAACAAAACTAAGCATGCATTTTGAATTTTATCTTATGGAAACCACGAATATAAACCCCTATATTATTTACGCACAATCCCTTTTTTTAATTGATGTACGCGTGGTTACGTTTTTTCATTGTTGTAGTTTGTTTCACTTAAGCAGTGTATTACATTTCCTTCATTATTTAAGTTCGCCGAAAAAAATTTCTTCAAATGCTAAAAAAAAAATATTTCTTAAAAATTTTAAAATCCTATTTCGACGCAGGCATTGCCATTTCAAACAACAAATCATCTTCTTACTAAAAATTTGAATGCGAACCTTCATCCAGATCAAGTTGAAAAACACCAAAAACTAAAGCAATGGCACCCAAATAGAAGATCATAGTACGCTCTGAAAATGAAAGTGTAAGCAAGAAGCAAAAACAAAAAACAGAAGCGGCGACATCGGGTAAGATTTCACAAAAGTTGGTTATTTTTTGTTAGGGCTTCAATGCTATTGGTGAAAAAATTAGTGATTATTGTGGCATTTATTATGTTCTAGGTTTCCACTAATTTTCTCCGACTGGATGATTGAAATTTCTGTTGTCATCCGTTGTTGCACAATGGTCCACATTTAATGATAAACGATATTACAATTGGGATGTTTGCACCAAATATTGTTCAATTTCAATTTAACCCGTAAGTAAACCTTTGAAATTCATGTTCCACTCCGGAATCTCCCACATGTGAAGGCCAAAAAGTATGAACAAACCAACTGGGCAAACTTGCAGGGGGTGGTTAATGGTTTGAAAAACTAGAGCTACGTGATGAACACATGCAACTTCTGCCGAGAACACCATTTGGAGTCCTTCTTAAGTTGATATTTTCTGATAGAATTGTTGTCGACAACTGTAAGATGCGTGATCGACCAATAATGGAATTGATATCTTGCTTCAAACCTGGTTCCAAAAAAATTACTTTTTGGAGATACACAATGAGAATCAATGTCATTGATGTACATTTAATTTTGGAATTAAAGATGGGGTTCATACATTAGAACTGAAAACCTGGAGTATGCAGAAATATCATTCTTACATAGGTGTTTCCCAGAGAAGAAAAGCTAAACAAAATTTAGGATGAGCAAGAGCATGGTATAAAATAAAATGACAAGCAAGGGTAACAAGTTTCAATCGTGTAGATGTAGAAGATGTCGCTATATTGGCAACACTATACATGTTGGCATCCTTTTTCACCGCCACCGAATCAGACAGCCTCCCATGGGCATACAAGTTGTTGATGACCTGGAAATAATTTGAAACCACAACTGGTCAGAGCACATCTTGAAGGCGTTGCTAAACAACCTCATACAATCAACAATGAGAAAAAACTCAGGTTGTGTTATGATTTTACCTGTAGGTATTCTTTCAAAAATAAGCACCAAGAAAATTAGATTTCTTACTAAATGCATGATAATATGCAGTTCCATTGTTTTGTAGTATTGGTTTTGTGAGCGGACCAGTTTGATAAGTTCAATCCAGTTGAATGCAATGCCGAGGTTTATTAAATGGAATATGAAGAATTTGTATGAGAAGATGCATATCGTTGACACTAAGAGTCTTGATCGTACTTACATAAGTACTTACGGTAATTATGTCATAGAATGGTACTGGTGCACAATTGATTTGTGATGGACTGCTGCAAGATTAATTAGTAAGGTACTGGTGCACGATTAATTATTGAGTAGTGAGCAGATGCACGATTACTGGTATTACAGGTTCACATTTTTTATAACTAACTTAATGAAATAAATTCAGATTCTCAAAAGTATTCTGGGCATTTCACATGAAGAAGTTGAGATTCATGAGAATATTGAAACATGTAAACCACATACTCCAACACTTACAGCCACCGAGATTGGTGAAACACCAACTCATGAAGAACCGACAGCTGGTTTGGCAGACCAACAGCGTGCATCAACAACAGATGCAACAATTGCAGGAGTTCTTGTCGGGTTAAGGGACTACAATGAACCAAATTTCAACTTGTACGATGATATCCAACTGTCATCTGAAGATAAGTTGGTGGAAGTCGGTGTTGTAGAAGAGGAAGAAACTCATCTTCTGAGTCATGGGACGCAAAGCGATCCATTTGTTCCTTGTCCTTCATTACAAAATGAAGGTGTGGATGTCGTACTTGATGTGATTACTGATACATTCGCAACTCCATAGTCCCTTCAATCTGTAAACCTCTTAGCACAGCTCCAAGAGACAGAGGCATTGCTAATGACAAAGGAAGTGAGTTAAAGGATCTGAATGACAAATTTGAAGCCTTTGTTCAAGAGGCACAAGTCATTCCAACTGTGCAATTTATAGAAGTTGCTGAGATCATAACACATCTTGAAGAAATGAAAAAAACGCTTTTTCTGAAGGATGAAGTATTGAATGAGCTGCAGTCTACATTTGATGAAATTAAGAGGCTGAAGAAGAACATCAGAAAAGAAAATGCACGACTGCATGAGGATAATGAAAGGCTTTCCAGTCATGAAAAGGAAAATTCACGGCTGCATGAGGAGAATGAGTGGATTTCTATTGAGGTCGCAAATGCTAAAGACAAATTAGAAGCCTTTGTCCAAGAGGTGCAAATCATTTATACTGCACAATTCTAGAAGTTGCTAAGATCCGAACACAGCTTGAAGGAACGAAAATAATGTTTTTTTTGTGAAGGATGAAGAATTGGATGACCTGCAGGCTAGATATGATGAAATTAAGAGACTGAAGGAGAACATTGAAAAGGAAAATGCACGGCTAAATGAGAATGAAATGATTTCTCATGCAAATGAGACATTTATGCTTGAGGTTACAAATCCTAAAGACACATCATTGGCACTGATGCATGAAAAACAAACTTCATTTGTAAGAAGGATAAAGGGAAGGGCAGACAGAAGGCCAAGGATTTTGGAGGACCATGTAGCCTGTAACAAGAAGTATGGTAAATGTCCAAGAGAGAACTTGAGAAGGAAGATGAGGAAGAAGCACAAAGGAAAGCAGAAATAGAAATTTTGAGACTCTTAGAAGATGATTTCATCGAAGTCGGGGATAGGAAGGGAAAGAGAAAGATGGTAAAGGATGAATTTACGTTGAACACAAACTCTTCTGCGTACCGAAAATTGACCAAAGAAGTTAGAAAAGCAATTACCAAAATAAACAAACGGAAGGAAGATGGTGAGTCGTACTTACATTGTAAACCAATGCTGCACAAACAAAAAAAATTCTCTTATAGTGTTTAGTTTATCGCGTGCAGGGGAACAATCTTGAGAGATGAACACACTTAATATGTAATTAGTCTTTAGATATATTGGAGCAATCCTTGACAAACAATCATTGATGAACGAGGTATGTAATATCTTCGGGTTTTAATGAATTCAGTTGGTGCACGAGTAGTTAGAGTACTGCTCCCTCATTCAATTATATTATGCTACACGAGTAGTTAGATTAAAGGTGCACGGTACTATGATGTTGCATGATTGAGAGTAATGTGCACGTACATTGGTCATAACCTGGTGCACATTTGTCCATGCACCATGTTTAATACTTACCAATGTTCATATGTGTAGTAAACAATTCAAAATCAAATGCATAATCTTATGATTATTTTCAGATTATCGATCGGTGGGTTGTTATTGTGAATATATAGAAAAACAGAGGAAACAAGGCTTCGTTTTTTACAGCCTTTGTTGTGTAATGTATCTCAATTTACAATTCATAATCTTTTTTAAAAAATTCATCTGTCATATATTTTCATTTTTTAAACTTTCTCAGCAATACGTTATATGGTGTATGAAAAGTGATCTCCCACCCGAGGAAGTCGAGAACAACAAGGGGATCGCTACCGGAAACCATGTTGTATAGATTTTTAATTTTTCCAATAAACATATGTGGGAAAGAAGACCCACAGACATTTGTTGGATTCCACTGGACACTCCTTGCATTTGATAATCAAGAATACATGTGGATGCATTATAATTCCATAAGGTCACTACACAGAGAGTTGACAGATTATTTTCGAGAAGTCCAAGATATTGGTGAGTTACACTAAAAGTATACATAGTTTTACCTTTTATATCATTGATTATGTTACTTATTTGATGTGAATTCAACTTTAAAATACAGAAGGACTACGTTGAAGAAAATATGTATAAGATCATCATGTAGTGTCCAACCACCAGAGGTATCTAGTACGGCCCTAGTGAACAATTCTATCCAATGCAATCATTTAAAGAAGTGGCACAAGAAAAATGTGGCTCCATTGATTGTGCAGTTTTTGACTGCATGAATTGGAGCATTTAATGACAGGCAAGTATGTACATAGCAAACAAAGGAAGGCTACAGTTCCATGTACAAAGCTAAGATGGTGACCATGATTGTCGAAGCTTCATCATTGAACAAATAGTTACACCTACATATGTATATATTGTAAAACATGAAATGAATTTTTTTTTTAGACCATCTATGATGGAATTATGTGTTGTTGTGCTATCGAAATTTTGTAAAATGGTAAACGGTACATGATTGGAATGTAATGATACTGCACATTTTTTTAAGTGAATGGAGCACGAATTGATTGTGTAGGTTGCCTTTTCGTTTGAGGAAATATTCGTTACGATATCATATCGAGGAAAATCTAGGAATCGGAAAAATAACTCCTTTAATTTTGTTGTTTGTGCATGAATGAATTTGTTAGTGGGTACATAATTAGTTTTGTTGTTTTTCAAAAGATTGACGCATGACGGGATTGAGTAAAGATGCACACTTGAATTTGTTAGATGGTGTACTATTAGTTGTGTTTATTGTGCACGATTAGTTTAGGTACCGACTGCTGATGGGGTTGAGTAAAGATGCACGATTGAATTTGTTAGTGGGTGCACGATTGAATTTATGAATGGGTGGACGACTAGTTTTGTTGTTTGTGCACGATTAATTAAAATATTGAACTTAGTTTGTTGTTTGTGCACGATTGAATTTATGAATGGGTGCATGATTGAATTTGTTAGGGGGTGCATGATTAGTTGTGTTCCTTGTGCACGATTAAGTAAAAGACTGAGGCATGACAAGGTTGAGTGAAGATGCACGACTAATTTTGTTAGTGAGTGCACGATTGAATTTATGAACGGTTGCACGATTAGTTTTGTTTTTTGTGCATGATTAATTAAAAAGATTGAATTTAGTTCATTGTTTGAGCACGATTGAATTTATGAATGGGTGCACACTGAATTTGTTAGTACGTGCATGATTAGTTGTGTTTCTTGTGCACAATTATTTAAAAGACTGACGCATGACAGGGTTGAGTGAAGATGCACGATTGATTTTGATATTGGGTGCACGATTAGTTGTGTTTATTGTGCACGATTAATTTAGCGACTGATGCAAGACTTTTTGGAGTAACGATGCACAATTAATTACCTAGCATTATGGTGCACGATGTAAATTTGAGATGGTATACGATCGGATTTGCGAACAGAAAATGATTCAAGTTTCTGATCAGAACTAATGTAGGAACAAATAACATTTTACCCAGAAAACTTTGTATAAGTCATGCATCAAGAAATAGGTTCCTTACAAGTATTCCTATTATGACCATATTTAGGACAAAGACTGCAACGCACTTGTCTATTGGTTTCACATCTCGATCTAATTCTTCGATTCTTTGTACGCCCAGGTTGCCTTTTCTTTCGAGGAGGTAAAATATTCGTTCTGAAATCACGTCGAGGAAAATCTACATTCAGACATCTAGGAATCGGAAATATAACTCCTTCATAGCATGATCTATAGATACTAGCATGGAAATATTTGTCAACAACTTCATCATGGGCAATTTATTCCTTCTGAACACAACAACTGCATCCAACTGCAGATTCCATGTGCGAGCCATGTTTTCATAAGAAGACCATCTCTTCTCCATCCTAGCACACAAAACCTCATTCAATCGGGACGCCTTCAAACTCCTAGCACAAAACAAACAAATCATCTTCACCCCGATACAATCCATCATGTGAGTGCTAGGCAGAACTTGTTTGCGTCTATCCACTTCTCCATATCGCAAGCTAGTTTAGTAAGCGTATGTCCACTTCTCCAAAGCAAGTCCTTGTAACAACTCTTCAACTATTGATCCATCTTCTCCTTTCCAAACCGCAAGCTTTTCAATGAAAACTGCATCCGTTGGCAAATATGCACACTCATCAAGCAAGAAACACAACTTCTCCTGAAATTGATTGGAAAAATGTTTGCCAGCGTATCTGTCACGAATGTTGCATTTTAAATGATAGTGGCAAAAAAAAAAAAGTTTCAGTATAGGTCCAACCACGAGAGGTAAGGCCTCCATCAAACCAACATTCCGATATGAAATCTACATAGCATCTTTGACATTGTCAATAATGTTGCTCAAGCAATTCAAAAACCAATACCAATTATCGAAATTCTCAAGCAATTCAGTTATTGAATGCCAATATCGGTTACATGTCGATCACAGTGTCAACCTCAGGGTGTACATGTACAATGTCACAAAATGTGCACGTGTCAATTTGCAACTGAATAGCTGCCACTGCACGATACAGATACAGAACATTATCCACGTGCACCAAAGTTATCATAATTCAGTCGTGCATCATTCAATTAATCGTGCCACAAAGTATTATCCCATCGTGCAGCAGTAGATTAATAAATAGTGCACCGATATATTTTTCTAACACATTGATTCTATTGCTCAATGTGCAGTTGTGCAGCAGTGCATTATCGGTTAAATCATGCAGCAGCATCTCAACACAAAATATTAAATAATTTCTTGATTACCATCATTGGCAGTGGCAGACAAAAGGGCGCACTTGAAACGAGATTTCAAAAACGTTCTATCAAGGAATAACATTGGCCGGCAATATTTGAACCCATCAATGCAAGCACGAAATGAAACAAACACGTGACTGAATCGATCACTCTCATCAACTTCAACCTTTACAAAACGTCCAACATTAATTGATTTCACAGCATCAACATACCACTTATGTTCCTAGAAGGACTCCTCGTAACTTCCAAATGCAGTAGACCTAGCCTTCTCCAAGCTTCTCAATGCTTTACTGTACGTGATATCCAAGCCATAATCTCTTTTCATTAGCTCACACAAAGACATTACATAGAATGTAGGATTACACCGACTCGTTCGGTAATAATTCTAGACAATATATTTGAACTCATCCTCTTTGATTTGTGTTTCATGACCCTAAGCCCACAAGTGTGATACTTGGGAAGTGTTGGCATTCACAAACCAACAACAACCTTCATCATGCTTACTCGAACACACAGCAACTATTCAATCCCTATTGTTTTTTTACGTAGTTAAAATCGAAACCAAATTTAACCGAGTATTTACTCAGTTCAGGACGAAACTCTTCTACACCGCATCTGAAGTCTTGAACTACCCTACTAATAATTGATGGCCAACCATTACATAACAACAACTTCTCCTTACCGTTGACATCACATCTTCGATGGTCGGAATCATAACCAAAGATGAATTACAATCTTCTTGAGTTACATCATATGCATATGTTGAGTCTTCTGATGCAGGTGCATCACATGCATCTTGGGGATCCCTTGGTGCAATCACAGTTACATCACGTGCATCTTTTGAGAGGTGAACGTGGACCCGTACACCACATGACTCAACGGTGCACTATCGTGGCCTTCACCAGTAGATGGCGTAAGCCAATTCCAGATAGTGATATTTTTTCATCGATGACCTCCAATGTCAACAAATGCACATCAATTATTTTACATAAGAGAAACTATTTCTCATATCATCTTCATTGTTCAAACAACAATTAGGGTGCCCTGTGATGGAATACTTAAAGAAACCCCGTCAAAATTATAATCAGACCACTTACTAGATGTAGTAGATGTTAATTCGTTGAATGAGAAGCCGGAATTCACGTTCAACACTTGGGTTTCACCTCTAAACTTCAACAAAATGATGAATGTCGAATCCATCGCAGGTTTGGATGATAAAAAAGAAGAAAACATGTTAATTTGATCGCAGTGTATAGATGAGTCAATGGAATCGGTAATTGATCGATGGGTAATGATGAATCGATGAAATTTGAATTCAAAAACAGATCTGGACATATTTGAATTTTGTTTTTTGGTAGTGAGTATTTTCATGTAATGTTGAATTTCCCTAAGTTTAGTTGAATTATTATTTTGTTATTGGTAACTTTTTGTAATTTCCTCATATTTTATTTGTTTTAAATCGAACAATGCAGCTTTTTTTTTAAACAAATAACAATAATGAATTATCTAGTGTTTCTCAAAATCGGCAAATTTAAATAAATATTATAAAAATAAATTTTTTTTTACAAAATAACGTGAAATAAAAACTCTTACATTTCTATGATAATTCGCAAAGCAAGTTTGCGAATAATACTTTTAAATTCGCAAACTACGTATGCGAATTCTAAAATAAAAATTTTAAATTTTTTAAAATGTAAAATAAAAATTTTAAATTTTTTAAAATGTAATCGCATACGTGGTATGCGAATTCATTTATAAGCTTTTTGATTTTTATATATAATATAATATTATAATATGTATATAATATAATATATATTATATTATATTATATATGAACATATATATATTATAATATTATTATTATTATAAATATTTTATTAGATTTTTTATTTTATTATAATATATATATATATATATATATATATATATATATATATATATGATATAATCCATTATTTTCCGTGTTCAATAGAATATGTGTGTTGCAGAAAATAAATGAAAGATACCACAATTTTGAAGTGGAAAACCTCTAAATCAAAGGAAAAGCCACATGACATGGTCCAATATAAATTTTTACTATGAATTTGTATGGATTACATGACTTGGACATAGGGATGGCAATGGGACGGGTCCAAACCAGGACCCACAATGAACCCGCCTCGCCGGGGCGGGTCTGAACCCGCTTCAACCGGATTTGGAAGCGGGGCGGGGCGGGTCCTGGGATTGGCCGAACCCGCCCCGCTATAAATTTTGATTTTTTTTTTAAAAAAACATGATATTTGTTATACATTTTACTTTTTGATTGAACAATAAAGCGCCATTATTTAATTTTATATCAAAATTCGTGTTCATCATGTTAAAAAGTTGGACATTTTGAAGGAAATAAGAGCAGATTAATAAATATTTAGTAGTTTAAAGATAGTTTTACAATGTTTATTATAAATATTTACTAGAGAAAACATGATATTGAATCACAAAACTCAACTTTTGTGTTTCAAAATTGATTTCTAGCTAATTTTTTTTAAAAAAAAATTAAAAAAAAAAAATGGAACCGGGGCGGGGCGGGTTAACCCGCCGGGTTCGCGGGGCGGGTCTGGGTTTTATGTGTAGCGGGGCGGGTCGTGGGATTGGCCAAACCCGTCCCATACCCGCCCCGTTGCCATTCCTACTTGGACACAATATTTTAATAGGAACTAAAATATTGTGTCCAAGTCATGTAATCCATACAAATTCATAGTAAAAATTTATATTGGACTAGGTCATGTGGCTTTTCCTTTGATTTAGAGGTTTTCCACTTCAAAATTGTGGTGTCTTTCATTTATTTTCTACAACACACATATTTTATTGAACACGAAAAATAATGGATTATATCATATATATATATATATATATATATAATATTTATTTAAATTTGCCCTCAAAATCCAAGCACTCTATTTTTTAAAAAATAAATAAATAAAATCAAAGCACTTTTAAATATCCATTGGTCCAAAGTCCAATGTGTTTATTTATTATGTTTACTTTTTATCATGATTATTATAGTTCGTTGTGTGTTGTTACTATCATACCCTTTTATTTTCATATAGAAATAAATTCTTTTTAGAATCATTTATCAAATAATCCGTATACCTATACGTGAAAATACAATTTACCGAATTCACTGATATGAGTTGTAGTTTGTGCATGTACAAATTAGCCCATCCAACAATGAAATTCAGTTTTATATATATATATATATATATATATTAAAAACTGTCACCATCAAAGTTTATACCTAAATTTTCTATTATTTTCTACTAACCATGATATATATATTTCTTCAATTGACGAATATTTACGAGAAATGATATTCAAAGATCCTATATTTACTCTAAGCCCGATATATAAAAGGTAAAATAGGCCATTAACTTTTGCCAGCTTTCCCTTACACAAATCGCCTGAATCCATAACCATAAACTCACCATTCATACTTTCTTCCATTCCTCCCATACAAACAACACAAAATCCTCCACTTTCGCTCCCTCCTTTCCGCAGGCGGGCTGAGGAGAAAACAAAAAACAGAAACACAAATTTACTTAAAATCCTAAAATTTATCTGAAGTCTTTAATCAAGATCAATTAATCCTCCTAATGGCTTTCCGGGCTGTGCTTGTTCTCTTGTTGGCAGCCCTAGCCGCCATGGTGATGGCTGCACATTCCAAGGAATACGCTATTGATATGGGGCTCGATGTGGAACCAGACGGACATGGTATGGTGGCAGACGCCTTGGAACTGGACGAGGAGATGATGATGGAATCGGAATCTGCTAGGCGTCAGCTGACGCAAAGTAGATACATAAGCTACGGGGCCCTGAACAAGAACACCGTGCCGTGCAACAGACGTGGCGCATCTTATTATAGCAACTGCCGAGGCCATCAGCGAGCCAACCCTTACAGGCGTGGTTGCACCAGGGCTACCCGCTGCGCAAGAAACAATCGTTGAATGAACGTACGTAAGTGCATGCATGCATCGATGGATGGAATACATGCAGTAACCAAAGATGACATGACATATATATAAGTATATATAATTTATTTGACTGATTATTTATTTTATTTTGTATTTGATTGTGTAATTTCTTGTGATTAGGGTGTGAGCTTATTAATTAATATAATATGATCCTAGGAATAAAAGACAAGCGGAGGCTGATTTCTTTCTTTTTTATCTTTTTTTTAAAAAAAAAAATTTAATTGGCAATCAACCATTTTCGTGTGTTTCTGATGGAATACAATTGTTCTCTGTGTTTTTTAATAATTTAACCTCAAAAAATAATTTATTTATCAAAATAACCTTAAAACATTTTTTTATCAAAGTAACCGAAGTCATCATCTCATATAGTGTCTTCAATAAATAAAAAAATTATTATTATTGAAGTCGCCATCTCAAATGGCGACTTCAATTTAAATTTTTTTTTTGCGACTTCCATATATATATATGGCAACTTCTATGTTCGTTAAGCAATTACATTAATTTTGGAAGGCTAAAAATATATAAATTTCTACTATAATGTATGTTTTTTTTTAAACTATAATGTATGTTTATATTATAGGAAATAAAACAAATTAATTTATGGAGTATTGGATAATTTATGAAATAATTGAATATGATTAATTATCTATATTTTAAAAAAATATATTTCAACTCTGTTGTATTAAAACTCATTCATCCGATTGAGCTAATCAACTTAATAGTATAATTTTGTATATCTATTATATAATTATAATATAAAAATAAGATAACTTTTTCACTATAAAAATTAAAATGGAGTGATAGTAATAACACGAAATATTAAGAAAGTTGAACTACATCCTTGACTAAACTGAAATGCACAATATTGCTGCTATTTGAATCGTATGCTTCAAAATTTCTCGAAAAATCTTTTAATACAAGTACATCCTTAAAAAAATTGTAATAAATTTATCAATATAATTTTTTTGTACTCATATTGGTGAACGTTGTGCTCTAGGGGGGAAGTATTGAATATGTTATAAAATAGCGGAATAAAAATAATAATGAATTATTTAAGTCAAAATTTCTTATTTAATCCTTTAAATTAGTAATCAGTTTGTAGTAACTAAACCAAATTTGAAAGCAGTGACAATAATATCTATGTTAGAATTTAAATCCTTCTAAATAAGAAAACAGTAATCAAATTTTACCTTACATTTATTATAATTTAAATAATCCATGATTATTTATTTATTTTAATATTATACAATATATATACAAAATAATACCATTAAGTTGATTAGTTCAAACGGATGAATGAGTTTTAATACAACAAAGTTGAATTTTTTAAAAAATAGATAATTAAGCATATCCAATACTTCCATAAATTAATTTTTTTTATTTCTGTAAGGACCCTAGTTCCTTAAGTGCGGATTAAGGGTATAATTAGAGCTAATATAAATTATCAGAGTAAAATAATCGTGTTGAGACTATGAGCCTTAAGAGTTACATGCCAAAATAAGGACTGTCAAATGGATTAGTTACATTCTCAATCAAATGAATGTATTTACTATAGCTTTACACTACTCCTATAGTAGACACTATACAAAAGTAATCATGTCCTTCATCTCCCAAAAGTGCTCTTCACAAGCTCACTGCCTCAACCCGCTTTGGCCCCTTTTTCATGTTAAAAAGTACCTACAAGGACAACCCCCAAACATGAGCAATAATATCATTTATATTCAACACAATATGAATATAAGACGTAAATGCATAAATCACAATAAAACACTTCCTGTTTTTCCCATGCATTTTAAACGCTTCCAGTTTGGTTGTCCCTGTACCATAACTCATGAGTATAATCAATAGATTATTTAATGGTCTACACATGTCATGACATAATACCATTTCATCATCACCAAATACCAATCACCAATCCCTAGTCTGTTCATCACAATGTATTTTAATGCCCCTCGCTTTTCACATATAGGCGGCATAGAATAACCTCGCTTCAATGGACATGCGGCACTCCCACCCCTCGCTTCACATTGAGCGGCAAATATTCTTTCCTCGCCCTATATGATAACCACGCTCAAATGTGACATGCGGCGCTCCCACCCCTCGCTTCACATTTAGCGGCAACAAATCAAATAGCGGCAAGCATTAAAATCATCAAGGGATGACCACGACTCATGGGATGTGCACCAATAATCATCATATGCATATACAATCATCATGCATAATTCAACATGTATTTGCATCCACAATGCATAATTCCACATATACTCGCATCCACAATGCATAAACAATGAGTATATTAGATACATGTACCGTTGGGTGCCCGTACGTCCTCTACATACCTTTCCAAAAGTAGGATGTGGTAGAACTTCACTTCCTTGGCTGTGTTGCCACCTGGGATGGTTCTACATATTCACACAAATCAATATTAGAACCCAATAATAGTCCAATACCAAAAATCCTACAAAATAACCAAAAACATCACATTTTGTGACTCGCGATCGATCGCTGTAAAGGGCCGATCGATCGCGAGATCACACTGCCCGAATCTCAATTTTTGTTCTTTCGACGATCGATCGCCACACTTGGCGCGATCGATCGCCAACCTCGCCGATCGATCGCCCAAGTGTGGCGATCGATCGCCAAAAGCTTCTGGAGCACACTGCCTGCTCGCGATCGATCGCCAAAAACGGGCGATCGATCACTGAGTCCTGCACTTCGAAAAATCGCCATTTTTGCTCCAAAACTCATTTCGAATCCATACCAACTCCCCTACCATCAAACCAACAACATCAAACACAATAAAACCTTCCAAATACACTTTAAACATCTCAAAAATTCAACATTCAACCAAAATAATACCAACCCAAAATAACCCATTTCAAACCATATCAAAACCACCACAAACTCAATCCAAACACAACAAAAACATTAGGGAGGTACCCATACCTCTTGGGGACTCCAAATCTCCCAATAAACTTCACAAATCAAATTTTTGGAAGGATTTCTCTCCACCTTTTTGCACAAAAACGAAAATGAAGAGAAGGAAGGGTTTGGGAGGTGAAACTTGGGAAAGTTAAAAAGTGAAGGTATGGTGGGTTAGGGGGGTATAAAGTGGGTTGTTTAAAATAAAATGCATTCCACAATACCATGGTGTATAAAACACCCCAACATGATATTTTAAAAGCATTACATCACAATGCTCCACAATCTCAAATAAATGCATGTTTCACCAATAAATGACTACCAATACATGTAAGTCATTAAAAACCCAATTATCCAACATGCATCACATGCACCCCGAAATGCATTCCGGTCACTCCTACCATGTGACTAAGCATTTCAACATGATAAATAAATCCAGCACATAATTAATTACCACCATAATTAATCATATAAACACAATTAATGCCCAAATTGCAATCAATTATTTCGGGGATATCACAATACTCCCCTACTTATAAGATTTCGTCCTCGAAATCACATGCACTTACCCCAAAATGAAACTAAACATAATCACATACTAGAGAATAGTTCCGGGTAGTGCTGCACCATATGCCGCTCCGTCTCCCACGTAGCCTCCTCGACACCCCTGCGATCCCACTGAACCTTGATCATAGGTATCACTTTGTTCCGAAGTCTGCGGTCTGCTCGATCCAGAATTCTAACAGGCCGTTCCACATAAGACATATCGGATTCCAACTGGACCTCGGAAGGCTGTAACACATGAGATGGATCCGGCTCATACTTCCGCAGCATCGATACATGAAACACATCATGTATACCAGATAAAGAAGGTGGCAAGGCCAGTCGGTAAGCTAAGGTGCCAATGCGCTGCAAAATCTCGTACGGTCCAACATACCTCGGAGACAGTTTTCCGCGCATCCCAAATCGCACAACGCCTCTGAAAGGCGAGATTTTCAAAAAGACCTTATCTCCCAACTGAAATTCCAACGGTCTCCGCCGTTTATTCGCATAAGCTGCCTGTCTGTCCTGGGCTGCTTTCATTTTCTGCCTTATCATCTTTATCTTTTCTTCCATTTCTCGGATCAATTCCGGTCCTCCGACCGATTTGTGGTCCAAATCATCCCAACACAAGGGTGATCTACACCGTCTGCCATAAAGGGCTTCGACGGGAGCCATCTGAATGCTCGTCTGGTAGCTGTTATTATAAGAGAACTCTACCAAGGCCACCGAATCCTGCCAAGAAACATCGAACTCCAATACACAAGCCCTCAACATGTCCTCGAGCGTTTGGATAGTACGCTCGGTCTGACCATCCGTCTGAGGATGATAAGCAGTGTTCAATCTAACTTCAGTTCCCAAGGCTGACTGAAGACCCTCCCAAAAATGAGATATGAATCGTGGATCTCGATCCGACACTATGGAAATGGGGATCCCATGCAATCTCACCACATCTCGAATATACAACTGAGCCATCCTCAAGAAGGTGAAAGTCATGCTATAGGGGATGAAATGAGCTACCTTAGTCAATCGATCCACAACCACCCAAATAGCATCAAAACCCGAAGTACTCCTCGGCAGGTGAGTCACGAAGTCCATGGAAATGTGTTTCCACTTCCACTTCGGTATCTCCAAGCTTTTTAACTCGCCGCCAGGTCTCTATCTCTCTGCCTTAACCTGCTGGCAGATCAAGCACTTCTTAACAAAAGCGACGACATCAAACTTCATTCTTTTCCACCAAAACTGGCCACGCAGATCTTTATACATCTTCTTCCCGCCTGGGTGGATGCTAAGTCTGCTACTATGAGCTCGCTCCAAGATCCCTCTATGCAACTCCGGCGTACTCGGAACCACCCAACGGTTACCCAATCTCAAGGATCCGTCATCGGCCACTCTGAATTTCGATGGCTGACCAAGATGCAATAAAGATAACCATCTCTGAACCTCATCATCTGACTTCTGAGCTCTCCTGATGTTCTCATAGATATCTGGCTCAGCTAACAAGGTCGATACATGCACAGGTGATGCATCTATGTCGAAATCATAGCCTAGATGGCAATAGGAGGTCATCATAGCCGATAAATGGATGACATCCTCAGCAGAACTCATCACTTTCAGGCTCAAAGCGTCTGCTGTCAAGTTAGCTTTCCCCGGATGGTACTCAATCTCGCAATCATAGTCCTTAAGCAAGTCCATCCACCTTCTCTGCCTCATGTTCAGTTCCGCCTGAGTGAATAAAAACTTGAGGCTCTTGTGATCCGTGTAGATGGTAAACGAAGTACCATACAAGTAATGTCTCCAAATCTTCAGGGCGAAGATGATAGCCGCCAATTCCAAGTCATGGACTGGGTATCTAGTCTCATGCGGCTTCAACTGCCTTGACGCATAAGCCACCACATGCTTATCTTGCATCAGTACACACCCAAGGCCCTGAAGTGATGCATCGGTATACAAAACAAATCTGGAGTTTTCCGTAGGAATCACTAATACCAGTGCCGTCGTCAACCGGTGCTTCAACTCCTGGAAGCTCTCCTCACAAGCTTCTGACCAAAAGAATGGTACTCCCTTCTGGGTCAACTGTGTCAACGGCTTGGTGATCTTTGAAAATCCCTCGACGAAACGTCGATAATAGCCAGCCAAACCAAGGAAGCTCCGTATCTCGGGCACAGAAGTGGGTGCAACCCACTCCATCACGGCCTCGATCTTCCTGGGATCTACTGAAATTCCGCTGCTAGATATGACATGCCCCAGAAATACTACACTGCTAAACCAAAATTCACATTTGCTGAGCTTGGCATACAACTGATGATCTCTGAGAATTTGGAGCACTGTCCTCAAGTGTTTCACGTGCTCTTCCTCGCTCCGGGAGTAGATGAGAATGTCGTCCATAAATACAATGACGAACTGATCAAGATACGGCTGAAACACTCTGTTCATCAGACTCATAAAGACCGCTGGAGCATTCGTCACGCCGAACGGCATCACTAGGAACTCATAATGTCCATAACGAGTCCGAAATGCTGTCTTCTGCACATCTTCCTCCCTGACTCGAATCTGATGGTACCCGGATCTCAAATCAATCTTGCTATAAAGTCTGGTACCTTGCAACTGATCAAACAGATCATCAATCCTTGGGAGAGGATACTTGTTCTTCATTGTGGCTTTATTCAGTTGTCGGTAATCGATGCACAAACGCATCGAGCCATCCTTCTTTTTCACAAAAAGGACCGGTGCGCCCCATGGCGATACGCTCGGGCGTATATATCCTTTGTCAAGGAGATCCTGCAACTGCTCCTTCAATTCTCTCAACTCCGCCGGTGCCATCCTGTAAGGAGCACGAGAAATAGCGGACGTCCTCGGTAATAACTCAATCCCAAACTCGACCTCTCTAGCCGGTGGGAATCCGGGAATCTCTTCCGGAAATACATCAGCAAACTCTGCTACCACTGGTACATCCTCAACTCTCAATTCTTTATTCTTCCCAGACGTGTCCACGGCATAGATGAGATAGCCCATGTGGCCACGTTCCAACAATTGGGTCATCTTGATTGCTGAAATTAACGGAATCTTCGCGCGAGAACCGTTGCCATAAAAAGTCCACTGTATCCCCAAATCAGATCTGAATCTCACTGTTCTCTGCCGACAATTCACCACCGCCTGGTATCTGTTCAAAATGTCAATACCAACGATGCAGTCAAAGTCTGACATGCCCAATACAATCAAATCTGCCTTCAACTCGTTACCCTCAAAATAAATGAGGCAATCTGCCAGAAACTGATCGGCAACAACATTCCTTCTAGTGCGTGTCGAGACCATGAGAGGCGTGGGTAAAGAAGACGTGCGCATATGGTGTCTCTCCACAAAGCCCACAGATACAAAAGAGTGGGAGGCACCTGTATCTATCAAAATAAAAGCAGGGTACGTAAATAAATGGCACGTACCGGCGATCACCTCCTCCGGGGCTGCCTGGGCCTGCTCTCTGGTCAGCGCATACACCTGCCCCTGGGGCGGTCCTACTATCTGACCTCCCGATGGTCGAGGCACAAACTGCTGCCTCTGATGCACTGTCCTGTCCTCAAATCTCGGCCTGTTCCCTTGGAAATCTGATTGTCCTCCCCGAGTGGGGCAGTACCGAGAGATGTGGCCCATCTTGCCACAACTATAACAGGCAGGGCACTTACTCGAAGAATGTGGTCCTCCACAATTGTCGCACCTTAACTCCCCCGATCTATTTCCTTGCGTAGGCCCCCGGTTGGTTGACCAATTGTTCTTCTTGCTCTCTTGCTTCGGGCCATAGATTTCTTTCCACTGAACCGTGAGGATGAAGAGGCACCACGGGGCTTAAATGACTCCCCTCGGGGCCTCAAGCTATCAGTAGCTTGCCTCTGTTGTGGTGCTTGTGGGGGTACGGCACTAGGATAGGCTCCAACTCCAATCTCCGGAAGCTCTGCTCTTGTGAGAGCATCATCAAAAGAAATGGGGTTATTGGTGATAACCCGGTCAAAAAGCTCCGGTCGCAACCCCTTCATAAAGTTTCTCATCTTTGCGTGCCCATTGGTGGCAATGTGTGGAACATACCTCAGCAACGAGGAATAATGCATGGCATAGTCTGATACTGACATGCTCCCTTGTTTCAAGCTTGCAAACTCGTCTTCCTTCGTCTGTCTCGCCGCCGCAGAGAATTACCGGTTCACAAAACCGGGTTCTGAAGAGCGTCCAATTGATCACTGCACCCTGTGCTATCAGTTCCATTACCGTGCTCCTCCACCACATGGAAGGTTTCTTTGCCAACTGGAACTCTGCCAGCCTCAGCCATGCTGTAACAGCACAAGGAGCCGATACAAATATATGTTCAAGCCTTTCTAGCCACTCCTCAGCCTCCTCTCATGATTCTGTCCCCTCAAACCGGGGCGGGTGGTAAGACAGAAACTGAGTCAAACTGATCTCACCAGGTAGTAATAACTGAGCCACTGGTTCCATGCCTACAGCTGGTGGAGGTAGAGGGTTTTCCTGACCAATGCTAGCGTTCACGCTCCCAACATCACCAACCTCTTCATTAAGGTTCCCCGCGTTCATAGCAGCCATGCTGTAACACAAAGGTTAACAACAATTCCAATACAAATATATATGTTATGCCGTTAGATAACAGGAATGATAATAAGCATGTTAGTATAACAGTATATACAACAATATGCACCACATGCATAAACATGCTTCAAATGTAAGCACCTAGTCAATCATGCTAAGGCTACCATTCACTCGTTCCCGGGTTCTCTAACCTGGCTCTGATACCACTAATGTAAGGACCCTAGTTCCTTAAGTGCGGATTAAGGGCATAATTAGAGCTAATATAAATTATCAGAGTAAAATAATCGTGTTGAGACTATGAGCCTTAAGAGTTACATGCCAAAATAAGGACTGTCAAATGGATTAGTTACATTCTCAATCAAATGAATGTATTTACTATAGCTTTACACTACTCCTAGAGTAGACACTATACAAAAGTAATCTTGTCCTTCATCTCCCAAAAGTGCTCTTCACAAGCTCACTGCCTCAACCCGCTTTAGCCCATTTTCATGTCAAAAAAGTACCTACAAGGACAACCCCCAAACATGAGCAATAATATCATTTATATTCAACACAATATGAATATAAGGCGTAAATGCATAAATCACAATAAAACACTTCCTGTTTTCCCATGCATTTTAAACGCTTCCAGTTTGGTTGTCCCTGTACCATAACTCATGAGTATAATCAATAGATTATTTAATGGTCTACACATGTCATGACATAATACCATTTCATCATCACCAAATACCAATCACCAATCCCTAGTCTGTTCATCACAATGTATTTTAATGCCCCTCGCTTTTCACATATAGGC
Source organism: Haberlea rhodopensis (assembly GCA_907163345.1). Taxonomy (NCBI): domain Eukaryota; kingdom Viridiplantae; phylum Streptophyta; class Magnoliopsida; order Lamiales; family Gesneriaceae; genus Haberlea; species Haberlea rhodopensis. Next base: position 389,917 of record CAJQUN010000054.1, on the reverse strand, counting down.
GGCATAGAATAACCTCGCTTCAATGGACATGCGGCGCTCCCACCCCTCGCTTCACATTGAGCGGCAAATATTCTTTCCTCGCCCTATATGATAACCACGTTCAAATGTGACATGCGGCGCTCCCACCCCTCGCTTCACATTTAGCGGCAACAAATCAAATAGCGGCAAGCATTAAAATCATCAAGGGATGACCACGACTCATGGGATGTGCACCAATAATCATCATATGCATATACAATCATCATGCATAATTCAACATGTATTTGCATCCACAATGCATAATTCCACATATACTCGCATCCACAATGCATAAACAATGAGTATATTAGATACATGTACCGTTGGGTGCCCGTACGTCCTCTACGTATCTTTCCAAAAGTAGGATGTGGTAGGACTTCACTTCCTTGGCTGTGTTGCCACCTGGGATGGTTCTACATATTCACACAAATCAATATTAGAACCCAATAATAGTCCAATACCAAAAATCCTACAAAATAACCAAAAACATCACATTTTGTGACTCGCGATCGATCGCTGCAAAGGGCCGATCGATCGCGAGATCACACTGCCCGAATCTCAATTTTTGTTCTTTCGGCGATCGATCGCCACACTTGGCGCGATCGATCGCCAACCTCGACGATCGATCGCCCAAGTGTGGCGATCGATCACCAAAAGCTTCTGGAGCACACTGCCTGCTCGCGATCGATCGCCAAAAACGGGCGATCGATCGTCGAGTCCTGCACTTCGAAAAATCGCCATTTTTGCTCCAAAACTCATTTCCAATCCATACCAACTCCCCTACCATCAAACCAACAACATCAAACACAATAAAACCTTCCAAATACACTTTAAACATCTCAAAAATTCAACATTCAACCAAAATAATACCAACCCAAAATAACCCATTTCAAACCATATCAAAACCACCACAAACTCAATCCAAACACAACAAAAACATTAGGTAGGTACCCATACCTCTTGGGGACTCCAAATCTCCCAATAAACTTCACAAATCAAATTTTTGGAAGGATTTCTCTCCACCTTTTTGCACAAAAACGAAAATGAAGAGAAGGAAGGGTTTGGGAGGTGAAATTTGGGAAAGTTAAAAAGTGAAGGTATGGTGGGGTTAGGGGGGTATAAAGTGGGTTGTTTAAAATAAAATGCATTCCACAATACCATGGTGTATAAAACACCCCAACATGATATTTTAAAAGCATTACATCACAATGCTCCACAATCTCAAATAAATGCATGTTTCACCAATAAATGACTACCAACACATGTAAGTCATTAAAACACCCAATTATCCAACATGCATCACATGCACCCCGAAATGCATTCCCGGTCACGCCTACCATGTGACTAAGCATTTCAACATGATAAATAAATCCAGCACATAATTAATTACCACCATAATTAATCATATAAACACAATTAATACCCAAATTGCAATCAATTATTTCGGGGATATCACAATTTCCTATTATATAAACATAAATTTATAGTAGAAATATATATTTTTTTAGCCTTCCAAAATTAATGTAGTGGCTTAAAAAACATAGAAATTGTCATATATGGAAGGCTTCATCTGAGATGGCAACTTTCATATATATATATATATATATATATATATATATATATATATATATTTATATGGAAGTCGTCACTTATAAAAAAAAATTATATTGAAGTCGTCATCTGAGATGATGACTTCAATAAAAAAAATATTTACATTCAAGTCGCCATCTCAGATGGCTTTGATAAAAAAAAATTAAGGTTATTTGATAAATAAATTGTTTTTTAGGTTAAATTATTAGAAAACACATTGTTCTCTATGTACTAATGAAAAAAATAAATGTAAAACTATTTATTTTTTTAAAAAAAAAACATGTGCTCGAAGGCAAAAACTAACTCACAAATTAATTTTGAGTCGAGAAATATAACAGTAAAATATCCAATAATTATATTATATGGAGTGTATTTCACCCAAGGAAGTATAATCTTAAATTTTGTAAATTCATATATTTAAAATCCAGTGGCGGAATAAGTGTACTTGCGCGCCCTTGCACAAATTTGTTTTTTTTGATACCTCAAAAATAATTTTTTTATAAAAAAAATTGCAGTTTACCAACTAAAAATGACATTTTACTCTTCAAAATTTATTTTTGCCCCCCTCAACCCCTTAAATTTTACTTCGACCCCTAAAAAATAATTTTCCTCCATTTATATGTTAATATTTTTTTTGCCCAAACTTACCTAAAATCTGTGTCCGCCTATTCAATGAATCATCTTCACATTGAAGACATTTCGTCTATAATGCACAGATACTTCTAAAATTTTCACGGTCAAGTATCAGATATGTTTCGGATACGGATAAACAAGGATATGGCTTCGATATGTATGGATATGTCATTTGGCGTATCTGAATTAATAGTTAATTTTAATCTCGGGTACAAGTCTATATATGATCAAGATACGTCTGACTCAGACATATCATATTCAACATATGGCATACCCGACATTAAATAATTAGTTTTTAATCTCTAATATGTGCTTGGATAGGCTAAGATACGTATGAAACCATATTCGACAAGGTCAAGATACTCCAACTTTGTTAATTTGGTTTTTAATATGTTTAATACTCCTTATATGTTTGAAACTTGTTTCTTATAAATATTAGGGAAAAGTACATTTAAAATCATATAGTTTTGTCCAAATTTCACTTTGCAACCATTGTTTGAAAATTACGGTTTACATCCTCAACTTTCATAAATTGCACGGAATTTTTAAAATTTCTAGAGTTTGTATGCGTGTTTCATTATTATTATTAATATTATTATTATTATCACACATATATACATATATATGAAAAATTACGCAAAACATACTATAATTTGATCCAAATTTAATTTTTCAACCATTATACTAAAAATTACAATTTATATCCTTAGTCTAATGAATTATAATATATTGCATAATCTTGACTCTATTTTTTTTTTTTTTTTATCTAAATTCATATGTATATGTGTCTTCAAATTCTCAACTAATTGATCGAGCTATTTTAAATCCAAACTTCGAAATTGATTCTTGAAATAAAATCACGTGATCCAAATGCAACCTGATATTTCTTGTTATTTTTTAAATAAAATGTTTTTTTGATCACGTAACTGAAATAACAATTTTAAATTCTGTTTAATTTATTCAATTTTAACACATCTAGATCATTTTCATCCGGTGAAAAAAGTTTAATATTAATTCGGTTCGGTCTAACCAACTGATCGCATACGCCTAATCATCGATAGAACTGAGAAGCAAGCTTAACAATTGGAGTATGCATGTGTAGTTTCCTTTTTTGGTGTACATCTCTCAGTATGAAAAACAAGAGCACCTATTATCATTCACGAAATCATTCTCCACAACTTTTTAAAAAAACTATTTTTTAATAAATAAAAAAAAAGACATGCAGGTTTTTGCTGGTCTCCGCGGCAGATGACATTGATTTGGGGTATTTTGCAACCCTTTTATAAATGTAGTATTTTTGAAAAAATTAAATTAAATTAATTTAAAAATAAACCAAACATCTGCAGCTAACTCACGATCAAAATAGCCACCAGCCTCGTCTGCCCCGATCTCTGTGCAGATGATTAACCATGGAGTTGCATTACATGACAGTTTGTTCATTAAACCAAGGCAATACAATGCTACAGTTTATCATGCATCTTAACAGATGAGCATAACTAAAGAGTAACAAATACGAGAAGAAAGGTGAACCTTTTGAGCTTGGTTCTTCTGTGACTGCAGTACTATAGGCTGAGGAAGGATGGCATTGCCAGTGTTGTAAGTACGGCTCGAATTTCTCTTTCAGCATCTCGTTCAACTGGAAATTATAGTTGTTTAAAGACGAATTCCAAAAAATTGTCACGAGGTAAGCTTTTGAAAGAAGGAAAACCATGCAATCACTACTAAAAAGAAGGATCATTCATAGCTAGTGGAAGAGCCATCGCTGATGTTGAAGAAGGGAACTTATCATCCGTTTAGGAGAGGATCGGGTTATATTTAATATGTTTAAATCTTCAACACACGCATACAACGAGCATGAATATTTAAAAGTTAACGTGATTGACACTTTGCCTGTTGGTGTGGTGCAATATACTGATGAGATGGAGGTGAAGACCGAGCTAAAGAATGAAGAAGGCAAGAGTCATGACATGGTGAAACCAAGGAAAACGAAGACACAAAAAGATAAAATGTTGTTCATGAAGGAAGAAACAGTCCAATTACATAAAGCTCCACCACCGCGCATTTTTCAAAGCAAGTGAAAAGCTTCATGGGTTGGACCAGTCACGGTGACTACTATGCTCATGGAGCAATTAAGGTAAATGATCTTATTCTAGGCACTAATATTGTTAATGATGAGTTGTTGAGGCACTGCAACGTTGATGACAATAATCCACATACTTCGAGCCATTAAAGCGATTGGGTAAAAAAAAAAAGTCCAGCTTGTGACTATAAATTAAAAACCTTTTCTTATCTTTATCCTTTAATTTTTTTAATATTTAGTCAACTTTATATTTTATGCATTTTTTCCCAAGCCTAACTTCGTGTGTAATTTTCAGATGCAGCAAAAGGGTGGATCAATTGTGCTGGGGCGTGTGGAGTACAAGAAAAAAAATTCTGAGTATGGCGATCAATCGGCGGTTTATAGGCTATCGATCGCGAAATATTTTAAAGGATTTCTATAAATAAATAAAAACTATCTCCCGCCATCGATCGCGGAGGTAAAAATTTTGTTTTTTAAGAAAAAATTGCACATTCACACACAATATACACACTAAATTACTCGAAACCCTTCATCCCCAAACTCAAAAATTGCCCTAAATTCATCAATTTACTCCCAAATTCAACATTTCCTTGCAAATTTTCGAGTAGTGTCACCATTTCTCACATTAAAGTTCAATCATTTGCTGGTTCTTCAAGTTGAGGAGTGGATTTGGACACTCAACACATAAAATTGAAGCCATTTCAAGCCAAGGATTACCCAACTTGCAACTTTCGAATTTTTGGAGGTAATTTGGCTAAATTCCGTTTGGGATATCGTTACTGCTACATATAATGCTTGGGTGTTGAGGAAAAATCATATATTGGTACATTTTGTTTGAGTTGGGCTTGCTTTATTGATAAATTTGGGAGAATTATTGTGAATTGTGAATTGGGTACTGTGGTGTTGGTGGGATTGAGTTGCTATTGGATATTGTTGCTTTGGGGTGGTGGTATATTGAAATCTGTAGGTATGGCCCCTAAGAAAAAGCAAAAGCAAGCCTCTTCGTCTCGCAAACATACGATGGGTTCAATTTCGTCAACCAAGAAGCGGTTGATTTCTATCCCATCTATTGATAAGTGTGATTTTTACACTTAATTTGATATATGATTATAGGTGTTTTTGTAGTGATTCATAGAAAATATTACACGTTTTGGTATATATTTGTATATTTCAGGAATCCAGGTTCAAATGCAAAAGAGTGGAGTAAAATAGGCTTAAATTGCTGAAAAAGGGCCAAACCGAGCTAAATATGGAAAAGGAGGGACCAAATCGCAAGATTGGAGATTTTGACCCGTGATCGATCGGCAACTTACAAAGATAGATCGCCGATCGATCGCCAGATTTCCGCGATCGATCGGCAAATGACGAAGATCGATCGCGGATATGAAAATTTTGGTTATTTTGTCCAGAATGTTTCCGCGATCGATCGGCAACTGACGAAGATCGATCGCCAAACCCTGAAAAATCGAGATTTTGTTTCCTACTTGGTGATTTTGTGTCCAAACTTTGCAAAACTCCTCCACACTATTTATAGAAGATTTTTCAAACGTTTTGGAGGACTTTTGCACACATTTTCTGAAACCTAGCAGCCACTCCTCCATCCAAAGAACAATACCACAAATCATTGAAGAGCAAGAGCAACGCAAGGAACGAAAGAACGGAGCGACATCCTCGTTATCTCAGTATTTCTGAACTTAATTATTTTTTTATTTCAGATTGTGATGTTAAATTTGTTAAACATATGTTTTTGCATTATAATTTGATTATGGTTGTTGGCTAAGATATTTGTCAAGACATATGGGATCCCATGTTTGAACCCTTGAGTTAATTAACGGTTTTGATTTAAATTCTATGATCTTTGCGCATAATTTATGTTTTTAATGCTTGTAAAAGATTAGCTACCTTTTGCATGATATTGGTAATCGTAATTGAATTGACCATAGGAGATTAAGATTCGACGTAGTAAATTAGGCCGTGGGTTTAGGTTGAGACGGACCAAGTAAAATCTAGCACACGTGTGATAGCAATAGATTTACCAAAATCGAAGGCTAGTAGTTTTCACAAAGCGCTTTTCGATATTAATCATTCAATAAAGACACGGGTGTGGTTTATTGTAGATTAATGCTAGACTTGTTATAACCGGACCAAGGTATAACGAATGAAATAGGAAAACTCGTCACCCTAGAACATAGAATTTTGAATCTTAATTAACAGACAACTTTTGGGGGATTACATGGGTGAACCGACGTCTTGATAATTCGTTTATAAATCCTCTTCAATTATCCATCACTGCTGTTTAGGTTAATTTTTGTGCTTAAGTCAATTTAGTTTGATAATTATTCCATAATCGTAGGTTAAATATAGTAATTCTAATCGAACGTGGTAATTACTACTAGTCCCTGTGGGTACGACAATCCTTACTTTTAAACCATTATACTAAACTTGGCACCGTGCACTTGCGGTAAAGAATCGCTACACTGAGAAATAATTGTTTAAAATAAAAGCGATCAAGTTTTTGGCGCCGTTGCCGGGGATTAGTTTAAGTAATATCATACTAGATTAGTTGACTGTTATTTAGCCATTTTCTTTTTTTTTTTTTTGATTTTTTTTCCTTCTCTGTTTTCCTATCTACTATTCTACTATTGCCTTCTCTTTGGTTGGATTTTGTAGGTTATTACTCCCTAGTGCATTCTAAGGAGTGAACAACCGGCATTTGAGCCTTTTGACCCTGAAATTGAAAGAACTCTTCTTAGAAAACTAAGAGAAGTTCGAACAATGGCTGAAAACAATGCAGGAGAAGGTGGAAGAGATGAAAGACGGAACGAAGAGGTGCCTTATAGAAGACCCCTCATGGATTATGCTCATCCATCGTTCCATGGGTCATTGTCTAGTATCACTAGACCAAGCATACAGGCGAACAACTTTGAAATCAAGCCTGCAATCATACAAATGATCCAGCACTCGGTGCGGTTTGGGGGAGCGACCACTGATGATCTCAACACTCACATAGCGAATTTCTTGGAAATTTGCGACACCTTCAAGCATAATGGCGTCACTAACGACGCCATCAGGTTACGACTGTTCCCTTTCTCTTTAAATAAAGCTAAATCTTGGTTGCATTCTTTGCCTACAGGATCAATTACCACTTGGGATGGGATGGTGCAAGCTTTCATGTCAAAATACTTCCCACCATCAAATACTGCTAAGATGCGAAATGATATCACTACATTTGCGCAACATGATCCTGAAACACTGTATGAAGCATGGGAGCGCTTCAAGGACTTACTGAGGAGATGCACACACCATGACCTTCCCATCAGGCTGCAGGTACAAACTTTCTATAACGGTTTATTTTATGATAATCGTTCTATGATTGATGCAGCATCAGGAGGTACTGTGATGTGAGACCCCGTTATCTAACAACGTTATAAGGTGCAATTAAGAGAACTAGTCATGCATAAATCAGAGTAATAGACCGTGTTGATGCCCTGAGCTTAAGAGTTACAGTACCAAAAATTTCAAAAGGAATTAGTTACATTCCTAACAAAAGAGTGTGAAACTATAGTTTTACTCTACTCTATGTAGAAACTATACAAAAAGGGAGATTCTGTTCTACTATCCTGAAGCACTCCTTACAGCTCACGCATCAACCCCGACCCTGGTTCTCCATGCCAAATGCACCTACAAGGACAACCCCCAACACATGAGCACATAATAATTCATATTCAACACAATATGAATAAGAGCGTAAATGCTTAAACCATAAATACAAAAGACTTCATGTATTCCAATGAATTTAAAATGCCCCCTTTTGGTTGTCCCTGTACCATAACTCATAATCGAATCAATGAATGATATTATGGTTTTAAACAAATGTCATGACATATTTCAATTCCTCAAATCCTCAAACCAATCCCTAGTCCATTTATCACAATGTATTTTAACACCCCTCGCTTCACATATAAGCGGCATAGAATAACCTCGCTTCAATGGACATGCGGTACTCCCACCCCTCGCTTCATATGATAACCTCGCTTCAATGTGATATGCGGTGCTCCCACACCTCGCTTCACATTTAGCGGCACAAAAATAAATAGTGGCAAGCATAAAAATCATCAAGGTGATAACCATGACTCATGGGATGCGCATCAATCAATCAACATATACATATGCAATCATAATGTATGGATCAACATGTATTTGCATCTACCATGCACAAGTCAATACACACTTGCATCTACAATGCATCTCCCAATGCATATATAAATTACATATACCGTTGGGTGCCCGTACGTCTTCTACGTACCTTTGCAAAATATGGTATGTTGCAGGACTTTATCCCCTGAGTTATGTGGCTATCTGTGAAGGCTCTACACAAGTGTACAACACAATATTAGATGCCAATAATAGACCAATACCAAAAATCCTACAATAATTAATCAAAACACAACATTTGGCTTCTCGCGATCGATCGCCAATAAGCCCCGATCGATCGCGAGATGCTACTGCCTCAACATTCAAAATTCTGTATTCCGTGATCGATCGCTGAAGAAATGCCGATCGATCCCTGACTTCGCCGATCGATAGCTCAAATCTCGCGATCGATCGCCGACTGTTTCTGCCTCGTACTCTGGTTCTCGCGATCGATCGGGGAAAACGCGCCGATCGATCGCCAATACCTCTAATCGCGAAAAGTCACCATTTTCGAGCACCTTCCTCATGCTACCATAAAATACACCATAAACCATTTTACCCCAACAAATTATCATGCAAAATATACCAATATACAACCATGTAGCTACTCAAAACAAGTATCACAACAAAAGGCTACTAAACATGCCATTTCTACACAACACTTTAACAAAACTCAACCAAAATTTACCCAATGCAAGGTATGGTTCCTCACCCCTTTTTGCTCCAACTTTTGTAAGGTTTTTCACCAAGAAAATGGCAGCCTCCTTCTTCCTACTTGCTTGCTGAATGTTGGACAAAAAAATGGAAGGGGAAGTTGGGGAAAAGAAATGATAGAGGTTGAGTGGTGGGAGGTTAAAGTGAGGGTATGTGCTGCTTGTGTGCAGAGATGGGTATGGGTTGAGGGGGGTGGTTATGAGTGGGTAGTGGTTAATTGTGTGGTTGAAGCATGCTAAATGAATTAATTGTGTCCCGGTAATTAGCATGATGTATTAAAATATCCCTACATGATATTTTATAACATTCATTCGATAAAAATACATCAAACTCCAATTACACATGCTTTACCAAAACAACCAACACCCACCCCATATAATCATGCCATAACTCAAATTCCCAACATATATCACATACACCCTGAAATGCATTACTAGGTCATGACCACCGCATGACTAAGCTTTTCTCATTACCACTAAATCAACACCAATGATTTAATACCATAATCTTCACATGACATAGTTAATGTTCAATTGTACAAAATCAATTCGGGGATATCACATGTGATGAGAAAGACGTCGGAGGATGCCTTTACACTGTTGGAGGAGATGGCTGCTAATAGCTGTCAATGGCAGTACGAGAGGAACGTGCCAAAGAAGCAAGTTGGAGTTCATCAAGTGAGCGAAGTTACTGCTTTGGCCGCTCAAATTGAGGCATTGAACAAGAGACTAGATAGCATGAGCATGACAGGGATGAAAGCTCAAGGGAATACTTGTGACCTCTGCGGAGGCAATCATCCGAGCGTTGAATGCCAAACAGTTAACCCATTCGCTCAAACTAATGAAGCTGTGAATTATGTAGGAAACCGGCCACAAAACAACCCCTGCCCATATCCATACAATACGGGGTTGAGGTATCAACCCCAACCACCACCGGGTTATCTACCACAGCCGAGCATGGAGGAGCTATTGACCAAGTTCATATCCTCAACTGAAACAAGGATGAATAAACAAGATTCATCTATCAAAAGCTTGGAGCTTCAAGTAGGGCAGTTGGCAACTATATTGGCTGGGAGAGCACTAGGAACTCTACCGAGTGACACAGAGAAGAATCCAAGTGAGCAAGCCAATGCAGTGACTCTAAGAAGTGGAAAGGAACTTGGCAAAGAGAAGGAGACTAAAAAGCTAGAAATCAAGCAAGAGGATAATGAGCAATCACGCAACAAGGGTAAGTCTACTACGTCCACTACACCTAGCACACCACAAGAAAAGGTACATATTCCTCTCCCATTTCCTGCAGCAGTCAATAGGGCAAAGGTTGATTCAAACTTTGCAAAAAATTTAGACATGCTAAAGAATTTGCATGTAGACATACCATTTATTGATGCATTACGAGAAATGCCAAATTATGCTAAATTCTTAAAGAATATGTTGTCTAAGAAGCAGAAATTGGGAGAGCACGATACTGTCTTTTTGACTGAGGAATGTAGTGCTATTGTGCAAAAGAAATCGACTACCAAGTTAAAAGATACAGGGAGTTTCTCTATTTCTTGCACTATTGGGCCTATTTCTTCCATTAAATCATTATGTGATTTGGGTGCTAGTGTGAACTTAATGCCTTTGTCTGTTTTTAGGCGACTTGGACTGGGAGAGCCGAAGACCACAAGGGTGGTGTTGCAAATGGCAGACAAGTCTATCACCTACCCACTAGGAATCGTCGAGGATGTGCCAGTCAAGATAGATCAATTCACTTTCCTAGTGGATTTTCTAGTGTTGGATATTGAGGAGGACGCGAGTATGCCATTGATCCTGGGGCGCCCATTCCTAGCTACAGGAAGAGCTATTATCGATGTTGAAGAAGGGAAGTTGATCCTCCGTGTAGGAGAGGATCATGTTACATTTACTATGTTTCAAACTTCACCATGTGCACAAAACACACACACATGTTTTATTATTGATAAAATTAATATTTTGCATGATGATGTGGTGCAAGATACTGATAAGGTGAAGGTGAAGACCGAACTAGAGACTGAAAAAGGCAAGATCCATGACATGGTGAAGCCAAGGAAGGCGAAGAAGCAAAAAGATAAAAGGACGTTTATGAAGGGAGAGACAGTCCAATTGCATAAAGCGCCACCACCTCGCATTTTCCAAAGCAAGCGAAAGGCTTCATGGGTTGGACCATTCACTCTTACCAAGATATACCTGCATGGAGCCATTAAGGTAAGTGATCCTATTCTAGGCACTTATGTCGTTAATGATGAGAGGTTGAGGCATTACCCAGTTGATTACGGAGATTCATGCTCCACACACCATCCCAACCTTTGAGAAAATGTGGTGATAAGTCCAGCTTGGGACTATAAATCAAGAACTCTTTCTTAACCCTTTGCTTTGCTTTTGTTTATTTTGGTTTGTTTGTTTTTGTTTTTTTATTTTGGCGAGACTCCATGCGTGCTGTGAGGTGTTCCACACTATGCCCCGTGACTAGATGAGGAATTGGACAACGATCACTGACGATCGTTGTCAACGGTAAATTTTTTGTCCTATTTTCCGTGCCTAGTACATTGAGGACAATGCATGAATTAAGTTTGGGGAGTGCATTACTGTGCCATGCTTCTTATTTGGAAATTGATCGTTTATTGAGCACCAACGAAAAAAAAATTTCTTGAAAATGGGTTCAACTAGTAAGATAAGAATGAATCATAGTAGTGGTCTCTATTCCATGATGATATTAATCTCACTATGTATGTCAACTTGAGTTTTGATGATTGTTAAACTTGATTGTGAATATCTTGTTTTGAGTTAGCATGTCAAAGATAAGGAATACATTGAGCACATTTGAGTCATAATCTTGTGAATTGCACTTGTAGTAGTGAAATTTTTTGCGAAATTAATGAATTGTTTTTGAGCATCTTGGAGTACCTTAGAAACTATTTGATGATGACACTTTGAGGCGAAATTTTATAGTTATAAACTCGACTTGGAAATGATTTAGGCGATCTTTGGACCGTTTGAGCCTTTCAAGCTTACCATGTATATATCAATCTCTAGTATCCAAATTTGAGCCTAATTGAAAAAAATGGTGTATGTTTAACATACTATTAGCCCCCATTCAATATTTTTTTGGAAACTCATTATTCCCACCTTTATGAGCCTAAATTGAAAGAATTCATCCTTACCTAAAGGGAGTATAATGATTCTCATTATATGCACATGAATTGTTACATTTGGATGAGCTTATTATTGAAAAAAAAATTGATGAATGAGAAAAGAAAAAGATAGATAAAGCCTTGAAAAAAAAATATCTAATTAAGAACCAAAGTGGCCAAGGCTACAAGAAAAAGACGAGAAGCTCAAGTTGTGCTAAAAAATTGAATTTTACATGATTATACTATCTTCTTTGTGCTATGCTATCCTTTCTTTGAAGCCAAACACCTAGGCCTAACGCTACAAGCTTAAAAAGACCTAGTGATCCAAGTCTAGGGAGTGACTACATTAGTGGAGAAGTGTTTAAAAATAGGATTTTGGGGTGCTCAATGATAATCTTACTTTTCATTGACTAGCATGATTTGTTCTATGAAAATTGCATGAAACTTGAAAGTGACAATAGCACACACGCACGTTCTGATTTGGCGACATGTTGCTTGATCAGGAGAAAACACAACTTGTTAAACTTTCTGATTTATTCTTGTTCGTCTGTAAGTGAGATGTCTGAGCTACAAGATTGACTACAAATTGGTTTATTTGAATCTTCAAATATTGAACTCTACTTTTTGATCTTATTTCTTGCTCGAGACGATGAAGTTTAAGTTTGGTGGAGTTGATAAGTGTGTTTTTTACACTTAATTTGATATATGATTAGAGGTGTTTTGTAGTGATTCCTAGAAAATATTACACGTTTTGGTATATATTTGTATATTTCAGGAATCCAGGTTCAAATGCAAAATAGTGGAGTAAAATAGGCTTAAATTGCTGAAAAAGGACCAAACCGAGCTAAATATGGAAAAGGAGGGACCAAATCGCAAGATTGGAGATTTTGACCCGCGATCAATCGGCAACTTACAAAGATCGATAGCCAGATTTCCGCGATCGATCGGCAAATGATGAAGATCGATCGCGGATATGAAAAAATTGGTTATTTTGTCCAGAATGTTTCCGCGATCGATCGACAACTGACGAAGATCGATCGCCAAACCCTGAAAAATCGAGATTTTGTTTCCTACTTGGTGATTTTGTGTCCAAACTTTGCAAACTCATCCACACTATTTATAGAAGATTTTCAAACGTTTTGGAGGACTTTTACACACATTTTCTGAAACCTAGCAGCCACTCCTCCATCCAAAGAACAATACCACAAATCATTGAAGAGCAAGAGCAACGCAAGGAACGAAAGAACGGAGCGACATCCTCGTTATCTTAGTATTTCTGAACTTAATTATTTTTTATTTCAGATTGTGATGTTAAATTTGTTTAAACATATGTTTTTACATTATAATTTGATTATGGTTGTTGGCTAAGATATTTGTCAAGACATAAGGGATCCCATGTTTGAACCCTTGAGTTAATTAACGGTTTTGATTTAAATTCTATGATCTTTGCGCATAATTTATGTTTTTAATGCTTGTAAAAGATTAGCTACCTTTTGCATGATATTGGTAATCGTAATTGAATTGACCATAGGAGATTACGATACGACGTAGTAAATTAGGCCGTGGGTTTAGGTTGAGACGGACCAAGTAAAATCTAGCACACGTGTGATAGCAATAGATTTACCAAAATCGAAGGCTAGTAGTTTTCACAAAGCGTTTTTCGGTATTAATCATTCAATAAAGACACGGGAGTGGTTTATTGTAGATTAATGCTAGACTTGTTATAACCGGACCAAGGTATAACGAATGAAATAGGAAAACTCGTCACCCTAGAACATAGAATTTTGAATCTTAATTAATAGACAACTTTTGGGGGATTACATGGGTGAACCGACGTCTTGATAATTCGTTTATAAATCCTCTTCAATTATCCATCACTGCTGTTTAGGTTAATTTTTGTGCTCAAGTCAATTTAGTTTGATAATTATTCCATAATCGTAGTGTTAGGATCGGAGGCGTGTTTAGAAGGGGGGTTGAATAAACACTTTTTGATCTCTGTCCCTTCTGGATGATCTTCTGGTTTCCTTGGATTTTTTGTAATCCTTGGCTCCTCTTTTGTGATCATCCTTCTTGGGTTTAGGATAGTCTGCAATGAAGTGCCCTGTTTGAGGCAGTTGAAGCACACTCGCTCTTCTGACTTTCCCTTGGAACTCTGCCTTCGAGGATATGATTGATAAGATTTCTGGTTCTTCTTCATGATTTCCCAAACTTCTTCACGAACATTGCCATAGCATCATTACACATCTTTTCTGGAGTCATCTCTGTAGAAGTAAGCAGGGACTCCGATGCAGTGAGAGCTTTGGTTGGTTGACTGGTACTGGGTTCATCTTCCACCCGGATACCTAGTTCAAATTCATAAGCTTTTAAGTCAGCGAATAGATCATGTAGATCTATCTTGTTTATGTCCTTCGACTCTCTCATTGCAATTGTCTTGACATCCCATTCTCTTGGGAGACCTCTCATCACCTTGAGAATGACTTCTCTGTTGGGTAACTTCTTACCCAGACTGCTAAGTTCATTGATTATACCAGTCACTCTCTCATCATATTCGTTGAGAGTCTCTCCATTTGTCATCTTGATGTGATCAAACTTCTGTAATGCCATAGTGAGCTTGTTCTCTTTTGTTTGATCATTTCCTTCGCAAAGTTGAGCAATCTTCTCCCAG
Organism: Haberlea rhodopensis; assembly: GCA_907163345.1. Taxonomy (NCBI): domain Eukaryota; kingdom Viridiplantae; phylum Streptophyta; class Magnoliopsida; order Lamiales; family Gesneriaceae; genus Haberlea; species Haberlea rhodopensis. The sequence continues at coordinate 374,875 of CAJQUN010000054.1, read as the reverse complement.
ATGTCTTTTGCTGTGGGACACATTTTGATCTTGTTGAACATATTTTTGTCCAAAGTTGTGAACAAAATGTCCTTTGCAACATTATCCAGACTGGCCTTCTTTCTTTCTTCATTTGACCACTGAGATCTTTCCTTCTCTACCATCTGTGGTTCACCAGTTGTGATAGAGGCAGCTGTATTGATTTTCATAATCTTCATGGGTCCATCAGTAATCACGTACCACATATCATCATCTTGAGCACTTAGATGTGCTTGCATACAGATTCTCCATTCATCATACTCATCCTTCTTGAACATAGGGATCTTGCTGAATGATGCCATTTGAACTTTAATATATCTCAAGATTGAGAAAACCTTGCTCTGATACCACTTGTTAGGATTGGAGGCGTGTTTAGAAGGGGGGGTTGAATAAAAACTGCCCTCAAATTCTGATCTTCGACTGATTACTGCAAACTGTTAAGTGATGCAGTAGCTTCTCAATCAAATAAGCAAGTCAGCAGACACTAAGTGAAGTGCGGAAACGTCTGCTGCACTTGTGAGTTAACTAAAGTAAACAATAAAAAGCAAGTAAAGAACACACAGATTGTTTCTGGAAGTTCGAAGCACAACGCTTCTACGTCTCCCCTTCTTCCTTTGCAGGAAGGATACACTAGAAGACTTTGGTTTACACTTTACAGTATACAACCTCCTTAGGCTTTCACACAGCTTAGCCTAAACTCCTAGCAACACAATGTATATGATTTGTTTACAAAGTAAACTATCTAACACTCCTTTGAATGACTATTACACTTGTAAGCTTTGAGTGTTCTTGAACGATCTTTGAGCAGTACACCAGTTTAACTTGATCTTTGATATACCAGTAGGTGTTCCTTGCTCTATCTGAATCTTCAGATAATTATGACTTGATAAATTTCTCTGTTTGAATGTATAGAATAATCGATTGTCAGTGGATTCAACTCATTTTCTTCATCCATTCAGCATCTGTATTTATAGACTTTATTTCCAACGGTAAACTTTCTTGGTATGGAAGGTTCAGCATAGAATCTGTTTTCTTCTCCATTTTATCTTCCTTCCATTTTTGTTCAGCAACGGCTCTTACAATCTGACGGAATTGGTGGCGATGATTTCATAGTGCTCGTCGCTCTGTTGTACCTTTGTCAGACGGAATTGTACTTACTTTGTCTTCAATCCGCTGCTGGATTCACTTCAACTGGTCTTGTAACTTCAGTATCCAGTCTTACTTTTTGGCTCAGTATATGTTGGTTAGACTTGATGAAAGACTTCATGCAGTAGATGTCTTTATCCGGTGGAAGTCTTTATTCGGTGGAGTAATAATACAGTGGTTGTCTATTCCAGTAGGTGTCTTTATCCAGTGAGTATCTCAGTCCGGTAGATGTCTTCATCCAGTGAGTATCTCAGTCCAGTAGATGTCTTCATCCAGTAGGTGTCTTCACTCGGTAGATGTCTTCATCCGGTAGATGTCTTCACCCGGTAGGTGTCTTCATCCGATAGATGTCTTCACCCGATAGATGTCTTCATCCATTAGGTGTCTTCATCCGGTAGGTGTCTTCATCCGGTAGATGTCTTCACCCGGTAGATGTCTTCATCCGGTAGATGTCTTCACCCGGTAGGTGTCTTCATCCGGTAGATGTTTGTAATCACCAAAACTTAGAAATCGTTTCCGAACAATTTCCCCCTTTTTGGTGATGACAAAACTAAGCAATAACGATCTCATACTCGAATAGTTTAAACGATGAATCCTGAAAAGAGACTTGAAGACATAATGGAAAGGAAATTTTCATTTGTTATAAGCAGATTACAAGTTGTAATCAAACTGGACAATTGAGAGAGATTCATCTTCATTTAAGATGAATTCTTATAACTGGATTTAACCTAATACAAATCTAGTTCTACAAAATATAGTTGATACATGACAAATTTTAAACAAACAGTGTAGATCGGAGAGCTTCGATCCACCTAGTTGCGGAGAGGAAGAACTTCGATCCACCTTGTTTTAGAGAGGGAGAACTTCGTTCGGGGAGAGTCAAATGTATATTCATCAGGCCTCCATGGTTCATGGATTCACCTATGAAAATACTCTATCTCTGTTTTCCCCCTTTTTGTCATCAGCACCCAGATAACTCCTGATTGTAGTTCCTGACTGATGAGGAGCATCAGAACAGGATCCAAACGCTGAAGCTTAACGGAGCTGGGTTAGATAAGTAATCAACCCATGAGGGGTTGATTTAGATAAGTAATAAACCCATGAGAATGAATAATTGCGAAGAGAAAACCAAGGAATTTTCAAGGAGTTGAAAATAATCATGATGTGTGGTATAAACAAAAAAAATGAAGCATATATTTATAGAAGAATGCAATTAATTGAACACAATAATGTTGTGACGATACATATGGAAAAGTCAAATGAAAACCGTAAAATGGTAAGAGTAATTAATAAGGGTTCAGAAAACGATACTATTTGCGCCCTAACCAATGTCTGGAAAAGTCGCGTTGTTCGGTAGACGGTTGACGCGGACTTCGAGACCTTGGCTGGGAAGCAGGTCTGGAGTGATGTCCACCTTCAGAGGCAGCAGGTGCGCGCTGCCCTGGACCTGATTCTCTTCGCGGTGGGGGAGCAGATGCAGTGGACTTGGACTGGTATTGGATAGGCTTTGGAAAGCCAGCACTCAAATCCTGAAGCTGTGAGGCAAAGGCCTCCTGCATAGTAGCTAGCTGCTCAGACAAATGCTTCTTAGTGTCTTCAATTTTCTCCTCCAAGGCCAGTGTAGATGCAGCATGGAGAGAGTCATTCTGGTGCTTCAACTGGAGATTAGTTTGTGCTATCCTTGAAAATACATCGGCAAAGGCATCAAGAATGAATTGATGATTCTGTTAACAGCAGTTTGAAGTCTGTCTAGGTCTCGATTTATATGCCCAAACTGATGATCTGTATGAAGCTGATGACTATCAATAGCATTGCTGGCATTGCGTTCTTCAGACTTGAGTTTATTGATCTCACTAGCCAGCCCGGAGATCAACGTTGTCATATGGCCAAGCTGTACTGTTAGAGCAGAAGGGCCTTCGATGGACAAAGGATCAGCAAAATCAAAAAAATCAGCAGAAGGTTCATTTCTTACTGATTGCTCCAATGCCTCAGGCGGAGTGGCAGCAGGTGCAGGATGCGAGCCAGTAGGAGCAAGTTGAGGGCTGGTATGAGCATCAGCTGTAGTTGAGGACACGCGGCGTCCAGGGGAGGTAGCAGCTGGATGAATTTGTGAGGTTGAGGGGTTAAGTTCAGAGGTTGTTGTGTGAGCAGGGGGTTCAACTTGTGGGGAGAGTTGGGTTTCAGGGTGAGTCGGAGGGACAAGGGGTTCAACTTGATGTGTGATTTGGCAATTATCAGTGAGTGCAGCATCATGTGCAGAGGTAACAGGGGAATGGATAGGTGTTACTGTATGAGTTGAGGAAGGGATTGGTATGGATGGGGTAACCTGGGTAATTACCTTGTGAATGACGCTGTCAACGTCTATGGAATCAATGTCCATATCTGGTTGAGGTGAAGCATAATCCAAAGTGGGTTCACCTGTAGAAACCATTTCCACAACACTTGGAATAGAAGGGATGGTTGGAGCTGAGCATGAGACAGTCAGAGCAGAGTCATCAGCCACCATTGGTTCAACTTGTGGAACCAGCACTGCAGCACTAGGAACATCAGGGATGGTTGGGACTAAGCTCAAGTCAGTAGGAGCGGAGTCAGCATCACCTGGTACAGTTGAGCATGAGTGCAGACCAGTACTGATTCTTAAGTCATGTAGAGCAGTCTCTGCCAGTTCAAGATTGGGACCAAGAGCATTTAGCACAGCTCGGTCATGATTGACAGTCCCAGCTGTAGCATTGAATTCATTCTGCCGGGATATGACCAGGGTCTGGAGTTCACCCACATAGATCATTAGGCGGAACACATCCCGGAGCTGGAGAGCTTTCTGTACGTCTTGAGCTTGGAGGAAGGCCATCACTTGATTCTCATCGTGCTTCGCCTGTTCCAGAACTGGAAGAATATCATCAAAGTGAATTTTCAAGCGTGCTAGCACCCATCTATCAAATACTTCAAGTTGAGGCTGCATTTTTACCTCGACTGTGCTCATGACTAATTCAATCTCATATGCCACTGGAGTGGATAATGGGGTCATTGATTCTTTCCCCTTTCCAGTGGCGGTGGTCTTGGGATGGCAATATGGGCAAAGGGATTTGGGTGTTCTGAAAGAAATTGAGCCTGGTTGTTGAAGGGTACTGGGCTTGGTTGATGGGTTGGCTGCAGCAGAGGTTGGGTTAAAAGGGATCATGGCCAGTGGAGCAACTGAGCTTACTGGCTCTACTTCCAACGTAGGGATCACAGCCTCAGACATGGCTCCTGATACTTTCAGCTTGGCTGCAGCTGGTCCTCTTCTCTTTGTTCTCGGCCTTTTTACAGGCGGAAAAGGTGAAGTTTCATCAGATTCTGAGACCGTATGCTCAGAGTCACTGACAACCAGAGGTTGTCTCCTCTTGACTGCTGCTGGTTTGCTGGTCTTAGTCTCTCCACCGACTCGTTTCTTGTTGATCTCTAGATATCTGGCATTTATGAGTCGCCCTTGGTGGAGAGAGGAAGAACCTCCGGTCTGAATATTTTTGCTCTCAAAGATACGACTTAAAGGGAGAGCAAATCCATATTGACCTTTTCCGGAGAGCACTAAGTTTGATAGCACTTGAAACAAAATTACTGACCAGTTAACTTCAACGTTATTTATGATTGCACTCATCAGTGCAAATTTCTCAGGTGTGATGATGTCGAAAGATCCAGCTTTGCATAGTAGCCCTTTGGATATTACATCTGCCAGTTGGCAAAAGTGGCTCTTAATCAATATCTTCTTGAAGGGCGGTTTGTGAAGACGCTCACTTGAGTCAGAAAAGCCCATTCTCACCGCCTCTAGGATTGGCACAGATACAGAGAGGGCATTTGTTATCCCAGACATTGGAAGACACATCTGAGTTGTAAAGTCTTCCAGAGTAATAGTGATATGTTGTCCAGTGATAGAGGACACAACAGCTTCGCCAACTATCCTGGCATTGGCGAAGAACTCCTGAATAGCCGCCGGGTAGAAAGTAGGCGTTTGGCTTAAAAACACCAGTAAGCCAGAGGTGTCCAACTTTTGGAACACTGCTTTCATGGCTTCGTCGTCTGACGAATAAATGGAGTGAAAGTCCACATGAATAGCGTTGGTGAGAAAACTTGGTTGCGTTGTCTTTGACATGTTGAATGACTTCTGAAAGTTTGAAAATCCTGTGAGATAGAGAGAAAAAATTATTTTAGGGTTTTGAGATTTTCAGAAGTGTTTAAGGAAGTAAACTGATTCTACGGAGAAGAAGGCGGTTAAAAGATAATGGGTAGATGTAACGTCGTACTGTAGATGAACGGACACATGTGTACGTGACGTTCATCTAAAAATAAATTTTCAGAAGCAGTGGGTCTGAAAAGGGCAGGATTTGAATAAGTTAAAAATAAGAAAATAAATAATTTGAATTCCGACGTCCCAGCTGGTTGCTAAAAAGGGAAGGTATAAGTCAGCAAGGCTTATATGGCAACATCCACTGGTATGTAGACATCTACTTGTATAGTAGCATCCACTGCAGTGGACCATTGTGTTACCAGCCAGGCATCAGTATAGGAAAGTTTTACCAAAATTCCCCCTGAAAGTATGCAGTAACATACAAACAATTCCCCCTAAATTTAATAACAGTAAATAAATACGAATTAAGAGGAAATATCAATTAATCCAAGGATATTCCGGAAGTAAGAGAATTTTGCATCCGGTAGGGGCTTGGTAAAAATATTAGCTGCTTGCTGCTCAGTAGATATGTACTCCAGTCGAATCTCCTTCTTCATTACGTGGTCTCTGATGAAGTGATGACGTATGTCGATATGCTTTGTTCGAGAGTGGAGCACTGGATTGTAAGTAATGGCTATGGCAGATGTATTGTCACAGAAGATTGGAGCTTCAGTTGACTCAATGCCATAGTCTCTCAATTGTTGTTGAATCCAGAGCAGCTGAGCGCAGCAACTTCCAGCAGCAAGGTATTCTGCTTCAGCTGTAGAGGTAGCAATGGAAGTTTGCTTCTTGCATCCCCATGAAATAAGTCTATCTCCTAAAAACTGACAGTACCCACTGGTACTCTTCCTGTCAATTTTGCATCCAGCATAGTCTGCATCTGAGTATCCGATAAGATTGAAAGTGGAGTCCTTTGGATACCATAGACCGAAATTCGCAGTCACTTTTAAGTACTTCAGAATGCATTTAGTTGATGTGAAATGAGATTGCTTGGGATTGGCTTGAAATTTAGCACAGATGCAAACTGCAAACATGATGTCAGGTCTACTGGCTGTTAAGTAGAGTAATGAACCAATGATACCGCGATATATTTTCTCATCTACTGGTATTCCAGATTCATCCAAATCAAGCTTTGCAGATGAGCTCATTGGTGTAGCAGCAGCTGAGCTGGTATTCATCCCATACTTCTTCAGAAGCTCTTTGGTATACTTGGATTGATTTATCAGAATTCCCTCACTGGATTGTTTGACTTGCAGTCCTAGGAAAAATGATAGTTCTCCCATCATGCTCATTTCAAATTGGTCCTGCATTATCTTTGAAAATCTTTCACATAATTTTGGGTTAGTACTGCCAAAAATGATGTCATCAACATATATCTGAACTAGCAGAGTATGGTCACCCTTCATAAATTTGAATAAAGTTTTATCCACAGTGCCAATGGTGAAGTTGTGTTCAATCAAGTATTTTGATAGCATTTCATACCATGCACGAGGAGCTTGCTTCAGACCATACAAAGCTTTGTTCAGATGATAAACATAGGAGGGTTGCAGATGGCTTTCAAATCCGGGGGGTTCAACATAAACTTCTTCCTGGAGATTACCGTTAAGAAAAGCACTCTTAACGTCCATCTGATAGACTTTGAAGTCCTTAAATGCAGCAAAGGCAAGAAATATGCGAATGGCTTCTAATCGGGCTACAGGGGCAAAGGTTTCATCGAAATCAATGCCTTCTTCCTGCCTGTATCCCTGTGCAACTAATCTTGCTTTATTCCTGATTACTGCACCATTCTCATCTAACTTGTTTCTAAAAACCCATTTAGTGCCAATTACCGTGTGATGCGATGGACGTGGAACTAAATGCCAAACATTATTCCTCTGAAATTGATTCAGCTCTTCCTGCATTGCTTCTACCCAGCTAGGATCTAGGATAGCTTCATCAATCTTCTTAGGTTCTATGTGAGAAATGAATGATGTATGAAGGAATACATTGATCATCTGTCCTCTGGTACGCAGAGGAGCAAGAGGGTTACCGATGACCTGCCCGGGTGGATGATCCTTCTTCCACCTGAGAGGAGGTCCAAGGGGATTGACTTCTTCAGTTGTAGTGATTTTGGATGGTTGCTCGGGATAATCGGCTGGTTCATTGTGTGCATTGTCTCCATCCACTGCAGTAGGAATCAGCCTGGTTCCAGTGTCAGTAGGTTCCAGTTCCTGTTGATCAGCAGGTTCGTCTGTCTGTGCTTCTGGAACTTCTGGCTCTAAGCTGCAGTCAATCCTTCTATTTGGCTCTTCTTCTTCATCACTTGGATCATCAATGACTGTGTTTTCCAGTCGATTGCTCAAATTGTTGATTCGTAAGTCGTTTTCAGTGCTGTCTGCAGACTCATCAAATTTAACATGAATGGATTCTTCTACAGTAAGAGTCCTGTTGTTGAATACTCTGAAAGCTTTACTAACAGTAGAATAGCCAAGAAATATTCCAGCATCAGATTTAGCATCAAAAGCGGTGAGATGAGTTTTTCCATTGTTGTGAATAAAGCATTTGCAACCAAACACATGGAAATAAGAAATATTTGGCTTACTGCCATTCCAGATCTCATATGGAGTTTTGTCTGCTCGTTTATTAATCATTGATCTGTTTTGCGTACAACAAGCTGTGTTGACTGCTTCTGCCCAAAACCTCTGCGATATATTGGATTCTGCTAGCATAGTTCGTGCAGCTTCTTTCAAAGTGCGGTTCCTACGCTCAGCAACTCCGTTTTGCTGTGGTGTTCTTGCAGCAGAGTATTCGTGTTTGATACCTAGGTCATCTAGATATGATTTGAGTGATTGATTGGTAAATTATGTACCCTTGTCACTGCGAATTCTATCTATCCCATATGATTTCTCATTTTGTAGTCTCTTGAGTAGCTTGATCAGCTTTGGAGTAGCCTGATCTTTACCACTCAGAAATAAGACCCACGTAAAGCGAGAATAATCATCTATCAACACTAGAGTGTACTTCATTCCCCCTAGACTTGTTACTGGTATAGGACCAAAAAGATCCATGTGCAGCAACTCTAGGCACCGAGAAGAAGATTTACTCCCTTTGTTCTTAAAGGTGGATCTGATTTGCTTACCCAATTGGCAGGCTGAACAGATCTTATCTTTTGAGAACTCGATTTGGGGCAGTCCAACAACCAGGTCAAGTTTACGAAGACTGGCAATAGTTTTAAAGTTTAAGTGACTCAACCGCTTGTGCCAAAGCCAATTTTGGAGTAATTCAAAGCAGCAAAGCAAGTAGGGGAGGCAGGTTGATTAAAGTTCTAATCAATCATATAGGTGTTCTCATGCCTTTTTCCTACGATTAGAGAATTACCATCATCAGTCTTAATTGTGCAGGTGTGTTGGTTGAATTCTACTGAATAGCCATTGTCACATAATTGACTGATACTAATCAAATTGTAGCACAAGTTTTCTACCAGCAAAATGTCTTTGATGATAACGTTACCGTGGATAATCTTACCCTTACCCACGGTTCTACCTTTCGCGTTGTCCCCAAATGTTATTTTTGGTCCTGAGATGTCAACCAGTTCGGACAGTAGGGTAGCATTCCCTGTCATATGTCTAGAGCATCCACTGTCCAGAAACCACTCTGAGCTTCGAACTTGCTGGACTCTAGATATCTGCAATTAAAGTGAAAATACATGATTGGTACCCAATCCTACTTGGGTCCAGGCGGGATTAGTCCTTTCGGAACCCACACTTGTATGACCCTGAGTAGCTTAGGTCGGTGTGTGTTCTGAAATGTGTGTGTATTAAACAGTGATGGTGATGGTCTAGAACGTGTAGTGTGATAATGTGTGTATGCATGTGCTTTTGGTTTTTCCTGTTATAGAGCATATACCTTTTCTGGACAGGCTTATAGTTGGCGTACCAGTTGGGTTTAACCTCTCTAGCTGCTCGACCAGTGGGTTTAAGTTCATTTCTGAACTTTTGCCTCGGTTTAGCCTCTTTGAGTGGTTCTACATAACCGATACCCCTGTGCTGTGCCTGTTCCTTGATGAGTGTTGCTTTAACAGGTTCTTTAACCAGTTCACAAGGGTCATATACTGTGCTAGAGCTTACAGAGTTCATTGGTTGTACCTTGCTTTTTGTTAGACACAGTTGAGGTTCGTTACAAGATGAACTGTCGTCATTGCTATTATAGCCTATGCCGGTTAAATCACCAGCAAGCCTTATAGACTCAAGCATTTCATCCTTTCTGGTAGTAGACGCATTCCAAGTGCTAACCAGTTTGCTAAGTTTCTGGTAAGCACACTTGGCTTCATCTCTTTCTTTCACTAGGAGACTGGATGTTTCCCTTAAGCAGTTCAACTCCCTCGATTGTTCACAATCAAGTTTGTTTTTATGCGTTTCAGTTGGGATTGAGTGCTCAGTCTTATAGCTTTCAAAGGATTCATATAACATCCGATACTCATTGATCATGTCCTGCAATACATTGGTAAGTTCACTATGTGTAAATTCAGATAGGTTAGACTCGTGTACCTCAATCTCATCATTTGCCATTAAGCAGTGGACTTCTTCATCTTCACTCTCGCTTGATGAGCTCATTGATTCTTCTGACTCTGACTCAGAATCAGCCCATTTGCTCTTGCTTTCTTCAGCCATCAACACTTTTTGATCTCTGTCCCTTATGGATGATCTTCTGGTTTCCTTGGATTTTTTGTAATCCTTGGCTCCTCTTTTGTGATCATCCTTCTTGGGTTTAGGACAGTCTGCAATGAAGTGCCCTGGTTTGAGGCAGTTGAAGCACACTCGCTCTTCTGACTTGCCCTTGGAACTTTGCCTTCGAGGATATGATTGATAAGATTTCTGGTTCTTCTTCATGAATTTCCCAAACTTCTTCACGAACATTGCCATAACATCATTACACATCTTTTCTGGAGTCATCTCTGTAGAAGTAGGCAGGGACTCCGATGCAGTGAGAGCTTTGGTTGGTTGACTGGTACTGGGTTCATCTTCCACCCGGATACCTAGTTCAAATTCATAAGCTTTTAAGTCAGCGAATAGATCATGTAGATCTATCTTGTTTATATCCTTCGACTCTCTCATTGCAATTGTCATGACATCCCATTCTCTTGGGAGACCTCTCATCACCTTGAGAATGACTTCTCTGTTGGGTAACTCCTTACCCAGACTGCTAAGTTCATTGATTATACCAGTCACTATCTCATCATATTCGTTGAGAGTCTCTCCATTTGTCATCTTGATGTGCTCAAACTTCTGTAATGCCATAGTGAGCTTGTTCTCTTTTGTTTGATCATTTCCTTCGCAAAGTTGAGCAATCTTCTCCCAGATGTCTTTTGTTGTGGGACACATTTTGATCTTGTTGAACATGTTGTTGTCCAAAGTTTTGAACAAAATGTCCTTTGCAACATTATCCAGATTGGCCTTCTTTCTTTCTTCATTTGACCACTGAGATCTTTCATTCTCTACCATCTGTGGTTCACCAGTTGTGATAGAGGCAGCTGTATTGATTTTCATAATCTTCATGGGTCCATCAGTAATCATGTACCACATATCATCATCTTGAGCACTTAGATGTTCTTGCATATGGATTCTCCATTCATCATACTCATCCTTCTTGAACATAGGGATCTTGCTGAATGATGCCATTTGAACTTTAATATATCTCAAGATTGAGAAAACCTTGCTCTGATACCACTTGTTAGGATCGGAGGCGTGTTTAGAAGGGGGGGTTAAATAAACACTGCCCTCAAATTCTGATCTTTGACTGATTACTGCAAACTGTTAAGTGATGCAGTAGCTTCTCAATCAAATAAGCAAGTCAGCAGACACTAAGTGAAGTGCGGAAAACGTCTGCTGCACTAGTGAGTTAACTAAAGTAAACAATAAAAAGCAAGTAAAGAACACAGAGATTGTTTCTGGAAGTTCGAAGCACAACGCTTCTACGTCTCCCCTTCTTCCTTTGCAGGAAGGATACACTAGAAGACTTTGGTTTACACTTTACAGTACAACCTCCTTAGGATTTCACACAGCTTAGCCTAAACTCCTAGCAACACAATGTATATGATTTGTTTACAAAGTAAACTATCTAACACTCCTTTGAATGACTATTACACTTGTAAGCTTTGAGTGTTCTTGAACGATCTTTGAGCAGTACACCAGTTTAACTTGATCTTTGATATACCAGTAGGTGTTCCTTGCTCTATCTGAATCTTCAGATAATTATGACTTGATAAATTTCTCTGTTTGAATGTATAGAATAATCGATTGTCAGTGGATTCAACTCATTTTCTTCATTCATTCAGCATCTGTATTTATAGACTTTATTTCCAACGGTAAACTTTCTTGGTATGGAAGGTTCAGCGTAGAATCTATTTTCTTCTCCATTTTATCTTCCTTCCATTTTTGTTCAGCAACGGCTCTTACAATCTGACGGAATTGGTGGCGATGATTTCGTAGTGCTCGTCGCTCTGTTGTACCTTTGTCAGACGGAATTGTACTTACTTTGTCTTCAATCCGCTGCTGGATTCACTTCAACTGGTCTTGTAACTTCTGTATCCAGTAGTACTTTTTGGCTCAGTAGATGTTGGTTAGACTTGATGAAAGACTTCATGCAGTAGATGTCTTTATCCGGTGGAAGTCTTTATTCGGTGGAGTAATAATACAGTGGTTGTCTATTCCAGTAGATGTCTTTATCCAGTGAGTATCTCAGTCCGGTAGATGTCTTCATCCAGTGAGTATCTCAGTCCAGTAGATGTCTTCATCCAGTAGGTGTCTTCACCCGGTAGATCTTCATCCGATAGATGTCTTCACCCGGTAGATGTCTTCATCTAGTAGGTGTCTTCATCCGGTAGGTGTCTTCATCCGGTAGATGTCTTCACCCGGTAGATGTCTTTATCCGGTAGATGTCTTCACCCGGTAGGTGTCTTCATCCGGTAGATGTTTGTAATCACCAAAACTTAGAAATCGTTTCCCAACACGTAGGTTAAATATAGTAATTCTAATCGAACGTGGTAATTACTACTAGTCCCTGTGGGTACGACACTCCTTACTTTTAAACCATTATACTAAAACTTGACACCGTGCACTTGTGGTAAAGAATCGCTACACTTTGAAATAATTGTTTAAAATAAAAGCGATCATCTATCGCCGGAAACAACTCACTAGAGAAAAGGGCATGGACATCAACACTCTAGAATGTCCAATGATTCAAGAAGCTTGGTGGAGATGGTGGTTTGGATTCATCAAACAGCCGGACGATGCAATGGCCCCTCTACTGCAGGAATTCTATTCCAACTTGACGACTCTCAACATCGATATAGCTAGTCGTGTTTATGTCTGGGGAAAGTGGTTGAATTTGGTTCATACCAAATCAACAACCACTACCGGATTCCTTCGATAAAGGATGATGACTACAACACATTCATGGCCGGTGCAGTCAACTACAATGAGGTACTATCCTATATCAGCATTGAGGGGACAGAGTGGAAACTGACCAACCATGGAGATCCACAAATAGTCCTAAAATCACAGTTAAAAGAGGAGGCACAAGCTTGGTTCTCTTTCATAGTTTCACGGGTCATGCTATCGACACACTTCAGAAGTCACCAAGGAGCAAGCTGCCTTGGTGTATGCCATCCTCACTGGAAATCTGTGAACCTAGGGGAAATTGTGAATGACAATATCCGAAGCTTTGGAAGGCATCCTCCCACTTCTGGCTTACCTTTTCCTTCTATCATTACTGCCATGTACAAGAAGTGTGGCGTTGTCTGGGACGCCGCTGAAGAGCCCCTGCCACCCAAAGGACCCATAATGGTAGACAGACAACCACCACCTAATGGCCGACGTAGAGCACAACCATGACCCTTGAGTAGCCATTCCACTGGGCCATCATCATCTGCTGCTACAGTGCCTACCCTATGACATTGGACTCGCTCCACCGCGATCTACAAGAGATACGCCTAGAACAAAGGGAAATACGCCTTGAACAATAGGAGATGAATCAATGCCACATGAAGTTCATGCAATATCAATTTTCATGGAACAATGTCTTGGCACAGGGTTTTCTGGCCATTCCTTTCGCACCACATACGACTTTTCCACCGTACATGTCGTACACGCCAGTAACCCCACCGGAGCATGAGGATTAGGATGACGATCACCGACGATCGTCGGCGAGGTATTTGTCTTGCTCTTGCACGTACTGATTACTGTACATTGATGGCAATGCATGTACTACATTTGTTGGGGGGGGGGGGGGTGTTTACTAATAGCTGATGTTTCTGAATATTTGTCGATTGAGTTGTTCTTGCGAGCTCATATCTATTATCACTTGAGTGAGTTGTTCTTGAGCACCTAAAATTGTTATTTTTTTTTTTTATAAAATGAGTTCAATCTTAAGAAATAAATGAATTATAATTGCAACTGCATTACATGATGAAAGTAATCCCCATCTCAACTTGAGTCTTGAATTTTTTGACATTTTTGTGAATATCCTTGGTTGAGTTAGTAGTGCAAACTTGAGGAATATTTTGGGCACTTTGAGTCATGATTTTGTGGCTTACATGTTGGAAAGTGAAAAATTTTGTGAACTATGATTTGTCTTTAGCATCTTAGAGCACTCTGGAACCTATTTGATGACACTTTGAGGCGAAATTTTATAATTATGAACTTGACTTGAAAATGATGTAGGCGATTTTTGGAACGTTTGAGCCTTTCAAGCTTACCTTGTTTACATTAATCTCTAGTATCCACTTTTGAACTTTATTGGAAAAGAATGGTATGTGCATTGCATACAGTTAGACTCCCGACATTCTTTCATAAACTCATTATACCTACCGTTATGAGCTTAATTTCCTTCACCCTAAGGGAGAATAATGAATCTCATTCTTTGTGCTTGATTTGTCTATATTCTTGAGGAGCTTTTGAGAAAATGATTGAAGGAGTGAGTTATGTGCTACAAGAAGAATGCCTAAAAAAATGAAAAAAAAAAAAGAGAGAGAGAATAAAAAGAACGCATTGAGTAGGTTTGGTCAATTATGGAATGATGGACAATTTGAGGACTTATATCATAAAGTTTAATAGAGCCCAACACTTAATCGAGTTACAGCCCATGTTTGTCAAGAAAGAGCCAAAACCACCACATTAAAAGAGGATTTTGAGTTGTACTACAATGTGATATCGTACAATATACTCTCTTATTTGAATATCTCTATAATTCTTTGTAGCCGACACCAAAGGCCAAACATTATAAGTGTAGAAAGATCTTTTGATCCAAGTCTAGGGAATAATTACATTAGTGAAGAAGTGTTTGAAAAATAGGCTTATGGAGTGCTTGATAGTAATCTTGACTTTGAGTTTATTAGCATTATTTGACATTGAAGATATGTATGAAGCTCAAGATTGACAATAGCACGCACGCACGTTCTGATTTTGCGATGTATTGCTTGGCTTAGGAGAAAACACTTCTTGTTAATTGTTGGATTGACTCTTGTTGGTGTGTTACTGGGATTTCTGAGCTGTACACTTGAGTTACTAAGTTAGTTCTTTTAAAGCATTAATGATGAACATTATATTTTGATCTACTGCTTGCTCGATGACGTTCAAGCCTAAGTTTGGGGGAGTTGGTAAGTGTCGTTTTTACATTTATTTGCTATGATTTTGTATCGATTTTCATGTTGCTTCCTGGACTATTTTACACTTTTTGGTATATATTTGTTGATTTCAGGAATCTAGGTGGAAGTGCCTAGAAGTGGAGGATTTGAGTTATTTAGCGTTGAAAATGACCAAAATCGAGCTAACAAGTTGAAAGATGGAGAAAAATCTCGAGATTCAAGATGTTGAGCACGGCGACCGATCACCACACCTATCATCGATCGATCTTCGTGTGACATAAAGTAAAAAAAAAAATTTGTGTTCTGGAGATCGATCGCCAGGAAACTCGCGATCGAACGCCGAAGGCAGAAAATTTGTGTGAGTTTAAATTCAAGCGACTGATCGATCGCGAGGTCTTCGCCGATCGATCGCCCATCGCGAAAAGTCGAGATTTGATGATTTTTGAAGAAATTGTGTCCTACAAGATGATGGGTTCCTCCTCCACTATATAAGAGACTTTATACATGAAAATATGGATTTTGGCACATATTTTTCCTGACCTAATAGCAACCTTCGCCCATACCATACCATCACAAGCCATTGAAGAGCGAGAGTAACGCAAGAGACGAAACTATGGAGCATTGCACGGAGTTACTATCTCGTTTATTCGTATTTCTAGACTTGTTTACCTTTTATTCTCATATTTTTATGTTTAAATTGTTGCAAACAAATTTATGCATTATTATCTGATGATGATTGTTCGCTAGGCTTGTTTATCAAGACTAGGGGATCCCATGTTTGAACCCATGATTTAAATATTAGTTTTTGGTTCAATTCTTATAATCTTTGCGAGTAGTTTACGTATTTAATGCTTTCAAAAGATTAGCTACCTTTTGAATGAATTTGGTAATCATAATTGACTTGAACATACGACATTACGATACAACATAGTGAATTAGGCCGTGGGTTTTAGACTGATACTAACCAAGTAAAATCTAGAACACGTGTGATAGCAATAGATTTACCAAAATCGAAGGCTAGTAGTTTTCACAAAATCGTATGCGATATTAATCGTTCAATAAGGACACATGAGTTGTTTTTGTAACATTAATATTAGACTTGTTATAGCTTGTACGTAGGATATTAAATTTTAATTAATAGGAAATATGAGGGATTACATGGGTGAACCGACGTCTTGATAATTGCTTCAATCATATTTCTTCATTCTCTATCGCTGGTTAGGTTAATTATTGTGTTTTAGACAATATAATATAATAATCACTCAATATAGGCTAAATATAGTTAATCTAATTGAATGTGGTACTTACTTTCTAGTGCCCGTGGGTTCGATACTCGTACTTTTATCTACTATACTAAAACTTGACAATCATGCACTTGCGGTATATAATCGCGCTACACTAAAATTTACTGTTTAAATAAATCACGATCAATATTCAAAGCGTGGGTGGAACTTGACTTCGAAAAAAGATCAAGTGTTTTAGGACTGACAATGGACGAGAATATACCAATAATGAATTTGATGCACATTGTCAAGAATAGGACATCAAAAGGTCATTCACAACTGCATACACGCTCAACAGAAAAGAGTGGCAGAGCTGATGAACATAACTTTGTTAGGTAGAACAAGAGTTATGTTGAAGATTAAAGGGTCTAGCCAAGTCATTTTGGGCAGAAGCAGTCAAAAACGTCAGTTATGTTATCAAACACTCTCCATCAATAGCAAATGATCTGAAGACTCCAGTTGAGGTGTGTACTGGCAAGCCAGCGGATTATTCTCAGTTACATACATTTGGATCTGGTAAACATTTTGTACAACGATCAACAAAAATCAAAGTTGGATTCTAAATCCAAAAAATGTATCTTCTTGGGCTATGTTGATCGTGTGAAAGGGTATCGCTTGTGGGACCCTACTGCCCACAAGCTTATCATCATCAGATATGTTATTCGAGGAAGATAAAGTGAAGGGAAATAAAGGCACACTGAATTCAGATACTACTACAGTTCAGGTGGAAAATAAGACATAACAATCAAATTCTTTTGAGGTGTCTTCAAGACATGAGGAACAAGTAGACCCGACCAAGGTCATCATCGACCCTGGCCAGCCCGGAGCCATCCCATGGTCAACGGGCTGGTTAACAGGGTCAACGGTTCGAATGGACGGATCCGTAATCGGCCCGTCTATAGAAGAGCCGGTTAAGGGTCATAATTTTATAACCCGTGAATCTTCGGTTAACCGGCGGTTCAAGGGTTTTAATTTTTTTTTCCTTTTTTAAATTTAAAATATATTTTATGGTGTAGATGTGAACTTATGACCTCCAACTTGAATAATTAGCTGCAACCAAGCTATAAGAGCCTCGTTGATCTAAATATAATTTTATAATTTATATATATTAACCAAACAACTTATTAACCAAACAAATATATCTTACACATTTTGATTATCTGAGCTTGAATTTATTTAACATTATTTTATGTTTAATCCATGGATGAAAACACATTCAAACACTTTTTACATTTTTTTCAAATTTAATAATTTTTTTAATTTTTTTTAAAAAATAAGGGTCAAACCGTAACCGTAACAGGACTGCAACCGTAACCGACGGTTCATGAACCGTCATCGAAACCGTCAAGGAAGGTTAAGGTTAAGGGTCAATGTTTTTTGAATCGTCGAGTCGGCGGTTCTGAACCGTCTAGCCGACAGTTCTGAACCGTGATCGGGTCTAGGAACAAGAACGAGTTGAGTCAGAGGTGTTCAAAGTTAGGCAGTCAACTCGAGAGAGGATACACCAGGTTGGCTTTCAGATTATGTTACTGAAACAATATTGCATACTACTTATTAACAGAGGATGGTGAATCGTCGACTTTTCCATGAAACTACTCAAAGCTCGGATGTATCCCTATGAATGGTAGCAATTGGAAGTTTTGGGTAGGAGTAAAACTTGGGATTTGTTACACTAGCACGAGAACGAAAAGCCATCAGTAACATATGGATCTATAAGATCAATCGTGATGACATAACCAAGTGGGGGATATGGTGCAAGATTGGTGGTGAAAGAAAATGCTCAGAAGGAAGGTATTGATTTCAATGAGATATTTCCACACAGGTTCGACTTTAAAAAGTCAGAGTAGTATTGGCTTTGTGTGTGGTATTGACCTAAATCTTGAGCAGGTAGATGTGAAAACAATGTTTCTTCATGAAGATCTTGAAGAAGAAATCTATATGCTTTAACCAGAAGGCTTTGCTGAAAAAGCAAAGAGAACTTGGTTTGCAGATTGAACAATTTTTGTATGGTCTCAAATATGTGCAGAGGTGTTGGTGAAAGAGATTTGATTCCTATGTCATGAGCCTTAAGTACAACAGACTTAATGCATATCCTTGTGCATATTTGATCGCTTTTATTTTAAACAATTATTTCCAATCTAGCGATTCTACCGCAAGTGCACGGTGTCAAGTTTTAGTATAGATAGGAAGATACGGATTGTCGAACCCACAGGGACTAACAAGCAAGTACCAAATAAGATGTCTTTTAACTATATTTAACCTACGATAATTAATTTTAATTAACAACTAATTAATATAAACTACTAATCCAACCAAGTCAATAAAAGTAAACGAGAAAAATCCACAAGAAACGATTATCAAGGCGTCGGCTCACCAATGCAATTCCCTACAATTCTCGATTGAAAATTCAAATATTTCTAAGGTGACGAGTTCTCCAAATTTATCTAATATACTCTCTCGAGCTATATTAAACCTAATATCAAATTGCAGTAAGTCACTCTCATGCACTCATTGAACAACTCGATATTGCATAAGATCCATGAAAACTCCTAGCTTTCGATTACTAGATATCTATGGCTATCACAAATGTATTTGACGTCATCTCTCGATCTCAGTCTTAAATCCATGGTATGAGTTATCAATTATGATACTAACATCATTCAAAGGTGATCAATCCTCTAAAAGCATGAAGAACATAAAACATACGCAAAGAACTATAAGAATTCAATCATTAAATCATCAAATCGAAGGTTCATAACAAAGGATTCGCATAGCCTCGATAAATAAAATTAGTTCAACATAGTAAATCAAAACAAATCATAACTAATATTAAAAGACAAGAATAAACTCCCGATGTCGACTTCGGTTGTAGATCCTCGCTCCTTCTCTTGCTTCCTTCTCGATCGTCTCTTTTTATCGCCTTGTTGGGTTGTTCCAATTCCTAGGATGAATAGGTGAAGATGGATGAAGGTTGAATGGTAGAAGGATGGAGGCTGGACATGAAGTGAAGGAAAGGGGATGATGGACGTGAATTATATGGAAGGAGGCGTGAGATGGTGTTAGTGGAGAATGGGTGTAGAGTGTTGGACGAAGAGTGGAAGATTGGTGGAGGTTTGATGTATGAGAGGGTGAAGGAAAGAGATGTGCTGAGATGGAGGCTGTGATGTGAGTGTGGAGGCTGATCCTAGGGTTAAAATCTGATGTATGGGTTGTAATTTTCGTTTGTAATATATAGGGGAAGGAAATCAATGACTTCCTTGTTGGAAACAAACTCTATAAGGAAGTTTTTTTAATGAAAATTCATTCCACCGATCGATCCGGACGAAGTGGCCGATCGATCGAGCCTTCCAGTAAGAATTTCGTGGCTTTTTCTGCCCGTCTCGATCGATCGGAAATCCTTGTTCGATCGATCGCCCTTCACAGTAAGTTTCTTCGCCTTTTTTAGCTTCTGGCGAGTTTTGTATTTTGGCCGTAACTTTCTCATACAAACTCCAAATTTGATGAATCAGCTGTCCACACGAAGATAAGAAAAAGGTCTACAACTTTTATATGGACCACATTTCCAAAACATGGCTCGAACATATAGTAATTTGAGGAGAAAGGAGCAACATGTGTCTTGGATTCTGGTTTTTTCCTCTTTTCTTCAACTTTACTCATTTTTTCATCATTTTAGCTTGATTTCTCACCTTTCCCTACATTTCAACATTGATTCCTGAAATAGAGAAATATATACCATAAACCGTAAGATATTCCAAGAATCAACACGAAAACATGTACATATCATAGCCTAAAAACGCGTAATATTCAACCCTATCAACTCCCCCAAACTTACCACTTAATCGTCCTCGATTAAGCATTAAAATCATAAGGTAGAGTTCATTCTTGATATTTGAAACAATTATTTCATGACTTGCTTATTCTCATAAATCTCATGCACATATACAAAAGTTGACAAGACATGTTTTCTCCTAAATCAAGTAACACATCTCAAAATCGGAACGTGTGTGTGTGCTCTAGTCAATCTCAAGTTTCATGCACATATTCAAGATCAAATCATGCTAATCAACTCAAAGTCGAGATTATCATCAAACATTACATAGACCTATTTTCAAACAACTTCTCCACTAATGATAGTTACTCCCTAGACTTGGATCAAAAGGACTTTTTAAGCTTGTAATGTAAGGCCTTTGGTGTTGGCTTCAAAGAAAAGATAGGATAAGCGCAAAGAAGAGAGTATAATCATTTACAATTCAAATGTTTCGCACACATCGAGCTCCTCTTCTTTTTCTTTTATAGCCTTGGCCACTTTGGGTCTTATATGTTTTTTTTTTCTTTTCAAGGCTCTTTCTTTTTCTTCTTTTCTCATTCATCAATATTTTTCAATAAGCTCATCAGGATATAACAATTTACGTGCATCGAATGGAATTCATTATACTCCCTTAGGGTAAGGATAACTTTTTCATTTAGGCTCAAATAAGGGTAAGTATAATGAGTTTGCCAAGAATGTCGAATGGGGTCTAATTATATGCAATGCATATACCATTATTTTTTCAATAAAGCTCAAATGGGACACTAGGGATTGATATAGACTAGGTAAGCTTGAAAGGCTCAAACGTGTCAAAGATCGCCTAGATCATTTCCAAGTCGAGTTTGTAACTATAAAATTTCGCCTCAAAGTGTCATCATCAAATAAGTTCTAGGATAACTCTAAGATGCTCAAGACAAATCATCAAGTTCACAACAATTATCACTATTAACAAGCAATCCGCAAGATCATGACTCATTGTGCTCAAAGTATTCCTCATTCTTGACATGCTAACTCAAATTAGGATATTCATGTACAAGTCCAATCACAAATCAAGTTCATATGCATAGTGAGATCAAAATCCTCATTGAATAGTCACTACTATAATTCATTCTTTTCTCAAGTTTGAACTCATAAAAAAAAAATTTTAGCTCATAATAATCGGACGATTCAAGTGTCATTTAAGCACACAACATGTGGTTAAAACAAGTAAAACATGCAAGCTACTACTCCCCCAAACTTAAATCAAACATTGCCCTCAATGTTTAAAAGAATCAAAAGGGAAACAGTGAACTCCCCCTGATCAAGACGCTTGCATGAGGGTTGAGGAAGATTTGCTTTTGAAAGCTCCACTGTTGTAAAGGTTCATCGCTCAAACCAAGTACCTAGCAAGAGAAGAATGCATATGGTAAAATATTCGACTTGAGAGATAAACAAAACTAAAATGAAAACTGAAAAATAAAACAAAACTAAATAACAAAAGGATACGCTTGGGTTGCCTCCCAAGAAGCGCTGATTTTTGGTCTTCGGCTTGACCATCAGAAGCAACCATCAAAGAGCGGCTGCCGCCCATAGTAAGTATCGTATGATACCACTAATGGGTCTTCATTCAATATGCCCTCAAGATTGGCAAGATTGTAGCAGTGTAAGCTCGTCGCTCCAACAACATTCATCTTGAAGTGGTAGGAATGGGAGAATGATTCTTGACTCGGCTTTATCTCTTTCAGGATGTAGTGCGGTGAAGTTGGCATTGATGGAAAATACGGATCCACATATGGCATAGAACATGTCTCCATCGATGGACTTAAATCAGAATCTTCGTAAGTCTCTTCCTTCTCCAACATCACACTCGATTCATCTTCATATGGGAACTCCTCGGATGACATCACTGAAGTATGCTCAATCTCTTGAAGAGGCTCAAGTTCCTTTGAATCTTCCACACTATGAGGATCACTACCCCAAATTGGTTGGTTGAGTGATCATCATCATATAACCAAACTCGATTCGTCGCCTCTTGATTTGTAGCCCTCGTCTCTTCCTCTTGGCAACTAATTGAAATTGTTTCGATGAGGACCGCCATTTGCTGCTCCAAGTGACGCAATGAGTTGGTTTGGCACTCCAAACTGTTCTCGGTTGATGCCAAGAATCTTACTAAGGTATCCTCTAACTGAGTTGTGACAGCTGCAGAACTATCTCTCCTCTCTTCGAGATGTTCAAATGGTTGCGGCGTATCAATAGGGTAGCGAGGCTCCGGTGGGTATTAGTGGCTCCAACCCTGCAGTGAAGGATTCCAATGCCAGTGGTGATCGAAGTCCGCCATATCATTGAACAGGTGCACCACACTGTTCTCATCTCTATCAACCAGGGGACTCCCAGTCACCAGTGCTCCGCTCAATACCCATTCTCGTGTCTGTGCATCCAACCCTTTGAAGAAATATTGCAGGAGAGTATAGTTCGAAAAGTTGTGATACCGGAATGTGTTGGCCAATTCATTGAATCTCTCCCAAACAGCGTAGAACGGCTCGGAACGTTGTTGGGCAAAGCTTGTGAAGGCATGTTGATGTAGCATCTCCAAGTACCTCACAAGACAAACAAAACAAAAACAAAATAAATTTATATAAATTTTTTTTTTTTTCGAAATAAATAAACAAAAAATGGTTAAATTATAGTCAAAGAACCTAGTATGATATTACTAAAGTTAGTCCCCGGCAACGGCGCCAAAAACTTGATCGCTTTATTTTAAACAATTATTTCCAATCTAGCGATTCTACCGCAAGTGCACGGTGTCAAGTTTTAGTATAGATAGGAAGATACGGATTGTCGAACCAACAGGGACTAACAAGCAAGTACCAAATAAGATGTCTTTTAACTATATTTAACCTACGATAATTAATTTTAATTAACAACTAATTAATATAAACTACTAATCCAACCAAGTCAATAAAAATAAATGAGAAAAATCCACAATAAACGATTATCAAGGCGTCGGCTCACCAATGCAATTCCCTACAATTCTCGATTGAAAATTCAAATATTTCTAAGGTGATGAGTTCTCCAAATTTATCTAATATACTCTCTCGAGCTATATTAAACCTAATATCAAATTGCAGTAAGTCACTCTCATGCACTCATTGAACAACTCAATATTGCATAAGATCCATGAAAACTCCTAGCTTTCGATTACTAGATATCTATGGCTATCACGCATGTATTTGACGTCATCTCTCGATCTCAGTCTTAAATCCATGGTATGAGTTATTAATTCAGTATCATAAAATCATCTCTCGATCTCAATTATGATACTAACATCATTCAAAGGTGATCAATCCTCTAAAAAGCATGAAGAACATAAAACATACGCAAAGAACTATAAGAATTCAATCATTAAATCATCAAATTTAAGATTCATAACAAAGGATTCGCATAGCCTCGATAAATAAAATTAGTTCAACATAGTAAATCAAAACAAATCATAACTAATATTAAAAGACAAGAATAAACTCCCGATGTCGACTTCGGTTGTAGATCCTCGCTCCTTCTCTTGCTTCCTTCTCGATCGTCTCTTTTTATCGCCTTGTTGGGTTGTTCCAATTCCTAGGATGAATAGTTGAAGATGGATGAAGGTTGAATGGTAGAAGGATGGAGGCTGGACATGAAGTGAAGGAAAGGGGATGATGGACGTGAATTATATGGAAGGAGGCATGAGATGGTGTTAGTGGAGAATGGGTGTAGAGTGTTGGACGAAGAGTGGAAGATTGGTGGAGGTTTGATGTATGAGAGGGTGAAGGAAAGAGATGGGCTGAGATGGAGGCTGTGATGTGAGTGTGGAGGCTGATCCTAGGGTTAAAATCTGATGTATGGGTTGTAATTTTCGTTTGTAATATATAGGGGAAGGAAATCAAGGAATTCCTTGTTGGAAACAAACTCTATAAGGAAGTTTTTTTAATGAAAATTCATTCCACCGATCGATCCGGATGAAGTGGCCGGTCGATCGAGCCTTCCAGTAAGAATTTCGTGGCTTTTTCTGCCCGTCTCGATCGATCGGAAATCTTTGTTTGGCCGTAACTTTCTCATACAAACTCCAAATTTGATGAATCAGCTGTCCACGCGAAGATAAGAGAAATTTCTACAACTTTTATATGGACCACATTTCCAAAACATGGCTCGAACATATAGTAATTTGAGGAGAAAGGAACAACATGTGTCTTGGATTCTGGTTTTTTCCTCTTTTCTTCAACTTTACTCATTTTTTCATCATTTTAGCTTGATTTCTCACCTTTCCCTACATTTCAACATTGATTCCTGAAATAGAAAAATATATACCATAAACCGTAAGATATTCCAAGAATCAACACGAAAACATGTAAATATCATAGCCTAAAAACGCGTAATATTCAACCCTATTAATATTTCAAGAGATCTGTGAATGATGATTATATCATTTTGTTGTTGTACAATGACGACATGTTGGTAGAAGGCCCGAACAAAAATCGAGTCCAATAACTGAAGGCATGGTTGGATGGGGAGTTTGATATTAAGGACTTAGGACCAACAAACAAGATTCTAGGGATGCAATTTTACTGAGACAGAAGTAACAGTAATATTTGGCTTTCCAAGAAAACTTATTTGAAAAAAGTCTTGCAAGGCTTCAACATGCAAGACTGTAAGCCAATTTCTACCTCTTGTCCAGTTAACTTCAAGTTATCCTCCACTATGTGTCCCATCAGTGAAGCAGAGAGGATGAAGATGTCTCGAGTAACGTATGCATCATCGGTGGGAAGTCTAATGTTCGCCATGATAAGTACAATATGAAACATTGCACAACCAATGAGAGCAGTCAGTCGATACATGGCGAATCCTGGATGGGGGCATTGTGGTATGGTTAAGAAGATCGTTAGATACATTAAAGATACCTTGAATGCTACATTATGTTATGGAGGATCAGATTTTACACTCATGCGTTATGTGAATTTAGATTGTGCATGTGATCCGGATAAATATATATATATATATTATAGTTATGTGTTCACACTTGGAGGAGGAATAGTAAGATGGTTTCAAAACTGCAAACAACTGTGGTGTTATCTGTGAGCGAGGCAGAATATATGACAGCTAATCAGACTTGCAAGTAGATGATATGAATTCAAAGATTTTTGGAGAAGCTTGGGTACGAACAAGAGAAGATTTCTCTTTTTGTGACAGGTAGAGTGCCTTGCATATGCAAGGAATCCAGCCTTTCATTCCCGGACTAAACATATTGGGGTACAATTGCACTTTGTGTGGGAAGTAGTAGAAGAAAGAAGTGTGGATATGCAGAATATTCATACGAAGAATAATCTAGCATATTCTCTGATAAAGCCGATCAATACTGAGAAATTTGAGTTGTGTAGATCATCAAGTTGTCTATCAGAAAAGTAAGCAGCGGAGATTGACAAGATTAGAAGGATGTCTGGAGATGTGTTTGATTCTTAGTCAAATCTCCAAGTGGAAAAATGTCAAATTGAAAAAGTTAAAGGTAGTTGGGTGCATTAATGGCGACTTAAATAAAAGCATTTGGTTGAGAAGCGGAAGTTGGGAAATTGTATTGAAGGAAAATGTGTACACTATGCGTTTCAGCCCTATAAATAAAGTATCGTTTTCTATAATTCTAAATTATTCTATCAAGTGTTCTCACATCTCATAGCATTCTATTTGAGCGTCTTGTTCTATAATATTTGTGATGATTTTCTCATATATTGAGAGTTGTATTCTCTTTGTAAAATAGGAGAGGTTGTAACCCAATAAATATTATAGTTGAGTCTTTTCATATTGCCCGTATTATTTATCCTAATAATTTTGGTGGTTTTCCAAGTAATTGTGGGGTCCATATTGTAAGTAATCCATCATGCATAGCAACGCAGCGGAATAAAAAAAATATGGATTACATGACACTGGATCAATACATAGGTTATCATATCGGATAAAGGAATAAAGGTTTCACCCTTGTAGCGCGTTTGAGCAGATTCCACGGAGCACCACGTCCAACGATTCCGAGTCACGAGCAACACCTCCAAGGTCTTGCCTCAACGGTATCCACACGATTAATCGAACAATGGACGTTCAAGAACAAGTAGCTAGACTTATTCTTGAACCAAAACAGAACTCCCGGTTCTAAACCGATCAACGACTACCAATCAAACACCAAAGGGGATCAACGGCGGCCGAGAGGAGGGTGGCGGCCGTGAGCCTTCGGTCGAGTGAGAGGAGGCCGAGAGCAATGTGGAGAGCAGGCTAGGTTATGATATCAAATTCTTAATTAAACATTAACCTTCCAACTAATTATATATGATTTAATTAAAGCTTTCATAAAGCCTCATGGGCTCAAGCCCATTATTTTAATTTAATCCTTATAATTATTAATTAAGACTCCTCTTAATTATTTAACTCATCCCATGAATTTAATTTCCCTTTGTGATTTAATATTTTGTGCGACCCCGATATGATCTTGTAATGTTGGCTGTGACATAAAATCTCATTTTACGTCACAAGCAAGGAGCGGTGTCTAGCAACACATCAACGCTACCCAAATTACAAGAATGTCAATGACTCGACATAACCTGTAGAACTTGTGATAATATTAACCATGTAACTTAATCCCTTTGTCCTTTGTGTTTAGATTGAACACGAGTCATGGAATAGTCATACTCGTATATTCAATCTTTATTTCTTGATCCCTAAGTAGAACTAGAATAAACGAATAAGCTCGATATCTCATATCGACTCATTCGAGCATGGCCATGCATTTTAGTTCTCACTTGATCAAGGGCCAAACACTTCTCCTGTTATATAGGAGGGACAAATCCTATCTCGATCAGTCAACATCCCTCTACATAATTCGTAGTGTATCCAATAGTCGCCTTTATAGTTTACCCTGTTACGGGTAACGTTTGACAATATCAAGATACATAACTCCTTATGTTAGGATCTCTGATGATCACAAGTCGTAAAGATTACATACATTATTATCACTATGAGAATTGCTTATGACACTCATATAACTATCCATGTAGCATTCTCATTGTGGGTCTGTCCAGTACATCGTTCTCTAACATGTACCCATGTGTTGATTTGATATCTCTTATCAATGAACAATTCATCAATCAACACATACTAGTCTCTACGTATTATCATTATCCCTATTCATGATAATACTTCACTAGGGACATCTTTAAGAATAATACAATATTATTCTAAGGACATTAACATATATATTAATTCACATTGCACAGTTAATCGAATAATATATAATAATGAATTGCCATTTCATAAAATCATAAACATTGTATGTCCAAACAATCATTCAATGATTTGTCTTAGGGCATATCCCGACAAATCTCCCACTTGCACTAAGACCACTCAGACATAAACCCAATGCCTAGAGATCTAGTATGACGATCATGCTTCTGCTGTGACAGTGGCTTCGTCAATGGGTCAGATACGTTATCATCTGTTGGTACTTTGCATATTTTAACATCTCCCCTTTCAACGATTTCTCGAATGAAATGGAAACGCCTAAGTATGTGCTTGGATCTTTGGTGAGATCTAGGTTCCTTAGCCAATGCGATCGCTCCATTGTTGTCACAATAGAGTTCTATCGGATCTTTAATGCTAGGCACCACTCCAAGTTCAGAAATGAACTTCCTAATCCAAACAGCTTTCTTTGCTGCATCCGAGGCAGCAATATACTCAGCTTTTGTTGTAGAATCGGCTATTGTCTCTTGCTTTGAACTCTTCCAGCTCACAGCACCTCCATTTAGGCAATACACATATCCAGATTGCGATCGAAAATCATCTTTGTTGGTTTGGAAGCTTGCATCAGTGTAACCCATTACATTGAGCTCTTCCTCACCACCATAAATCAAGAATGTATCATTAGTTCTTCTCAATTACTTCAGGATATTCTTGACAGCAATCCAGTGACCTTCACCTGGATCAACTTGATATCTGCTCGTCATGCTCAAAGCATATGATACATCGGGACGAGTACATATCATGGCATACATGATGGATCCAATAGCTGACGCATATGGAATCTTACTCATGCGTTGTCTCTCATCTGGTGTTGAAGGACACTGTTCCTTCGAGAGAGATATACCATGTGTCATAGGCACGAATCCTTTCTTTGATTCTTGCATGCTAAACCTTTTAAGCACTTTGTCTATGTATGTACTTTGACTTAGGCCGAGAAGCCTTCTCGATCTATCTCTATAGATCTTGATTCCTAATACATAGGTGGCTTCTCCCAAGTCTTTCATCGAAAAGCAGTTCCCTAGCCAAATCTTTACAGATTGTAAGGCAGGGTATCGTTCCCAATGAGAAGTATGTCATCTACATACAACACTAGGAAAATGATTATGCTCCCACTGACCTTCTTGTAGACACAAGGTTCATCTATGTTTTTGATAAAACCAAACTCTTTGATTGCATCATCAAAACGAAGATTCCAACTCCGAGAAGCTTGCTTCAATCCATAAATGGATCGTTGTAGCTTGCATACCTTTCCAGCATCCTTTGGATCGACAAAACCCTCGGGCTGTGTCATATACACATCCTCGAGCAGATTTCCATTAAGGAAAGCTGTTTTGACATCCATCTGCCAGATTTCATAGTCATGAAATGCAGCTATCGCAAGTAAGATCCTAATGGATTTAACCATGGCAACTGGTGAGAAAGTTTGATCATAGTCAATACCATGAATTTGCTTGAAACCTTTAGCAACCAGTCGACCTTTATAGGTTTGTACATTACCATCCATGTCGGTCTTTTTCTTGAAAATCCATTTGCACCCTATGGGTCGTACCCCTTTAGGTGGATCAACCAAAGTTCATACTTGGTTTGCATACATGGATTCCATCTCAGATTTCATGGCCTCTTGCCATTTCTCAGAATCAGTGCCCATTATAGCTTGTTGATAAGATGACGGTTCATCCTCATCAATAAGTAGTAAGTCACCTTGTTGAGTCACAAGAAATCCATATCTCTGTGGCTCCCGGTGTTCTCTTACAGACCTACGCTGGGCTTGTGTCTCTTGAGCAGGTATTTCTTCCACAACAGCTTGTAGTGCCTGCTCTGTTTCCATCTCAATCTCAGGTTCAGTGTTTTCTTGTGGTTGAACTTCACTAAGTTCTATTTTTCTCCCACTGGTTTTTCTAGAAATAAATTCTCTTTCAAGAAATACACCAGTCCGAGCAACAACTACTTTGTTCTCGGTGGGATAATAGAAATAGTATCATTTCGTTTCCTTAGGATACCCCACAAATAAACACTTATCAGATTTGGGTCCAAGTTTGTTAGTGGCATGACGTCTAACGTAAGCCTCACAACCCCAAATCTTCATAAAAGACATACTAGGACTGCTTCCCAGTCCATATCTCATATGGTGTCTTTTCCACTGATTTAGATGGAACACGGTTCAGTAAGAAAATCGTTGTTTCTAGAGCATGTCCCCAAAATGATATCGGAAGATCTGCATGACTCATCATTGATCTAACCATGTCTAACAAGGTTCGATTTCTCCTCTCGGATACACCATTCCATTGTGGAGTATACGGAGGAGTGAGTTGTGGGACTATCCCACTCTCCTTTAGATAGTCATGAAACTCTTGGCTTAAGTATTCACCTCCTCGATCTTATCGAAGGATTCTGATACTTTTGCCAAGTTGGTTTTGTACTTCATTCTTGAAATCTTTGAACTTTTCAAAGGTTTCATGCTTATGCTTCATTAGGTACACATACCCATATCTACTGAGGTCATCAGTAAATGTAACGAAGTATTGAAAACCACCTCCAGCTTGTGTACTTATTGGTCCACATACATCACTATGTATTAGTCCCAATAAAACATTTGCCCTTTCAACATGTCCCTTGAAAGGGGCTTTAGTCATCTTGCCCATTAAACAAGATTCGCATGTTTCATATGATTCAAAATCAAATGAATCTAATACTCCATCCTTATGAAGTTTAGATATGTGGTTCTCGTTTATGTGGCCAAAGCGACAATGCCAGAGATAAGTCGGATTACAATCATTATTTTTAATCCTTTTAGTATTTATGTTATAGATAGGCATATCAAGATTTAATAAATAAAGACAATTCACCATTTGTGCACTAGCATAAAACATATCATTTAAATAAATAGAACAACAGTTGTCCTTTATCATAAATGAAAATCCACACTTGTCTAAACAAGAAATAGAAATAATGTTTTTGGTAATGGATGGCACAAAATAACAGTCTTTTAAAATCAACGATAAACCAGAAGGCAAAGATAAATCATAATCTCCTATAGCTAATGCAGCAACTCTTGCTCCATTTCCAACTCGGAGATCAACTTCGCCTTTCGCCAACAATCTACTCTTTTTGAGGTCCTGCACATTTACACAAATGTGAGATCCACATTGATAGGCTTAGATTTTAAGTGTTTTCAACTGTAATTTCTTCCCATTTTCCGTACTTTTTCCTGGATGATATTATGTTTTTTGGTGTTTATTCGTTTGTTTAAGGAAATTAGTTCGGAAATGAAAGAAATGAGCTAATATGAAGATAACGGGCGAAATCGAGGCGAGAAAGAGTTGAAATTAAGGAAGTGAGATTTTTGAAATCTCGATCGATCGAGATTATGTGTCGATCGATCGAGCCAGATAGTGTGCTGAGAAGAAAAGAATTTCAAGTCTCGGTCGATCGGAACAAGTGCTCGATGATCGAGCGAGGCAGTAACTTCAGAGCTAATTTTATCAAAGTCTCGATCGATCGGAAGAAAATCTCGATCGATCGAGCGAGGCAGTGAGTTTCAAAGGCTGACATGAACAGTGCACCGATCGATCGGACGCAAATCTCGATTGATCGAGACGCAAATCCGGGAAAATCTTATCTTCCATTTTTGAAATGATATTTGAGGTATAAAAGGATAAATCACTTCCATAACAAGGAAGAGGATACCAGACGTGATTTAGGTCAAAAATAAGCAGCCCTAGCCGCCGCCTAACGCCGCCGAAGGAGATTCAATCTCCGTTCTTCGTCCAAAGTCGAACCAATCCATTCCGGAGTGCAAGGAAGGAGCAAGAGAAGAAATCACGGTGCAACGCACGGATTCATCCGCCGTTTATCATATTTCTAAACTTTGATTTCTTTGATTTTCAATTCCATTTGATGTTTTTGAGGTCGAGAGACAATTAAACTCTTATGTATTTGATTTGACTTAAATCTAGTTTATTTTATCGAGTTTTAGTTTCGTTGTGTTTGATTATTGATTCAATTGTGTTTGAGCGCATTGATTGTTATTGTTCATAAATTAATTGTTTGTGTAGATCAAAGTCTAGCTAGCTTTGATTGAATTTGAGAGTTATAACCGAGATCGAGAGATAACGTTGTAACACGCTCCATTAATTTATGATGTATGTTACGATTGAGATCGAGAGATGATATCGCATACGTGAGAACTTGGAATCGAAAGATTTAGAGTTATAAGGTGTTGACGTTTTATGCAATATTATATTAGTAAATAGGTACACGAGAGTGACTTATTCTAATTAATGTTAGTTTCTTTACAGCTCGAGAGAGTGTATCGAATAATCGCGAAAACCTTTCACCTTTAAAAATCAATTGGTTGATAATTTGAGAATTCAGTTGAATCATTAAAGATAACATAGTTGAACGACGAGCTTGGTAATTTTCTCGAGTAACTTGCCTTCGCATATCCGGAACCATACATTTTACTGTTTCTTGTTTGTTTGTCGAACGTTAGTTTAGTTTGGCATTAGATAATCACCTTTGTTAATCGTGGGCTAAATATAATTTTATTAATCTTATTTGGTACTTATACGTTAGTCCCTGTGGATTCGACAACCCGTACTTAATTTTCATTATACTAAAACTTGACAATCGTGCACTTGCGGTAGAATCGCTTCACACTATTCTTTGAAATATCTTTTGTTTAAAAATAAAGCGATCAAGTTTTTGGCGCCGTTGCCGGGGCACTAACTTTAGCAATATCATACTAGGTTCTTTGACTGTAATTTAACCATTTTTTTATTTATTTATTTTGAAAAAAAAAACTTTATATATATTTATTTTGTTTTTGTTTTGTTTGTCTTGTGAGGTACTTGGAGATGCTAAATCAACATGCCTTCACAAGCTTTGCCCAACAATATTCAGAGCCGTTTTATGCAGCGTGGGGAAGATTCAATGAATTGGCAGACACATTCAGGTATCACAACTTTTCGAACTATACTCTTCTGCAATATTTCCTCAAAGGTTTGGATGCACAGACACGAGAATGGGTATTTAGCGGAGCACTGGTGACTGGGAGTCCCTTGGTTGATAGAGATGATGACAGTGTGTTACACCTGTTCAATGATATGGCGGACTTCGATTATCACTGGTATTGTGATCCTTCACTACAAGGTTGGAGTCACCAATACCCACCGGAGCTTCACTACCCTATTGATACGCCACAACCATTTGAACATCACGACGAGAGGAGAGATAGTTCTGCAGATGTCACGACTCAGTTAGAGGATACCAGACGTGATTTAGGTCAAAAATAAGCAGCCCTAGCCGCCGCCTAACGCCGCCGAAGGAGATTCAATCTCCGTTCTTCGTCCAAAGTCGAGCCAATCCATTCCGGAGTGCAAGGAAGGAGCAAGAGAAGAAATCACGGTGCAACGCACGGATTCATCCGCCATTTATCGTATTTCTAAACTTTGATTTCTTTGATTTTCAATTCCATTTGATATTTTTGAGGTCGAGAGAAAATTAAACTCTTATGTATTTGATTTGACTTAAATCTAGTTTATTTTATCGAGTTTTAGTTTCGTTGTGTTTGATTATTGATTCAATTGTGTTTGAGCGCATTGATTGTTATTGTTCATAAATTAATTGTTTGTGTAGATCAAAGTCTAGCTAGCTTTGATTGAATTTGAGAGTTATAACCGAGATCGAGAGATAACGTTGTAACACGCTCCATTAATTTATGATGTATGTTACGATTGAGATCGAGAGATGATATCGCATACGTGAGAACTTGGAATCGAAAGATTTAGAGTTATAAGGTGTTGACGTTTTATGCAATATTATATTAGTAAATAGGTGCACGAGAGTGACTTATTCTAATTAATGTTAGTTTCTTTACAGCTCGAGAGAGTGTATCGAATAATCGCGAAAACCTTTCACCTTTAAAAATCAATTGGTTGATAATTTGAGAATTCAGTTGAATCATTAAAGATAACATAGTTGAACGACGAGCTTGGTAATTTTCTTGAGTAACTTGCCTTCGCATATCCGGAACCATACATTTTACTGTTTCTTGTTTGTTTGTCGAACGTTAGTTTAGTTTGGCATTAGATAATCACCTTTGTTAATCGTAGGCTAAATATAATTTTATTAATCTTATTTGGTACTTATACGTTAGTCCCTGTGGATTCGACAACCCGTACTTAATTTTCATTATACTAAAACTTGACAATCGTGCACTTGCGGTAGAATCGCTTCACACTATTCTTTGAAATATCTTTTGTTTAAAAATAAAGCGATCAAGTTTTTGGCGCCGTTGCCGGGGACTAACTTTAGTAATATCATACTAGGTTCTTTGACTGTAATTTAACCATTTTTTTATTTATTTATTTTGAAAAAAAAAACTTTATATATATTTATTTTGTTTTTGTTTTGTTTGTCTTGTGAGGTACTTGGAGATGCTAAATCAACATGCCTTTACAAGCTTTGCCCAACAATATTCAGAGCCGTTTTATGCAGCGTGGGGAAGATTCAATGAATTGGCAGACACATTCAGGTATCACAACTTTTCGAACTATACTCTTCTGCAATATTTCCTCAAAGGTTTGGATGCACAGACACGAGAATGGGTATTTAGCGGAGCACTGGTGACTGCGAGTCCCTTGGTTGATAGAGATGAGGACAGTGTGTTACACCTATTCAATGATATGGCGGACTTCGATTATCACTGGTATTGTGATCCTTCACTACAAGGTTGGAGTCACCAATACCCACCGGAGCTTCACTACCCTATTGATACGCCACAACCATTTGAACATCACGAAGAGAGGAGAGATAGTTCTGCAGATGTCACGACTCAGTTAGAGGATACCAGACGTGATTTAGGTCAAAAATAAGCAGCCCTAGCCGCCGCCTAACGCCGCCGAAGGAGATTCAATCTCCGTTCTTCGTCCAAAGTCGAGCCAATCCATTCCGGAGTGCAAGGAAGGAGCAAGAGAAGAAATCACGGTGCAACGCACGGATTCATCCGCCGTTTATCGTATTTCTAAACTTTGATTTCTTTGATTTTCAATTCCATTTGATGTTTTTGAGGTCGAGAGACAATTAAACTCTTATGTATTTGATTTGACTTAAATCTAGTTTATTTTATCGAGTTTTAGTTTCGTTGTGTTTGATTATTGATTCAATTGTGTTTGAGCACATTGATTGTTATTGTTCATAAATTAATTGTTTGTGTAGATCAAAGTCTAGCTAGCTTTGATTGAATTTGAGAGTTATAACCGAGATCGAGAGATAACGTTGTAACACGCTCCATTAATTTATGATGTATGTTACGATTGAGATCGAGAGATGATATCGCATACGTGAGAACTTGGAATCGAAAGATTTAGAGTTATAAGGTGTTGACGTTTTATGCAATATTATATTAGTAAATAGGTGCACGATAGTGACTTATTCTAATTAATGTTAGTTTCTTTACAGCTCGAGAGAGTGTATCGAATAATCGCGAAAACCTTTCACCTTTAAAAATCAATTGGTTGATAATTTGAGAATTCAGTTGAATCATTAAAGATAACATAGTTGAACGACGAGCATGGTAATTTTCTCGAGTAACTTGCCTTCGCATATCCGGAACCATACATTTTACTGTTTCTTGTTTGTTTGTCGAACGTTAGTTTAGTTTGGCATTAGACAATCACCTTTGTTAATCACCTTTGTTAATCGTAGGCTAAATATAATTTTATTAATCTTATTTGGTACTTATACGTTAGTCCCTGTGGATTCGACAACCCGTACTTAATTTTCATTATACTAAAACTTGACAACCGTGCACTTGCGATAGAATCGCTTCACACTATTCTTTGAAATATCTTTTGTTTAAAAATAAAGCGACCAAGTTTTTGGCGCCGTTGCCGGGGACTAACTTTAGTAATATCATACTAGGTTCTTTGACTGTAATTTAACCATTTTTTTATTTATTTATTTTGAAAAAAAAAACTTTATATATATTTATTTTGTTTTTGTTTTCTTTGTCTTGTGAGGTACTTGGAGATGCTAAATCAACATGCCTTCACAAGCTTTGCCCAACAATATTCAGAGCCGTTTTATGCAGCGTGGGGAAGATTCAATGAATTGGCTGACACATTCAGGTATCACAACTTTTCGAACTATACTCTTCTGCAATATTTCTTCAAAGGTTTGGATGCACAGACACGAGAATGGGTATTTAGCGGAGCACTCGTGACTGCGAGTCCCTTGGTTGATAGAGATGAGGACAGTGTGTTACACCTGTTCAATGATATGGCGGACTTCGATTATCCCTGGTATTGTGATCCTTCACTACAAGGTTGGAGTCACCAATACCCACCGGAGCTTCACTACCCTATTGATACGCCACAACCATTTGAACATCACGAAGAGAGGAGAGATAGTTCTGCAGATGTCACGACTCAGTTAGAGGATACCAGACGTGATTTAGGTCAAAAATAAGCAGCCCTAGCCGCCGCCTAACGCCGGCGAAGGAGATTCAATCTCCGTTCTTCGTCCAAAGTCGAGCCAATCCATTCTGGAGTGCAAGGAAGGAGCAAGAAGAAGAAACCACGGTGCAATGCACGGATTCATCCGCCGTTTATCGTATTTCTAAACTTTGATTTCTTTGATTTTCAATTCCATTTGATGTTTTTGAGGTCGAGAGACAATTAAACTCTTATGTATTTGATTTGACTTAAATCTAGTTTATTTTATCGAGTTTTAGTTTCGTTGTGTTTGATTATTGATTCAATTGTGTTTGAGCGCATTGATTGTTATTGTTCATAAATTAATTGTTTGTGTAGATCAAAGTCTAGCTAGCTTTGATTGAATTTGAGAGTTATAACCGAGCTCGAGAGATAACGTTGTAACACGCTCCATTAATTTATGATGTATGTTACGATTGAGATCGAGAGATGATATCGCATACGTGAGAACTTGGAATCGAAAGATTTAGAGTTATAAGGTGTTGACGTTTTATGCAATATTATATTAGTAAATAGGTGCACGAGAGTGACTTATTCTAATTAATGTTAGTTTCTTTACAGCTCGAGAGAGTGTATCGAATAATCGCGAAAACCTTTCACCTTTAAAAATCAATTGGTTGATAATTTGAGAATTCAGTTGAATCATTAAAGATAACATAGTTGAACGACGAGCTTGGTAATTTTCTCGAGTAACTTGCCTTCGCATATCCGGAACCATACATTTTACTGTTTCTTGTTTGTTTGTCGAACGTTAGTTTAGTTTGGCATTAGATAATCACCTTTGTTAATCGTAGGCTAAATATAATTTTATTAATCTTATTTGGTACTTATACGTTAGTCCCTGTGGATTCGACAACCCGTACTTAATTTTCATTATACTAAAACTTGACATCGTGCACTTGCGGTAGAATCGCTTCACACTATTCTTTGAAATATCTTTTGATTAAAAATAAAGCGATCAAGTTTTTGGCGCCGTTGCCGGGGACTAACTTTAGTAATATCATACTAGGTTCTTTGACTGTAATTTAACCATTTTTTTATTTATTTATTTTGAAAAAAAAAACTTTATATATATTTATTTTGTTTTTGTTTTCTTTGTCTTGTGAGGTACTTGGAGATGCTAAATCAACATGCCTTCACAAGCTTTGCCCAACAATATTCAGAGCCGTTTTATGCAGCGTGGGGAAGATTCAATGAATTGGCAGACACATTCAGGTATCACAACTTTTCGAACTATACTCTTCTGCAATATTTCTTCAAAGGTTTGGATGCACAGACACGAGAATAGGTATTTAGCGGAGCACTGGTGACTGAGAGTCCCTTGGTTGATAGAGATGAGGACAGTGTGTTACACCTGTTCAATGATATGGCGGACTTCGATTATCACTGGTATTGTGATCCTTCACTACAAGGTTGTAGTCACCAATACCCACCGGAGCTTCACTACCCTATTGATACGCCACAACCATTTGAACATCACGAAGAGAGGAGAGATAGTTCTGCAGATGTCACGACTCAGTTAGAGGATACCAGACGTGATTTAGGTCAAAAATAAGCAGCCCTAGCCGCCGCCTAACGCCGCCGAAGGAGATTCAATCTCCGTTCTTCGTCCAAAGTCGAGCCAATCCATTCCGGAGTGCAAGGAAGGAGCAAGAGAAGAAATCACGGTGCAACGCACGGATTCATCCGCCGTTTATCGTATTTCTAAACTTTGATTTCTTTGATTTTCAATTCCATTTGATGTTTTTGAGGTCGAGAGAAAATTAAACTCTTATGTATTTGATTTGACTTAAATCTAGTTTATTTTATCGAGTTTTAGTTTCGTTGTGTTTGATTATTGATTCAATTGTGTTTGAGCGCATTGATTGTTATTGTTCATAAATTAATTGTTTGTGTAGATCAAAGTCTAGCTAGCTTTGATTGAATTTGAGAGTTATAACCGAGATCGAGAGATAACGTTGTAACACGCTCCATTAATTTAGATGTATGTTACGATTGAGATCGAGAGATGATATCGCATACGTGAGAACTTGGAATCGAAAGATTTAGAGTTATAAGGTGTTGACGTTTTATGCGATATTATATTAGTAAATAGGTGCACGAGAGTGACTTATTCTAATTAATGTTAGTTTCTTTACAGCTCGAGAGAGTGTATCGAATAATCGCGAAAACCTTTCACCTTTAAAAATCAATTGGTTGATAATTTGAGAATTCAGTTGAATCATTAAAGATAACATAGTTGAACGACGAGCTTGGTAATTTTCTCGAGTAACTTGCCTTCGCATATCCGGAACCATACATTTTACTGTTTCTTGTTTGTTTGTCGAACGTTAGTTTAGTTTGGCATTAGATAATCACCTTTGTTAATCGTAGGCTAAATATAATTTTATTTGGTACTTATACGTTAGTCCATGTGGATTCGACAACCCGTACTTAATTTTCATTATACTAAAACTTGATAACCGTGCACTTGCGGTAGAATCGCTTCACACTATTCTTTGAAATATCTTTTGTTTAAAAATAAAGCGATCAAGTTTTTGGCGTCGTTGCCGGGGACTAACTTTAGTAATATCATACTAGGTTCTTTGACTGTAATTTAACCATTTTTTTATTAATTTATTTTGAAAAAAAAACTTTATATATATTTATTTTGTTTTTGTTTTGTTTTTCTTGTGAGGTACTTGGAGATGCTAAATCAACATGCCTTCACAAGCTTTGCCCAACAATATTCAGAGCCGTTTTATGCAGCGTGGGGAAGATTCAATGAATTGGCAGACACATTCAGGTATCACAACTTTTCGAACTATACTCTTCTGCAATATTTCTTCAAAGGTTTGGATGCACAGACACGAGAATGGGTATTTAGCGGAGCACTGGTGACTGGGAGTCCCTTGGTTGATAGAGATGAGGACAGTGTGTTACACATGTTCAATGATATGGCGGACTTCGATTATCACTGGTATTGTGATCCTTCACTACAAGGTTGGAGTCACCAATACCCACCGGAGCTTCACTACCCTATTGATACGTCTCAACCATTTGAACATCACGAAGAGAGGAGAGATAGTTCTGCAGATGTCACGACTCAGTTAGAGGATACCAGA
This sequence comes from Haberlea rhodopensis, assembly GCA_907163345.1. NCBI lineage: Eukaryota > Viridiplantae > Streptophyta > Magnoliopsida > Lamiales > Gesneriaceae > Haberlea > Haberlea rhodopensis. Next base: position 335,911 of record CAJQUN010000054.1, on the reverse strand, counting down.
CGTGATTTAGGTCAAAAATAAGCAGCCCTAGCCGCCGCCTAACGCCGCCGAAGGAGATTCAATCTCCGTTCTTCGTCCAAAGTCGAGCCAATCCATTCCGGAGTGCAAGGAAGGAGCAAGAGAAGAAATCACGGTGCAACGCACGGATTCATCCGCCGTTTATCGTATTTCTAAACTTTGATTTCTTTGATTTTCAATTCCATTTGATGTTTTTGAGGTCGAGAGACAATTAAACTCTTATGTATTTGATTTGACTTAAATCTAGTTTATTTTATCGAGTTTTAGTTTCGTTGTGTTTGAGCGCATTGATTGTTATTGTTCATAAATTAATTGTTTGTGTAGATCAAAGTCTAGCTAGCTTTGATTGAATTTGAGAGTTATAACCGAGATCGAGAGATAACGTTGTAACACGCTCCATTAATTTATGATGTATGTTACGATTGAGATCGAGAGATGATATCGCATACGTGAGAACTTGGAATCGAAAGATTTAGAGTTATAAGGTGTTGACGTTTTATGCAATATTATATTAGTAAATAGGTGCACGAGAGTGACTTATCTTAATTAATGTTAGTTTCTTTACAGCTCGAGAGAGTGTATCGAATAATCGCGAAAACCTTTCACCTTTAAAAATCAATTGGTTGATAATTTGAGAATTCAGTTGAATCATTAAAGATAACATAGTTGAACGACGAGCTTGGTAATTTTCTCGAGTAACTTGCCTTCGCATATCCGGAACCATACATTTTACTGTTTCTTGTTTGTTTGTCGAACGTTAGTTTAGTTTGGCATTAGATAATCACCTTTGTTAATCGTAGGCTAAATATAATTTTATTAATCTTATTTGGTACTTATACGTTAGTCCCTGTGGATTCGACAACCCGTACTTAATTTTCATTATACTAAAACTTGACAACCGTGCACTTGCGGTAGAATCGCTTCACACTATTCTTTGAAATATCTTTTGTTTAAAAATAAAGCGATCAAGTTTCCGGCGCCGTTGCCGGGGACTAATCTGTATAATATCATACGAGATTAGTTAATTGTAATTTAGCCAATTCTTTTATTATTGCGTTCTTGTTTTTCCCTTTTCTTTTTCTTTTGTTGATCTTTGTTAATAATTTTGTGTAATTTTGTTGTCTCCTTTTGTCTGTTTTGTACAGGAATCATTTCTCTGTGCATGCTCAGAAGAGAGGAGCCCATTCTCGAGCCTTTTGATCCGAAAATAGAAAGAACTCTACTTAGGCGTTTACGAGAAACTCGAACGATGGCAGATAATAATGAAGCACAGAACCCAAGATCAATGATGGACTTTGCGCAACCGGCATTTCATGGATCGTTGTCCAGTATTACGAGGCCGACGATTCAAGCGAACAACTTTGAGATCAAGCCGGCGATTATACAAATGATACAGCACTCAGTTATGTTTGGGGGAGCAGCCACGGATGACCCGAATAATCCCATCTCCAACTTTTGGGAGATTTGTGACACGTTCAAACATAATGGCGTCTCCGACGACGCCATCAGGTTAAGGCTCTTTCCTTTTTCATTACGAGACAAAGCGGGGATGACGAAAGCGTTTTTATCAAAGTACTTTCCCCCTTCCAAGATGGCGAAGATGCGGAACGATATCACAACTTTTGGGCAGTTTGACCCCGAGACGTTATATGAAGCGTGGGATCGTTTTAAGGAATTATTGAGGAGATGCCCACACCATGGTCTACCCATATGGTTGCAGGTACAAACTTTCTATAACGGTTTATTTTCTTCTAACCGTTCGATGATAGATGCAGCATCTGGGGGATCAATAATGAGGAAGACGCCGGAAGAGGCATATAGCTTATTGGAAGAAATGGCATGCAACAGCTACCAGTGGCAATCAGAGAGGAACACGCCACAGAAGCCAATGGGAGTCCATCAAGTGGACGAGATCACTGCTCTTTCGGCTCAATTGGAAGCCATGAACCGGAAGATAGACAGCATGGGAGCAGCAGCGATGCAAGCTCAAGCTATCTTCTGTGAGCTGTGTGGAGGCGGTCATCCGAGCATCGAATGTCAGGCAGGTAACCAGTTTAACCAATCTATTGAGGCTGTAAATTTTGTAGGTAACAGGCCACCCAACAATTCATACTCGAATTATAACCAACCATGGAGGAATCACCCGAATTTGAGATGGTCGAATCAAGAGAATGTGTTAAACCCACAACCGCAGGCAGGGTTCACACAAAAGCCGAGTATGGAGGAACTTATGGCAAAGTTGATTTCATCGATGGAGGTAAGGATGCAGAATCAGGATGCATCTATTAAAAATTTGGAAGTGCAGATAGGGCAGTTGGCCACGTTGATATCTGGGAGGACGCAAGGTACGCTCCCGAGTGATTCTGTAAAGAATCCAAAGGAGCCATCGAATTGATAAGACGAGGAGGTGACAGTCCAGCTTGAGACTATAAATTAAGAACTTTTTCTTCCTTCCTCGTATTTTGTTTCTATTCCTTGTTTCAGTTTGTTTTGATGTTAGTTGTGTTTCTATTTTGTCCGTGAATAAGTCCGTGTGTTTTTATTGCAGATGTGAAAGTAAGAGCAATAAGGATGTAGGCGAGGCAACCCGAGAGAAAGTGTTGAGAGAAATTTAAAATTCTGATTTCTGGTGTTGGCGATCGATCGAGACAACATCTCGATCGATCGCCCGAAGATTTTAAAATACATTTTGATGTACTGCCTCGCTTGATCGATCGAGAATTTTTCCCGATCGATCGAGCGAGCGAAAATTTTGAAAAAAAAATAGGGCACAGACGCAGCAGCCAGAAACTTATCAAACATTTTCTCTCCTTTCCACAACAGAACCCAAATCGCCTCATCCAACTTTCTCATCTAATCTCATCCTTATTCCATCAATTGTCCAATTTACTTCAAATCTTAGAAGAAATATTTGTTCTAATGAGATTTTCATCGCAGATTTGAAGAATTACAAATCAAATTGGGTAGAAGTACATCAAAAGGGGATTCCAAGCCAAGTGCCAAACGCTTCCAAGATCAGAATTTTAAGAGGTAATTGGTTTCAAATCTCAAATCTTTTACCTTTTGGTGCAATTACTTGGTGTAGTAGAATTCGGTTAGGAAGGATTTAAATTTGGAGGAAGTTTTGTGGTGTTGAAGGGTATTAGCATTGCTGTGTTGTTGGGGTGTTGTGTAGTTGCATTCATAGGAGATATTTGAGATTAATTTAGCAAGCAAATGTCTTCGAGAAAGAGGTCAAAGCAGGCGGAAGCTTCACAAAAGCAGAAGCAGGCGGAGGTTACTCCTTCGGAGCAAGAGCATGACGAACAAAAGTTTGTCAATGCCACAGTTGCTGAATTGTATCCCACCTATCATAAGAAACCCTGAGCCGTGAAAGGGGAATGAGCATGGAGAAACTTGAGTGTCCTGTCATTAGGACAGTGCGGCGAAAAGGGTGGTATCAATTTGTTCAGACACCTATTGATGCAGTGGTGCCACTGGTACGGGAATTTTACACAAACCTTCGAGCTGTTAAACCAGGGCACCAAGTAAGAGTTTATGTTCGAGGGAAGGATGTGTTGGTAGATCGAGCTTCAATAAACAATATTTACCGGATGTCGTTCCTGAATATTTGTGCATACCAATCTTTCAAGAATAGCAGGATCGACTACGATGAGGTATTGGCAGTAATTGGCATGCCGGGAGTGGATTGGAAAGGAATGATAAAGCAGAGCCACGATTGGTTCTAAAAAAGCATTTGAAGCCAGAGGCCCAAGCATGGTTTTCATTTGTCGCCTCGCGGGTCATGCCATCGACCCACACTTCTGAGGTGACAAAAGACAGAGCGGTCCTGGTATATGCCATCCTCTCAGGGAAGGAAGTGGACTTCGGCGAGATCATTAGTGATCACATTGAAGAGATTGGGAGCAGCCCACCGACCTCCGCACTACCGTTTCCATCCACGATCACTGCTTTATGTCAGCGATGCGGAGTGACATGGGGGGAAGACGAGGAGCTTCTTCCGTCGAAGACCCCGATCATTGTGGATGGTCCACCACCTCCTACGGGCCGAAGAAGGACAGCCCCATGACCCTCGGACACTACACAGGCTGGAGCATCATCCTCTGCTGCAGAACATACACGTGTTACTTTGGACTCTCTTCATAGGGATCTCCAAGATATTCGCCTGGAGCAGCAGAGCATTCACAGCATGCAGCGGGACATTCATAGCATGCAGAGAGCATTGCAGATTGACATGAGCAGGTAGCTCAGCGTCAGATGGAGTTCATGCACTATCAGAGTGCATGGAACACTGCCATGGCCCAGGGCTTTCCAGGTTTCCAGTTCCCGCCGGAGCCACACTTTGCACCTTCTCATCCGCATGCACCTCCACCTTCTGAGTACCCACCATTTCCGCCATATCAGGGCGAGGAGCACCACTACCCAGTTCCCCCTCCGGAGCATGATGAGGATGACGATCAGTGACGATCGTTGTCATGGTATGTGTCTTTGCCTTTGCATTTATTTTTTTTTGTTCATTGAGGGCAATTCACATGCTAAGTTTGGGGGGGTTTTGAGTATTTGTATATATCTTGCTTTTGCACATTCTGCTACTTGTCTTGCTTCTTTTTCTTGTATGACTGCATAATTTTGAGACTGATTCATCCTTGAGCAGTACCAACAAAAACTTTTTTTTTTTGTGAGTTAGTCTTGAGAAATGAAGAATTAGATTTGCAACGGTAATACATGATGAAATTAATCCTCATCTAGATAGGAGTCATGAAAATGTTTAACTTGTTTGTATATATCCTTTGTTAACCATATGTCAAAACTGAGGAATAATTTGAGCACTTTTTGAATCATGATTGAGTGAAGTATGTATTGATTAAAGTGAAAATTTGTGTTAACTATGATTAGTCTTGAGCATCTTAGATAACTCTACAATTTATTAGAAAGCACTTTGAGGCGAAATTTATAATTAGGAACTTGACTTGGAGATAATTTAGGCGATCTTTGAACCGTTTGTGCCTTTCAAGCCTACCTTTTATACATCTTTCCTTAGTGTCCTCTTTTGAGCCTCATTGAAAAAAGAATGGTATATGCATTGCATATGATTAGACCCCCATTCGACATTCTTGGCAACCTCATTATACCTACCTTGGATTGAGCCTAAAAGAAAATTTTTACCCACCCCTAAGGGAGTATAATGAATCTCATTCATTGTATTAAATTGTTATATGTTGATAAGTTCATTGTGAAAAAATGAGATGAACAAAATAATGAGCAAAGAGAAAGAAAAGATGTAGAGAAAAGCCTTGAAAAGAAAATTTAAATAAGACCCAAAGTGGCCAAGGCTAGACAAAGTTGAAGAGAAGCTCAATAGTGTGCGAAAAAAGTATTGAACTGATTCTATTGTACTCTCTTCTTTGAATTCATCCTACCTTTTCTTTGTAGCCGACACCAAAAGGCCTAACGTTATAAGCTTGTAAAGTCCTGTTGATCCAAGTCTAGGGAATAAGTACATTAGTGGAGAAGTGCTGGAAGTAAATTTGTAGAGTAGGTCAAAGTAATCTTGACTAGGAGTTGATATGTCACATGTTGATCTTAAAGATATATATGTAACTTATGTTTGACAATAGCACACACGCACGTTCCGATGTTGCGATGTATTGTTTAACTTAGGAGGAATTGCTTCTTGTTAAATATTGAATGACTTTTATTGATGTGTAAGTAGGATTTCTGAGTTTTTACGTATGTTGTAAAGATGATTCATGCTTAGTATCGAGTTTAACTTTTCTTTTTGAGCTTATTGCTTGCTCGAGGACGATCAAGTCTAAGTTTGGGGGAGTTGATAGGCTTAGATTTTAAGTGTTTTCAACTGTAATTTCTTCCCATTTTCCGTACTTTTTCCTGGATGATATTATGCTTTTTGGTGTTTATTCGTTTGTTTCAGGAAATTAGTTCGGAAATGGAAGAAACGAGCTAATATGAAGATAACGGGCGAAATCGAGGCGAGAAAGAGTTGAAATTAAGGAAGTGAGATTTTCGAAATCTCGATCGATCGAGATTATGTCTCGATCGATCGAGCCAGACAGTGTGCTGAGAAGAAAAGAATTTCAAGTCTCGGTCGATCGGAACAAGTTCTCGATCGATCGAGCGAGGCAGTAACTTCAGAGCTAATTTTATCAAAGTCTCGGTCGATCGGAAGAAAATCTCGATCGATCGAGCGAGGCAGTGAGTTTCAAAGGCTGACATGAACAGTGCACCGATCGATCGGACGCAAATCTCGATCGATCGAGACGCAAATCCGGGAAAATCTTATCTTCCATTTTTGAAATGATATTTGAGGTATAAAAGGATAAATCACTTCCATAACAAGGAAGAGGATACCAGACGTGATTTAGGTAAAAAATAAGCAGCCCTAGCCGCCGCCTAACGCCGCCGAAGGAGATTCAATCTCCGTTCTTCGTCCAAAGTCGAGCCAATCCATTCCGGAGTGCAAGGAAGGAGCAAGAGAAGAAATCACGGTGCAACGCACGGATTCATCCGCCGTTTATCGTATTTCTAAACTTTGATTTCTTTGATTTTCAATTCCATTTGATGTTTTTGAGGTCGAGAGACAATTAAACTCTTATGTATTTGATTTGACTTAAATCTAGTTTATTTTATCGAGTTTTAGTTTCGTTGTGTTTGATTATTGATTCAATTGTGTTTGAGCGCATTGATTGTTATTGTTCATAAATTAATTGTTTGTGTAGATCAAAGTCTAGCTAGCTTTGATTGAATTTGAGATTAATAACCGAGATCGAGAGATAACGTTGTAACACGCTCCATTAATTTATGATGTATGTTACGATTGAGATCGAGAGATGATATCGCATACGTGAGAACTTGGAATCGAAAGATTTAGAGTTATAAGGTGTTGACGTTTATGCAATATTATATTAGTAAATAGGTGCACGAGAGTGACTTATTCTAATTAATGTTAGTTTCTTTACAGCTCGAGAGAGTGTATCGAATAATCGCGAAAACCTTTCACCTTTAAAAATCAATTGGTTGATAATTTGAGAATTCAGTTGAATCATTAAAGATAACATAGTTGAACGACGAGCTTGGTAATTTTCTCGAGTAACTTGCCTTCGCATATCCGGAACCATACATTTTACTGTTTCTTGTTTGTTTGTCGAACGTTAGTTTAGTTTGGCATTAGATAATCACCTTTGTTAATCGTAGGCTAAATATAATTTTATTAATCTTATTTGGTACTTATACGTTAGTCCCTGTGGATTCGACAACCCGTACTTAATTTTCATTATACTAAAACTTGACAACCGTGCACTTGCGGTAGAATCGCTTCACACTATTCTTTGAAATATCTTTTGTTTAAAAATAAAGCGATCACACATCCAGTATCTAATACCCATGATGAAGAAGTAGATAAATTGACTTCTATAACAAAAATACCTGAAGTGGAAGTCACACTTCCTTTCTTTAGATCCTCCAGATACACTTTGCAGTTTCTTTTCCAATGGCCGGTCTCACCGCAATGGAAACAGTTCCTTCCTTTGCTATCCCTCCCTTTGGCTTCAGTGCAGAAGACTTTGGCTTAGATTTAACAAAGACCTTCTTTGCTTTCTTATTGCCCTTAGCTTTGGCCCTTCCTTTGCTCTTATTCACAATAAAACATTTGTGGCCTTAGTCTTCTTTGTATTTGCTTCATATGTTCTCAACATACCAAGCAATTGTGGTAGAGTTTTTTCCATGTCAGTCATATTGTAATTTACTACAAATTGACTGAAGCTCTCAGGCAACGATTGCAAGATTATCGGTGGCCAACTCTTGGTCCAATGGAAAACCCAGCTTCTCCAGATTCTCAATGTACCCATTCATCTTGAGTACATGAGTTCCAACTAGGCTTCCCTCTACCATCCTGCACTGGAACAACGCTTTAGAGACGTCATACCTCTCTTGTCTAGCTTGCTGTTGGTACAATTGCTTTAAGTGTTCGATCATATCAAACGCCTCCATTTCCTCATGTTGCTTCTGAAGCTCAGAGTTCATGGTGGCAAGCATAAGGCAGCCAACATCAAGTGCGTCATTCTGATGCTTCTTGTAAGCATCTTTATCGGCTCTAGTAGCCGTCAGGGGAGGTTCCTCAACAGGTAAGGGTTCCTCTAGGACATATTGTTTCTTTTCTTGCTTGAGGACTATCCTCAGATTCCTATACCAGTCTAGGAAGTTTGTCCCATTTAATTTGTCCTTCTCAAGGACCGATCGCAGTGATAATGTGCTTGTTGTATTGTTAGTTGCCATGGATATTTACAATATAAATATGCAAAATAAGTTTATGATTTAATCATTTAACATGGTCTTATATTAAATGATGCTCCCACTATTTTGTTTAAAAATATCAACCCTCGAAACCTTTAGTGGGCCAAGATCCATATTTCGCCTAATCTTGAGTTAGCTTTGGTTAATCTCCCAAGACTCGGTTATTTAGGTAGACAACACTTTGTCAATTACATCACATGTAATTCTTGGATAGTTGGACGAACAACGCTTTGTTCAATTCATCAAATGAATTATTATCCAACCCATGCCTCTAGGTTCCCAATCCTATTGAGATAACCTAGTTAAGTCGTACCCAATTTAAAGTATAACGGATATCACTTTTATCCTTTTGCGCCTTACTAAGATTGCCACGGTGCTTTGCTTTGGCAAACCCACACATGTACAATCGAAGTTTTTGACGAGTACTTTTAATTTTGGAAGGCATCTAAAACTTAATATTTTAGAGGGATTTATTGATCTCATGATTAGTTTGATAATTTAAAATATGTCCACTACATATAGGTGTATACATATCTACATATATGTGTAATACAATTATCAATCTAAAACATAAGATAAATCATGCATCAACATACATAATTAAATGTGACATGGTTATAGCCCCTACTAGCGATTTTCTCAAGCCAATGAGAAAATCCTAAGAGTCAACCTAAGGTAACTTCACAAGCACCTTCCTTTGGCTCCAATTTGAGAATGGTCTCCTCATCCCGGCACGATGCTCCATCTTCATTGATCACCATCAATAAATAAACTATACTTAATAACATTTACAAATATAGAGAATTCCTCGATTCACATTCGAGGGGAACATAGGGGAGGGATAACATTTAGAATAAAATAGAGAAGGCACGACACGCAGGTCGTATTATAAATTACAAACATTCACAAATCCTATCTAATAGGTTAAAGGGCTATAACCATGCACCATGCTCAAACAACACATATAACATGCAATAACAATTAATGAATTAAATTCTAAACATTTTTAAAATTTAATCCCAATAAAACTGTAAAATAAATTTTATGAAATTATCGTACGCTCGGGACATCACATGCCACGAACTTCTTGCTCAAAACCCCACGTCCAACCATGAAGGGTTCGAAACCCTAATACCTTGGACGGCGGCCATGAGCCATTAGGGTTCGAAACCCTAGTCGTCACAAGCCACTATGGTTCGAAATTATTGTTTTATTTCTCGGCCTTTCATGCACGATTCATGACGTTGGCGGCTTGACCATCTCGAGCCAATGAGTTCGAAAACCCTAGCCCTCACGTGGCCGTAGCCGTCACCCATCAATTATCGTGAGTTTGCGCCGATAATAATAATTTTTTGAGCCAAGAGGGGGTTTTAAACCCTAGCCATGTTTCGACACTTCCATGCACAATTATTAGCCACAACGACTAAACCATCTCGAGCCAAGGATTCGAAAACCCTAGTCCTCGTGTGGCAGCCGTGTGTCATTTGTGATGGTGGTGGCCGAACCAACTCATGTTATGGGCTCGGTTTTGCGCCTTCATGTATCGTATACAATGAACTTTAATTATATCAAATATAATAAAATGATAATTTCACAAACACAATTTTAATCATATCATATATGATTATATACAGTTTTAAATAGCATGTTATACAATTCTAATATGATTAAAACAATTTAACCACATAAATCCGATATGAGCCTTGTACACGGCTTTGATACCACTGTAAGTAATCCATCATGCATAGCAACGCAGCGGAATAAAAAAAATATGGATTACATGACACCGGATCTATACATAGGTTATCATATCGGAGGAATAAAGGTCTCACCCTTGTAGCGCGTTTGAGCATATTCCACGGAGCACCACGTCCAACGATTCCGAGTCACGAGCAACACCTCCAAGGTCTTGCCTCAACGGTATCCACACGATTAATCGAACAAGGGACGTTCAAGAACAAGTTGCTAGACTTATTCTTGAACCAAAACAGAACTCCAGGTTCTAAATCGATCAACGACTACCAATCAAACACCAAAGGGGATCAACGGCGGCCGAGAGGAGGGTGGCGGCCGTGAGCCTTCGGTCGAGTGAGAGGAGGCCGAGAGCAATGTGGAGAGCAGGCTAGGTTATGATATCAAAGTCTTAATTAAACATTAACCTTCCAACTAATTATATATGATTTAATTAAAGCTTTCATAAAGCCTCATGGGCTCAAGCCCGTGATTTTAATTTAATCCTTATAATTATTAATTAAGACTCCTCTTAATTATTTAATTCATCCCATGAATTTAATTTCCCTTTTTGATTTAATATTTTGTGCGACCCGATAGGATCTTGTAATGTTGGCTGTGACATAAAATCTCATTTTACGTCACAAGCAAGGAGCTGTGTCTAGCAACACATCAAGGCTACCCAAATTACAAGAATGTCAATGACTCGACATAACCTTTAGAACTTGTGATAATATTAACCATGTAACCTAATCCCTTTGTCCTTTGTGTTTAGATTGAACACGAGTCATGGAATAGTCATACTCGTATATTCAATCTTTATTTCTTGATCCCCAAGTAGAACTAGAATAAACGAATAAGCTCGATATCTCATATCGACTCATTCGAGCATGGCCATGCATTTTAGTTCTCACTTGATCAAGGGCCAAACACTTCTCCTGTTATATAGGAGGGACAAATCCTACCTCGATCAGTCAACATCCCTCTACATAATTCGTAGTGTATCCAATAGTCGCCTTTATAGTTTACCCTGTTACGGGTAACGTTTGACAATATCAAGATACATAACTCCTTATTTTGGGATCTCTGATAATCACAAGTCGTAAGGATTACATACATTATTATCACTATGAGAATTGCTTATGACACTCATATAACTATCCATGTAGCATTCTCATGGTGGGTCTGTCCAGTACATCGTTCTCTAACATGTACCCATGTGTTGATTTGATATCTCTTATCAATGAACAATTCATCAATCAACACATACTAGTCTCTACGTATTATCATTATCCCTATTCATGATAATACTTGACTAGGGACATCTTTAAGAATAATACAATATTATTCTAAGGACATTAACATATATATTAATTCACATTGCACAGTTAATCGAATAATATATAATAATGAATTGCCATTTCATAAAATCATAAACATTGTATGTCCAAACAACCATTCAATGATTTGTCTTAGGGCATATCCCAACACATATTATCCTTCGTTCCGATATTTTCTATCTCATATTGTCGTACATGGGCCAACAAAAGATTGAGTAGGTAAATAACCATCTTATCTTTAGATTTACCAACTATTATACATGATCTAGTAAGAAGCAACTATTGTTGGACATGACCATAGGCGTCTCAATTTTTTTGGAGGCCTTAGACAAGTTATAAAAATTAGAAGTTTACTGAAAAAATAAAAATTAAAGTGAATATTAAACTAAAAATTTATTTATTGACTTTTTTGATGCAAAATTACTTATTAAACTTGTATATACAAGTTTAACCAATAAGTCATTTTCGATTGCTAAAACTGCTAATCCATTTAATAGATCTTGAGACATATCTATAGATATTTGTAAATAATTTTTTATAATCTTTAGTTTTTAAAACTTCTTTCTGCAAGTGCAACTGTAATTGATATAGTAATTAATATTCTATATACTATAAAATCTAAATTTTGCATTCGCGAATTTCTTTTCTGGAAAAATCAGCTCATAAATTTTCCTCAAATTTGTAACAAGAATCCCGTAGAGCCCTATAAAAAATGAAAATTTGAAATTCTAAAATTTTCATTTATTCAGTAGTTGTTTGTGTCTCCACTAGCAACCTCTCAAAATCCGGATCCCAAGTCTTGGCTTGTTGATTCCGGTGCCTCTCACAGCATCACCTCTGACATTCAGAATTTACCTATTCACACAGAATATGATGGCACCGATGAGGTTCAAATTGCCAATGGTACAGGTTTGCAAATTTCACATGTTGGTTCTTCTATTATTCCAACTTCGTCTCGCACGTTTACTCTCTCCACTGTTTTATGCGTTCCCAATGCCAGCAAAAATCTATTATCTGTCAGTCAGTTTACTAAAGATAATGGTGTTTCAGTTGAGTTTCATCCGTCTCACTTTCTTGTGAAGGATCGTCTCACTTTCTTGTGAAGGATCATATTACAGGGGCGACACTAGTCAAAGGACCGTGCAATAATGGTGTGTACCAACTTCTCTTGCCGCCATCCACTTTGGCTGCCTTCCATCCATCCGCTTTCATTGGTGAACGTGCATTTGCAACCTGTTGGCATCGTCGTTTAGGGCATCCTTCATTCCGGAGCAGTTTGTCTGTTATTCGGAAATTTAATTTACCAAGTTTTGAGAAGTCTTTTGATACATTTAAACATTGCATCTCTTGCTTATTAAATAAAAGTCAACAGTTGTCGTTTAATACTATGTCTTTAATTTCTACGCATTGCTTGCAATATATTTATGGTGATGTTTGGGGGCCCGCTTCTCTTATTTCTCTCACTGTTGCTAAATATTACCTTGTCTTGGTTGATCACTATTCTAAATACTGCTGGTTTTACCCTCTCCACCTTAAGTCGCAAGTTTTTGATGTATTTCGCCGTTTTGAGGTGTTAGTGGAAAAACAATTTGGCTTGTCTATTAAAAAAATTTACTCTGATAATGGTGGAGAATTCATAGGCTTACACAGCTACCTCTCTGCATGTTGCATTCATTGGTTGATTGCTGCACCTCACACACCTCAACAAAACGGTACATCTGAACGCCGACATCATCAAATTGTCACTATGTGTCACACTTTACTTCATCATGCTTCAATGCCTTCTGAATTTTGGGAATTTTCCTTTGCTACAGATGTATATCTTACGAACCGCCTGCCACAATGGTCTTGAAAGGTCAATCACCATTTGCTGTGCTATTTTGTCGTCCTCCCAATTATTTGAAGCTTCGCGTTTTTGGGTGCTTTTGTTTTCCGTGGCTCCGTCCTTACTATCCTAATAAGCTCGAACCACCTGCTAGGAAGTGCTGCTTTCTTGGCTACTCCCTCAGTCAAAATGCTTATCTGTGTCGCGATCTGGTGGATGGCGGGTTTATTTCTCGCGTCATGTCCGCTTTCTGAAGGATATCTTTCCTTATGAAAATATGCAACAAAAGGGACCATCTGATTCGTCTATCCGTCCTTCTCCTCATTGCTGTCCGGGTCTGCCCTTGTCACTTCCACTACCACAACTGCATTCACTGCTATCTCAGTCTCCTGTCACTAACCTGTTGTCATCTCCGTCGCCCGCACAACCTGATCCGCCGAATGAGCCATCGGCTCCTGCCCCTTCTCGTACTCATCCAATGGCTACTCGCTCCATGCACAATATCTTCAAACCCAAGGTCCTCGGTTCTGCTACCAAACATCCTGTTCTTGGCTCTACAGAGCCAACTTGTGTCTCTCAAGCGCTTAAAGATCCGCTTTGGCGTGAAGCTATGGCTGACGAATTCACCGCACTCGTCAAACATGGCACTTGGAATCTGGCCCCTCCCCCTCCACGGTGGAATATAATTGGCTCGAAATGGGTGTTTCGCATCAAACGCAACCTGATGGCTCTATCGACAAGTATAAGGCCTGCCTTGTCACCAAGGGCTTTCATCAACGGTCTGGTCTTGATTATAAAGAGACGTTGTCAAACATGCCACTATTCGCACCATTCTGTCTATTGCAATCATGCAGGGTTGGTCTCTACGCCAGCTAGACGTTAGCAATGCTTTTCTCCATGGTCAATTATCTGAGGATGTCTACATGGTTCAACCTCCGGGGTTTCTTGATACTTCCCATTCGTCTCACGTTTGTCATCTTCGTAAGTCGCTCTATGGTCTCAAACAGGCCCCCCGTGCATGGTTTCAAGCTCTCAGCACCACCTTACAATCGTTTGGTTTCACTCAAACAAAGTCTGATACATCCTTGTTCGTCTATCTTCGTCACTCCATCACACTATATATCTTAGTTTATGTTGATAACATTATCGTTACGGGAAGTGATGATTCCTTCATCTCATCTGTTATTCGCCACCTTGCTACACAATTTGCGGTCAAGGACCTAGGACCATTAACGTATTTCCTTGGCATTGAAGTAATTCGGTGTCGTGAGGGCCTCTTTCTCTCTCAACACAAGTACATGCTTGACATTCTTCATCGCCACAACATGGATGGTCCAAAGCTCCTTAGCACCCCAATGTCCGCTAATCCATCTCCGCCATTGAACACCACTCCTGTAGGTGCTACTAACTTTCGTTGTATTATTGGTGCTCTTCACTATCTGACTCTCACGAGTCCTGATATTGCCTTCTCTGTGAATCGTCTTGCTCATCGCATGTCCTCTCCTGATATGGCTCATTGGGTGGCTCTTAAACATGTCTTACGCTACCTTAAAGCCACTTTATCTCATGGTTTATTATAGCGCCCAACACGCTCTTCACATCGCCAAAAGAGTGTCTCTCGCTCTTCTACTGAATCAGAATATCGAGCATTGGCTTGTACAACTGCTGAAGTCCGTTGGCTCCAACATCTTCAAAGAAATATCTTTTGCTCTGTCTGATGTTCCTCCAATTCACTGTGACAATGCTGGTGCAATTCGTCTTTCCTTTCATCCGGTTCAACATACCCGGATGAAGCACATTTCGGTTGATCTTCATTTTGTTCGTGACTTAGTGTCAAAGGGGTTTCTAACTATCAATTATGTCAATACTATTGATCAACTTGCGGATATTCTTACCAAGCCACTGCCTCGTACACGTCTCCAATTGTTACGTTCCAAAATCTCCGTTGTTGGTGGCACGTCAATTTTGCAGAGATGTATTAAAACTAGTGAAGATTGCTCTCAATCTTCCCATACTTAGATAAGATTGATATCAATCTTTCCATAGTTCATGATATCTTTTATTATTATCAATTCAAGTATATATTGTAATCTTTTGTTTCCTTTTAAGATTATCTTGTACTTGTATAAATATTGATGTTTCTCAATGAAATACAATTAAGTTTTTCATCAAACATAATTATCTTATATTTCGTGTAGGAAAATTGTGGAGTCCATTTCATAATTCTAAGGAGATGGCCATTGATATTCCATCGTCCTTTAATCCATAAACAGGCCATATCTTCATCTAGGGATGGTAATGGGACGGGTCCAAACCCGGACCCGCATTGAACCCGCCCGTCGGGGTTTGTCTGGACCCGCTTCAACCGGGTTTGGAAGCGGGGCGGGGCGGGTCCTGGGATTGGCCGGACCCTCCCCGCTATACATTTTTAATTTTTTTTAAAAAAAATATGATATTGATTATACATTTTACTTCTTTGATTGAACAATAAAGTGTCATTATTTAATTTTATATCAAAATTCATGTGTTCATGTTTAAAAAGTTGGACATTTTGAAGGAAATATGAGCAAATTAATAAATATTTAGTAGTTTAAAGATAGTTTTACAATGTTTATTATAAATATTTACTAGAGAAATCATGAAATTTAATCACAAAACTCAACTTTTGTGTTTCAAAATTGATTTCTAGCTAAGTTTTTTTTTTTAAAAAAATAATAAAAAAAAAACTGGAACCGGAGCGGGGCGGGTAAACCCGCCGGGTTCGATGGTCTAAGCGGGGCGGGGCGGGTCCGGGTTTTATGTGTAGCGGTGCGGGTCGTGGGATTAGCCAAACCCGTCTCATACCCGACCTGTTGCCATTCTTATCTTCATCATTCGAGAGATCAATAACGACATACCCCGCCGTCAAAAATCGAAGATGATATGCACCCGATAATCCCATTTTAAAAAAGGCCTTCGAAACTATATCGGCAGAAGGGCGAAAGTCCTGAGAATTTACCGACCAAGGCTTAAGGAAATCCTTATCCATTGTAATCTCATCATCATTAAAGAAAATCCCAGGAACGTCTTTGTAGAATTCGATCTTCTTTGGTTGGAAATCAGCAGATCCATCAGACGAAAGGATGCTTTTACGTAATGTTCTAGGAGATGCAGCTTTAAATACCTTCGCATAGGATCAGTCCGGATCAAGAGCCACCAGAGGAGGATCAGCATGAGGCGGTCGATCATGATTAATGAAGAGTATAGAGCATTTTTTTCTCAAATGTTTTGGCGAAAAAAACATATATATAGTTCTTAACCCATCCTTGGCCCAATTATTAATCAATAAGAGCAAATGGGGGTAAATAAACACTCTAACTACAAACAAGGTCAAGACAAAGGATAAAAAATGGGTGGAAAACAAAAAAAAAAAAAATTGAAACTAATATGTAAAACAGTTGATTATACCTTAATCAATTCGGATATACTGGACTTAATAGTGAACTTGTCTTGAACTATTTAGTCAGTGTAACCAAGACAATTGAACCCACATCATAACAATTTTAACATTCGTTTTCGTTTTTACGGTTGTGTCTGTTTCGGCCTTGGACCACGCTTGGTTTCATAAATGTTTTCCATCTTTAAAGTCAACACACTTCGCACTTACGTAGGTGATCTTTTATAAAAGTATCCCGCTATACTCCAACGTATTCTTATATGTCTTAGAAAACATTAAAAGGCATTTTGTCTATCATCGTACTCTTTTTGTAGGCTACACCCCTTATCATAGGAATTGGTTGGAAATTGATCTCCAATTGTTTATACAATCTCATAATTTGATTGTCCCTTTTGAATCTAGATCTTGGGATCACCAGTCAACAAGATTGCATATCCACTATGAGATTTTGATAGGTTTTATTTACATTCCCCAAAATAAATTGTATACTTGATCTCTAGCCAAACCTTTCTTAAGAGGATCCACAATATTTTTCTTTGACTTCACGTACATGGATATAATGTCATTGGAGATCAACTATTTAATGGTATTATGTCTATGACGTATATGTCCAGACTTACTATTATACATACTACTTTGTGCCCTTCCTATAGCAGATTGATTATCACAATGTATCTTAATTGCAGACACGTGTTTTTCCCAGCAATGAATTTCTTCCAAGAAACTTCTAAGTCATTCGGCTTCTTCTCCCCCTTTATCCAAGGCTATGAATTATGATTCCATAGTGGATCTAGCAATACAAGTTTGCTTGTAAGATTTCCACGATACATCACTCCCTCCAATGGTAAACACATAACCACTTGTGAACTTTGAATCTTCTGTGTCCGATATCCAATAAGCATCAATGCATCCTTCTAAGACAATAGAATATCTCTTACAATGCAATCCATAATTTAAGGTATACCTTAAATATTTAAGTAACATTGTCAATGAATGGCTATAATAGATGATGGGAATATCATGGTGAAAACCTTTTCTACTTCCTTTTTTTTATTTTTGATGACGAGGAGACTCGCAACCACTACACTTGGGGTGTACACTGGGTAAACCCCTGCTGACGCGGTAACCTACGATTCATGCCAACTGGGTACTCCGCACTAGGCAAGCCCGGTACGACAGGTTCAGGCCGAGAAAATCTGGGCATGGAAAATCGAACTCATGACCTTACGGTCTCAAGCTCACTATGGTCCACCAACTCAGACCCCTTGGCGGCAGGCTTTGCTACTTCCTTGATTGGAATTAGAGGTGGACTGCCCATAATCAAGAGAATTCAATTTATTAATGGCCTGGGCTGGCCGAGAAAAAGGCCGTAATGCCTCCCTTGGAATAACATGTTTTCCTATTTTTTTTAATTAAAATTTTGTACAATGTATAATACATCTAAAAAAGTTAACCTAAGGCTACATGTGACTCCTCGCCTTTATCGAAATTCCAAAAAAGATATGTTATGATATCGCCTTCCATGACAGCTAGTAAAATTATCAGAAGTTCTTGAATTTTACCAAATTAAATTTTCTCCCAAGTAAGGCAAGTAATCATAAAAACCTCACTCATTTAAAAACTATTTTATCTTTAGATAAAACGGATATTTTTACGTGATAAAAATATTTGGTTTTTAAACCCAAAAATAACAATTAGATCATGGAAGTCCCCACATATTTTATATGAAACTCACTTCTTATTATGAGGATCCAATGGTTCATATTTTACCGCACTACAGGGGATGAATTGATTGAATTCACCTTGTGAGTCTATGCTACACCTGGAAAGATACATCCGTGATGTTTAAAGAACCACTGCCACAGACTATAACAAGGAATTCCAAATATTAATTTAGCGAAAGGAAAAGGACTTGCAGAAGATTATGCATTGATGGCTAAGAAAATTCAAATAATCTATATATTAAAAAATAACATGCAACCCTCACCCCTACCCCCCTTCGGCATTGGGTAATCGTAATGTTTTGTCGAAAGATATAAAATTCACTGAATGTTTTGAAACACCCACCCAACGACACTGAGTTGACAGTGCTAATACACATTCTGCACAACTTTTTCACTACTTGTACTCAGACTAAAAGGGGATGCAAACTGAATTTGATCCAATTGTATATCTTAGTTTTGGGTGGTGGTGTGGTTGGGAAAAAAAGCTGTAAAAGAACCAATCAACCATAATCCTAGTTAAGTTTTTTCAGCCAACAGCATTATGCACAGCAAATATGGTCTCTGTACCATCAGCAAACGACCTTACTACTAACTTTTAACAATATCTAGGGCCTACTCATTCTTTGGATTCCATTTCCTTGACACGGTTCATAATATCTTGAATCTTATTAGAAAGAGATTGATTGTGTTCCTCAATGTGTTCAAAAATCATTTCCAAATGCCTTTTGTAGGTCGCAACTTTCTTTTTCTCAACAGCCAACTGTCTTGAAAGTTCCCGGATTTTATCATGTTCGTTGGGATATTGATCACATATGAGATCTCTACGACCCTTACCAGGAGTTAGTGGATGTGTGTGCTCCTTTACAAATTTTGTGACAACCCATCTGCCAGAACTTACTTTCCTAACCAAAATCATCGCTCTGCAACCAACCCGTGTTTCCGTCCTTTGCCGTACAATTTTCTCACGCTTGTCGGGTGTTCTGAAACCTTCCTTGTTGCAAACAAGCACCCGACCAATGGCTGATCCATCACGCCTGGATCGAGAAAGCTTGCTCACACGGATGATGAAACCCTCCCTCGTTGCATATGCATTATAAAATGCATGTGCTGCTGCCTCAGATTCAAACTCCAGCCCCACAAATGGATCACCAGTAGGAACTGAACAATTTACAGCTTGTAAATCTTCAAATTGAAATATTTCCCTTTCGGAGGACTCTCCATCCACCTTAACATCCATTCCTTGCTGGAGCATCCCATCAGTAGAACTTCCAGCGATAGCAGTCCCATCATCTGTTCTTGTTTCAAAATGAATATTACTTCCCAATACCTCGCCATTTATGTCATCATCAATCTCAAAATCCATCCAGTACAAGCAGAAATTAGTCCCTGAGTCAAGAAGATTCACTGTTTTTAAACAAGTACGGATTAATTTCTCGTCTGGAGTGATCAAAGTTCACCAATCATAAAAATTTTAACAATACCACTTTTATTGGAAGTTGTTGTGCCCAGGACACCCAAAATTGAGGTACAAACATAATACACACCCAACGAACATGGTTCAGCAATTGCCTACGTCCACCGAAAGGAAACACGATGTATTGATATTTTCGCGATGATTACAAAACTATAGATATTTTCACGATGATTACAAAACTATTGATCCTGAGAGAAAATTCAAAAGTGAAAATATCAATAAATCGTGTTTACCTCTCGTGGACTGGACGTAGGTAATTGCCGAACCACTTGGTGTTCGTTTGGTGTGTATGATATTTACACTATATTTCGGGTGTCCTAGGCACAACAGAAGCTTCTATAATTTGACTCTTAATATAACGTAAATCTTAGATGTGCAATTTTACCAACCAATACCATTTCAATAGCACCCGAATCCTTTTTTGCATCAGAAACAATGTATTGAATTTCTTATTCGTGCACAATAAGAAATTGAATTTGGCATATGCCAAACCTCCCCTTAACAAAGATGTGCAAGTATAGCACCAACTATTAAATTAATGTAAATGTATGATTACCACAATTACCTAAAGCACAAAATAGCAAACGCCTATATTTATTCAACACATGCTATAAAGCAACATTCATCATATGAAGAAAGAAGCTGACTAAATTTTACACTCAAACTTACATCATTGATCCTAACTATTTTCCAATTTTAGCCATTGAATGTAGTTCCAAAACAGAAACATAAAAACGCCTAACGGTTTGAAACAGGATATTTGCGCTTTAAACCATCAGTTACTAGAACAAAAAGGGCGCTGTGCCAGAAAAATTGGTCCAATATGTTGATGCTAAAAAAGGCTATTCGTTCTGCAATTGAAGTGATACTACCTTCATTCATCAAAGGTGGCAATCAAATTAAAATGAATAAATATGATCAATCTGAGATCCTTAATCAACACGCGTAACATTCTCAGAGTGCCAAAAGGCATGAATCCTTCAGGCATAAAACTAACAAGAGAAAAAAAAAGAAGACAGAAAACAAATTGTTCCTGATCTGAACCGTCGAATAGAAATATATAAAAATTGGAAAAGATTAATATGGAAGCATACCGCCGGAGGGTGCGCGACGGCGATGGGGAAATTGGCGTCGTCGCTGCTGACTTTGCTAGTGTTCGAAACAAGTGGGGCCGTCAGACGAGCAACCGAGGAAGAAATAGCGTTTCCAAGTACATTTTTAGATTGGAGGGCAGATTTGTCCGGTGAGAGAATTGAGTATGATCGTCTCCATAAAAAAAATTATTCTAAATTTTTTTTTGAGCAATTTTAGTTAAAAAACTAGTAATCTAGCGAAATGAACGATACATAAAATCAAAATTGATCCTAAGGTAATGAGTTATATTTCCCGCAAACATTTTCTCGGTTCGAGCCTATCGAATTGGGCTTGCTTAGTGCGGTTTACCTGATTGACGCAGTTTGCAGGCTACTACGTCAGCTTGAGGAGATTTACTCGGTGCGCACCCCAAAAGTAGCAGCTGCGAGTTCCCTCATAAAAAAAAAAAGTCAAAATTGCAAGAGTTTTTTAAGATATAATTATTATAGAATGTATGGCGGAAGATAACGGTGCATCTCTAATTGAAGCATTAATAATATGCTTAAGTATAATAATTGAAGCACTATGGATCGATCGTTCTCTCATCAAAGATAATATTTCCTAAATTGAAGCACTATGGATCGATCGTTCTCTCATCAAAGATAATATTTCCTAACAATCACTCTTTGACTGATGCTCTAGTCTAGGATCAAGCTTCTGCGATCTTTTGTGTCAAATTGATACAAAGCCTCAATCAAATTTGGATTACCAATAACCTCGTCTACATTCTTAAGTTCTAGACATGACAAGAAACATGTAAATATAGGCTAAAGAAAAGTACCAGATCTAGTTTCATTCCCATTTTCCCACTTTCCGAACTAGCAACCTATCATATGTAACCAGCTATGACAAGAAACCTGCAAACATAGGCTAGAAAAGATATTGAATTTTCATTTACAGTGGTATATAATTTGATGCTACCCTTGAGACATCCAAAAGATCACACGCATCTTCATATGTGGGGTCTATAATTTTTTATGTGGGTCTCACATATGAAATGTATGTTGTCACTGTTGGAAATTTTGAAATGAATTAAAAGATAATTTTTTTTAAGTTGTTGGGAAACGATTTCTAAGTTTTGGTGATTACAAACACCTACTGGATGAAGTCTTACCGGGTGATAAAGATCAACTGGATGAACACCTACCGGGTGAAGACACCAACCAACTGGATGAAGACTCCTACCGGATGTTAAACACCTACTGGATGAAGTCTTACCGGGTGATAAAGATCAACTGGATGAACACCTACCGGGTGAAGACACCAACCAACTGGATAGACATCAACTGGACAAGACATCAACTGGATGGCTACCAACTGGATAGACATCAACTGGATGGCCACCAACTGAACAGACATCTACTGGACAACCATCAACCGGATAAACATAAACTGGACAGACATCTACTGGACAACCATCAACCGGATAGTCTATCAACTGGACAAGACATCAACTGGTCATAACAGGATGAACGACCAGTTGAACAAAGAAAACCAGCAGAAGTCTAAACTTCCAGTAAGAGCACTAAGCAACGAGACAAAATAAGTACAGCATTCTCTGACAAAGGTACAACAGAGCGGCGCACCCTGCTATATCTCCGCCACCATTACCGTCAGGGTTAAAAGAGCCGTTGCTTAACAAAATAGGAAAGAAGACAATATGAATTTGGAAAGCTAATCTCTTCCATACACAGAAAAGCTACCGTTGGACAACCAAACCTATAAATACGTCCAAGCAGAGAATGAAGAAGTGCTGAGTGATTTTCAACAAAGAGATATACTTCAAAGCAAACAAGAAAATCATATTACTGATATTCCAAACGTTCAGCAAAGAGCAGACAAGCAGTGAAACTGAATCTGTGATAGATTATTTCCAATTGAAGTCTGCTGCTCAAAAACACTCGAAGCTAGAAAGTTTATTCTGTAAAGAGTGTTATAGAATCTCTTGTAATCAAAAGTTAAGAAGATTGTGATTGCTAGGAGTTTAGGCCAAGTGTGTTAGTGCCTAAGAAGGTTGTATACTGTAAAAGTGTAAACCAAGTCTTCTAGTGAATCCTTCCTGCAAAGGAAGAAGGGGAGACGTAGAAGCGTTGTGCTTCGAACTTCCAGAAACAACTCTTGTGTTATTTGTTCATTGCTTTATTACCTCAGTTTTATTCCTCACAAGTTCAGTAGACGTCTTCCGCACTATAATAAGTGTCTGCTGACTTGCCTGATATTGAGAAGCAACTGTAATACTTAACAGTTTACAGTTAACCAGAAAAAGAAAAATTGAATCTAGTGTTTATTCAACCCCCCCCCCCCCCCTTCTAAACACTACCCCGATCCCAACAAGTGGTATCAGAGCTTAGGTCTTCTCAATCTTGAGAAATTACCAATTGCCAAAAACTGATGGCCTCATTCAGCAAGATTCCAATGTTCAAGAAAGACGAATATGATGACTGGAGAATCCGTATGCAAGCACATCTAAGTGCTCAAGATGATGATATGTGGTATGTAATCACTGAAGGACCTATGAAGATCATGAAAATCAATACAGCTGCTTCTATCACAAGTGGTGATCCACAAATGGTAGAAAAGGAAAGATCTCAATGGTCAAACGAAGAAAAGAAAAAAGCAAATCTGGACAACGTTGCTAAGGACATTCTGTTCAAAACTTTGGACAAAAATATGTTCAACAAAATAAAAATGTGCTCAACAGCTAAAGAAATCTGGGAGAAGATTGCCCAACTCTGTGAAGGAAATGATCAAACCAAAGAAAACAAGCTTACTGTGGCTTTACAGAAGTTTGAGCATATCAAGATGATGAATGGAGAAACTCTCAACGAGTATGATGAAAGAGTGACTGGAATAATTAATGAACTCAGCAGTCTGGGTAAGGAGTTACCCAACAGAGAAGTCACTCTCAAAGTAATGAGAGGTCTCCCAAGAGAATGGGATGTCAAGACCATTGCTATGAGAGAATCGAAGGACATCAACAAGATAGATCTACATGATCTGTTTGCTGATTTAAAAGCCTATGAATTCGAATTAGGCATTCGGGTTGAAGATGAACCAAATACCTGTCAACCAACCAAAGCTCTCACTGCATCAGAGTCTCTGCCTACTTCTACAGAGATGACTCCAGAAAAGATGTGTAATGATGATATGGCAATGTTCGTAAAGAAATTTGGGAAATTCATGAAGAAGAACCAGAGATCTTATCAATCATATCCTCGAAGGCAGAGTTCCAAAGGAAATTCAGAAGAAGAAGAGCGAGTATGCTTCAACTGCCTCAAACCAGGGCACTTCATTGCGGACTGTCCAAAACCTAAAAAGGATGATCACGAAAGAGGATCCAAGGATCACAGAAAATCCAAGGAAACTAGAAGATCATCCAAAAGGGACAGAGATCAAAAGGTTTTGATGGCAGAAGAAAGCAAGAGCAAGTGGGCTGATTCTGAATCAAAATCAGAGGAATCAACCAGCTCGTCCAGCGAAAGTGAAGACGAGGAAGTCCACTGCTTAATGGCAAATAATGAAATTGAGGTACACGAGTCTAACCTATCTGAATTCACACATAGTGAACTTACCAATGCTTTGCAGGACATGATCAATGAGTATCGGACGCTATATGAATCTTTTGAAAGCTATAAGACTGAGCACTCAATCCCAATTGAAACGCATAAAAACAAACTTGATTGTGAACAATCGAGGGAGTTTAACTGCTTAAGGGAAACAGTCAGTCTCCTAGTGAAAGAAAGAGATGAAGCCAAGTATGCCTACCATAAACTTAGCAAACTGGTTAGCACTTGGAATGCGTCTACTACCAGAAAGGATGAAATGCTTGAGTCTATAAGGCTTGCTGGTGATTTAACAGGCATAGGCTATAATAGAAATGACGGGAGTTCATCTGGTAATGAACCTCAAATGTGTCTAACAAAAGGCAAAGTTCAATCAATGAATTTTGTAAGATCTAGCACAGTATATGACCCTTATGAACTGGTTAAAGAACCTGTTAAAGCAACACTCATCAAGGAACAGGCACAACACAGGGGTATCGGTTATGTAGAACCACTCAAAGAGGCTAAACCGAGGCAAAAGTTCAGAAATGAACTTAAACCCACTGGTCGAGCAGCTAGAGAGGTTAAACCCAACTGGTACTACAACTGTAAGCCTGTCCAGAAGAGATATATGCTCAATAACAGGAACTACAAACCAAAAGCACATGCATACACATATTATCACACTTCACAGTCAAAATCATCACCAATATTTATAAATGCACACACATTTCAGAACACACACCGACCTAAGTCACTCAGGGTCATACAAGTGTGGGTTCCGAAAGGACTAATCCTACCCGGACCCAAGTAGGATTGGGTACCAATCATTTTATCGCTTTAATTGCAGGAAACTAGACTGCATCAAGTTCGGAGCTCAGAATGGTTCCTGGACAGCGGATGCTCTAGACATATGACAGGAAATGCGAGCTTATTGTCTGAACTGGTGGACTCCACCAGACCCAGAATAACTTTTGGAGATAACGCGAAAGGTAGAACCGTGGGTAAGGGTAAGATTATCTACGGTAACATCGTCATTAAAGACATTCTTTTAGTTGAAAATCTATGCTATAACTTGATTAGCATAAGTCAACTGTGTGACAATGGTCATTCCGTAGAATTCAATCAGCACTCATGCACAATTAAATCTACTGATGGCAGTATATTACTTGTAGGTAGAAGGCATGATAACACATATAAAATTGATTGGAATCTTAATCAGCCTACCTCCTCTACTTGCTTAGCTGCCCTGAATTCTTCCAAAAATTGGCTTTGGCACAAACGGTTGAGTAACTTAAATTTTAAAACTATTGCCAGTCTGCGTAAACTTGATCTAGTCATTGGACTGCCTCAAATTGAGTTCTCTAAAGACAAGATCTGTGCAGCATGCCAGCTTGGTAAGCAAATCAGATCCTCCTTTAAGAACAAAGGGAGTAAATCTTCTTCTCGGTGCAAATAGTTGCTGCATATGGATCTTTTTGGTCCTATACCAGTAACAAGTCTGGGGGAATGAAGTATACTCTAGTGTTGATAGACGATTACACTCGTTTTACATGGGTCTTATTCCTAAGTGGCAAAGATCAGGCTACTCCAAAGCTGATCAAACTACTTAAAAGACTTCAAAATGAGAAATCGTGTGGGATAGATCGAATTCGTAGTGATAAAGGTACTGAGTTTACCAATCAGTCGCTCGAATCTTATCTAGATGACCTTGGAATTAAACACGAATACTCTGCTGTTAGAACTCCTCAACAAAACGGAGTTGTTGAGCGTAGGAACCGCACTTTGAAAGAAGCTGCGCGAACTATGCTCGTGGAATCATAAATATCGCAGAGATTTTGAGCAGAAGCTGTCAACACAGCATGTTATACGCAGAATAGATCAATGATTAATAAGCGAGCAAATAAAACCCCTTATGAGATCTGGAATGGCAGTAAGCCAAATATTTTCTACTTCCATGTGTTTGGTTGCAAATGTTTTATTCACAACAATGGAAAGACTCATCTCACCGCTTTTGATGCCAAATCTGATGCTGGAATATTCCTTGGCTATTCTACAGATAGTAAGGCCTTCAGAGTATTTAATAATAGAACTCTTACTGTAGAAGAATCAGTGCATGTAAAATTTGATGAACCTACTGACTGTACTGTATCTAATCTGCAAATCAACAATTTAAGTAATCGACTAGAAAGCACTTATATTGATGAAAAAGTTGATGATGAGATAGATTACAGAAGCAGGACTGACTGCTCCTTGGAACCAGAAGTTCCTGAAGCTCAAGCAGAGGAGTCTGCTGGCCAACAAGCACTGCAGCCAGCTACCAATGAAACAGTTGCATCTACCCCTGCTGCAGTAGAATGAACAAATGAGAAAGATGAGTCTATCAGAACCTCTGATGTGCCCACTCATATCCAGCCAAGTGAAGAACACAATCCTCATGGACCTTCGCTCCGGTGGAAGAAGGATCATCCACCCGAGCTGTAAGGCCCCGATACTAATTAATCCGGATTAACGATGATTAAGCAAACCCGGATAATTAAAAGTGCAAACTTTAAATTAAGGTGTCCCGACTACGATGAGTCGACCAACTAGTGGAACATGTTTAGTGCATGAGCATGTGCATGATCACATGGCACTTGGAAAACGCATGCCATCATTTAATTTTATTCATGTTTAATACATGATTTTGGACCAATAATCTTGCAAGATAGTGATGTATTGACACATGGATTCCACAATACATCAAATATATTATAAAATCTTGCATTTATGCATTGAAACTCTCGCATAAAACAATGCAAAAATCAGATTTGGTTTCACTTTTTCACCATCATTTTCTCTCTCTTTAAAATAAAAACCTCCACCTTCTCTCCTCTAGCAATTTCGAAAATTGCAGCTCTTTTCCAGCCTATTTTAGCACAAATTTCTCTTGAAATTGTGAGTGCATGTCACATGCAAAGATGGATTTGAGTGCTACTCATCTTGAGGAACAAGATGCACCAAGAATTTTCAAGTTTGGAGAAAGAAGATGCAAGATTTTCGAGTAGCAGCAGTTTTGGTGTAGGATTTTCGGTTTTGGCTTGGTTTTGTGGATGATCAAGCTTCAAATATTGAAGATAAATGAAGGTATATCATCATACTTGAGTTTTAATTACTTGCATGTAAGATTAAGGGTCGAATTTTGATACTTGGACATGAGAAATGTAGTGAAAACTTGCTGTCAGAATGTTCTGCAGATTTCAGTATACTGTTGGTCTGGTATTTCGAATTTTGGGTCTAGTTAAGTTTCGAATTTGAAGATGAATCACCTGATAGCAGTTGTAGTGTTTTGTATTAGCTTTAATTGGCCACAAGAATCAGCTAATTTGGAGTTAATATGAAAACGTTATGGTCAGTTTACCAACATGTGTCAAATCTGGAAATCCACTGCATCCGAGTTTCATGCATTATGTTCTTCGTATTTCTGGGAATAAATGGCTACGAATATGAAGTTTTAGGCTCTAATAAGTGTTGTAGTATTCGAGGTTAGCTTGCATGTGGAATTGGCCTCACTCAATTTGGAGCTCATATGAACGAATTATGCTAATTTTACCAGAAACTATACAATCTGGAAACAGGGGATATACGAGTTTTTTAGGCTGTACGTTTTTCAGTTAATGTACATGAAGATGAATTGTTTAGCTTAAAGCTCATAAGATATGTTTTGTTGTATGTTGGGTTATCTTGTATTCTAAACTGGCCTTACATGATATGGAGTTTCCGTGTGTAAGATATGAACGTTTCCATAAAATCGCTCACTCTGTCAAAATAGAATATGAGTATTTTTAAAATCTGGCATACTTTGCTTTGCATGTGCCTCAGGATGAGTGAACTAGCTTATGGACTTCAAATATGAACTGTAGTACATTGAGTTTTCGTGATTTTACCACTGGCCCCAAGTCTTTTGGACTTCATATGAATTTATTATGATGTTTATACAAAAATGGGTCAGGCTGAAATTTGGTGAATTGTCCTGCTTTTCTAGCAGATTGTTCTTGGCCATTTTACCTAGGCTAAATGAACGAACTTGAAGATGCGTTGAACTGATGAAATGTTCATTTTTGAGTTATATTTGAAAATAAATTGGACTCATGTGATTTTATTAAGTATCGGACAAGTTATGAGCCGATCTCTATGGTTGCGCAGGCTGAAATTTAGAGAATTGGTTTTGGGTCTAAGTTTGAGTTTTATTTTGATATGTTTAAGGCTAGTATGTGACATTATGTTGTATTTGGAACTGTTATGGCCAGGTTTATTAATCTTAAGATTGAGTCGAGGATCACTTGGTAATTAGCTAACGGTTTGAGGTACGTTGAAATGAGTTTTATCATGACGTCTGGCAAAGACGTGTAATGATGCTAATGTATGGCCTTATATGTCATTATTTGATTTATATGACTTATTTGTCACTATATGATTCTTATGTGACTATATGACATGATGAATGTCTTGGATTACATGATATGTGAAATTACATGATTTGTATATACTTTCACATGAGATTGCATGATCTATTGAGTTGCATATGTCATTTGATGCATAAATGATTCATGGGCATATCATATTGATCTATCATTCCTTTGATATCCATGATTTGACTGAGTTGACTTACTCTGAGTGTCGGGTACGACGAGCATGGCGATGACAGGCAGTATAGGTAGTAACTGTAGTCACGTGCAGGTGCGACCGGACCTAGACACGAGGGTTGGATGCAGTAACGTACATAGGATGAGTTTTCCTAGCGCAATGTACGTATACTGTCACCCTCTGCTCGAGCTTTGATGATTTGATGATACCTTCCTTTGGACTCCGATTTTGGTATCTTGATATTCGATTCCTTGTACCCATTCATACATCGCATTCATACATGGTATGCATTGCATGATACTTTGTCACTTGACATGATTTATTTATTTCTCGTACTGGGGTACTGACCCCCTTTGTGGGGGCTCTCATGTCTTTTGTTGTTCGGACATGACAGGCTTTTCAGGAGGACATAGTGACGATGCTTGCAGCGACGCATCGAGAGATACCAGAGCTCCTTGAGAGCGAGCTCAGGTTTATATTTTATGTTTTGCGTCCCAGTAGTTGTTAGAATATTTTTAATTATGTTTTGAATTACCGGGGTATGCCCCGAGTATCTGTATTTTAAGTATTCTACTACTTGTTGATTTATACTTGATATGGATGTTATGCTCAACGTGTTAAATTGGAAACTGGAATTACGTATTTTCAGTATCACTATATATATATCACCTAAAAGCGAAAAAATTTTAGGGCCATTTGATAAGACCTTTGAAATAAATCTTCCGCTGTTTACGCAAATTAATCATTATGTGTTAATTAAACACCACATTAGGATCGGGCCCTCACATTATGGTATCAGAGCATAGTCTGGGATATGCTCGAACTAGAGTTAGGACACTGAGTATAGACACAAATGAATTGTTTGTGCATGTGTCTGGCTATCTGATTTATATGCTCTTGCCTGCTATGTTTACATGTTCGATAATGAAGTTTTATACATGTAATGGATTATTAAGCAGGGATAATTAGTGGTCATATCTCTGAATATTTTAATATGGGGAGTTGCATATAATGTAGGGAATTTGAATAAGCTGAGTTGCATATAATGTAGGGAATTTGAATGCTGAGTTGCATATATTATGCTGAGTTGCATATAATTTTGAGAATTTTTATTTGTTAGCAATGATAGTTGCTGACCGGATGTTGATATAGAATAAGTAATGAGAACATCTCTGAGTTGAGATTTATGTTTTGATGATTTGATGAACAGTTAGTGTTTGGACAAGTAGCAGCGATATAGACTTTAAGAGCCATCTATTGAACCTGTAGGCACTGTAAACTGTTACTTGAATTATATCATAGTGATAATTATTGAGACTTCTATTTATCACTTTGGGACTTAATCCTTGTGATTAGTGAGATGATACTAGAACTAGTTAAAACGCATTTTGTCGATTGACATTGGGAATTTAAGTCTGAAAGAACAAGGTTATATGTATGAGTTTACGTCAAAACGTGTGTACGCCAAGATGATAATTTAGAACTTGAGAATATTGAAACTAGCAATATTTCAACTGAAGAATGAAGTGTAGTTGTTGTGAGAAACAACGAGAATTGGTTTGAATGAGGACGTGGTTTAGGGGACTGTCGTAATTCAGTTCCAGTTTTTGTGTCCGAACTATGAATAAAAACTTCACTATGAACTCTTATAGATACCGTGAACTTGAGAAATGGAAGTATCTGTTTACTCTCAATAGTTATTCACTAGTGAAGAGATTAGATATTGAATAAGGAATTCGAACTGGATTAAAGATTAATGAAGTGAATATCATTGGGATAATCCATATAGTCCTAGAAAAGTTTCAGAAGTATCACTCAAATTTATCCAGCTCTAGTAGTTCTAAAGGGACTATGAGATTGTAGAATACCAAATCTTTTGAGGTCATTGTGGATGTAAATATCTACTGATCCATTTGAAAGAATAAAATGAACTGTTATTGATTGTGGCCAATCAGAGAATGTCGGTTACGTGCTCAGGAACAGATGCAGCCATAACAACAAATACCCTGAGCTAGGGGTAGATATCATAGTTGTTATTCTTTTCGACTACTCAGTATCAGCAGCAGTTAATTATCTGTAGACCAGAGAGTATACATTGACAATGGGATTGAGATATCTCCAGGATATAGAACCATTTCGATTTCGGCAATGATAGAGATGCTATAGGAGTAGTGATCATAGATACATGTTGTGTATTCGATCAGACTGCACGAGTTTGATTTGAGATAAAATCATTGGTTTCATATATTGCATCAAATGTGCGTTGATAATGATGATTGGGAAAATACACCAGCAGTGATAATTATTCTATTCACACTTGTAATAGTGAACTGCAGATTACAATTTGTTGATAGTGTTGTGGATTTGAATTAAATGATGTTGTCGAAATATAGTTTTGATTTTATCAAGTGTATGGATACTCTGATAAATTTTGAGACATAGGAAGTTGATTTTATGGTGTAATGAATTTTCGACTGTTTTGTGACCCCAAAATGAAATATTGATAGCCACGAATAGTAAGCTAAGATACTGATAGTATCAGCTATGGAAATATTGATGTTGCGGTATGTGGAAAATGAAGGTTTGATAATAAACAGTTGATACTCCAGGAAGCGTCGAGGTTGACTGATATCTTAATGGTAAGGAACTTACCGAGATTTTCCTGAGGAAATAATAGAATCTCCACTAAAGAAGGAATTCGATTTTAACTTTTTGTTGATGTCAAAGAATAGATTAAATATCAAAAGCATTGTACGAACTGTCATCAACAGATTTGACAGATGCAGAAGATAATTGCAGAATCTCCTTGATACGAGTACATATGTTTGAGTATGTCACTTGAGGAAACATCAGCATTGTTCTTGAAGAAGAAAAATGATATTATGAAGATGTGTATCGACCAAGGATAGTGAATCGGGCTACTGTCAAGAATAAATACTCACTGCCTAAGATCTATAAGTATTTGATCAGTTGTAAGGAACTTCGATGTATAAGAAGAATGATTTTAAATCTGGTTACCATCTGTTTAAGTCAGAAGAGAAAATGTTCTCTAGGCAATTGATCAAACCAGATATAGGCATTTTGAATTTTTGGAAATGTCGTGTGGTCTGACAACTATACCCGTAGAGTTATGAATTTGATGAAGAAAATTTTCCGTAACTTTTGGGCGGAAGTGTAATCATATTCATCAGTGGTATACTAGTGTATACGAGATCCGGAAGGAACTACACAGAACACATGTGATTGATTTTTCAGACGCTTCGTGAAGCTCAAAGGGTGTACCAAGTTATTGAAATGTAAATCTTGGTTGAATCAAGTGTTGTTTTGGGATAGGTGATATCATCTCACCAGATACCTGTTGATTCCAGTAAAGTAAAGATAGTACTAATTTGGCCAAGACCAATCATTGTACTCAAGATGAAAAGTTTTAGGAATTTTGACAGATACTACAGGCTTTTACGGAAGGATATTCTAGGATAGCCTGTCTTATGAACTAATTGACCAAGAAGAAATTTGATATTCGTTTGGTCAGATGAATGAGAAGGCAGTTTTCATAACTGAAACTGAAATGGACTACAACCCCAATGTTGTTTTGGTTTAACTGGTTCAGGGAGATATGTAGTTGTGCAAATACGTATGTCAAAGATTCGAAGATATGTTCTAATGTATCATGAAAAGATGATTGCATATTCTTGAGATATAAGCGATGACTGGATTTATTAAAGAATTTGACTTTGATAGTCAATATAAATCAAGGAAAATGAAACTAGTAGCAGATGCACTGAACCTAAAAGTGCAAGGTGCAATGGTAGCATCGATGTTTGCTTTGCAGTTTGATCACATCTGATTTTGACGATCGGAAAGACTCGAAGGACAGACCCATACATATATTGAGTTAAGAAATTGGTTCTGTCTTATCAACCAAGTAAATTTAGTATGTCATTTAGTGGTGGTTGCGAATGAAAAATCAGTATATAGCATCGAATTTTACTGATTTGAAAGACGTATTACAGCAGAAAGCACACTATAGAGAACATAGTGTTATTCTGGGAATGATGAGATGTATCATTCTCGAGATCCTATTTATAATGAGATGGTATAAAGAAAGAAATTTTTGAATTTTGTGGCAAATTGTTTGACATGCCAACAGGTCAAGATAAAAATACGAGACCTAATGGGATAGTACAAGATTTGTAAGTACCACAATGAAATTGGGAAATTTCTAGTTTTGAGTTTTATAGCTAAAATATTTACAAACAGAGATTGTGAAACAAGTTGAATCGGAATTGATTGACTATTCAATACAAGATATTGATTTCATATGATAGTCTATATGTCTATGAGAAGACGACATGTGTAAGATATGGATAATGTGGTTTAGTTACAGTGGTTTCTGTAATAAATGTATCTGATTGAGATCCTATGATAATATCAGAATTCGAAACTATTTTCGGAATGTAATGGATACTAAGTTAGCAATGAGTATTACTTAGCATACCTATCCAGATGGATCAACTGAGAAAATATCCAGACTTTGGAAGTTATGTCTCGATTAATAGTGGTGATTTAGTAGGGAATTGACAGAAATCATCATTCACAAGTAGAATTTTCCGATAATTTAAGTTTCAGAAAACTTTTGGGATGGCATCGGTTCAGGTTTTGCAGAGCCAGAATTACCGATCGCTGATGTAATGATAGAAAATTGATAAGAAATTTAGGCATACTTAAGATTGTTGAGAAAAAAATGCCAGGAACGATAAAATTTCCGCGGAAACGATTAAAATTTGGCTTGAGGTGAGCAGATTAGCTACGCCAAAGAGAAATATATCGTTAGACTTCGAGTTGAGAATCAGGTAAATATGGAAATATTACATTTGCGATGATCAATATGATTCGTTAAGTGAGGTTTGATGTTGCCTCGATATTTTGAACTTTGTGGAATCATAGAGAACTTTGATTAAGTGGTAGATCGTTGAGACGACCACAGCAGTTGTCATTGATACATGATGATCCTTAAGTATCTATGAAGGAGATTGAGACATCTCATATGTTTTGATTTATTGAGTTATACTTGGTTTTGCGATTTCGAGGACGAAATCTTTTTAAGAGGGGAAGAAGTGTAAGGCCCCGATACTAATTAATCCGGATTAACGATGATTAAGCAAACCCGGATAATTAAAAGTGCAAACTTTAAATTAAGGTGTCCCGACTACGATGAGTCGACCAACTAGTGGAACATGTTTAGTGCATGAGCATGTGCATGATCACATGGCACTTGGAAAACGCATGCCATTATTTAATTTTACTCATGTTTAATACATGATTTTGGACCAATAATCTTGCAAGATAGTTATGTATTGACACATGGATTCCACAATACATCAAATATATTATAAAATCTTGCATTTATGCATTGAAACTCTCGCATAAAACAATGCAAAAATCAGATTTGGTTTCACTTTTTCACCATCATTTTCTCTCTCTTTAAAATAAAAACCTCCACCTTCTCTCCTCTAGCAATTTCGAAAATTGCAGCTCTTTTCCAGCCTATTTTAGCACAAATTTCTCTTGAAATTGTGAGTGCATGTCACATGCAAAGATGGATTTGAGTGCTACTCATCTTGAGGAACAAGATGCACCAAGAATTTTCAAGTTTGGAGAAAGAAGATGCAAGATTTTCGAGTAGCAGCAGTTTTGGTGTAGGATTTTCGGTTTTGGCTTGGTTTTGTGGATGATCAAGCTTCAAATATTGAAGATAAATGAAGGTATATCATCATACTTGAGTTTTAATTACTTGCATGTAAGATTAAGGGTCGAATTTTGATACTTGGACATGAGAAATGTAGTGAAAACTTGCTGTCAGAATGTTCTGCAGATTTCAGTATACTGTTGGTCTGGTATTTCGAATTTTGGGTCTAGTTAAGTTTCGAATTTGAAGATGACTCACCTGATAGCAGTTGTAGTGTTTTGTATTAGCTTTAATTGGCCACAAGAATCAGCTAATTTGGAGTTAATATGAAAACGTTATGGTCAGTTTACCAACATGTGTCAAATCTGGAAATCCACTGCATCCGAGTTTCATGCATTATGTTCTTCGTATTTCTGGGAATAAATGGCTCCGAATATGAAGTTTTAGGCTATAATAAGTGTTGTAGTATTCGAGGTTAGCTTGCATGTGGAATTGGCCTCACTCAATTTGGAGCTCATATGAACGAATTATGCTAATGTTACCAGAAACTATACAATCTGGAAACAGGGGATATACGAGTTTTTTAGGCTGTACGTTTTTCAGTTAATGTACATGAAGATGAATTGTTTAGCTTAAAGCTCATAAGATATGTTTTGTTGTATGTTGGGTTATCTTGCCTTCTAAACTGGCCTTACATGATATGGAGTTTCCGTGTGTAAGATATGAACGTTTCCATAAAACCGCTCACTCTGTCAAAATAGAATATGAGTATTTTTAAAATCTGGCATACTTTGCTTTGCATGTGCCTCAGGATGAGTGAACTAGCTTATGGACTTCAAATATGAACTGTAGTACATTGCGTTTTAGTGATTTTACCACTGGCCCCAAGTCTTTTGGACATCATATGAATTTATTATGATTTGTATACAAAAATGGGTCAGGCTGAAATTTGGTGAATTGTCCTGCTTTTCTAGCAGATTGTTCTTGGCCATTTTACCTAGGCTAAATGAACGAACTTGAAGATGCGTTGAACTGATGAAATGTTCATTTTTGAGTTATATTTGAAAATAAATTGGACTCATGTGATTTTATTAAGTATCGGACAAGTTATGAGCCGATCTCTATGGTTACGCAGGCTGAAATTTAGAGAATTGGTTTTGGGTCTAAGTTTGAGTTTTATTTTGATATGTTTAAGGCTAGTATGTGACATTATGTTGTATTTGGAACTGTTATGGCCAGGTTTATTAATCCTAAGATTGAGTCGAGGATCACTTGGTAATTAGCTAACGGTTTGAGGTACGTTGAAATGAGTTTTATCATGACGTCTGGCAAAGACGTGTAATGATGCTAATGTATGGCCTTATATGTCATTATTTGATTTATATGACTTATTTGTCACTATATGATTCTTATGTGACTATATAACATGATGAATGTCTTGGATTACATGATATGTGAAATTACATGATTTGTATATACTTTCACATGAGATTGCATGATCTATTGAGTTGCATATGTCATTTGATGCATAAATGATTCATGGGCATATCATATTGATCTATCATTCCTTTGATATCCATGATTTGACTGAGTTGACTTACTCTGAGTGTTGGGTACGACGAGCATGGCGATGACAGGCAGTATAGGTAGTAACTGTAGTCACGTGCAGGTGCGACCGGACCTAGACACGAGGGCTGGATGCAGTAACGTACATAGGATGAGTTTTCCTAGCGCAATGTACGTATACTGTCACCCTCTGCTCGAGCTTTGATGATTTGATGATACCTTCCTTTGGACTCCGATTTTGGTATCTTGATATTCGATTCCTTGTACCCATTCATACATCGCATTCATACATGGTATGCATTGCATGATACTTTGTCACTTGACATGATTTATTTATTTCTCGTACTGGGGTACTGACCCCCTTTGTGGGGGCTCTCATGTCTTTTGTTGTTCGGACATGACAGGCTTTACAGGAGGACATAGTGACGATGCTTGCAGCGACGCATCGAGAGATACCAGAGCTCCTTGAGAGCGAGCTCAGGTTTATATTTTATGTTTTGCGTCCCAGTAGTTGTTAGAATATTTTTAATTATGTTTTGAATTACCGGGGTATGCCCCGAGTATCTGTATTTTAAGTATTTTACTACTGGTTGATTTATACTTGATATGGATGTTATGCTCAACGTGTTAAATTGGAAACTGGAATTACGTATTTTCAGTATCACTATATATATATCACCTAAAAGCGAAAAAATTTTAGGGCCATTTGATAAGACCTTTGAAATAAATCTTCCGCTGTTTACGCAAATTAATCATTATGTGTTAATTAAACACCACATTAGGATCGGGCCCTCACACGAGCAGGTCATCGGTAACCCTCTTGCTCCTCTACGCACCAGAGGACAAATGATTAATGAATTTCTTCATGCTGCATTCATATCTCATATAGAACCTAAGAAGATTGATGAAGCTATATTAGACCCAAGTTGGGTAGAAGCAATGCAGGAAGAACTAAATCAGTTTGAGTAAAACAAAGTATGGCATTTAGTTCCACGTCCATCGCATCACACAATTATTGGCACTAAATGGGTATTTAGAAATAAGCTAGATGAAAATGGAACAGTAATCAGAAATAAGGCAAGATTAGTTGCACATGGCTACAGACAGGAAGAAGGCATTGATTTTGATGAAACCTTTGCCCCTGTAGCTCGACTAGAAGCAATTCGCATATTTCTTGCCTTTGATGCGTTTAAAGACTTTAAGGTCTATCAGATGGATGTTAAGAGTGCATTTCTTAATGGCAATCTCCAGGAAGAAGTATATGTTGAACAACCTCCTGGATTTGAAAACCATCTGCAACCATCTTATGTTTATCATCTGAACAAAGCTTTGTATGGTCTGAAGCAAGCCCCCCATGCATGGTATGAAACTCTATCAAAATATTTGATTGATCATGACTTCACCATTGGCACGGTGGACAAAACTTTATTTAAATTTACAAAGGGAAACCATACTCTGCTAGTTCAGATATATGTTGATGACATTATTTTTGGCAGTACTAACCCAAAATTATGTGAAAGATTTTCAAAGATAATGCAGGACCAATTTGAGATGAGCATGATGAGAGAATTATCATTTTTCTTAGGATTGCAAGTCAAGCAATCTAGTGAAGGAATCTTGATAATCAGTCTAAATACACTAAAGAACTGCTGAAGAAATATGGAATGAGTACCAGCTCAGCTGCTGCTACACCAATGAGCTCATCTGCCAAACTCGACTTAGATAATTCAGGAATACCAGTCGAAGTTACAATGTATCGAGGCATTATCGGATCTCTATTATATTTGACAGTCAGCCGACCAGATATTATGTTTGCAATGTGTATGTGCGCCCGGTTTCAAGCAAATCCCAAGCAGTCGCACTTCACTGCTGACAAAAGGATCCTCAAATATTTGAAAGGCACTGAGAATGTTGGTCTATGGTATCCAAGAGACTCAACTTTTAATCTTATTGGATACTCAGATGCTGACTATGCTGGATGCAAAATTGACAGAAAAAGCACCAGTGGGTATTGTCAATTCCTTGGTGATTGATTGATATCATGGGGATGCAAGAAACAGACATCCATAGCAACTTCCACTGCAGAGGCAGAGTACCTTGCTGCTGGAAGCTGTTGTGCTCAATTGCTCTGGATTCAGCAACAACTAAGAGATTATGGAATTGAATCCACAGAAGCACCCATATTTTGTGACAATACGTCTGTCATTGCTATAACATACAATCCAGTTCTTCATACTCGTACTAAACATATTGACATCCGTCATCATTTTATCAGAGATCATGTTATGAAGAAAGAAATTCGGCTGGAGTATATTTCTACCGAACAACAGGCAGCAGACATTTTCACAAAACCCCTACCGGACGCTAAGTTTTCTTACTTTCGAAATATTCTTGGTTTAATTGAAATTACTCCTTGATTATTTTGTCTTGGTAATAAATTCAGGGGGAATTAGTTAGTTTATTTGCATAAATTTAGGGGGAATTTCAGTTATAATCCTATCATGGTTATTTAAGCTCAGCTGGTAATACAATGGTCAGTTGCAGTAGGTGTATCCGTACCAGTAGGACTCTACATCCAGTAGATGCTTTCCTACCAGTCGAACCCTACATACCAGCAGATGTTACCAAATATGCTTTGACAAAAATAACCCTCGATACTTATTAACCTAATGAACGTCGGAATTCAAAATTACTTTTGTGTAAAATAAATTATTTCACTCCCGCCTAAATCCTGTCCTTTTATTTATTGGTTAAATTTTTTTTAATCGCTAGATGATCGCCACGTATACATGTGTCCGCTCATCTACAGTACGACGTTACATATACTTTCATTTTCACCGCCATTAGTTTCACTACTCTTCATCTTCTCCAACAATTCACTGCAATTATCTTTTCTTTCAGACAATTTTACTCTAACAAGATTGCTGCTGTTTCTTCCTCATATTCATCCAAAATGTCAAAGAATATACAGCCAAGCTTCATCACCAATGCTGTTCACGTAGATTTTCATTCTATATACACATCATCTGATGAGGAGACAAAGGAGTTGATTCAAAAGCTGGATACCTCAGGACTCTTGGTAATCCTGAGCCACGCCCCTCATTCTACAAGGACGAGCTACACGAGTTCTTTGCTACGGCCAAGGTTGTTGATGACACCGTGGTGGCATCCGTATCTGGACAGTTGGTTACAATCACCCAACCTGAATTTACCACACACCTGTGCCTTCCCTCCACCGGACTTACTGATTTTTCCACTGTTCCAGTGGAACTACGAGAAGAGATGCGCCTCACAGCTTCTGACTCTGCTCATCGCCTTCAACGTCCCCCATTCAGGAAAGTATTAATGAAGAGTCATTATCAACAACTGGCGGACATCATCTTCAAGGGGCTCCTATGTAAAGCTGGATCATTTGATATGATCACCCCTGAAAAATTTGATGTTATGAGTGCAATATGCAAAGGATTGGAGATAAACTGGTCAGTTGTGTTATTTCAAATTCTGACTAGTCTCGTAGTCTCTGGCAAGGGTCAATCAGGCTTTGCTCTCCCGCTAAGCATCCTTTTTGACAGCAAACACATTAAGACAGGGGCTCTCACCAACCTCCATCCGGGGAGACTTATCACTGCCAAGTATCTTCAGCTTCACAGGCAGAGAAGTAGCAGAGACGTTGGGGTAACTAAGCGCCTATTGACGCAAGTCATCAACGACTCTGAACAAACCGTCTCAGAATCCGCTGAGTCTTCTCCTCCTCCTCCCCTACTAAGAAGCCCAGAACAAGAAAAGCTGCTCCTCCGGCTGTCCGACAGAAAGACATTGCAGCTTCTGATACCATCTCCTCCGCCGGTCCGACAGAAAACATCCCAGCAAGAGAACCCAGCCCTGAAAATCCTCCACCTGAGGAACCAGCTGCTTCATTGGCCATGGTAATCGCTACCTCAGTGGCTCCCGCTGACAATTCTTCTGCAATGGTGAGTTCTCACCAGGCTCTATCAGCTTTAGGACACCCAAGTCCTTGTGTCCGTACTGTCATCCAAAGACCACCCCTGCTGGCAAAGGAAAAACTCTTACGGCTCCAGTGTCCACTCCTGTTGCCTTCAAGATCCAAATGGTCATGGATACAGTTGATGCCAAACTGCAACCACAGCTAGATATTTTTGATCGTTGGGTAAAGGCTCGAGTAAAAGTTCGATTTGATGATTTCGATCCTATTCTGGATCAGGCCAGGGAAGATGAGAACCAAATCTTGGCCTATCTTCAAATCTCAGACCCTGAGAAAAGCCTGAAGCTGCGGGATGTTTTTTGCCTGATGAACTATGTGGGCGAACTTCAAGCCCTTGTTGAAACCCGCCTTCAACATTTCAACGGTGATTCAGGCACAGTGAATCATGATAGAGCCGTTCTAAATGCTCTTGGACCCAAGCTGGAAATGGCTGAGCTCGCTCTTCATGATATTCGCATATCCACTGGAATTCACTCATGTTCCACTGCTGAGAATGTTGCAAGCCCCGACCAGCCGGATTTACAAATAGCTATTGCAAATTTGGAGATTGTCCCTTCTACTGTGGAGATCACTTCTACTGCCCTGGAGACCACTCCCACTGGAGCGGAGACAGCATCAACTGCCTGGGAGGCAGCCTCTTCTGCTAAAGAACTCTCCTCTCCAACTGCTCACTTTGTCTCTTCTGCTCCCAGCTCTTACACTGATCAACCTACCCAACTGATGGTTGTTGATCACGAAAATGTGGACACCGTAATACAGACTGTGGTTCAGCAAGTTACCATTTCCTCTGGCAACCATGAACCCAGTGAGTCTTCACATTCCAATTATCACACCCAGTCGTCTGTTGCTGTGGTTGACCAAGCCACTGCTGATATGGCTGCCCCACTTATTGAAGACGCTGTTGATATGGCTGCCCCACTAATTGAAGAAACTGCTACTATGGCTGTTACTATCTCCGACTCAACAGCTGCCCCACATGTTGAAGCCATTGTTTTGCTATCCACTGCAGCTGTAGATGCTCATCCCGGTGCTCTTGTTCCTACTGTTGATATTCCAATGATTGCCGTGGATCTGTCCATGGCTCAAGAACTTTCAGAGGATTTCTTTGTCTTTACAAACCCTCTGGACGAGCCACCAAACTCGCTGCACAGATAGCAAATCTATCCAATGCAATTTCAGCACTAGCCAGCGATGTCAATAAACTCAAACAGGAAGAGCGCACTGCGACTCTTATTCTTGGAACCCATCAGCAGCACGCGGACTCTCAGTTCCAGCAAGTCTACAGAGACTTAAATAGTCTAACTACTACTGTCACTAGACTTCAGACTTTTGCTGAGACTGCAGTTGCTGACGCATTTTCTAGAATTGGCCAGGCTCGTCTTCAGATTACTGAAAATAATGAATCTCTTCATGCTGCCACATCCCTGGCTCTTGGAGAAAAGATTGAAGACGCCAAGAAAGTCTTAACCGATCAGTTGGCCACCATGCAGGCAGCATTTGCTTCTCAGATTCAAGATATATGCAACAGCCTGCCTGCAGCTCCTCAAATAATCCGCAGACTGCCTGAACCCAGCAGAACTGCTCCTTCATCACAGCGAGCTTCAAGTTCAGCTGGTCGTTCATCCTCTGCAACTGGAGCACTCACTCAGTCCAGATCAACTGCTCAGCCAAGATCTCGAAGTCCGCGCTAACCGCATACCGAAAAGCGCGACTATTCCAAACATTGGTTAGGGAGAAAATAGTATCGTTTTCTGAACCCTCTTTAATTACTCTTATCTATTTACTGTTTTTAGTT
The DNA here is from genome assembly GCA_907163345.1 of Haberlea rhodopensis. Lineage (NCBI taxonomy): Eukaryota > Viridiplantae > Streptophyta > Magnoliopsida > Lamiales > Gesneriaceae > Haberlea > Haberlea rhodopensis. The sequence goes on along the minus strand of CAJQUN010000054.1, from coordinate 293,698 downwards.
GACTTTTTCTTCGCATTTATCGCAACAACATTAATGTGTTCACACCAATTGAAACTTTTTTCTATAAATAGCGACTCTTGTTTGCTCACATAACACACATTCACTCATCATGATTAATTTCAAGTCATTAAAAATCCCATGGTTTTCTGTTAGAAATTTTTCCGATTCATGGGTTTATTACTTATCTAAATCAACCCCTCATGGGTTGATTACTTATCTAACCCAGCTCCGTTAAGCTTCAGCGTTTGGATCCTGCTCTGATGCTCATCATCAGTCAGGAACTGCAATCAGAAGTTATCTTGGTGCTGATGACAAAAAGGGGGAAGACAGAGATAGAGTATTCTCAACAGAGATAGAGTATTTTCATTAGGTGAATCCATAAACCATGGAGGCCTGGTGTATATACATTTGAACTCTTCCCGACTTCCTCTCTGAAACCAGGTAGACCGGCAGACGGAGATAGAGTATTTTCATTAGGTAAATCCATAAATCATGGAGGCCAGATGAATATTCATTTGACTCTTCCCGACTTCATCTCTGAAACAAGGTGGATCGAGCTTTTCCTCTCTGAAATAAGGTGGATCGAGCTCTTCCTCTCTGACATTAGGTGGATCGAAGCTCTCCGGGTCTACAGTGCTTGTTTAAAAATTTGTCATGTATCAGATATATTGTGTAAAACTAGATTTGTCTTAGATTCTATTCAAGTTATTAGAATTCATCTTAAATAAAGATGAATCTCTCTCAATTGTCCAGTTTGATTACAACTTGTAATCTGCTTATATTTATATCAAATGAAAATTTCTTTTCCATTATGTCTTCAAGTATTTTCAGGAATCACAACTCAAATATTCGAGTTGAAATAATTATTGCTTAGTTTTGTCATCACCAAAAAGGGGAAATTGTTGGGAAACGATTTCTAAGTTTTGGTGATTACAAACACCTACTGGATGAAGTCTTATCGGGTGATAAAGATCAACTGGATGAACACCTACCGGGTGAAGACACCAACCAACTGGATGAAGACTCCTACCGGATGTTAAACACCTACTGGATGAAGTCTTACCGGGTGATAAAGATCAACTGGATGAACACCTACCGGGTGAAGACACCAACCAACTGGATAGACATCAACTGAACAAGACAAACTGGATGGCTACCAACTGGATAGACATCAACTGGACAAGACATCAACTGGATGGCTACCAACTGGATAGACATCAACTGGATGGCCACCAACTGAACAGACATCTACTGGACAACCATCAACCGGATAAACATAAACTGGACAGACATCTACTGGACAACCATCAACCGGATAAACATAAACTGGATGGACATCTACTGGACAACTATCAATCGGATAGTCTATCAACTGGACAAGACATCAACTGGTCATAACAGGATGAATGACCAGTTGAACAAAGAAAACCAGCAGAAGTCCAAACTTCCAGTAAGAGCACTAAGCAACGAGACAAAATAAGTACAGCATTCTCTGACAAAGGTACAACAGAGCGGCGCACCCTGCTATATCTCCGCCACCATTACCGTCAGGGATAAAAGAGCCGTTGTTTAACAAAATAGGAAAGAAGACAATATGAATTTGGAAAGCTAATCTCTTCCATATACAGAAAAGCTACCGTTGGACAACCAAACCTATAAATACGTCCAAGCAGAGAATGAAGAAGTGCTGAGCGATTTTCAACAAAGAGATATACTTCAAAGCAAACAAGAAAATCATATTACTGATATTCCAAACGTTCAGCAAAGAGCAGACAAGCAGTGAAATTGAATATGTGATAGATTATTTCCAATTGAAGTCTGCTGCTCAAAAACACTCGAAGCTAGAAAGTTTATTCTGTAAAGAGTGTTATAGAATCTCTTGTAATCAAAAGTTAAGAAGATTGTGATTGCTAGGAGTTTAGGCCAAGTGTGTTAGTGCCTAAGAAGGTTGTATACTGTAAAGTGTAAACCAAGTCTTCTAGTGAATCCTTCCTGCAAAGGAATAAGGGGAGACGTAGAAGCGTTGTGCTTCGAACTTCCAGAAACAACTCTTGTGTTATTTGTTCACTGCTTTATTACCTCAGTTTTATTCCTCACAAGTTCAGTAGACGTCTTCCGCACTATAATAAGTGTCTGCTGACTTGCCTGATATTGAGAAGCAACTGTAATACTTAACAATTTACAGTTAACCAGAAAAAGAAATCGAAATTGAATCTAGTGTTTATTCAACCCCCCCCCCCCCCCTTCTAAACACTACCCCGATCCCAACATAAGTGATCGATTGTGCGAAAGAGTAAGTTTTCTCTTGTTCGAAACAAAGGGCACGATCGACAGCGCCCCAAGCGGCGATAGATCGCGCCATGCACCATTTGGCAGAATAGTGTGTCTATTCACGTTCAGGTGCATTTTTTCATGATAGGATACCTCCAAATTGTGTCTTTTTGGACATAACTCTTTGTTAGTTCCGGATTTTAAAGATGACAAAATATATCAGACCGGATCGAGAGACATCAGACTGACCAGATCGATCGCTCAAAACAGATCAAGCTGATATGGTATATCGCAAAACAGAACGGATCGATGGAAATCAGATTGACCAGATCGAAGCTTCAGATCGATCTCAACTTCTATCAGATCAGAGCAGTCAAGGCTGAATAAAGATTGGTTCTTCCGTCCGAATCATTAACGGCTATTTATTGAAGCATTTATTGTTGCAATTAATGAAGAAAAAGACCAAGGACTGAAGATTACCATAAAAGGTAAGAAGACAAAGAAGAGCTTACCTGACAGTCGCCGAAAGCATGAACCAGAACGGCAAGTACCCTAAAGAAAAAGACTGTAGCTTACTCAGAGTTTAAGCAGAGTCAAGAGTTGCACATTAAGAGAAATAATGTCGTTGGTACATGCAACTATAAAATGATGCAACAGAAGAGCTCAAAAGATAGTCTAAAAAATCGAAAAACGCACAAGAAAGCAAAACAGCACAAGCTTACAAGCTCAGAAATTCTCGAGCTGAAAATTTTCATAAGCACAAGTATATTGTAATATTTGATCATTTAGGATCATTGTGTGCATAGACTAAAGTCTATCTTGAGTATTCTGTATTGAAATATAGAAGTGAGAAACAATTGTAACTGTCAGACAGAGTGTGTCTGAACAGATCGAGAGACTAGGAGTTTCAGTCTGGTAGTGAGGTAAATCCAGCTGAATTGGGTTTGTACAACAGGATTATATAAATCAAAGTCTTCTAGTGGAATCCTTCCTTAATTGGAAGAAGGGGAGACGTAGAAGGATTACACCACCTTCGAACTTCCAGAAACATATTCTGTGTTTTATCATTCTGCACTCGTTCTATTATTCAAGCCATCGAGCTGTTCTTACTAATCTAAGAACAGACCGTTCCGCACTAAAACATTCAGTGGTCTGTTCTGCAAAAGAGTTGATTAAAAAACAGATTTCTTTCACTAATCCGAAAGAAATCACAAGGGATTAATTTTTAATAGGAGTGTTCATTCACCCCCCCCCCCCTCTAAACACTCCGGACCGATCCTAACAAGTGGTATCAGAGCAGGTCGTCTTAATCAGCAAAAGACACTTGAGCTGATGGCATCATTCAACAAAATTCCTATGTTCTCAAAAGAAGACTATGATGATTGGAGAATCAGAATGCAAGCTCATCTGGCAGCACAGGATGACGATATGTGGTTCGTCATCACTGATGGACCAATGAAGATTCTGAAAGTCAATACAGCAGTATCCATTACTGGTGGTGAGCCCAAAATGGTCGAGAAGGATAGATCCCTCTGGAAGAATGAAGAAAGAAAGAAAGCAAACCTCGACAACGTTGCCAAAGACATCTTGTTCAAGACATTGGACAAGAACATGTTCAGTAAAATCAAAATGTGCTCAACTGCCAAAGAAATTTGGGAGAAGATAGCACAGCTATGTGAAGGGAACGACCAGACCAAGGAAAACAAGCTGACTGTTGCTCTTCAAAGATTTGAGAGCATAAAAATGAAGATTGGAGAAACTCTAAATGAGTTTGATGAAAGAGTTACTGGTATTATCAATGAACTGAATGGTCTGGGCAAGGAATACTCAAACAGAGAGATCGCTCTGAAAGTTATGAGAGCCCTGCCAAAAGAATGGGATGTTAAGACCATTGCAATGAGGGAGTCCAAAGATCTGAACAAGGTTGAACTTCATGATCTGTTCGCAGATCTAAAGCCATATGAGTTCGAACTGATCACCAGAGGTGAAGCGGAGCCATTCATCTCTCAACCAAACAAAGCACTGGCAGCCATTCCAGACCAGACCGCCCCCACAACAGATCGATCTATCGAACAGATAAGTAATGATGCTATGTCATTATTTATCAAGAAATTTGGTAAATTCATGTCTAAAAATAAAAGGAATTTTAAACCCTCTCATCATTATAAATCAAGAAAGGACGATGCTGTTAATGATCAGGCTTGCTACAATTGTGGTAAGACCGGACATTTTATTGCAGATTGCACCAGACCGAAGAAAGAAGAGCGTAAAGAAAAGCATCGTGATGACAAGAAAAAGAAGCACTACAAAGATCGTAAAAGTCATCATGGGAAGTCCCAAAAGGTCCTAGTAGCAGAAGAAGAAAACAGCAAGTGGGCTCAGACTGATTCAGATTCAGAAAGCTCCGAATATTCTTCCAGCGAAAGCGAAGATGATATTCAATGTCTAATGGCAGATCAAGATATGAGTCAAACAGACGAGGTATTCGATCTTGACTCAAATGAATTTACACGTGAAGAGCTTATGTCCTCACTGCAAGACATGGCTAATGATTGTAGAATTTTAGCTGAATCATTTGAGAAAACCAAAGCTAAAGCCAATGATCAAATGGATGGGCACATCAAACCAAGCTGCTCTGAGCTGGGTGAGTGCAACAATCTACAGATCGAGCTGAATAAGCTAAAAATCTCTTATGATCAGCTCCATGAAGAAAATAAGAGAATTAGCACACAAAATGCTAAGCTTTCTCATATCTTCAAAACATGGACAAAATCCAGAACATCATTGGAAGAATTGCAAGAGGTACAAAGAAATGTCGGTGATGTTACAGGCACATGCTTTAATATCAAAGACTGCACCAAAGATGAATCTGAACTGTTGCTGGTAAAGAACAAAATCAAACAAATGACATTTGTTAAATCCAGCACAGTATATGAGACTGAAGCACCTATAATTCAAACGGGAGTCTCTTTCGAGAATCAAGGTTTGAGAAAAGGGATTGGATATGTTAACCAAGCCAAAGAAAAGGCACCAGCAAGCTTTGCGTCTTTCAGACCAAATCTAAAGGTGCAAGATCTAAGGCAAGGAAGACAATACAATTACTATAATTCAAAACCAGTTCAACGAAGATATAGACTACCCTATAAGAATCAAAGGTTTCCATATCGCACACATTATCACACACAACATCGAAACAGATCAGCTCACCGCACACCAGACACACACAAGCCATTAAAGCTGATAAAGGTATGGGTTCCCAAAGGGCTAATCCGTTCTGGACCCAAGTAGGATTGGGTACCAACAATAATTATGTTTGATGACAGGTACCAAAGAAACTTGCATCAGACTGGTACTTGGACAGTGGGTGTTCTCGTCACATGACTGGAAACATCGAGCTGTTGTCTGAAGTCACAGAATGTACTGGACCCAAGATCATCTTCGGAGATAACTCAAAGGGTAAGACTGTGGGCAAGGGTAAGATTGTCCATGGTAATATTATTATCAATGATGTGCTGTTAGTTGAAAATCTATGCTATAATCTGATTAGTATAAGTCAACTATGTGATAATGGTTATGCTGTAGAATTTCACAAACACACTTGCACTGTTAAATCGTCAGACGGTATGACCATGCTTGTAGGAATCAGAAATGGAAATACATATAAGATTAACTGGAACTTTGTTCAACCTGATAATCCTACTTGCTTCATCGCTAATAATGATAATAAACACTGGCTATGGCATAAACGCTTGAATCATCTCAATTTTAAGACTATTTCTAGCCTGTGTAAACATGATTTAGTTGTCGGTCTGCCCAAGATCGACTTTGCTAAGGATAAGATCTGTGAAGCGTGCCAAATGGGCAAACAGATCAGATCATCCTTCAAAAACAAGAATGCCAAATCCTCCTCACGCTGCTTAGAATTACTGTATATGGACTTGTTTGGTCCTATACCAATAACAAGTTTAGGGGGAATGCGGTATACTCTTGTTGTTATTGATGATTACTCACGTTTTACTTGGACTATATTTTTGAGCAGTAAAGATCAGACCGGTCCGAAATTGATCAAGCTGCTGAAACGCACTCAGAATGAGAAATCATCAAGCATAGACAGGATTCGAAGTGACAAAGGCACTGAGTTTTCAAATCAGAATCTTGAATCCTTTCTAGAAGATCATGGAATTAAGCCCGAATTTTCAGCCGCCCAAACTCCCCAACAAAATGGAGTTGCAGAACGAAGAAACAGAGCGCTTAAAGAAGCAGCAAGGACAATGCTTGCTGATTCTGGCATTTCGCAAAAGTTCTGGGCAGAAGCTGTAAATACTACGTGCTACACTCAAAATCGGTCTATGATTAACAAGAAGTTGAATCTTACTCCATATGAAATATGGACTGGTAACAGACCGTCTATCTCTCACCTTCATGTATTTGGTTGCAAATGCTTCGTTCACAATAATGGTAAGAATCATCTTACAGCATTTGAAGCTAAATCAGATAATGGGATATTCTTAGGATATTCATCTAATAGCAAAGCTTTTCGCGTCTTAAATAATCACACTTTAACTGTAGAAGAATCTGTTCATGTAGTTTTTAATGAATCTTTATGTATTGAGGGTAGCAAGGAATCAATTCAAAATCATATGGAAAATATCCATCTCGAAGCTAACAGTGATGATGAGATTGTAGATAACAGGTCAAGAGACAATCCACCGGAACCTGAAGTACCAGACAGACCGGATCACGGCAATGAAGCTCCTTCAGATCGAGCCGATCCGGATGTTCCTCGCTCTAATGTTAAATCAGATGCTTATAATGCCACTACTACTCATCCGTCTGGACCAGACAATCCAGAATCGAGTTATCGATGGACAAAGAGGCATCCACCTGATCTAGTTATTGGAAGTCCTTCTGCACCGATTAGAACTAGAGGACAGATGATGGATGAATTCACTCATGCTGCTTTCATATCAAATCTGGAACCTAAAAAGATTGATGAAGCTTTGACTGATTTCAACTGGATTAAAGCAATGCAAGAAGAGCTTAATCAATTTGAACAAAATCAAGTTTGGAGTCTAACTCCCAGGCCAAGCGATTTGCCTGTTATTGGAACCAGATGGGTGTTCAGAAACAAGCTAGACGCAGATGGAGTTGTGGTTAGAAACAAAGCCAGACTGGTGGCACAAGGATTCCGACAAGAAGAAGGAATTGACTTCGATGAATCTTTTGCACCAGTCGCCAGACTTGAAGCAATCCGAATATTTCTTGCTTATGCTGCTTTTAAAGACTTCAAGGTATATCAAATGGACGTTAAGAGTGTCTTTCTTAATGGTAAGCTTCAGGAGGAAGTCTACATTGAGCAACCTCCTGGATTTCAGAACCACTCATTTCCTAATCATGTATATCTACTGAATAAAGCAGTATATGGTCTGAAACAAGCACCAAGAGCCTGGTATGATACTCTGTCTCAATTTCTGTTGAACCATGATTTTCAGATCGGCTCAGTAGATAAAACTCTATTTAAATTTATTAAGGGGGAACATACTTTGCTAGTTCAAATTTATGTTGACGATATCATTTTTGGGTCAACTAACCCCAAATTATGCGAGAAATTCTCTAAGTTAATGCAGGGATAGTTTGAGATGAGTATGATGGGAGAACTTTCATTCTTTCTGGGTCTCCAAGTCAAACAGCTCAGCAATGGCATTTTCATCAATCAAACCAAGTATACCAAAGAGCTACTCAAGAGATTCGGAATGGAAACATGTTCAACTGCATCAACTCCAATGAGTCCTACAATCAAGTTAGATAAAGACGAAGGGGGAACAGCAGTTGAAGTATCTATGTATCGCGGACTGATCGGATCGCTCTTGTATCTTACAGCGAGCCGGCCTGATATTATGTTCTCAGTCTGTATGTGTGCTAGATTCAGTCAGAACCAAAGCAATCACACTTCATTGCTGCTAAGCGTATTCTAAAATACTTGAAAGGATCTCAGAACGTTGGTCTTTGGTATTCCAAAGATTCAAATTTCAGCTTAATAGGATATTCAGACGCTGATTATGATGGCTGTAAGATTGATCGCAAAAGCACCAGTGGAACATGTCAATTCTTAGGTGAAAGATTGATCTCTTGGTTTAGCAAGAAGCAAACATCTATTGCCACATCTACAGCTGAAGCAGAATATCTTGCCGCTGGAAGCTGTTGTGCTCAAATGCTCTGGATTCAACACCAGCTCAAAGACTATGACATTCAAGCTGTTGAATCTCCGATATTTTGTGACAACACAAGTGCAATCGCTATAACGTATAATCTAGTTTTGCACTCTCGAACAAAGCACATTGATATAAGACATCATTTTATTCGAGATCATGTTGGCAAAAAGGAAATTCGGATCGAGCATATTTCAACAGAACAGCAAGCAGCAGATATCTTCACCAAACCACTTCCTGAGGCTAAGTTTAATTACTTTCGTCAAATTCTTGGTTTAATAGATTTATCTTGATGTTTTTAGAAGTATCTTTCTTTTAGTTATCTTTTAAAGATTGTATGTTGGCACAGATCGATAATACAATTATCAGAACGACACAGACCGGTCCGAACTTTCAGACCGATCTATGTCAAATCTGATGTTATCCCATGATCTGTCTGGTCAACAATCTTTAAATAAAATAATTGTTTAAAACAGCCCGGACTGATCGCAAATTTTAACCGCCTTATCTCTATTTTATCCTGACCGTTTATTTTGAATTATTTAATGATCAGTCATCGAGATAAAGACATGTGTCTTCTCTCTCTTATTTACCGGGCTGAACATTTCATTTTCATTCACTTTTTACAATTTACCGATGTCTGCTCTCTAACTCTCTCATATTATTTTTCAAACTCTTCGTATTTCTCCATTACACTCCAATGGCCACTATCACTCACAACTCTCTCTCCGTTGAGTTCGATGATATCTACAGGGCTGAAGATCCAGAGATGGTCTCTATTTTCAAAATTTTGGAATCATCTGGATTAAGGAATTTTCTGGAGTGTGGCACGGTGGTTTACGAGTCGGAGATTCGCGAACTGTTCGCCAATGCTGTATCACAGAACACATCCATCTCCACCTCCGTAAAGGGCAAATCTTTTGAAATCTCTCCGTTGACGCTGGCCAAGACCTTTGGTCTTCCCAACTCCGGACTGACTGAGTTTGGCCAGATTCCTCAAGCTTCTCTCACGGCTCTTCAGGGGAGGGTATCCATATTTGGCCACCGCCTGCAACCTTCATTCAAGAAGAAGGAAATGTTCTTTCATTTCCAGGTGTTATGCGAGATCGTTGGCAAGCCATTATTGGGCAAAGCCGGAAGCTATGATGCTGTTACTGCTGAGAAGTTCCGGGCCATGGCTGCTATTCACTCAGGCCAGAAGATGAACTGGTCTGCAATATTATTTGGAGTTCTACTTGAGACAGTCATAGCCTCCAAACAGGCTGTCTGTTTTGCTGTGCCTTTAAGCAAGCTACTGGAGACGATGGACATCGAGCTGGGGAAGCCGCCCGCTCTAAGTCCGTTCAAAATTCTCAACTCTAAGGGACTGGCTCTCCTGAAGTCCAAGAGTGCTCCACCCACTCCTACCGATCTGGTGGCCGTCAAGATTGAGAAAGGAGAAGAACAGGCTGCTGCTAGAAGACCTCGAGTCAAGCGCAAATTAACCATTCAGACTGACTCCGAGGAAACTCAGTCTGCTCCTTCATTACCAGCCAAGCCCCTTCCCAAAAAAGCCAAGAACCCAGATCACCAAGCCATACAAAACCTTACCTCTCAAAACCCTACCCATTTTGCCTCCCACAAAAGCCACCCCTGCACCTCAACCTACAACCCAACCTTCAATAACTTCAACCACTGCAACCAAATTGACCATCCGAGTCCCCTCTGCCATTCCCGTGGTCAAAGGGATTGTTATCACTGAATTGGGAGACTACACCCAATCAGGGATCAAATCTCCATCTTCCACCGGCAAGGGCAAAGCCATTCTCACTGAACCCCTCTCCTCCAAACCCAAATCTGCCGCGCAAACAGCCATTGACATCGCTATGGAGGATGTTGAAGAAAAGGTCCAGGCGCTCATTGTGGTCTTTGATGAATATGTCGAGTACAGAACGATCAATCACATTGATATGTTCTTCGGCAAGCTGCGAAGACTGCAGAAAATTGAAGAAGAAGTCCTTAAGGGGACAGAGACGGATGATGTGAGAGTCGCGGTGCTTCGCAAAGATCTCTTTCAGGCCAACCAGAGATTCAGACTGGCGAATTTGCTCTTGCCGCTAAGAAAGCAAATTTCGATCCGAGCACTCCAACTGCCAAAGATGATGGTGCTGTTATTGCTCAACTGGAAATGGATATTCATGCTCTTCACTTAGCTGTCCGATTTCAACGACAGAAGCTCAGCATATCCACTCCAGTACCCAGCCCGGATCATCCATCTGCGAGCAAGACTATGGCAGAACCTTTCATAGAGACTGTTCCCTCTGGAGCAGCAGACCAGACAGCAGATCGAACAGTGGACCAGACAGCAGATCGAATAGCGGATCAGACAGCGGAGCAGCCAATGACTAATGCTCCGTCTGCTACAGAAGATGAACCCTTGAATGTTTTGTTGGACTCCCCAACAACGTCTATTCCTCTGGGATCATCAGTCTCCCATGTTCAACTCAGTCCAACCGCCGCACTTACAACAGTTGTCTCACCAGAGTTCGTCGATCCGGATCTGGTGGTGTCCAACGTTGTTGCAGCTTTACAGGTTGAGGAGCCTTCGAGACCTAGCACTCCTCAAAAACCATCTGTTGAAGATATGGCGTTCTTAGAAGATTTTTCTTCGGACTTGGTCACCCTGATCCAGTCCGAAACACGCTAAGCTGCCTTATCTTCACTTATACCAATTACTGAAGAAGCTGATGACACCCTGTCGTCATCTGATCACTCTCCAAGCCGTCTCTCTGACGCACCTCCATCCTTGGCTAGGACCCTTCAGCACTTATCTGATAACTGTCTATCTCTCTCTCAACGAGTCATAGAGGTTCATCAAAGTCAGCGGACCACAGTCTTGGATTTTGATTCTTTTAAAGAGAAGATGATAGCCAGTATTAGCAGCCTTCAGCGAGGACTGAATGATCTGTTCTCTCAGCAAGCTTCTTATAAAAACAGCCTGAGAAAAGAGCAGATCGAGCTGGCCACTGAAGTCAGAGCATCCGTCGCCAATTCCCTTCGTGCTCAAGACACTCGTCTTGACACTATCAGCGCTCAGCTAGCAAAAGTTGTCGATTTTCTTCAAGAGATTGCTGCTGACAAAAAGGGGGAAAAGAGAAAAGACTTCAAGCCGCATCAGTCTCAGTCTTCAAGAAAGTAGAAGTTTCGTTGCTTAAATCAGACTGTCTGTATATAAGATTTTTGTGATCAATAAAAATCTTTCTTTGTTGTTAAGTCCTTGTTCATTTATTTTGAACTAAAAACGGCTTAATCGATCCGAACTCTAACTTAATAATGTTCATTTATTTTGAACAAGAAGAAGTAATCGATCCGAAAGTATACGCTTCAGAGTACTTAAAAGACCTGATAAAAAGATTTAGAAGCTAGGTTTTGTCATCATCAAAAAGGGGGAATTTGTTAGTTCTGGATTTTAAAGATGACAAAATATATCAGACCGGATCGAGAGAAATCAGACTGACCAGATCGATCGCTCAAAACAGATCAAGCTGATATGGTATATCGCAAAACAGAACGGATTGATGGAAATCAGCCTGACCAGATCGAAGCTTCAGATCGATCTCAACTTCTATCAGATCAGAGCAGTCAAGGCTGAATAAAGATTGGTTCTTCAGTCCGAATCATTAACGGATATTTATTGAAGCATTTATTGTTGCAATTAATGAAGAAAAAGACCAAGGACTGAAGATTACCATAAAAGGTAAGAAGACAAAGAAGAGCTTACCTGACAGTCGCCGAAAGCATGAACTAGAACGGCAAGTACCCTAAAGAAGAAGATTGTAGCTTACTCAGAGTTTAAGCAGAGTCAAGAGTTGCACATTAAGGGAAATAATTTCATTGGTACATGCAACTATAAAAGGATGCAACAGAAGAGCTCAAAAGATAGTCTAAAAAATCGAAAAACGCACAAGAAAGCAAAACAGCACAAGCTTACAAGCTCAGACATTCTCGAGCTGAAAATTTTCATAAGCACAAGTATATTGTAATATTTGATCATTTAGGATCATTGTGTGCATAGACTAAAGTCTATCTTGTGTATTCTGTATTGAAATATAGAAGTGAGAAACAATTGTAACTGTCATACAGAGTGTGTCTGAACAGACCGAAAGATATCACAAGGGATTAATTTTTAATAGGAGTGTTCATTCACCCCCCCTCTAAACACTCCGGACCGATCCTAACACTCTTGGTATACTATATATATAACATTCACTCACTTGTTTTAACACAGATTTTTTAAAATCAATGCAAAGTTTTCAGCTCAAACTTGAGAATTTTGTGCATCTTCATCATTATTCTTGTTGAGTGCTTTTAGACATTTGTGGTTTAAGGATTAGTGATTTGAAGTGCTTCTATCACAAATTATAAATCTTTGTATCTTGGGAGATAAATTGCCAATTGAACTGTTCGCACCGTAGCGGGGCAATATTGTCTTAAAGACGGAGATATATCACCTCGACATTCTTCTTGTTACAGCCTTTGTTATTTTGCTTGCTACTTCCAAAAAGATACACATCCATTGAATAACAATTTTAAGACAATACAATAACAAATGGCTTCTTCGAGTGGAACAACGACTTCACTACATCATGGAGAAAGGCTCGAAAAGTTCAATGGAAGTGACTTCAAGCGATGGCAACAAAAAAATGATATTTTATCTGACAACCCTTGTGTTGGGAAAGGTTCCTCAATGAGGATGTTCCTGCCATCAAGGATGATGAAACCGACAATCAAAAGAGGATTGCGGTTGACTCATGGAATCAAAGCAATTTCTTGTGTAAGAACCACATGCTCAATGGACCGGACAACAAACAATGTATATTGTCTAGTGAAAAACTATGGAATTCTTTGGAGAAAAAAGTATTGATCTGAGAATGCCAGTATGAATAAATTCATCGTTGGATGATTCCTAGTAGCCTTCAAGATGGTCGATACTAGGCTAATGACAGTGTAAGTACAAGAATTGTAAGTGATTATGCACGACATCCATGCGGAAGGAATGAGTCTAAGTGATTCATCCAAGTGGCCTTAATGATTGAAAAATTGCCTCCTAGTTCGAAGGACTTCAAGAATTATCTAAAGCAATAGCGCAAATAATGACTCTTGAAGACCTTGTGGTTCGTCTAAGAATTGAAGATGACAATAAATTTCCGAGAGGAAGGCGAGTAGGCTCCAAATGGAACCAAGGGCTAACCTTGTTGAATAAATAACCGGAACAAAGCATAAGTTTGACGGTATGGCCTCCAAAAAAGGCAAGGCAAAAGAGTTCAAAGGTAAATGTTACAAGTGTGGGAAGCTCAATCACATGGCAAATGATTGTCGTAATAAGGACAATCGTGAGAAAGCAAAGGATCAAGTCAATGTAACCGAAGATGGTCGGATATCAAACGACTTGAATGATCTAATGCTAATCATGGTAATCTTTGAAGCGAACTTGGTAGATAATCTTATGGAATGGTTCGTCGATTCCTGTGCAACCCGACATGTATGCTCGGACAAAGTCATGCTCTCCACATACACTCCAATAAGCGGGCGCCAACTCTACAAGGAAAACTCTACTACATCTTCGATAGTTGGATTGGGGAAGTGGTTTGAAGATGACTTCGGGAAAGGAATTTGACACTCAATGATGTACATGTTCTTGACATACAAAAGAACCTGATATTCGGATCGGCACTAGTCAAAGCGGGCTTTAGACTAGTTTTAGAATCTGGAAAACTTGTAATCTCCAAAAATGTAGTTTTTTGTAGAAAAAGGCTATATGGAGAAAATCATTTTCAAAATGAACGTAATGACGGTTATTCGTCAATTTGAAAGCAATAAAGTTAATTATTCTACTTATTTGACCGAGTCGTGATTTATGGCATGATCGTTTGGGTCATGTGAATTATGGTTCACTTAACAAATTAGTGAAGTTAAATTTATTGCCTCAAGTGAATGTTAACTTAAAACATAAGTGTGAGACTTGTGTGGAGGCTAAGTTAACGAAACCGTCATTTCATTCAATCGAAAGAACAATGACACCTCTTGAATTAATTCATACAGAACTATGTGATCTAAAGTTTGTGCAAACTAGAGGTAGGAAAAAATAATTCCTTACTTTTATTGATGATAATACAAGATATTGTTATGTGTATTTGCTTCGAAGCAAAGACGAGACATTGGAAGTGTTTAAACACTACAAGAATGGAGTTGAAAATCAACTAAGCAAAAAGATAAAGAATGTTCGAAGTGATAGAGGTGGAGAATATGGAGCACCGTTTGATGAATTTTGTTCCATTCATGGAATTATTCACCAAACCACTGCATCTTATTTACCACAATCAAATGGTATCGCCGAACGTAAAAATCGTATTCTAAAGGAGATGATGAATGTTATGTGGATAAGTTCTGGATTACCCCAAAACTTGTGGGGCGGGGTAGGCAATCATGTCGGCCAACTACATTATAAATAGAATACCACACAAGAAAAAGGATGAAACTCCTTATGAGTTATGTAAGGGTTATAAACATTCCTACAAATACTTGAAAGTGTATGGGTGATTGCCTAAGGTAGAAGTATCAAAGCCAAAGCAAGTAAAACAATAGATTGTGTATTTATTGGTTATACTAACAATAGTAGTGCATACCGATTTTTGATACATAAATCTGAAATAAATTATGTGCATGAAGGTACAATCATGGGATCAAGAAATATGGTATTTTTTAAAGAAATATTTCCTTGCAAAACAAACAAGGAAATATGTCCTATGAAAACGACGTTTGAAGTAGCTAACGATGACTCAAATGGAATTGAAGAGCCAGACGCAGCAAGAGGACCAAAGTGGCAAAGACTTATATTCCTGACTTCATAACTTATGTGTTACACAATGAACCAAGATCGGTTAGTGACGCATCATCCAGCCCCAAGACCCCTGCGTGGAAATAGCCTATTAATGACTAGATTAAATCCATAATGCAAAACTATACGTGGTAATTGGTTGACCTTCCAAACAGAAGTAAACAATTAGAGTGCAAGTAGATTCTGAAAAGGAAATATAAAATAGATGGTTCATTTGATAAGTACAAGGCATCTTGGTATACTATAAATATAACATTCCCTCACTTTTTTTAACATAGATTTTCGAAAATCAATGCAAAGTTTTGAGATCAAACTTGAGAATTTTGTGCATCTTCGTCATTATTCTAGTTGAGTGCTTTTAGACATTTGTGGTTTAAGGATTTGTGATTTGAAGTGCTTCTATCACAAATCATAAGACGTATTTTGGGAGACAAATTGCCAACTGAAACGTTAGCACCGTAGCCGGGCAATATTTTCTTAAGGACGAAGATTTCAAATCTCTCCTCGACATTTATTGTTAAAGCCATTGTTATTTTGCTTGCTACTTTCCAAAAGATACACAGCCAGAAATTTGAATAACAATCTCGAGCCTCCAGCTTTAGCCAGATGACAAATGTCCATGTCCCCATTTGGGACTACTCGGTTCGAGTCCGGACAATGGCCCAAAAAAATGTTTACAAAAAGGAAAGAAAGAAATGTATGTTATCATTTGGATGCATTGCCTTAGGATGACATCGAATTTTCCCCAATTTGGGATCCAACACAAATGAACAATTCATATGAGTTCGGAACTGACCTTCTACTGGGTTCTAGAGATCATCTAGAATTCAACCAACATCTGTAGCCATCTTCGTTTTATTTTGCATTAAACATAATTCTGACTGTCTTTTCCAAAGTGTGTCTCGCAATCGCTAACTTTACGAGTGAATGTCTCATAGCTATTGGCTTAACTAGTCATTCTACCCTTATAACAGAAATTGGAATAAGTTAATATGTTCATCTACCCACTAGATTAGTTCATTAGTGCAAATAACTAAGTCCACATCTCTCTCTCGAATGTATGTTTATAAAACCGTAATAAGATTAAAAAAGTCTTTATAAAATTGTCTTCTCTGCCACCACTTCATTTATTGAATTTATGTTTTGAATTTTACCAAACTAATTTTTAAACCATAAAGTTTGCAAAAAAATTATATTTTAAAATGATTCAAAAAATTACAATTTGTTTTTTGCGAAAATTTACGACATTTGTTTGACCAATCAAGATTCTCACATATTGGCAATAATTTAACATAGGTATTGTATATCTATTTTGATATTTACAAATAAATACAAGATAATGAACAAAATATTAAACGCATTAATATTTGACATGATCAGAAAATGTGAAGCATATGATGATGTAGGGAAGGGAGCAAAGGATTCAAAGTCGTCCGACAAATCCCTTCCATAAATATCAACGAACTGAGTATTGTAATAATAATATTATTACAAAACAAACTCGGCAAGTGTATTATTCCTGAAATCAAGTAAGTCACTTTCTTGAAATAGCATTGCAATTATTTACCTAATGCTTTTTACCTACAGTCTTAAAAGTCGAAGGTTTATCATGAGTTTTTGGTTTAAATTTTATGTAATTAATTTTTGCCCCCCTCAATAAAATTCCTAGATTCGCCCCTGGTTGATGCTATCATCAAGGTAGTGTCCTTAAGGGTGCATCAACTATAGATGAGAATATTTTCATCAACATTGGATGTGAATATTCTCATCTAAAGGTATTGCATACCCTTAAAGACGCAATTTTTAAGAATAGCAACAACTCAAATTATCTATATTAGGTAAGGCTTCACCTAGTTACCAACTCCGCGGGTCAATAACCATTTTCAACTGATAGAATACTTTCACACTAAATTAAATAGATTAGCAACATGGAAGCTAGTTTTATAATTTAAAATGATTTGCATCTTTATAATTCACGAGAAATTAACATTACTTACATACGATATATCAGACACCTATCATGAATTTATATGGATTTATTGATAAGATACACAGAAACTATTATTTCAATAAAGGGCAAAATTTATAATTATTTCAAAAAATAAATTACATATAATAAATTTTTGTTTTAAAATTTTGGCTTATAATTTTTTAAAATTTTAGTGATATTACATATGGAAAAGATAAATAATAAAATAACAAATAAACATATGTATTTATAAATTAAAGAGGAATTAATAGAATAAAGCTCCAAGACCTGTCTTTAGTGACGTATCGGTAGATATCTTAGTGCACAAAATCATAGAAGGAAGAAAAAAAAAGAAGGAATCTCAGTTCACAGTGGTCGATCGACATTTACCGTTTCTCAACTGTTTTTTAACACAATGGTTTTAAAAGGGGAAATGGTACCGGTCACCAATCGCGCGATCCGATCATGTTTTAACCACATTGAATATGCCTCCTATGTAATGTAATTGTCATGTGACACAATGGCTAACCCGTAACATTTGATATTGGCGTAATATAAATGGTATTGTTTTGTTTAATAGATTGAATAATTAATGTAAAATTTTGATTTGAGGTGAATTATTTTCACTATTGCCACATCCATTATCAATTAGTTTTAGTCAATATTAGAGTTCATTGCACTAGAAGAGTTTTTTTTTAGAAGTCACTAGAAGAATAATTAAAGGTACTCAATTTAGTTTTAAATTTTAAAATGGAGCAATATAATAATTTAATGTAGAAATAATATTCGAAAAATTATCTGAAAACCCTTTAAAAATTATCCCCCCCACGAAAGCCTGTTTTTTTCTTTAGAAATTCACTTTTGTGAACTTTATATTCTAGAAGGTTAACTGCTAAAATAAAAATAAAATATTTATCATACAACTTTTTATTGGTTTTTATTGGTTTTTGGCTGTGAAACTATTTTTAGTTTTTTAAAATCTTTTTCCTATTTAGATTTTCTTTTTTGTTGGCTATTACATCCACACATTATTATTAACATTATTTTTTTTCTAGTGTGTGAAAGGCTAAATCATTTTTTTACGCCAAACACGACTCAAACTAGATTCTATCCAAAGTGGGAACTCTTACCCATCTCGGCTAGGCCGGGGAGCTCCATCCACACATTATTGAGCAATGTTAGAATGTTAGTAACGTTACGATTTTCAACCTTGAAACGCTTGAACTAAGTATTCCTGCAAGCCTTCTAGAAAAATACCATTGCTCAATAAGGTAATCTTGAATTCTAAATTTAAAAGTGGAACCATAAAAATATTTTTGACTTAGAATTATCTCTTGAATTTTATGAAAATCCTTGATATTACAGACTTTCTCGAGGCAATGAGGAGGACCTTTGCACCATTTGTGGCAGAATTCTTGGAGCCAGTGGGGATGAAATAGAAGGAGAGAATCGAAGGAGAGGCATACCGACTCGGCTATTGGTCTCGCTATCAACCGAAGAATGATCAATAATAACAACAGCAGGTGGTTGCAACTCAATTTCAACACTTTCATTAGAGGCGGATCGAGAACTATCTAACGACCATTTATCATCATCTTCATCGACTGATATAACCGAGCTTATGCCTGTATGTACAGTTGAATCGTCAGTGAAGACACAGTGTTTCCTCCTCCTCCTGGCTTCCTTTCCCCATCCATGTATTGTCTCTCTTATGCTCTGTGGAAGAAGGGCTGCCTTATAGTTTGTGCCCATCTACATTCAAGAATCCATAAAAATCAGAAAGGATTTATTCATGACGATTTCAAAATATTTATCCGAAAAAGAAACTTACTAATTCCCATGTTCAACTCAATTTGATTAGTGTATTTCACTCAATATCGGTCAGGGATGCTAAGGAGCTGAGCTGAACTTAGCACTGCTCATATCTTCGTATTTGAGCTCAAACTCGACTTGTTATGTTCGAGCAATGATATCATGCTTGAGTTAAGCTTCAAGTTTGTGTGCTTATTGACATTTTAGACATACTAATAAAACAACATCGATATATTAAAGTTACTGAGCTGCTTCTAGGCTAGATATTTCAAAAATATAATCAAATAATTTTGGAGCGGATTTTGAAAGGCTCATTATACCTGGGTAACCAATGCATAGAGTGGCAAGGTGCTGTAGCTGAATAAAAATTGACCTGCAAACCTAAGGAAAAGTACAGCCAAAGTTGGGTAAGATATAGTTTTACAAGGTGATAGATTTGAAACACGCCTGATGTAATGTTAGTTTAAATGTATGCATACCCCGCAATCAGTCGTAGATAAACAATCGAATGGCTCTTTATGAAGCAGGAATTATAACCAAACTGCCACTGCAATCAAAGGCACAGATACTCTCTGAATTCAAAAAGTTCATAATGTAGTTCTTCTGTGATTTTCATGTGATTCGATAACAATAAATGCACTAAAAGTTCGTTTCTGTAGCATGTAAAGGGCCAGTCTTATTCAGTTCAGAGAGTATTAGAATAAAATGTACAAGGCAAAACATGGTTTATTACACGAAAAAAGAAGAAACAAATGAATGCAAGAGAGGAGGGCTTGGGCGTACCCAGAACCAAAAGAAGTAAGCGAGCTCAAATGAGTTCTACAAGTAAACGTGGAAAGGTTAGTGTCAGACATCAACTGCATTGTGTAGACCAGTAGAGTATAATCAATAAAAAAAAATTGGAAGTATTAAACATTTAAATATGAACTAGCTGACCTGGAAAAGGATAAAATGAATCAGGGATAGCAGAAATTCAGGATTATTAAACCAAAATAGTTCATCTCGAAGTTTGAACTTAGATCCTGAAAAACTCCCACTTATTCCAGAACTCTCCAATGCCAAGGTTGCTATGACATGTTGCAATTTTGCGCCCACAAATAGAACAAGCTGCAAATGAATATGCAATGAAATAATCTTGTCAAGGACATTGTTATCTTCATTTTTATGTGTGAAATGGAATAACAGAAGCCCAACATGTGCGTGAAGCTGAGGTAGATCAAAGAAGTAAGAGCAGAAAGAAATGCAGGCAAAGATTAAAGCCGTTGCACGTTCCATTTAAAAGAACTTACAGTTACAGGAATAAGTGCAATCCAAAAATAGAAATTCGATCCTGCAGTTTAACATGTCAATCAACCACAAATATTTTTGTCAGACACATCAAATAATATGGGCGTTAATATCATATGGCGTTGAAATCATATGAACGAGACTCCTAATGCTAGGGAATATCAGATTAAATAACCACAACCATCCTGTCTGGTTAATGTGAGTGATAATAAAAAAAAAAGGTGGTTTCAACTGACGTACCTCTAAAATTGAACAACATAAAAGCTACCACAAATCCCCAGAGAGGAGCACTGTATAAATTAAAGAAGAAAGAAAGGTCATTTAAGCTTCTCAGGAAAGTGTCAATGCAAGCAATTATAGAGCAAGAGATCTTTAGTTTGAAGCATTGATTACCTAGATGGATAAAAAAACAGCTTAACTCTAAGCGCGCATCTTGGAAGGCAATTGAATTAGTGAGAAAATCAAACATAAAAACAAAATACAGACCAAATAAATGCACTTCATGCCAACCACCACAATATCTGTGTATCCATCACTAAAAAGTAAAATGAAGGATAAGAACATTTGAAGAAATTCTCTGATCTGTTATTTAGCATGTTATGAACCTCCAAATTTGTTAAACAAAACAAAAAATAATATAAGAAACTTCAATTGGAAATAAACATTCTATGATATTTTCTCCTTACCTAACACCAACTATAGATTGAAATTCCTCTTCCATGGAGCGAATCATATAGCTGTGAAAATCATATTTTTTGCTAAGGTTGTGGTTCTGCCATAAATAAGAAACATGAGACATAAACATGATTTATTAACAAAGAAAAAATAAAAAGAGACGGATATTTGTAGCGTGTCTGAACAGGAATACGGACAGTCGCACACCGAAAGTCGCTATAGCAGAGAGATCCATTTAAAAATTGCAACTAATCAAACATAAGAAAAAGTACTTGGTAGCAACACCGAGTTATCTTTAAGGGGACAGTGTAAACAACATTCATTTCCAAATCAAAATGGTCTCATGAAGTGGCATGATGAAGATGTGCGCTCCTGCTTACCTACCATAATGAATCCCTGGCGCAGTGTAAGGTAATCAGCACGAAGGACGGAACACCCAAATTGTCGGAAGAAACAAGTCTGGATATTCAAGACACAGTAATCTAAATCAAAATTCTGTTTTTCATTCGTATCAAGCATCCATGCCAAACATATACTATTTACTATATTGGAATTAACAGATTGGAATATACTTACATCTAGAATACCATGACACAACTAAAAGTTGCAGTAGAAAGAAGTGACATTACCACCCAAACAAGGAAGCTGTTCCGATCCAAAGTATTTGATGGATAGACTTTAACAAAGGTTGATTGCCGTAGCATTGTCACTTCGTTGGAGATAGCTGCGACAGAAACGAAATTTCCATCAATTGTTCCTAACTTAATTGAAATCTTATGGATTTACTAATAAATCATGCTCAACACCGGCTAAAGGGGGCCTCTCCATTATCTACAATTGACTTTAAAAGTGAACCAACTAAGGGGGCCTCTCTGAGGAATTAGTATTATTACAAGTTACTACACCGAACTGTATTTTTAGGTTTTCAGTACAGTGACAGTGATATGATATCAAGACACTTGCTACAAGAAACTATCTACTAAAGCAGTAGCAGCATTTCAATTTTTGAGGCTTTATATCGATTTTTGATATCTTTAACAGCCATCACATGATGGTAGGAAGGAGGTTTATACCCTATCAAAAGTTTGCTCTACCAATAATAGAACTAAAAATTTCAGGAAAGAAAGAAAGGTTTTATTTTTCTGTTAATACATGCAGCAATATAATGTAAAACTTCAAACTAAAACACTGTTGTGGAATTACCTCTTAATGAATTATCCGTGTCCATGCGAGCCTCATCCTCCCATACTCTCCAACTGTGAATCTGCCAGAGATAGTGAGTGGCAATGAATGAGAAGATATGGGTACAATAAAAAAACAAAACATAAAATCAAGTAAGAGCAGTAAGATCTCCTCTACTTGGACAACATTATCGAAATAACTGTTACATTTCATCACAAAACACAGATTTCCCATAATTATACTCATAGCACATAAATGAGTTGCATAACTTAGAGAAGAAATTGGCGTGGATTCATGACATGGATTAATCTATAAATTCCTAAAGTACTGCAATTCTTACGTACATGTATTAAAAATTCCTCAAGTACTGACAGTTCCTATTTACATGTATTATCATGAATCACTAATCCAGTCAACAGAAGAGTAAATTTTACCATGATTCATTTGCATCACATAAAGGAATTCATTTCAACGTTTTGCAACAGAATATATTTTTCTCTTTACCATGATCTGAAACATTTCTTTTCATGAAACTGCACAAGTGGTGAATATTCACATATCAGCACCAAAAAATAGATTATTGTAAATCAAAAGTGTAGGAGTAGAGTTTCAAAAACTAGGTTTTAAATAAATTGTCATCAAGTGCACTATTTCAGTAGGCATAAGGAAACACCAATTCACAACCTTTACAATGGCCAGCAGCATTGTTAAGCAGCTATAAGATACATGAGTAACTGCCATAACAAAGATAAATCGATGTAGTTGCTCAAGGCCTTCATAAGACACGAATGGTTCATAATTCTGTGTGAAAACATTAAACATAAAAAAAATTAGTTTCAATATATAAGTGATGGAAGATTAATAACAACAAAATATCCTGAAAAAGAGGTGCCAAATATGGTATTCAGAGCAACTGTGCACATACATACATCAGATAATCATACCATTACAAACTAGAGCAAAATAGACAAAAAGAACAAATACATGGTATTCACATGATGTTCGATAGAGACCTGATTACCTCTCGACAGTTATTATGATTTAGATGATTCAGCAACCTTCTATCTAAACGAGGATAAATGAAGGCCATCAGGAGTTTACGCTCCTGCATATTATTATTTTCCCTTTCCTCGTCGACTTCAAATTTGGTACAGGGGATAAACACATTATCATAAAATTTTGTTGGGATACATATATTAGATATAAAGCTCGAGGTCACAGTAAGAAGAAGAGATATGAATCCGAGCAGCATCAACTCTGTAGACAAGTATCAAATGAAGCTCAATGTCAAACATAAACCAACAAAAGTCAAATGTCGCATGGTATAATCAAATAGAAATTGCATATAAAACAGCCAGTACCTTCCTTCATTTTCTCCACAGCTGCAAGCAAAGGTTTTCTTTCAGTCTTCTTCAACCACTGAAAGATTTTTTCGAGAGAAATAAAACTCATTTTATGAGTATAAATTTGCAAATGAAGATGAGACATCCTTCTGATTAATCTTATGAAACTATAGATTGACAGCTGAATTAAAATGTGTAATCTTCACAAAACCAAAATATAAAATCATTACACCAATAAGCACCATAACTCAAGTCCAAGAAAATCCTGACGAGAACTTAATTATGTGAATGTTTTATACAAGTGCTTCTATATTCCACGATGTCATTAAGAAAACAAAGTACAATGCAAAAAATTACAAAAAAATTGACTTCGGCCATAAGTTGGGTCTGCAGCTGCAAATGGGAATCACAATGCATACAAAGGTAAAATCATTTGATAAAAAATTTTATCATGATTTCATGATACAATAAATTCAAGGAAACTTATCTCAAATGATTTATGCTTTGACAACAAAAAGAAGATATTGAGACGGAGTAGTCCATTTCGGAGTCACATGTATATTGGAAGTGATGGAACTCAAATTTTATCTGAGACACTGTAAAGTATTCAGCAGGAGCAATGTTCCCAAACTATAAAAAAAACTCCATTCTTCAACAATCCTAATATACTAAATGCAACATAACATCTTTATCCTAATGGGCATTACTTGAAGCAAAATGAAGTCTTATAACCAAACGTGATAAGTTTCTCCTTTATCCAACTATGATTAACAGAATCTACTTATACAAGTATAAATGGGAGGATAAAACACAAGCAAACGCCCAAAGATGAAACCCGAATGCAACTCACATTACACAAGTGATGAATCGAGCGCTCCACCATCAGTGAAGCGGCAATAAATGCAGTCAACACGCAACCAACAGACCATGCTGGAACCAAGGACCGAGACGTCAGATCCTCCGAATTATCAGACATTTCCAAGGCTTTGGATCCTGATACTTTGAAATTTAAACCACAAAATTGCACTTCAATCCAAGGCCACCTTCAACTACTACACTTTCACTAATCTCTGCCTCTTCATTGATGTGGAGACTCTATGATTCTGATTCCACAATCATCAAATCCCATTTGATGGAAGGATAAAAAACAATCTTATTGCACTGTAGGAGTCAAGAATATTTCCCATGAATCTTTTACAGTTTAAACCAAAAGATTACAACAATATAACGAAACGAAGATGTTGACATCCATTCGCTGGGGAAGAGATAATGAAAATATCAATCGCTGTCACTGCATGAGATGTAGAGAACCAATTTCCCTTCTTCTCCATATATTTTCCAGATCTTCTACGATTAACACCGGCATTCGGTCTTCATTTCAAGAAATTTGCCGGTCGATTCCTTTATGGAAGAGAAATTTATTCAAGGTGATGCTGGCACCGACACAAACCTGTTTTTTCGGGTTTTATAATTAATTATTCGAAAAAATAATAATTTAACAAAATAACTGATATTTAAAAAAAGTTTTTAAATTAACCTACGACTACGACGTCATCTCAAGTGGCGATTTTACTGATTTTTTAAAAAGTTTTTAAACTAGCCTACGACCCCATCTCAGTTGGCGACTTAATTCGAAGTCGCCACCTGAGATATCGTATTCTTGTCTGAAAAAAAAAATTTATTGAATGCGTAATCTAAGATGACGACTTCAACAAAAAAATTTTTTTTTTTTGCTGAATGGCTAATCTGATATGGCGCCTTTAAGAAAAATAGTATTTTTTATAAGAAGGCGTCATTACAAATGACGTCTTCTTAAGTATAAAAATCCGTCCGAAGCCCTTCATTTTCTACGCCGAAATGAAATCACATAACATTTATAGTCTCTGGTTTTATCATTGAAATTGTTGAATCTCCAATCTTAATTTGCCACCCTTCAGTATTTTTCAGGTAAAAATCTTGTTATATTAAAGATATTATCATCTTCCTATTTAGATTATATAAATTTGTTAAACTAAATTTATTAGTTACTTATAATATTTTTAAATTTTTTTTTCGAGATATCGATTCAAATTTTATTGTATTGGGGATGTAATATATTACAATACTAGGATACCATTAGATATGATCGTGGTACATTAAAGGTACAACAGTATCTCGCACAATTAATTTTACGCAGTTGTTGAACGAAATATATAATATCACAACCAGTTCCTTCTGAAAATATATGCAAGACACATATTCCAATATTTTTCCGGGATACGACAGACAATTTTGCCAATAGATAATGATTATAATTTAGCATGGCTATTGTATGTATAACATGGTCATATTTGCTTGGAAATTTACATAGAAACAGAACCACGAAACTATGATTATATTCCAGAAAATATAGATTGTTGCCTGTAGTTGCAAAAGGACTTACTACCTCTGGTAGAGATCCATATGGCGATCATATAGATGCTGATATTATTGCTCCTGAGCCACTACCAGACAGTTTTGCTGAATTGAGAAATGATATTTCAGTCTGAACCAGAGGAGACTCCGTCTGAGGATGAGGCTGATGACGATGAGGTTGACATTTGTGTCATGTCTGAAACAATTGCAGATCAAGATGAGGAAATACCAATCACACAAGAAGTGTCAGTTACTGTACCGGAAACAACCACGGCAAATACTTGTGTCCTTTATCCAACAATTTGATTCTTTTCAATGACGCATCCCGAAGTATTTGGAGACTCTGTAGATATTCCTAGATGGGGGAGTTATTACGACTACTCCAAATGAGATATCCATCTAGATATGGTCTTCAAAAATAAAGCTCATCTGCAGGCAGCTGCAAAAGATTACTATGTAGGTGTTGCAAACGGGAGTACAACGTCGTCAAGAGTACAAAAACATTGTGGAAAGTGGTGTACAAACACTTCGTTGAATAAAAAAGTCGGATTATTCAAAATAAACAAGTATTGAGGTTCTCACACTTGCCTTCTGAGTGAACTGTCAATCGATCATGGAAATTTGGACAAAAACATGATTGCTAGCTTGTTAGTGGGAATTGTTCGGCGTGATCCAGTTTACGAAATAAAGTATGTAATTCAAACAGTTAAAGATAAATATGGATTTGAGATCTCCTATGCAAAAGGATGGTTTAGTTTGCGACGTGCTGTTAATAATGTATATGAAACATGGGAGAGCTTCGTGAATAAGTTGCCTTACTATATGGGAGCTTTGCAAAATGGAATCCCGACACAGTCGTTGAGTGGGTTCACCTTGACAATGTCATGCCAAGAGAAAACACTCCGAATTACGTGTTATGGGCATTCCATCCATGTGTAGAAGGATTTCAACATTGCCGCCGGGTAATAAGTGTGGATGGAACACATCTGTATACGAAATATCAACATAAGATGTTGATTGACGTGGTAATGGACGCTAATAATCAAGTCTTACATTTGGCTGCAGTTGTTGACGAAGAAAACTTTGTGTCATGGAGATGATTTTTGGAGATGATTAGCAAGCATATTGTGAGAATATCTGAGTGTGTATGTTTGATTTCTGACAGTCATCCCGGCCTCATTGCAGCAGCCGATTGTATTCCTGACTTCGAATCACCCTGTGTAGTACATCGATTTTGTTTGAGACATGTTTGTTCAAACTTTAATAGTCGCTTCAAATCCATTCATTTGAAAGGCTTATGTTGGAAAGCGGGATCAGAAAATCAACGGAGAAAATTTAAAAGCTCAATGGAAGAGATAAAAGTTGTAGAACCAAGGGCTTTTGATTACTTGAGTCGTACGATAAGTCTCAATGGTCTCTTGCTCACGATGGAGGCTGACCTTGTGGTATCATGACCACAAATATGTCAGAATGCATAAATGGAGTTATGAAAGGTACTCGTCGACTTCCAATCACCGCCATTGTGCAATTAACTTTTGATCTTTGTGTGCTATATTTTTTTGAACGGCTTAAGAAGACGGAGCGAATGATTCAAAAATCAAGAATGACCAGATTATGTGTTCGAAAGATATGGTCGTGCTGACTATCATTCCATCCATCATGATGTCCATATGTTCAATCGTAGACATCTAACAGCTTCTGCTATCACAAGAGTACAACCAGGATGTGGGAGTAATACGCATGTTGTTCCATCTAAAATCAGGGGACTGCTCTTGTGGAAAATGGAAAAAAGTTCGGAATATCTTGCTCACATGTGATCCAAGTGTGTCGAAAGTATGACTTAAACGCTTAAACATTTGTCAAATCATATTACAATATGAATGAATATTGGAGCACATATCAAAGACGATTCGAACCAATGTGGGGGGAGGAGTATTGGAACACCCCATGTTTTGAGTTGTACCACAACTCCACTCTGCGAAAAACCAGAAGAGTAGGTCGAGATCGAACAACGCGTATTCAGAATGAGATGGACTTGTCAGAAGCCCGTGCAAGACGACAAATGGCTTCAACTTCTCGAAACCAATAAATTTTTTTTGTGTAAATTATTGTACATTTAATTACAAAATGTTGTACGTTGACTGTTCGTTTATGACACGAGTTTGTATATGTTTAACTGCTCACAAAACAAATATTTCTCAAACTATTTTATAATTATCAAATAATTAGAAAATGATTACAACAAATGTTATCAACGATCATGGGGCCTCATATGTAAATGTCATCCGATACCACAAGGACGAGGAATACATGGGGGCGGGCGAATTAATGTATTATTAAAGGCGTCATCTGAGATGACACCTTTAATAAAAAATTAATATTTTATTGAAGCGTCATCTCAGATGGCGCCTTCAATAATATTTTTTAAAAAAAATCTGAAAACGTCATATAAGATGGCGACTTCAGATGAAGTGGCCACTCCGATGACGACTTCTGTTACTTTAATAACCTTCCTCAAAACCGGTTTAAAATAATTTATTTTTTTCAAATAATTAATTAAAAAATCCAGTTTTTCCCCTAATTGTTATTTTTTTTTTTGAGAAAAAATCTTTTTTCAAATATTGCATTTTCTTATTTTTATAAATAAATAACTAGAAACTTCTTTTTTTCCCAAATAAAATGTAAATTTTAGTCATTCTTAAAGTTATTGTAAAAAATTATATAAAAAATATAATAATTAATACAGACATCCAATACTAGTTATTACTAAATTACAGCAAACAATCCACCCATTTACGTAAAAACAATAGACACTGTAGATTGGGTAATTTCATAATTATTTTTGGATTTCATCTAATTTATTCTTTAAATTTATTGCTGATTTTTCAATTTTTATAAATATTTTTTTTTATTGAATTTATGGTATAATTTATCCTATTTTAAAAGTATTTTACTGAAATACCCATCTATTAATGTTTTTATATTTGAACAAAATGAATTATGTGAATAAATGCAATTAAATCTATCAAATGCAAATCTTTTGCTATTTTGGAAATGTAATTGTCTTATCATTTTTATTTAATTAAAATTATTACATAAAAATTGTATGAAAACAATATATTAACAGCTTTAATGAAAATTACTTTTGGAACAGATTACCTGTAATTTTTTTTATTTGGATAACAAGTAGTGCTAATTGCAGTTTGCACTCCATTTTACCACAGAAACAGCCTCCTTGTTGTATAAAGAGAGGCTATGTACATTAGTTTAAATTGATCCAACCCTTTCCTGAACCTCATGCATAGTAGGAAGCTTCGTGTCTGGTTTGCCCCTTTGTAACTCCAATTTACCATAGCTATTTCACTTTTTCATGTTTTAATTTACTAGGTAACGAAAGTACTTTTAATGGTTTCCTTTAAATTTTAAAATAATATACTAAAAATTTCATTGTCATTTATCGATTATAATGTCTATTTTGACCAATTGTATTTAATAAAATATAAAAAAAATTGTTCAAAGTGGGAAAAAAAATGAAGGTATTTTTCTCAAATTGGATAAAATCTATAATACATGACCGATGTAAGTTAGGAGATGAATGGAGATTTAGAAGGCAGTGAGCAATAGAAATGTCATTGTGGGGGAATGGATGGGAATACAAATATATCTTTCAAACATATTAAAAAAAAAAAAAATTGGTTACCACAAATATAGAGTTGTAAATCACACAAAGTGGGTGTAATGATTATTATAATATTATTCAAGCTTTATGGCTTTAAGAAATTGCTTTTGACGTCGAGAACATAATGTTCTCGAAAAACAAAATTGTTAGTTTAATCTTTAATATGGTCACAAATTATAATAAACAAATTTGTCCAAAAAAATATATATTATAATAAACAAATACATTAAGCTGAAAGCTCAATAGCAAGTAGTGTTTTTTCCCTTCCGTTTTTGGAAAGAATACAACAAAATTGTTTAGGACCATAACACAAAAAGAAGGGTGGAAGCTATTCTGAGGTCTCACCCATCAATTCTTGCTCACTAAAAAGATCTCTTTGAACTGGAACGTCTTCTAGCTGTTGAGATGCAACGACATCAGCTATAGCTCTTCTGGCAGAGCTCGTCTTGTCATCCTCGTCTACTACCTTGTCTTTATCCGAAACACCATCTTTTTGCCCATCGTCTTCTTCCTTCGGAGGTGGAACAAAAAATGGTATTTTACCTCTCTGCCAGTCGTGGAGAACCATCTTAGCAGCCGTCATGTAGTCAGGTTCGCCACCCTATACAAAGAGAGAATCATTAGGACTAGATAGCCATCAGAACACAACTGCCAACAAGTAATTGAACTACTACGATGACTATATATGATAATAAATCATTTTCCCAAAGCGGTTGCGAAATGTCCTGGAAGTGACATTGAATTGTGCCAAAGAAGACAGCATTTAACCTTGGTAAAAGATTGTGCCTTCAAGGTTCTAAAATTGTTGATATAGCTAAACCTTTAAGGTAAGCACTGCAAGTGAAACTTTAAGACAATATACTATGTTAATAAGTATCAACTATTTCCTATTTCGGTTATGTTTTATGTTGCAAAATTAATTTGCCTATGTTATAAAAAGACCCATTAAACCAAATGTGAACAAGTGGAATGTTTGTCCAATAATCAATATAGGGTTTACTTCATAGGCCTGATTAGAACCGACCACAGTTTCCATCGAATCATAATCGAAATCGGTACACTGCCTCCCAGACGCCGGATTGTTTTTCGGTTTAACCGAATATATTTCAGTTTAAACTGATTAGAACCATAATCAAACCAGAGTTGAGTCTGTATCCCAGTGATTTGATTAGTTCTACTTTCCATAGAAACTGGAACCAACGGGTTTGTTGTAGAACCATAATCAAGTCTAGGCATGAGGCGATCTCAAACACATTCAAGCCCCATAAGGGAAAGACGTGCCAGAAAGAATCTAGAGATATATAATCTGAAATTTGGCATTACCTTTAGAAGTTTTCCAGTTGACTTGCATAGCTGAACAAGAAAGTCATTTTCATCCTCCCTGAGAACAAAGAAGGGTTAAAGCTTTGCGGAGTTTTATATTTAAGAGGTTAATAAAATTTAAATTTTCCAATATAGTTTTTCTTTTCCTTTCGTACTACTGTCCCTTATATTCCTGTCACGGAATAATTATTCAGACACATTACAGAGGTAAAGAACAAGATAGTGTAAACTAGGGGGGGATAAGAAGAGAAACTTCAATATAATTTGCTAATAGACACTAATTTTTCTAGTCAAGCATATTATTCGCATACCTTGTATGCTGATGAATACTAATTGTTCTAGTCTAATGGCATATAGCTGAGAGCGTACCAGTCGCTTAGCTTGTATGCTCTCACAAGGTGCTCCTTTTTTACACGGTTAAGAACTTCACCAATATGCTCAGCAGCATCCTGTAAGTTTGTCACGCGTACCTGGAGACAGAAAGTGTATTGATATCAACATTTGACACAGGAGACATATGGAAAGCATATGCTCTTAGAGTATAGCATACGAACATTAGAAGGATAGAATGTAGATCTGACAGAATCGAGGCATTACATGTTAGTAAAAGGATAAAATCTGCTGGAACGCACAGTATTCAAATCATATAATGTGTCCGGGGAAACAAGCATGTTCGTGCAGAGGGAAGTCAGTGTAACCAAAAGACTTATCAATTAACTTCAACAAGCAACAGCTAGATTGGAATTGAAGGACTTATATAGAACTGGAAATAACAATTGTATTTCGTAGATTATAAACCAAACATTACCTTGTTATTTTCATTTTATCCCATAAAACTCATTTTCACCCATTTTCAAAACTCAAATTTTGAAATACTTCACACTATTCAAAAACTAAAATATAACCATGGGAGAGCAATGACAGAACAGTCGAAACGTGACTCAGTGACTATGGTAGATCTAAAAAGATTTGATTTGTATTGTTATCACCAGCTATAACTTTTAGTATGGTGGCAAGCTCTTGGATTGATATTAGAGTAAGTTGGTGCAATTATTGAAAGAATGTTTGTTGGGGAACAACAATTGCTCTAACCAGTAGAGCACTCAAAATGTGGCGCTTGAATTGACCATAGTTATTAAAAGCCCGCAGGGCGCGCGCCTTGCGCCCCTTACTCCGGAAAGGCGAGTGCCTTTGCGCGCTTCCTGCGCTTTTACTCATAACCAAGGCACACGCCTTTGCTAAGGGCTGGGAGTAGCGGCTGCTAGTATCTGCTAGCGATTAATGTTTAATTAGGCCATTATATTTATATTTCTAGAGGATGTTTGTACATTGCCTTTTGTTAGCCAAGCTAAAGTTAGTGAATCATGTTGACCGCTATCAACTTGGTGACGACACAGATGATGAAGATGACGCTGATATTGAAGTTGAAGATATGAGTGATTAATAGATTAGTTTTTTTATTTTGAAACTTTGGGTAGCTTAATGCGTAAAAAAATTCAATTTTAATATTTAATTTAATTTTGTTGTTATTTGATGCTGTACATTTTATATAATAAGAATATATAAGTTAATGTGATTTACTTTAGTAAAGCGCGCGCTTCGCGTCAGCTCTCTGCACTATAGCCCCAGGACACCTTTGCGCTTCAGTGCGCTATTCGTCTTTAATAACAATGGAATTGGCATACGCTTTCAAAAAAATTGAGTGATATCATTACCACTAGTTATTAAAATGGCAAATACCAAATCCTACAATAATCGATCTTACATCACAAATTTACATTCTTACATAGCATGACCCATACAGTCAAAAAATATATTATCCTGAAAACAAAACCAATCATATATCACATTCTACACTACATTTTCGGAAGGCATATTTCCCAAGCACGGTCTCTGAAAATGTGTGAAACGAAACCAAACATATCCAAAGTGTTTGAACATAAAACATTCCCGTTAATGATTAATCATGTTATGAAAACTTGAAACCAATAGTTGATTATATTAAATATTTTTTAAGAGGGTTAATCATAAATGGCTGTAGATGAATCAGGTGGATGAGCTAAGAACCAAAACTGACCCTCGATAAAATCCTACATGAATAGCCTGCGTAGGTAATGGGACCTACGCATTACCCTGGTCACGTTTCTGGACATGACACCTCTAATACTACAATGACTTGAATAAATAAACTTTTAGTCGCACGAAATCCGACTGAAATTGCAAGATTTGTATATTCGATGAACTACACACCTAAAGGACAAAAAGTAATCAGTCAATTTCATAAACTTAAATTCTCTCAAGATACAAACCAGCAAGATCTAAATTTTTTATCAAGAAGACAAGAACTATAGACACCTAGAATGAAAATGTAGCCGATCTCAAAAACTTATATCGTCTCTTAAAGCACCAATGATGTTAATCTCTTGCTTGTTGATCAGTGGCTCAAACTTCATTAATCAACAGTCACTGTCATGTCAAACCAAATGATGAGACTCTCAACCTCACATTATTTCTGTCAACATATGGAACAAGAGTTTTAGGATTGTAAATAGTTTTTGATATTTTTTAAATTTAAAAGATTTCCCTAAGATAAAAAACTCCTATTATATAGGGATTTAGTTTATATCTCCCCTATAAAAACATGCACATGATACCTTTCTAACATACAGAAAAGAAGAATTCTTCTACCCTAAATCTTAACATGGTATCAGCGCCGAAATGTTGGTTCTCTCCTACCCATCGTGAGTTTTGAACATCACGATCCTTACCCAGTGCTGCCCATCCCGTTTCCTGCTCGCCTGCATCATCGCGATCGGTTCTCTGTGCGCATAAATTCTGCACAATTCCGATTTTTTTGTCTTCTGCGCGATTTTTTTCACAGATCCAATTTCTAGTGTACCATATTGAACCACCATGAATCAAAGATCAGATTCCACTCATAACATTACAATTAACGCTCCACAAATTGACTCGGAAGAATTACTTGGAATGGGCTCAGTCATGGTTATAAAAAGTCCTCGCCTGCCTCGCCTATGCGAGAAGCCAAGCCAGGCTACACTGTGTCGCCTCTGGTGTGTGAGAGGCCCCACACATACATCAAGCCGCGCTTATTCAGCGCCTAGGTGTCTGGGGCTTAAGCCGTGGGTGATGGCTTGATGGAAATGAAGAGTGTTAATGGGATTGAGCTTAAATTACTTAAAAAAGAATAAGCCCAAATCCTATTTTCAATAAGCTCAAAGCCAATTTTAAATAAGCATAAACCTTATATTTATATATTAGAGTATTAACACGTCATATTCATTATTAATTATATCAAATGTAAAATTTAAATATAACTATATTTTTAATTTTATGAATAGGCATTAATAAATGATAAGAATTAATGTAAAACAAAATATATTTTGAGAATTGAGTAAGAATATTAAGAATAAATTGAACCTTAATTCAATCAAGCATATTTAATTTATTGTTTCTTTTTTTTTATTCATAATTGTTTAATATTGAGTGAGATTCATTTTTATCAAAAATTCTCTTGTGTAGCAAATATTTATATTATAAATGAACAAATATTACAACATGAGCAGCTTCTTAGCTATATAGTTTGGTTATTTTGGGAAAAAATATTCATATCTAAATATTTAAAATTTATTTTTCCTCGACGCGTAACGTCTATTAGGACAAGCTTCGCCTGGCGCCTAGCGCTTTGAGCCAGGCCATGGTTCATCGCTTTTTGACGCCTAGCGCCTTTAATAACTATGGGCTCAGTCCATGCGATCGACGGCAAGGGGCAACTAGTCTACTTGACTGGAGACGTGGAGCAACCCGAGGATGGTGATCCAAACTGAGTACCTGGGGGGCTCGGAAAACTCCTTGGTTATCGCTTGGTTAATCAATTCCATTGAACCAACAATAGGTAAACCATACCTATTTCTTCCCAATGCTAAAGACGTGTGGGAGGCTGTCAAGGATACGTGCTCAGATTCTGAAAATTTCTCCCAATTTTTGAACTCAAACAAAGGTTGTGGAAGTCCAGGCAAGGTGATCGAGATGTCACTGTATTTTACAATGAGATGATCTCTTTACGACAAAGGTTAGATCAATGCTTCAATGATGAATGGGAATCTCCAACTGACAGTGTCCGGTTTCTGAAAAAAGAGGAAAAGGATCGGGTGTATCTGTACTTGGCTGGACTAAATCATGAATTTGATGAGGTGTGGTCTCGGATTCTTGGAAAAAGCCGCTGCCTACACTCTGTGAGGCCTTTTCTGAACGAGAAGAATCTAGGCGTCATGTGATGCTTAAGCCAGCCTCTGATGTGAAATCAACACCACATTCGATCTCTGAAAATTTTGCCTTCTTGTCAAAAAATGGCTTGGCTTAGAAGGATAAGCCATGGTGT
Organism: Haberlea rhodopensis; assembly: GCA_907163345.1. Classification (NCBI taxonomy): domain Eukaryota; kingdom Viridiplantae; phylum Streptophyta; class Magnoliopsida; order Lamiales; family Gesneriaceae; genus Haberlea; species Haberlea rhodopensis. The sequence continues at coordinate 258,278 of CAJQUN010000054.1, read as the reverse complement.
GATTTTTGCAAAAAAATTGGCATACCTTGGAAATTTGATGGAAGATACATGGAAAGCCTCCAAATTGGAAAAAGAAACCTGCTCCTAACAATTGAGCACTACAGGCTTCCTTGGTAGACCACAGGCAGCCTAACTCTCAAGGGCAACATGATAGAGATGGAGCGCTTGAAACAATATCTTGCGTTTGGAATTTGAATCAAGGATCTAGGTTCATTAAAATACTTTCTTGGTATGAAGGTAACCTGGTCGAAAAAATGAATTGTAGCATCTCAAAAATAAATATGTGGTGGACTTACTAAAAGAAACTGGAATGAGTGGTTGTCGCCCAGCTAAACACCCATTGATCCGAATCATAAGTTTGGAAGCAATGAAGGAAAACCGGTAGAGACAACCCTATCAAAAACTAGTGGGAAAAACTGATTTACTTGTCACATACACGGCAAGACGTAGCATTCACTGTAAGCTTAGTAAGTCTGTTTATGCATTCTCCTAACGAGGAACATTTTGAAGCAATCTACCGCATTCTGCGATATTTAAAGAATTCTCCTGGAAAAGGCTTATTTTTTGAAAAAAAAAATCCACAGCGAAGTATTGAGGCCTACACAGATGCAGATTGGGCAGGATCTATTTCAAATCAAAGATCTACATCAGGCTATTATACATTTGTGTGGGGAAATCTAGTAACTTGGCGAAGCAAGAAGCAGAATGTTGTAGCCCGTAGTAGTGCTGAAACAGAGTATAGATCTATGACTCACGGGATATGTGAAATGTTATGGCTTAACGGATCTGGAAGGAACTAAGAAGACCAGTAACTGTGCCTATGAAGTTGTATTGTGATAACAAGACGGCCATTAGCATTGCTCGTAACCCAGTTCAACATGATAGAACTAAACATGTTGAAATGAACAGACATTTTATTAAAAAAAAGGATTGAAAACGGAGCTATTTGTATGGCATTCATTCTGACATCTCAACAAGTAGCAAACATTCTAATAAAGGGACTATTCAGACCAAACTTTGAATCTCTTATTAGCAAGTTGAGCCAACTTGAGGGGGAGTGCCAATATATGGAACAAGATCTTTTAGGATTGTAAATGATTAGGATGTTTTTTAAATTTAAAAGATTTCCCTAAGCTAAAAAACTTGTATTACATAGGGATTAGTTACCTATTGGGTACAATATCTCCCCTATAAAACCATGTACATGATACGTTTCTAATATACAAAAAAGATGAATTCTTCTACCCTAAACCCTAACAATTTCAATAATTTGTTAACACGAAATCATATTTATAATCGTCTCCTGTCGTTGATTTGAATCAAATCTAGTTACAAAAAAGATTTGATGACTTTCAAAGTTGAACTTACCACACCCTTCAAGACAATATCCGAATCAGTGTCCTTGTTCTGATAAACAACACCGGGGCAATCAATAAGAAAGATCCGCTTTGTAAGTGTTATGTATTGCCAAACTTTAGTCTCTCCAGGAATAGGTGCAACCTTGCAAACCTAATCATTCAAAAGGTATTTAAAAATGCAGAAGATCAATTACACTACTCACTAACGCGAACCAAAACATACGCCATAATCATACACATCACCATTATTGGAAACAACACAAGCGGTCATCCAAGAAATCGAATGGAGCATGTAAGTTCAACAGGAAATACAATCAGAGATATCATTGACTGATGGGCACTCCAATAAGCAAGCAAAATGAAACCTTTATCAGTTAACAATGAAGAAGAGGGCAACTGAATTAGCAAAACAAAAACCCACAACTTTTATAACGTCCTGTGCACATGACTAAACATTATGTATTCAATTTTGATGCAACCAAGCTACCATTCATGAGAGGTAGATAAAAAGGCAAACATTAGATGCATTTTGTTTCAATTTTATCAGCACTCCGAACCCATGAAATCCTCCATCACAAGTAATTAACTAAAATCAAAAGCAAATGAAATTCAATATGGAATGCTAATCAAAAATAGATAGTGAAACAAAGCACAGACACTTTTCAACCATGAAATACCCAGATTTATTCACTGCAAGGAATGGAAACTTAAGAAAAAAGATAATCAAGAACATTGTGATATTTAAAATAATGCGCCTCAAAAACTAAATCAAAATATGCGCTATCCGGTATATAATAATTTATACAATAATAATAGCACCATGAGGCTGTGACTCTTCACAAATAGCTTAACTTTAATGTGCCCAGTCCTGGGCACATCCTTCCACAAGCTCAAAAAATGACGATCAAGTACTACTAAAGAAAAAAGCAAAAGAATGACAAATAACTATCATTAAATCAAATCAAAATATGCAAGTTCCATTGATACTCAATTTTGAATATGGGGTAGTATAAAGAAACATTACATTTTTGGTACGAAGAGTGTTGATAACTGATGATTTTCCGACGTTAGGGTATCCAACAAATCCCACAGATATAGCTTGCTTGTCGCTTTTTAAACGGGAAAACTGTCTCAACACTGAGAGAAGAGGACCCTAAAAGTGAGAGACAAATTTCAATTCAACCAAATAAATTTAAAATGCTATAGGAAAACTGCATAAACTACCACTTGCACAAACAAAATATAAAAGGTACATTTGGAGATTGCCATGAAATCGCTCAGTGGAAGGCTATCATACATGTTATTTTGATGATGGGCGGATTTAATGATTTTCTTTTCATTCCTTAAGCCCAATAAAAACTATGAAACGGCCACTGTGATCAATTATGTGCGTTTGCATTACCCAATAATCAATTATAAATATCCAAAAAAATATTTCTCGTTCTATAAATAAATTCATCAAAGTTTCACCAACTACCACCTATCATGCCATTATAAAAAGGCAATGATAGCAAACAAGCCCTTGGGGAAAGTTTGGATCATCTACAAACTTAATTTATATTTATAGGGTGTGAGATTAGATATATGTGAGGTACTTCTTTCAAACCATCACACGACCAAGTGGCCCAACACTTGATGGCCTGCATGTCAAGATAGGTCAATGGATGATGAATGATGCACAACTCAGTTAAAACAATGGGGAGGCTTGTTTGCATCAGACCTTCACAGGAACTTCAAGGTGATAAGTGGCGTACCTTGCCCATTGATTTGTTTATGCTTGCATGAAAAGCAAGAGCAGGGTATTCCTTGGACAGAAATCTGAGCCATCCTTTTGTTGCCCAAGTTGGAATTAAATCACACTGAGATATGAGAGGTAGTTAAACAAACAGAGCCGAAAAAATTAAGAAACAATAATACCAAGAATATTGAAGTCAAATGGGTACAAACCTTGTTTAATAACAGAATCATGTGTTTATGCTTGCAATGCTCCTTCAGATGCTTCTCCAAATGGTAGCACCTTGTGCCTTGTGGATCCCTGGCATCTAAAACCTGCCACAGGAACACAATAAGTGACAAGTGCCAGGAAAAAATATTTCAATGACAGAATAACAAGAGTCAACCAGAATTACAGTACTTGCATACACACAGAAACTAAAGAAAAGAATTAAGTATGCGGAACAAACACAAAAGCAAAAGGATATGGCTGTTTTATTTTATATTTGCAGCAAAGACTAATAACTATTCTTTGAGACTTAAATAAAGTTACTACCCAGCACCACTTCACATGCTTTTATTTAATCCACGTTGAATCTTGGATATTGATATCATAAACAACAAATATTTCACAATATGCAAAAATTGGTACGAGAGTCATTCATTGTGAGAGTAATTAGAGAAAAGGCGTTTTTTGCCCTGTTTACCTGGACAACAACATCTGAAGAGTCTATCACTTTGTACAGCTCTCCCCATATGCGTTTGCTTTGACCTTTTTCAAACATTGTGTGTCGGACAAGATCTCTAAATCCATCTTCAGCTGCTTCAGCAGGTTCACCAACACCTTTCTTTTCTTCAAATGCATCTGTAAAGAAGACCTCATGCATGATTAGGAATGTGTTGAGTTGCTGAAACAATAAATCATAACCAATAGAAATAAGCATGTCCCAAAGTCAGAGTAAAAGACCTGAAATATCCTAAAATGTGATGACTAATACTAACCTTGAGAACCACTGGCCCTCTTGACCAACGATTCGTAATCTGATGCCACCAACACTGGCCGTTTCCTCTTTGTCTTGGGACCAAAACAATCGGAGAAAGGCTCCGTATCAAGAAGATGAACTCGTGCTTGCTTAAAACACATTTATAAGAAAGGATAAATTCAGCAGACAAAAAACTCAAGCAAGGAAACTAATGGCAATGTCTGATAATCATCGTAAAAATAATAAGAGATGCATGTATTGTTCTCCAGACCTTTTGATGATCATTTAGAAGGGACATAGGCAGTTTTCTTTCTTTTAAAAGGACATTGTAGTTGCTCGAAAGACGACTCTGAAGCTCCTCACGAAAAAATTCAAGCTCTTTCTGATTTACAACACGGGTGTTGCCTATGAAAGTAAATGCAACAATTAAGATTATATTACAACACCTTTGATTTTCCCTCTGAACAATGACCCAGTTACTTTAAAGTACAGACAACAAATTTTCATGCATTAATAACAAAATTTTGGTCATAAACGGTGTTATTAAAAGGGGTCGCCTGGCTCGCCTATGCGGCAGGCGGAGACAGACGACCGGACCTCACCCCAGGTGCGGCAAAGTTGCTGGGCCTTGAGTTGCTTCAGCGACAAGGCGAGGGCCTTGAGTTTTAGCTGATAAACTTTCGTTTCGGCTGATAAATTTGGCACCTGACTCACTGCCACCACCGCAGACCACCACTGCTGAGGTTGTTTGCTTTATTTGCATGCCATTTACTATAACATAGATTGAACAAATACAAGAACTTTAATTTTGATCCGGAAATAATAATGCTGAAGCACATTCTTGGCTTTATATGTTTTACTACAGAGATTTAATAAATACAAGAAGTTCAATTTTGATCCGTACTATCATGCATAGGAAATGTAACTAAGATTACAATACCGATGACTTCTCAGTTTCCCCAACAGACATCAATCCTTCTATTCCATCATATTTATTGACATGCTTAAGATTTACACATTTACTTGAAATTAATTTTATTTTTCAGATGTCGACTTCAATGAACCGGAAAGATCCTGCTTGGGAATTTGCCACTTCCTGATCCTAAGAAATATCAATGCACTGCAGTGTAATTTCTGTGGAATATAACAAACGGGGTATTTACCGACATAAACAACATTCAATTGGAGGTTGTAAAAATATGAAAGACTGCATCAAATGCCCTGAACATGTTAAAGAGGCTATAATGAACTTTATGGTTGGGAAAAACAAGTTGAAAAACCAAATTAGTGAGATTCCGCATTTTGATATCGCTGAATCTCAAAGTGGTTCTAGTAGCAAGGGCAAACATACCTCTGTTTCTTCTCGAGGTCTCGTAGATAAAGAAGATGAGGAAATAGATTTTGATTTTGAGAACAATGAAGACTACATAGATGATTGAAAATCAAATGAAGGAGATTATGATGCTTTCGATTTAGGAGATGATGACATTTGACGATTGTATTTTTTAATTGATATCAAACGAAGGAGATGGTGTTTAATTGATATTATTTTATATATTTATTTTATATCTAAAGACCTTTATTTTTTCTCAGCGCCTAACGTCAATTAGGTCACGCTTCGCCTGGCGCTTTAAGACAGACCATGGTTCATCGTTCTTTGGCGTCTAGCCCTTAATAACTCATAATAGTAAATTCATAAGAGTTGCAGGGCAGATGCATAGTCACAACTTATTTATGCAATAATGAATACGTTGAGTTTTTTTTCCTTTTAATACATTATGTCACATAGTTACTAAAGGCGCTAGGCACCAAAAAGCGATGAACAATGACCTGGCTTAAAGCGCTAGGCTCTAGGCAGCAGGCCAAGCATGGCCTAATAGACTTTAGGTACGAGATAAAATAAAGTTCAAATATTATAATTCTTAGTTTAAGTAAATGTGTAATCGTAAGCATGTCAATAAATACGATGGAATAGAAGGATTGATGTCTGCTGGGGAAAATGAGAAGTCATCGATATTATATTTCTTAGTTAAATTTCGCATTCGCATGCATAGTCCAGATCAAAATTGAACTTCTCATATTTATTCAATCCCTGTGGTAAAGCATCTAAAGCAAGAATCTGCTTCGATAGTATTATTTCCGGATCAAAATTGAAGTTCTCGTGTTTATTCAATCTCTATTATAGTAAATGGCATATAAATAAAAAAACAACCGCTGAGGCAGCGGTCGGCGGTGCAGTGAGTCAGGTGGGAACAAAAGCTATAAACCCTGATAAAATAACAGCCAACTAATAAATTACTGTGTAAACCCTAACATATATAAAATAATGGGTGGTAAGGTTTGGCCTTTTTAAGGTAGGGCTTATTTTAACAGCGGAGACCCAAGTTTTATCAGCTAAAACTCAAGGCCCTCGCCTTGTTGCTAAAGCGACAAACCACCGACTTTGCCGCATCTGGGGCGAGGTCCGGTCGCCTGGCTCCGCCCGCCGCCTAGGAGAGCCAGGCGACCACTTTTAATAACACTGAATTTAAGTCCAATGTAAGTATAAATAAGACCCGTTGTTCTGAAGATGTATAATAAGCCTACAAATTTACCACTGATTGTATATACAATTTGGGTGCTTTCTCTTTATTTTAGTAGATTCTATTTCATATTAATTTCCCCACCAAATTATAAATAAGCATGCAGGATGAAATCTATACTAGTTCTGAAGATGTACAATAAACCTACAAATTTACCACTGATTGTACATACAATTTGTACATGAAATCTATACTAAATAATATGATCTCAGCTCAGCTACAAATCGAGTTTTAGCCCATCTCGTGCCAGATAATAAGTATGACATATTGAATTCATGGACAACTGTTAAATGGTTCTCTGCATCACAATGATAGGGAATCAAGAAACTAATTAGAAGCTTAAAGGTCCCACATATACTTCATGGTAATCTCATTTTGAAGTCTACAAAGAAAATAAAATTTAAATTTATGTTCCTAAATAAGTTATGACTCTATTACTTTTTCTCATGAGCCACACAGCCTAAAATTGGCAAAATCAATACGACTCTTTGGGATTGTTTAATTTGGTTAAACTGGATCTCAGCAAAAAGGGGAAAAAAAGGAACAAACAAACTCATGGATACCACAATGCGATATATTGTCGAGAGGACAATTGGGATGACGGAAAAACTACAGAGTTGTAAAAGAATTTCATATCAAAATTTTCTAGATCTGGCAGGCTTAAGAGTCCGAGCTTGCAAATTCAGGGAACAAGCAACCTGAATCAACAAGAGCTTCTGAAGAAAAAATAATGAAGAGTTCCGGATCTGAGTTTGTGGCTGCAGAGTACAATGACCGGACTGCTGATCACCATCAAGACGCTGCAGAGCTAACATCGGGCGTCAAATAGCACATCAAAGAAACCACCGCTGCGCAAAACTCTCTACTATACCATAGACGTAGGATGATGTAATGTCATGCCAAGGCTGCTAGATATGTATATATTCTTTTTAGGTGTGTATAGAAAGGAAGACGGAATTTGACTAGGTAGGCACTCAAGAAGGCATCTTTCCTCCAATCATTCCACACGGAAGACAAAATAAGGCAAATGGTTATTGCAGGTAGTCGGAGAAACCACGAAGAACACAACGAAGAAGACAAAGGAGGCCACGAAGTTTTCCACGCAAATCATAATACTCACCATAGCCACAATGTCGCTGATTTAATCTGCAGCGACTCAGTCAAAAATTCAAGCGAGGAGAACTCAACTGTTTCAAGGATGACCGCCACCAACACTAGAGCCGGCAGTCAAAGCTCACACAGAAGCCCACATAAAGAAACAGTGTTCTTCACCCATTGCCTCTCATTTTACCTATTCTTCCAAAGACTTATGTATAATCCATGATTACTTCAATTTCTCAACTATCGTGGAATAATAGAGATACGAACAAAGCGAAGCAGTATAAGAAAAAAAAGGGGGGCCACATAATGTGGCGTATCAGTGTAGCAGAAGGCAAGGGTAATGACATGGGGAAGCTTCACTGCCTCTTTTGTTAATTTGGCCTAAAAGTTTACTCAATTGACTCAATTGGTTCCACTTGCATAAAAGAACTGAGTATGGAGAAGAAGAGAAGAAGCTAAAAGAAGCAGTATAGAGAAGAAGCGGTGTATAGAAGAAGCTAAAGAAGCAGGTTGTTAACCAATATGGGAGGAAAAATAATAATAATAAAGATCATGCATAGGACAGTAACTTTGTTAGATGACGGGATAACCAATATAGCCTATTTTCTATCAGATTTTTGAGACCCTTCTTCTAACTTTCGAGTGGATTTTGAAGGACAACGGAGCGATAGAGAATTAGGCATATTAACTAGAAGCCTAGAAGGTTCTATGTTTTTTTCTGGATTTACTTCACTGCAGTACCATTTTGGGCTGTACATCTTTTCAGGAGCATGCCAAGCTCGAATGGGAAACATATCAGTATTACTCTTCGGAGTCGTGTCAGATAACTTCTCCAGCTTAATAGGCAGATATTAAGGTTGAGCTCCAGCTTGGGATTAAGTTCTCACACATCACCACAGGAAAGTTCAAGCAGACGACCGAGAACTTCTCCTTAGAGCTTATTTTTACAATTTTCATACTTTCACGTCTGTTTTGTGCTAAATGTTTCTCGAAAGCAGCAAAACTAAGTGTAGCCCCAAATTCAACTTTAATAAAGTAAAAAATCATCAAGAATCGCATGGATAATTAACAGATTATTAAAATAAAGGCAATAAAACGCACCAAACCAGCGGCGATCAGGCATAATTCGAGTGGACGGCAAATCCTTGGACTGTAAATCGTGCTTCAGGATTTTCCCCTCGCTGTTGCGCGTCGGCCGTGTGTTGTACATCTTGAGCCGCCGCACTGTGGCGGCGCTCCTCCCATCCTTAGCTTTGTTGTTGTTCCTATTAACATCAAGCGAATGCTTCGGCTTCCCCGAGACATTAACCGACTTTTCCTTCTTCTTCACCATTGTCGTAGCTCACAATAATAAGACTATTCCGTACGACCGTACCTACATTTATACAAACCTAGGAATTTAAGGCACGCATTTCCAATTAATAATCTGGCCGGTTTTTATTGGACATGGCCCCGGCCCATAATCGGGTCAACGAGTTATGAATAGATCGATTACTTGTTGACCTGATTCGACGAGTTTGAACCGTAACGATCTGGTTCATGGGTTTTTAAAACCACAAATTGCCGGTGATTTAATTTTAATTTTTTTTAGTTTTGATTAAAATAAAGGGAGACTTGATAAAAAAATCCACAAAGCCTTTATGTATTTAATGTTCAGTCTCACCACTACTTTTCCAATTCTTAACAATTTTTTTTATTATTTTGAACTCCCTAATTACATAAATTATCAATTATACATTTACTTTTATTCAAACATTCGTATTCTTCTCTTCATTTATCATCTATAACTTCTTATCTCTCCTCCATGAATTTTCTTGAACGTGTATAAAAAATGAATCCACCTCTGAATTTTTATTTACCTTTTCCACCAACAAATCGAACCAAATTCACATTTTTTTTCTTTAATTTTATGGAGAGCTATTGTCGTGTGGTTGAGAAATTTCTATGTCCATTTTTCTTTATTTCATTACCGATGATCCACAGCAAGTCTAGAGCAACCCGGAAATATGCCTCCAACTCCATGAAGAAACAAACTACCAAATCACTCAATGCATTAAATATGTTATTTAATACCACAAATCAATATATATAGATAGTACCACAAATTAGCTTATAAAGTTCAAAAATTATATAATTTTGGTACCATAAATTAGTATATTTAGTACCACAGAGTAGCTTATATAGATCCACAAATTACATAATTTTAGTACCACGTATCAGTATATTTAATTCCATATATTAGCATCTATAGTACCACATATTATCATTTGGTATTACAAATCAGCATATTTAGTATCATATATATAGTAACATAAATTATGTTATTAGTACCAAAATATGTTATTTAATACCACAAATAAGTATATTTAAGACTACTTATTAACTTATATAATACCAAAAATTATATAATTTGCTACCACAAATCAGTATATTTCATACCACATAGTAGATTTGTATATAACATGTGAAATAGATAGTTCACATCCAAGCTAATCTTTGGTACCAAGTATACTGATTTGTGGTCCCAAATATACTGATTTGTGGTACTATATAAGTTATGTGGTACTAAATATACTGATTTGTGGTACTAAATAACATAATTTTGGTACTAAATAACATAATTTGTGGTACTATATAATCTATTATGTGGTACTAAATATACTGATTTATAGTACCAAATATACTGGTTTGTGGTACTATATAAGCTAATATGTGGTATTAAATATACTGATTTATGGTACTAAATCCGATTTATAACCAACATTTCAGAGTTAGCAGCGCTGGGGCGCCACGTTTGGCAGGGCCCTAGCGCTGCACATTCTGCCATGCGATGCATCTTTTTCCTCTTTTAGGCGTTGGTACTAAATATACTGAATTTTGGTACCAAATATACTGATATGTGGTACTACATAAGCAAATATGTAGTACTAAATATGCTAATTTGTGGCACTAAATAACATTGTTATGATCGATTCCGAGGGTGGGTGGCCAATCCACTCCCGAGTTCAACTAACTTGAGTTTCAATAGCTCGTGTTCTTGAAATAATTGCACCGAGTGATTATATCGAGTTCGGTTGCAAAATCGAGCAGAAGACACTCGACATAACCCGCTCTATAACCGATTAACCATTTGAAAGATATTTTAAAGGTATGCAAGAAAATATGTAAAAACAGTAAGGTAAATAAATGCAGTAAAGTAAATAACACAAGCAATTATTTCTGGAAGTTTGAAGCGCAACGCTTCTACGTCTCCCCTTCTTCCATCTCATGGAATGATATACTAGAAGACATCGAGTATGCATTCAAATTCTTTTTATGTATTCAAAAAATTGGGGTTAAAAATACAGACCAACCCAAATTTTTTTATTTGCTGGGTGGCTTTTAAAACCCTACAAGGGCATACTTACAATTCACTCATTATCCTTCACGGTTTCACAATCGGTCATTCACTCATCTTCATCGGCTCGCCATCATCCATCCAATAATCAGTCAGTCAAGTAAGATTTCTTCAACTTCAAGGTAAGATTTCCCAAAAAATATTTGAATTTTAAAAATTATAAAATCATTTGCCAGAATCCATTGCTTTGAAGTTGAGAGTTCAAATCTAATTCTCCTTAAAATAATTTTGAATTTACTTATTTGTCTATATTGATTTTAAAATTATCAAAATAAAAAAATAATAATTTTCTATATTAACATAGAGTTCCAATAAGAAATTTGGTGAACCCAATTTTTTATTTTTCACAGTAGGAAATGAAGGGGGCTGAATTGGCCACTGGCAATGAATCTCCAAAAATTCCTTTCGGGGGCTGCCGCCCCCTTGACCCCAGCATCGCCTACACTTTCAGCCCCCGCCCCAATACAAAATTCCTAGTTACGCTCCTGGTTGTACAACTCCACTTAGGCTAATACCACACATGTAAGGTCCCAACTCTTAATGACGACAGTCATTTATGACGTAGTATGTATATGAGAATTTTCATTTTCTAAAAGAATCATTACATGCTTCACATCTACGGTATGACTTTTATAAAAAATTCGGCAGAGTCTCCCTGTAAAGTGAACATACCGGGGGAAAAATACATCAACGACTACATACTCAGATGATAAATCAACTCCCAAAAACAACATACGTCTATTACACTTAAATGAAAGAATGATACAACCCATATACAGGCACAAAGTGCTCACAAACGAGCAACGAGCAAATGAATATCAATCTAATCGCATAAATAACATATACCATCTACCCACTCTCATACCACACTTCTGGAAGCAGCATTTTCCAACAAAGCTCGAGCTTCATATCCCAAAATCGCTTAGTACATATTGTACCTGCTTCAACATAAACAATCCCCAAACGTGTGAGCATAATACATCGCATTTCACATACTCATAACAATGCATAATAATTATAATTAAATCATAATATCACAATTTAAGATTTTTTAAATCTATAAAAAGATTTACTCCCTGTGCAATTTCGAATCTCTATAGCTTACACGATTGTCCATGTTTCAATCTCACACACTTTCATAACATCAAGTTCAGTATCGTTATTCAAAATATGATGTTCATAAACACGATAAATACAATACAACTAGAATCTATTGTATATGCTAAATCATAAATGATTTCATATTGTAGACAATCATGCCTATCAGTCCATTTCATTATCCACATTTCTCACATTGATCATGCCCAAGGCATCGTTACCCAACTTCGTATACTCGGATCACGTACAACTACGTATCCACCATACTTCATATATCATACTCAATACACATATTCATTTCCTTATATTCAATCATCACATTCAACAATGCATGGATACATGAATATTCAATTATTTCATAGTATACATTCCCGTACGTCATTACGTACCTTAAAGTCTGTGTTTTTACAGGCAAGTCACCCTCATTGTCCGGAGACTAGTAGAGTATCTATATTGAATATCCATTCAATATTAGTTTATTCCTCAAAGCAATCAATATCATTAAACACTTCTCGTTATCGTAATGCACAATACAATCAGCTAACATATAGATTCGTCATGTTCTTCACTAAAACAATCACAAATTCAATATAATTACATCATTATAACCAACTTCATTTTCATGTTTCATAATTGACACAAACAAGCCAATAATCCTCCATTTATTCAAGTTATCTTCGAACTCAACTATAAAGTAGGTAAATTCACATTGTTTGATAAACATAAGTTTATTTCATCTTTCAAGAAATCCCCAAAATATTCATAATCATCATATAGTTGGTGTACCAAATAACTCAATCTACACCTGAACCATTAAGGAAGCAAGCAGGATCGACCATACAAAAAAAATCCCCAAACACAGCAACAAGCTTGATCGATTAGGAAGAATTTCAAGCCAAAAACAGCAGCTAGGTTTTCATCAACACGACATCAAGGTTTTGATTCGTAACATGCAGTAGATCGATCAATAATAGCAGCAGTGTTCAATCCAAACAGCAGCCTAATACTCAAGCAAATTAGTAGAAAAGTTTCACCTAACAATAGGTAAGATTTGAACCAAACACATCTGTGGAATTAACACCATAATTTTGGCCTACAGCAGGGAGGCCAAAACCGAAGAAAAATCCCATTGTAGCAGTAAGTTCTATCGGCTAGTAGCAGGGAAAACAAAACCCAAATGTAACAACATTCATGTGAGGCAGTAGTGGCAGGGAAATTGTGGTGCAAAGTTGTCTGTGTACAATCCTTAAGCTAGTGACCAAATTATAATAAACACTGCCCCAATCAACATAGAAATTAATCCAACGAGGATTAACAATTCTTGGATAGAAAGCAATCATGCGACATTAATATCTCCCCCCAACAGCGGAAGAAATCGAAACCAATAAAAGAAATGGGAATGAAAAACTCATACAAACCTCCACCATATGATTAATCAAGCTAGGTAACACACAACCCATGAAGCATAAAGTGATTAAATACAACCCACAAAATTACGAGCAGCATGATACGAAAACCGACTGTAATTCTTCAAAAATCGAAGCATCAAATCGAGCTCAACAAGTGAAATGTACAAGGAGATGAATAACTAAGGGAAAGAGATAAAATCATCCACAAACCTTGAGCAAAATCGCACAAAAATTTTCCGAAAACATCACCTCTGCTGCATGAAGTGGAAGAGAAGAGGGAAAAGATGGGTTGTGTCGATTTAGGATGAGAGAGAGAGAAGAGAAAATGTGTCCAATTTAATCTCATCCACACATATAATATCTCTCCCCCAATTTTTATTATTTTCAAATTAAATCAATTATTTTATTATTGCAAGAAAACCCATCTTAAATTTAATTTACATCACAAGTTCAATTCACAATTATTTCTTCCAACTCTGGACGAAAATATGATTCCAAAATATTTAAGAATCTCCTTGAATTTAATTAACATTATAAATTCAATCCCGAAATCATTTATCTCAACTTCGGTCCAAAGTTCGACACCCAAAATTTAAATCTCGACATATCATATAAACCCCATAATTAAATCCAATGAATGATAATTAATTATTCCGGACATCACCAACTAATAAAATTTCGACATCGAAATTTAAATACATGCTTACCATAAAAAGCCAACAGTAAAATTTACGTACCGTTATACAGCTCAAGATAGTGTTGTAACAAATCTGTAGTACTACACCAACATTCGAATCATCATGGTTCGTAAACTTGGCATACTACACCAACAATCTCAAGACTGCAAGTCATATCACTTTACCATATTCCAACATTAGCATTCAATGAGCTAACATATATGAATACCGCTATTCATGTAATTCATTAAGAGATTAACATCATACAAAAATAAAATACCTACATGTATCTTTATTGATGTCGCCCCCCGTTTAGACTAATAAAAAAAAGAAAAATATATCCCATCATTTCTTTTCCATTTTCCGCTTTACAATACATTGTTTTCTTATCCCATATTAGATATAGTTCTTATAAGATCGTTTTAATTTCTCTCACTACATGTGCATGTTCTTTTGTTACGTACCAGTAGGTATTTCATCTTACACGATGCTACATTTCAATTATCACATGCCCCCAATACATTATCAGTTTAACAAATTCATAAGGATCTTATATAGAACACATTCAGTCTAATTTCCATTGCTAACTCTTTCATTCGATTTATAACATTACCCATCCAACCGTGTTCCATTATTTTTGTTATCTCGGATTAGTATCTACATACAATCCATTGCTTTTACATCCCATTTTGATTCTTACTCGTTCATGAGTATACATGCATAACATCTTCGTTATTCTCTCATGTTAGACATCTCCTTAATGGTTCTCTATCATGTATACGATTCAAGTACGTGGTGTATCAATCACGCCCTTCAAGTATTATCATGTCATTTCATTATTCCCCACAGATTCACATTATATACAAATGAATAATATTCTACATTACATTTGTCTCGTGCAAAGTAATGAACCATCGGAATCCACAAAACCTCACATAGACCCCTATCATTCTTTTCTCAATATCAACTTTATGAAATTGCAGCAATATTAATATCGTATACATAATGCCATACTTGTATAGATGCAATCATCAACAAGGTATGTCAGTATTACAACACCATGCTCATCACAGTACGCAAATGCTCTAAGCATCATTCTCTCAACATGCCATCACCCAGCTGTCATCTGGCGTAAAATAAGTACTAGAAACAATATCATTAGTACTTCTCATATACATGTGTCAGAACATGCACCTTATCATTTATGCATTACGGATATTCATAACATCACAATCATTAACATGAATATCCCTATGTAAAAAGGTTCACAGATTTCTATACACATCATGCTACAACATACTATCTCACATCTGTGTGATGAAATTCAATACAAATATCAATTTCATATATCGACGACGTAATTCTCTTCAATCATATTCAACAGAGTACCATTTCATGAATGGACAACACATCACAGTGTAGTAAGTATTAATGAGTTCTTAGACATCAGTCTCATCGCATATCATCATCTAAACAATATCTGACGTCAAGTAATTACTAGAATATCCATTAGTAATTACTTCATGCATATGTCATCATTTACATACCTTTTAGTTACTAATTCAATCTCAAACATACTAAATCATTTTATCGTGAATGTTCACACTGATCACATGCCCACACATGGCATTCATAATGATCCCACGTCATCCCGTGACGTTCCATGACGTTCCATGACATACCCGGTATCTCATTCCCGCATGATTATATTCAATTCAATACAACAAGTGCTTACTCAATTATTAGTCCAAAATATACCAAAACCTAGCATGCTCCCACATCAATACATATCATCATAAAACACTTATTAAAGTTCAATCATTATTTCAACAATGATTACCGTAGATATAATGGTGTTACCACAGCGGTTACACATTGCCATGTTTCATTACTGCAACAATAACAAAATGAACATAACAATAATATGTTTCATTTTAATTTTGTTCTCTACTATTCCATTTGTATTAGTTGATTCTCATAAATCAATATAATTCAACTGAGACAATGCATCAGCACATATCAACCTACATTAACATATATTCACATGCCAAACCAAACGCAATGGTTTACCTCAACTCCTCATTCCTATGGAACATTACAATATCCTCTTGGGTCTACATATCATGTACCCAAGGAATAACAATAACACAATGTCCAATGCTATCTGCAATCAATACATTGTCAATATGCATTGCTAACACAATAGCAGTATAGTAATGCGCATGCTAACATAATCACGACACATCAATACTCATCGCCCAACAGTGGTACACAATACTCACCGCCCAACGACGGTACATAATCAATACCCCTCGCTTCGTGTACCAAGGGCAAGTATTCTATATATCAGTGGCTCAATAATATCCCTCGCCTCAAATCATCGGCATGATCATGGACTCAAGAGGTGACTCACATCGTATGTAGTACTTTGTTCCTTTCGGACTCAAGAGGTCACTCACATCGCATGTAGCACTTTGTTCCTTGTTGGACTCAGGAGGTCACTCACATCGCATGTAGCACTTTGTTCCTTTCGGACTCAAGAGGTGACTCACATTGTATGCAGTACTTTGTTCCTTTCACATTTACTTCTCAATGATTAATTCATAAAATCACCACGCCCACTCAACAGTGGCATCACAAGATTCATTACATCATTCCCCTGTTCCACAACTCATATACATCATCATTAGATTATATGGTAAGTGCTCAATTATACAATTCATTTACATGTCATGACACAAATCAATATCCACATATCCGACACAACGATTCCGGTCTTGTTATAACAACGGTATTTTGATACCCCTCGCTTCGACATATAACGGCATTCACAATACCCCTCTCTTCGACATGACAGCGGCATAATCATCGCTTCGACATGACAGCGACGAGTATTGTATTTCCATCACTTTCAATATGACAGCAACAAGTATCCTATTCCTCGCTCGAATATAACAACATCACGGAATATCCAAACATACCTATACACATATCTCAATGCACATTTGCATAATTTCAAATATACATGCATTCTTATTATCACAATGTAACCATACCCGGCCATCACTTCGTTTGTTGCCACTTATTAAAACACAGTAGTGTCCATCATTTCCTGCCTTCAGACAGCCTATCTCATTTCTCATCTTCTGATTTTCCTACAAAAATCAGATTTCTTAGCACTTTATACATATACAACGTGCATACAATTTCAATTAACACTCAGTTATTCTTTCTTCAATCACATTATTAAATTAATATCATTTATCAATATAACATATCATTTGTCGCTCACCAGCGTCACATCATTACTGTGACATCCCCGAAATGGTTAATTGCTATTTGGCTTTAATTGTGTTTACATGATTAATTATGTGGTAATTGATTATGTTTTGGGATTTATTTACCTTATGGAAATGCATGGTCATGTGGATAGGGGTGACCCGGGATTGCATTTTTGGGTGCATGTGGTGCATGTTGGGTAAATATTATTGGAAGCATGATTTATTTGCCTTTGGTAGCAATTTATTAGAAATCATGTGTTTAATTGATATTTGGTGCATTTTGAGTAAATGCTTTGAAAAATATCATGTTGGGGTGTTTTATACACCATGGAATTGTTGGTATGCTTTGTAATTAAACCCAACCCTTTTATCCCCAACCCCACTTTACCAACTCACTACCACTTTACCAAATCAAAATCCACAAACCCTTCCCCTCCAAATTTTCGAGCTCAAGCCTTGGGTGGAAGAGGAACCTTTCAAAAATCTTGATTGTGGAGCATTTTGGGTGATTTGAGATCCCCAAGAGGTATGGGTACCTCATGCTTTAATTTTGTAAGGTTTTGTTTGAGTTTGGGTTGATTTTGAAGGGTTTTAAAATGGGTTTTGTTGGGTTGTTGTGGGTTTGTTTAAAAGTTGGATTTATACTTGTTTTGAAGTATATTTTGGTGGTTTAAGTTGTTATTTTTGTTGTTGGTTGTTTGGTTAAGTGTTGGATTGGGTTGGAAGAAATTTTGGGAACAAAAATGGTGAAAAACGCATGTCTGCGCGAGGCGATCGATCGCCTGAAAAGAGGCGACCGATCGCCAAGAGACAGTGGCATTTTTACGGGTTAGGCGATCGATCGCCTAATATGGGGCGACCGATCGCCGAGAGGCAGTAGGTTTTTCAAAGGAATGGCGATCGATCGCCATGTTTGGGGCGACCGATCGCCGCTGTGTAAATTTTGAGGCGATCGATCGCCTATGGGAAGCAATCGATCGCCGCCTGTGGAATTTTGGAAAATGGTTTATTTTGTCAAATTTTTGGTATTTGACTATTATTTGGCTTCTAATATGGGGTTGTGTGATTGTGTAGAACCATCCCAGGTAGCGACACAACCGAGGAATTGAAGCCGGACCAATTCCACTTTTGGAAAGGTACGTAGTGGACGTACGGGCACCCAACGGTAACATGTATTTTATATACTCATGGTTTATGCATTGTGGATGCGGGTATATATGTGGTATTGCATTGTGGATGCATATACATGTTGATTTATGCCATATGTGGTATTGCATAGTGGATGCATATACATGGTAATTTATGCATATTGATGTTAGATGCATATGATGATTATTGGATGCACATCCCATGAGTCGTGGTCATCCTTTGATGATTTTAATGCTTGCCGCTTTTTGTATTGGTTCCGCTAAATGTGAAGCGAGGGGTGGGAGCGCCGCATGTCACATTTGAGCGTGGTTATCATATGGGGCGAGGAAAGGGTATTTGCCGCTCAACGAGAGGCGAGGGGTGGGAGTCCCGCAGTCCGTTGAAGCGAGGTTATCCTATGCCGCTCATATGAATATAAGCGAGGGGCATTAAGATACACTGTGATGGACAGACTAGGGAATGGTGACCAATATTTGGTACTGTTGAGATGGTATATGATGTCATGACATGTTTTGGCCATTAAAAATAATCTGTTGATTATACTCATGAGTTATGGTACAGGGACAACCAAACGGGAAGCGTTTGAAATGCATGGAAAACAGGAAGTGTTTTATATTGATTATGCATTTACGCTCTATCTTCATATTGTGTTGAATATGAATGATTATTATTGCTCATGTTTGGGGGTTGTCCTTGTAGGTACCTTTTTGGCATGATAGAAGGGTTTGAACGGGTTGAGACAGTGAGCTTCAAGAGCATCTTTGGTAGATGAAAGGACAGGATTCTTTTGTATAGTGCCTACTCTAGGAGTAGCGTAAAACTATAGTGAACACATTCATTGATTGGAATGTAACTAATCCTTTTGGTAGTCCTTTATTTTGGCATGTAAATGCTTAAGCTCATAGACTCCACTTGTTTATTATAATCTGATCATTTTATTAGCTCTATTATGCCTTGATTCCGCACTTAAGGATTAGGGTCCTTACATTAGTGGTATCAGAGCAGTGGTTAGAGAACCCGGGAACGAGTGAAGGGTAGCCTTAGCATGTTTGGCTAGGTGCTTACCTTTAGAGCATGTTTATGCATGTGGTGCATATTGATGTATATCCTGTTATACTAACATGCTTATATCACTCCTGTTATCTAACGACATGATATATATTGCTTTGGATTGTTGTTAACATTTGTGTTACAGCATGGCTGCTAATGAGGAAGTCGGAGATGTTGGGAGTGTGAATGCGAGTATTGGACAGGCTAATCCTCTACCTCCACCGGCCGTAGGGATGGAACCAGTAGTTCAGTTATTGCTACCGGGTGAGATTAGCTTGACTCAGTTTCTGTCTTATCATCCGCCCCGGTTTGAGGGGACAGAGTCCGGAGAAGAAGCTGAAGAGTGGCTGGAGAGACTTGAGCAGATCTTTGTATCGGCTCCTTGTGCTATTACTGCTTGGCTGAGGCTGGCGGAGTTCCAGTTGGCTAAGAAACCATTGATGTGGTGGAGGAGCACAGTGATGGAGATGAGAGCACTAGGTGCTGTGATTGATTGGACGCTCTTCAGGACCAGGTTCTTGAACCGATACTTCTCCGCGGCAGCAAGACAGACAAAGGAGGATGAATTTACCAGTTTGAGGCAAGGGAACATGACAGTGGCGGACTATGCCACACGGTACTCTTCGTTGTTGAGGTACGTTCCCCACATTGCCACCAGTGGGCACGCTAAGATGAGGAACTTTATGAAAGGGTTGCGACCGGAGCTCTATGACCGGGTTATTACCAACAACCCAACTTCATTTGACGATGCTCTCACAAGAGCGGAACTTGCTGAGCTTGGAGTAGGAGCTTACGCTATGCCACCACCGGTACCGCAACAGAGGCAGACTAGTGACAGTTTGAGGCCTCGGGGTGAGCCATTTAAACCCCGTGGTGCCTCTTTGTCTTCGCGGTATGGTGGAAAGAAACACTTTGGACAGAAGCAGGATAACAAGAAGAGTAATTGGTCGGCCAATCGAGGGTCTTCACAAGGGGACAGACCGGGAGAGCCGAGGTGCAACAATTGTGGAGGGCCACATCCTTCAAACAAGTGTCCTGCATGTTATGTCTGTGGCAAGATGGGCCACATTGCTCGGTATTGCCCCACTCGGGGAGGACAGTCAGAGTATAGGGCAGCAGGCCAAGGTTTGAGGACAGGACAGTGCAGCAGAGGCAGCAGTTTGGGCCTCGTCCGTCGGGAGGTCAGACAGTGGGACCGCCCCAGGGACAGGTATATGCACTGACCAGAGAGCAGGCTCAGGCAGCCCCGGAGGAGGTGATTGCCGGTACGTGCCATTTATTTACGTACCCTGCTTTTGTTTTGATAGATACAGGTGCCTCCCATTCTTTTGTGTCTGTGGGATTCGTGGAGAGACACCATATGCGCACGTCTTCTTTACCCACGCCTCTCCTTGTCTCGACACCCACTGGAAGAAATGTCGTTGCGGATCAGTTTATGGCAGACTGCCTCATTTATTTTGAGGGCAACGAGTTGAGATCAGACTTGATTGTGCTGGGTATGTCAGACTTTGACTGCATCTTGGGTATTGATGTTCTGAACAGATATCAGGCAGTGGTAGATTGCCGACAGAGGACAGTGAAGTTCAGACCTGAGTTGGGCAGTCAGTGGACTTTCTATGGCAACGGTTCTCGTGCGAAGATTCCGTTGATTTCAGCGATCAAGATGACTCAGTTATTGGAACGTGGTCACACGGGCTATCTTATCTATGCCGTGGACACGTCTGGGAAGGACAAGGAACTAAGAGTTGAGGATGTGCCAGTAGTGGCCAAATTTGCTGATGTATTTCCAGAAGAGATCCCAGGATTCTCACCGGCTAGGGAAGTTGAGTTTGGGATCGAGCTGTTGCCAGGGACATCCGCTATCTCTCGTGCACCTTATAGGATGGCACCGGCTGAGTTGAGAGAGTTGAAAGAACAGTTGCAGGATCTCTTGGACAAGGGGTATATACGCCCGAGCGTGTCGCCATGGGGCGCACCAGTTCTCTTTGTGAAGAAGAAGGACGGTTTGATGCGGCTGTGCATCGATTACCGGCAGCTGAATAAGGCTACAGTGAAGAACAAGTTTCCTCTCCCAAGGATTGACGACTTGTTTGATCAGTTGCAAGGTACCAGGGTGTATAGCAAGATTGATTTGAGATCCGGGTATCATCAGATTTGGGTCAGAGAGGAAGATGTGCAGAAGACAGCGTTCCGGACCCGATACGGGCATTATGAGTTCTTAGTGATGCCGTTCGGTGTGACGAATGCTCCAGCAGTCTTCATGAGTCTGATGAACAGAGTGTTTCAGCAGTACCTTGATCAGTTCGTCATCGTGTTTATTGACGACATTCTTATCTACTCCCGGAGCGAGGAAGATCATGTGAGACACTTGAGGACAGTGCTTCAGATTCTCAGAGAGCATCAGTTGTATGCTAAGCTCAGTAAGTGCGAGTTTTGGCTGAGCAGTGTAGTGTTTCTGGGGCATGTCATATCGAGCAGCGGGATATCTGTAGATCCCAAGAAGATTGAGGCTGTGATGGAGTGGGCTGCCCCCACTTCTGTGCCTGAGATCCGGAGTTTTCTTGGTTTGGCCGGGTATTATCGGCGCTTTGTTGAGGGCTTTTCGAAGATTGCCAAGCCGCTGACTCAGTTGACTCAGAATGGGGTGCCTTTCTTTTGGTCAGAAGCTTGTGAGGAGAGCTTCCAGGAGTTGAAGCACTGATTGACGACGGCGCCAGTGTTAGTGATCCCGACGGAGAACTCCAGATTTGTTCTGTATACTGATGCATCACTGCAGGGCCTTGGATGTGTTCTGATGCAAGATAAGCATGTGGTAGCTTATGCATCGAGGCAGTTGAAGCCACATGAGACCAGATATCCAGTTCATGACTTGGAATTGGCGGCTATCATCTTCGCCCTGAAGATCTGGAGGCATTACTTATATGGTACGTCGTTTACCATTTACACGGATCACAAGAGCCTCAAGTTTCTATTCACTCAGGCGGAGCTGAACATGAGACAGAGGAGATGGATGGACCTACTCAAGGACTATGACTGTGAGATAGAGTACCATCCCGGGAAAGCCAATTTGACAGCGGACGCCTTGAGCCGGAAAGTGAGGAGTTCTGCTGAGGACGTCATCCAATTGTCAGCTATGATGACCTCCTATTGCCATCTCGGCTATGATTTTGATATAGATGCATCACCAGTGTATGTCTCTACCTTATTAGCTGAGCCAGATATTTATGAGAACATCAGGAGAGCTCAGAGATCAGATGCTGAGGTTCAGAGATGGTTGTCTATAGTGCATCTTGGTCAGCCGACGAAGTTCAGAGTGGCCGACGACGGATCTTTGAGATTGGGTAACCGCTGGGTAGTTCCGAGTACGCCGGAGTTGCGTAAGGGAATCTTGGAACGAGCTCACAGTAGCAGACTTAGCATCCACCCAGGCGGGAAGAAGATGTACAGAGATCTGCGTGGTCAGTTTTGGTGGAAGAGAATGAAGTCTGATGTCGTCGCTTTTGTGAAGAGGTGTTTGATCTGCCAGCAGGTCAAGGCAGAGAGACAGAGACCTGGCGGCGAGTTGAGAAGCTTGGAGATACCGAAGTGGAAGTGGGAGCACATTTCCATGGACTTCGTGACTCATTTGCCGAGGAGTGCTTCAGGCTTCGATGCTATTTGGGTGATTGTGGACAGATTGACCAAGGTAGCCCACTTTATCCCCTATAGCATGACCTTTACATTCTTGAGGATGGCGCAGTTATATATTAGAGATGTGGTGAGATTGCTTGGGATCCCCGTTTCTATTGTGTCAGATCGAGATCCACGATTCACATCTCATTTTTGGGAAGGCCTTCAGTCAGCCTTGGGAACTGAAGTCAGATTGAGCACTGCTTATCATCCTCAGACGGATGGTCAGACCGAGCGCACAATTCAGACGCTCGAGGACATGCTGAGAGCTTGTGTTTTGGAGTTCGACGCCTCTTGGCAAGATTCAGTGCTTCTGGTAGAGTTTTCTTATATAATAGCTACCAGGCAAGTATTCAGATGGCTCCGTTTGAAGCTCTTTATGGCAGACGATGTAGATCACCCTTATGTTGGGATGATTTGGACAGTAGACCAGTCGGAGGGCCTGAGTTGATCCGGGAAATGGAAGAAAAGATAAAGATTATAAGGCAGAAAATGAAAGCAGCCCAAGACAGACAGGCAGCTTATGCAAATAAACGGCGGAGACCGTTGGAATTTCAGTTGGGAGATAAGGTCTTTTTGAAGATCTCGCCTTTCAGAGGCGTTGCGCGATTTGGAATGCGCGGGAAATTGTCTCCGAGGTATGTTGGACCGTACGAGATTTTGCAGCGCATTGGCACATTGGCTTACCGACTGGCTTTGCCGCCTTCTTTATCTGGGATACATGATGTGTTTCATGTATCGATGCTGCGAAAGTATGAGCCGGATCCGTCTCACGTGTTACAGCCTTCCGAAGTTCAGTTGGAGTCAGATGTATCTTATGTGGAACGGCCTGTTAGAATTCTGGACAGAGCAGACCGTAGACTTCGGAACAAAGTGATACCGATGATCAAAGTTCAGTGGGATCGCAGGGGTGTCGAGGAGGCTACGTGGGAGACGGAGCAGCATATGGTGCAGCACTACCCGGAACTATTCTCTGGTATGAGTTTACGTTTAGTTTCTGTTGGGGTAAGTGAATGTGATTTCGAGGACGAAATCTTATAAGTAGGGGAGTATTGTGACATCCCCGAAATGGTTAATTGCTATTTGGCTTTAATTGTGTTTACATGATTAATTATGTGGTAATTGATTATGTTTTGGGATTTATTTACCTTATGGAAATGCATGGTCATGTGGATAGGGGTGACCCGGGATTGCATTTTTGGGTGCATGTGGTGCATGTTGGGTAAATATTATTGGAAGCATGATTTATTTGCCTTTGGTAGCAATTTATTAGAAATCATGTGTTTAATTGATATTTGGTGCATTTTGAGTAAATGCTTTGAAAAATATCATGTTGGGGTGTTTTATACACCATGGAATTGTTGGTATGCTTTGTAATTAAACCCAACCCTTTTATCCCCAACCCCACTTTACCAACTCACTACCACTTTACCAAATCAAAATCTTCCCCTCCAAATTTTCGAGCTCAAGCCTTGGGTGGAAGAGGAACCTTTCAAAAATCTTGATTGTGGAGCATTTTGGGTGATTTGAGATCCCCAAGAGGTATGGGTACCTCATGCTTTAATTTTGTAAGGTTTTGTTTGAGTTTGGGTTGATTTTGAAGGGTTTTAAAATGGGTTTTGTTGGGTTGTTGTGGGTTTGTTTAAAAGTTGGATTTATACTTGTTTTGAAGTATATTTTGGTGGTTTAAGTTGTTATTTTTGTTGTTGGTTGTTTGGTTAAGTGTTGGATTGGGTTGGAAGAAATTTTGGGAACAAAAATGGTGAAAAACGCATGTCTGCGCGAGGCGATCGATCGCCTGAAAAGAGGCGACCGATCGCCAAGAGACAGTGGCATTTTTACGGGTTAGGCGATCAATCGCCTAATATGGGGCGACCGATCGCCGAGAGGCAGTAGGTTTTTCAAAGGAATGGCGATCGATCGCCATGTTTGGGGCGACCGATCGCCGCTGTGTAAATTTTGAGGCGATCGATCGCCTATGGGAAGCAATCGATCGCCGCCTGTGGAATTTTGGAAAATGGTTTATTTTGTCAAATTTTTGGTATTTGACTATTATTTGGCTTCTAATATGGGGTTGTGTGATTGTGTAGAACCATCCCAGGTAGCGACACAACCGAGGAATTGAAGCCGGACCAATTCCACTTTTGGAAAGGTACGTAGTGGACGTACGGGCACCCAACGGTAACATGTATTTTATATACTCATGGTTTATGCATTGTGGATGCGGGTATATATGTGGTATTGCATTGTGGATGCATATACATGTTGATTTATGCCATATGTGGTATTGCATAGTGGATGCATATACATGGTAATTTATGCATATTGATGTTAGATGCATATGATGATTATTGGATGCACATCCCATGAGTCGTGGTCATCCTTTGATGATTTTAATGCTTGCCGCTTTTTGTATTGGTTCCGCTAAATGTGAAGCGAGGGGTGGGAGCGCCGCATGTCACATTTGAGCGTGGTTATCATATGGGGCGAGGAAAGGGTATTTGCCGCTCAACGAGAGGCGAGGGGTGGGAGTCCCGCAGTCCGTTGAAGCGAGGTTATCCTATGCCGCTCATATGAATATAAGCGAGGGGCATTAAGATACACTGTGATGGACAGACTAGGGAATGGTGACCAATATTTGGTACTGTTGAGATGGTATATGATGTCATGACATGTTTTGGCCATTAAAAATAATCTGTTGATTATACTCATGAGTTATGGTACAGGGACAACCAAACGGGAAGCGTTTGAAATGCATGGAAAACAGGAAGTGTTTTATATTGATTATGCATTTACGCTCTATCTTCATATTGTGTTGAATATGAATGATTATTATTGCTCATGTTTGGGGGTTGTCCTTGTAGGTACCTTTTTGGCATGATAGAAGGGTTTGAACGGGTTGAGACAGTGAGCTTCAAGAGCATCTTTGGTAGATGAAAGGACAGGATTCTTTTGTATAGTGCCTACTCTAGGAGTAGCGTAAAACTATAGTGAACACATTCATTGATTGGAATGTAACTAATCCTTTTGGTAGTCCTTTATTTTGGCATGTAAATGCTTAAGCTCATAGACTCCACTTGTTTATTATAATCTGATCATTTTATTAGCTCTATTATGCCTTGATTCCGCACTTAAGGATTAGGGTCCTTACAATTACTATCACAATAGTTAAATTATTGATATGCGATTTAAATCAGTTACCGGCCGATAGCATTTTTCAACCATACAACCCTTAGTGCGTATGTTCATTTGTCATCATCTGTCATTTCTCAATATCACGTTCTTCGTATTTCATACGATCATGTACCCACAATGGTTAGCAATAATACAAATTCCAATTACCTCGTATTATATCATGCACATACGAGTATATATATCATGCCATACTGACACAAAACGCAGCGATGCGTAAACTATGTGCTTATACAATTCCTATCAACACATCCCTACTCCCTCAACAGCCCAAAAGAGCAACCACTGCTCTGATACCACTAATGTAAGGGCCAACTCTTAATGATGACATTTAGGCATTTATGACGTCGTATGTATATGAGAATTTTCATTCTTTAAAAGAATCATTACATTCTTCACATCTACGGTATGACTTTTATAAAAATTTCGGCTGAGTCTCCCCGTAAAGTGAACGTACCGGGGGAAAATACGTCAACAACTACATACTCAGATGATAAATCAACTCCCAAAAACAACATACGTCTATCACACTTAAATGAAAGAATGATACAACCCATATACAGGCACAAAGTGCTCACAGACGAGCAACGAGCAAATGAATATCAATCTAATCGCATAACTAATATATACCATCTACCCACTCTCATACCACGCTCCTGGAAGCAGCATTTTCCAACAAAGCTCGAGCTTCATATCCCAAAATCGCTTAGTACATATTGTACCTGCTTCAACAGAAACAA
This sequence comes from Haberlea rhodopensis, assembly GCA_907163345.1. Classification (NCBI taxonomy): domain Eukaryota; kingdom Viridiplantae; phylum Streptophyta; class Magnoliopsida; order Lamiales; family Gesneriaceae; genus Haberlea; species Haberlea rhodopensis. The sequence goes on along the minus strand of CAJQUN010000054.1, from coordinate 230,879 downwards.
TCCCCAAACGTGTGAGCATAATACATCGCATTTCACATACTCATAACAAAGCATAATAATTATAATTAAATCATAATATCACAATTAAGATTATTTAAAATCTATATAAAGATTTACTCCCTGTGACGATTGTCCCTGTTTCAATCTCACACATTTTAATAACAACAAGTTCAGTATCGTTATTCAAAATATAATGTTCATAAACACGATAAATACAATACAACTAGAATCTATTTTATATGTTAAATCATAAATGATTTCATATCATAGACAATCCTGCCTATCAGTCCATTTCATTATCCACATTTCTCACATTGATCATGCCCAAGGCATCGTTACCCAACTTCGTATACTCGGATCACGTACAACTACGTATTCATATATCATACTCAATACACATATTCATTTCCTTATATTCAATCATCACATTCAACAATGCATGGATACATGAATATGCAATTATTTCATAGTATACCTGCTCGTACGTCACTACGTGCCTTAAAGTCTGTGTTTTTACCGGCAAGTCACCCTCATTGTCCGGAGGCTAGTGGAGTATCTATATTGAATATCCATTCAATATTAGCATATTCGTCAAAGCAATCTATATCATTAAACACTTCTCGTTATCATAATGAACAATAAAATCAGCTAACATATAGATCCGTCATGTTCTTCACTAAAACAATCACAAATTCAATATAATTTCATCATTATAACCAACTTCATTTTCATGTTTCATAATTTACACAAACAAACCAATAATCCTCCATTTATTCAAGTTATCTTCCAACTCAACTATAAAGTAGGTAAATTCACATTGTTTGATAAACATAAGTTTATTTCATCTTTCAAGAAATCCCCAAAATGTTCATAACCATCATATAATTGGTGTACGAAATAACTCAATCTACACCTGAACCATTAAGGAAGCAAGCAGGATCGACCATACAAAAAAAATCCCCAAACACATCAACAAGCTTGATCGATTAGCAAGAATTTCAAGCCAAAGACAGCAGCTAGGTTTTCATCAACACGACATCAAAGTTTTTGATTCGTAACATGCACTAGATCGACCAATAATAGCAGCAATATTCGATCCAAACAACAGCCTAATACTCAAGCAAATTAGTAGAAAAGTTTCACCTAACAGTAGGTAAGATTTGAACCAAACATAGCTGTGGAATTAACACCATATTTTAGCCTACAGCAGGGAGGCCAAAACCGAAGAAAAATGCCATTTTAGCAGTAAGTTCTATCGGCTAGTAGCAGGGAAAACCCAAATGTAACAACATTCATGCGAGGCAGTAGTGGCAGGGAAAATGTGGTGCAAAGTTGTCTGTGTACAATCCTTAAGCTAGTGACTACAATCCTTAAGCTAGTGACCAAATTACAATAAACACCGTCCCAATCAACATAGAAATTAATCCAACAAGGATTAACAATTCTTGGATAGAAAGCAACCATGCGACATTAATATCTCCCCCCAACAGCAGAAGAAATCGAAACCAATAAAAGAAATGGGAATGAAAAACTTCATACAACCCTCCACCATATGATTAATCAAGCTAGGTAACACACTACCCATGAAGCATAAATTGATTAAATACAACCCACAAAATTACGAGCAGCATGGTACGAAAACCGACTGTAATTCTTCAAAAATCGAAGCATCAAATCGAGCTCAACAAGTAAAATGTATAAGGAGAATAACTAAGGGAAAGAGATAAAATCATCTACAAACCTTGAGCAAAATCGCACAAAAAATTTCGAAAACATCGCTTCTGCTGCATGAAGTCCCGTGGAAGAGAAGAGGGAAAAGATGGGTTGTGTCGATTTAGGGTGAGAGAGAGAGAAGAGAAAATGTGTCCAATTTAATCCCATCCACACATATAATATCTCTCCCCTAGTTTTTATTATTTTCAAATTAAATCAATTATTTTATTATTGCAAGAAAACCCATCTTAAATTTAATTTACATCACAAGTTCAATTCACAATTATTTCTTCCAACTCTGGACGAAAATACGATTCCCAAATATTTAAGAATCTCCTTGAATTTAAGTAACATTATAAATTCAACCCCGAAATCATTTATCTCAACTCCGGTCCAAAGTTCGACATCCAAAATTTAAATCCCGGCATATCATATAAACCCCATAATTAAATCCAATGAACGATTATTAATTATTTCGGACATCACAATTTATATAGCCTAAAACTCCTAGCCCACACAGAAACACAAAGTTCATGTTCTTTAACGTCTCACTGGAAAGATCTCACCCAGTTGTGATAAATCACAATCTATTACAATGGTATTCACTCTTCTATTTTAGCTCATATATACAATGAATAGAGTAAATACAAAGGGCACAAATGATTCCATAATGAATCTGATATAGCAAGGTAAGTGGTGTCAAAGGTTTGGGGAGTTGCTCTTCATTTAGCAGATTTGTTCTTTGAAATTCCCCAATTGAATCTCAAATGGGTTTGCTTTAGAAGGCTTGGATTGATCTTCCATCAGCTGTTAGTGAGCTTCCAAACCATGTCTATATAGCCCAAGTAATGATATATACGTTAGATACAAGAATATGGCCGTTGGGACAGTTTTGGTAAGCTTTCAAACATTGCAACGATCATATTCTGCTTTCTTGGCTATTTGGAATTCCGTTGGGCGGGTGCGCTAGCCTCTACTACTTCAAAGCCTGCTGGCCTCTACTAGTTAGAAGTACGCTAGCCTTTACTAGTTAGAAGTTTGATGGCCTCTACTACTTCGAAGTCCACTGGCCTTTACTAGTTAGAAGTACGATGGCCTCTACTACTTCGAAGTCCGCTGGCCCAAGGTTTACTGCCATCCTTGCTGTCCAACATCTGTTGTTCTATCCTCCTGGTTATAGCTCTTGATTCGTTGATTTCTGGGCAAAGTAATATACATAAAAGTTGTAGCCCTTTCTCTTAGCTTTCTATGGAATCAAGAATCGCTCAATTTCGAGTTTGTATGAGAGAGTTATACTTGAAATACAAGGCAATGCTCCTGCTGTAAGTTTGTTGGATATAACAGCACATGACGTGACTTTCAAAAGCTTTTTGACCATCTTAAGATCCGATTCAGTCTTCGACTTCCAAATATGATTTGTAGATCTTTGTCTTAGATTTCCAACCCATACTGAATCGTCCCGTTTTGATAAGCGAGCTGAGAGTTATGGCTAATACCACATCTGCTCAAATCTGTCCGCTGTTGTTTCAGCTTTGTACCAGTAGACACTTACAGACATGTTTTTGTCAAGTAAACCTTTGAATCTAGTCTTCTAGCCTGAAATACAACTTGTAGAGAATTGAGTTGGCTATCCAACCCCTTTAGAATCACGTTGTTTCAATGTCCGAGCTATGAGATATGATCGATTTAATCATCAGCGCTCGGGGTCTACTGGTTGTATCTACTGGTCCAGTATACCTTTGCTTTTGTCTACTGGTCCAGTTTACTCCTATTTCTTTGCTAATCATCAAGCTCCTAGTTATGATCTATTCACTGCATACTTGATGAAATATGTTAGCAACACACTACCAAGTTTTGTTAACATCAAAACCAAGATTATACGGGTTTCCAAAACCCAACAAACATAATTTGTGGTATATAAGCTACAATGTGGTACTAAGTATACTGATTTGTGGTACCAAATATACTTATTTGTGGTACTAAGTAATCTAATATGTGATACTAAATATACTGATTTGTGGTATTAAATATTATAATTTGTGGTATTATTTACATAATCTGTGGTACTAAATTATACAATTTGTAGTACTATATAAGCTAATATGTGGTACTAAATATACTGATTTGTGGTACTAAATTCGATTTATAACCAACATTTCAGAGTTAGCAGGGCTGGGGTGCCACCTTTTGCAACGCCCTAGCGCTGCACGTATTGTCATGCGATGCATCTTTTTCCTCTTTTGGGCGCTGATACTAAATATACTGATTTGTGGTACCAAATATACTGATTTGTGGTACTACATAAGCAAATATGTGGTACTAAATATGCTGATTTGTGTTACAAAATAACATATTTTTTGGTATTAAATATCATAATTTGTGGTGTATAAGCTACTATGTGGTACTAAATATACTGATTTGTGGTACCAAATATATTGATTTGTGGTACTAAGTAATCTATATGTTGTACTAAATATACTGTTTTGTGGTATTAAATTTAATAATTTGTGGTACTATTAACATAATTTGTGGTATTAAATTATAAAATTTGTGGTACTATATAAGCTAATTTGTTGTACTAAATATACTGATTTTTGGTACTAAATCCAATTTATAACCAACATTTCAGAGTTAGCAGCGCTGCTGGGACGCCACCTTTGGCAGCACTCTAGCGCTGAACATTCTGCCATGCGATGTATATTTTTCTTCTTTTGGGCGCTGGTACTAAATATACTGATTTGTGGTACCAAATATACGGATATGTGGTACTACATAAGCAAATATGTGGTACTAAAAATGCTGATTTGTTGTATTAAATAACATATTTTTGGTACTAAATAACATCATTTGTGGTATATGAGCTACTATATGGTACTAAATATACTGATTTGTAATACTAAATATACTCATTTGTGGTACCAAATACACTAATATGTGGTACTAAATATATTGATTTATGGTATTAAATATTATAATATGTGGTACTATTAACATTATCTGTTCTACTAAATTATACAATTTGTGTTACTATATAAGCTAATATATGGTACTAAATATACTGATTTGTAGTTCTATACAAGTTAGTTTATGATACTAAATATCATAATTTGTGGAATACATGACTTGGTTATATTACACCAAAAACTCACATGTTAAGCAAATATATTGGTATTAAATAAGCTAAGATATGAACTATGTATTTCACATGTTATATACAAATCTATTTCTAAACATTTCAAATTATATATCTTTACTATATACTAATTGTATTTCAAATCCAATACAAATCTACATTTTTTTTATTAATCAATTTATGATACTATATAAATTGAATTGTGCTACTATTTAAGGTAATTTGTTGTACTATATAAGCTAAATTGTGGTACTATATAAGCTACTTTGTGTTATATATACAAATCTGTGATATGTTATATACAAATCTATATAACATGTATATAATAGTACAAATCATAGATTTGTATATAACATGTCATGGATCTGTAAATAACATGTGAAATAGATAGTACAAATATTAGCTTATTTAGTACAATTTTATCATACATTTAGTATATAGTAATGATATTGATTTGTGGTACTGGTAAACTAATTTGTAACACTAAACAGCACACATATATCATACGAAATATATAGTTCACATATAAGCTTACTTAATACCACATTATCATACATTTAGTATATAGTAATGATATATATAATTTGGTATATCTGCAAATAGAATTATATATAACATGTCATTTTATGTTAAATAAAATGCGAAATAGATAGTTCACATCTAAGCTTACTTAGTATCACATTATCATACATTTAATATATGGTAATGATATATACAACTTGGTATATTTGAAAATAGATTTATATATAACATGTCATTTTATGTTATATACTATGTGATACTAAATATACTGATTTGTGGTATCAAATATGCTGATTTGTGGTAATATATAAGCTAATACGTGATACTAAGGGTCGTTTGAAGTGAATGATAGGATAAATAATATAATGATAAGGTTATGGGATTGTGATAAAAATTATAGTTGTAACGACTAAAATACTCTTACTACTATTATATAATAATAATAATAATAATAATAATAATAACATATAAAAAATAAAAATATATATTTCTTTGTAATAATAATTAAATAATAAAAAATATAATATATATATATATATTATTATTATTATATGTTATTATATATATATTTATTATTATATATAAATTATATATATTTAATAATTATTATATATATACATTTATTATACTGATTTGTGATACTAAATAACATATTTTTGTACTTAATAACATAATTTGTGTTATTATATAAGCTACTCTGTTGTACTAATATCCTGATTTGTGGTACCAAATATACTGATATTGGTATTTAAATAACATATTTTAGTACTAAACATATTTTTGGTACTAAATAATATAATTTGGGGTCTATATAAGCTACTATGTGGTACTAAATATACTGATTTGTGGTACTATATAAATGGATATGTGGTACTAAAAGAACATATTTTTAGTACTAAATAACATATTTTGTGGTACTATATAAGCTACTGTTGTACTAAATATACTGATTTGTGTTACTAAACATATTTTTGAGCTGCACAAGGAAACTTTGTGATGCTAAATAAGCTAGTCTGTGGTACTAAAAAACAAAATTTGTGGTACTAAAAAACAAAATACCCTGTACAAAATAAGTTAGTTTGTGGTATTAAAAATTATAATTCGTTTTAACATGCATATATTATTTCTCCACATATTTCCAAGTGAAATGAACAGAATAAAAGATCAGAACTATTTGTACATAACATTGTGTAGTGCCAAACATTCTGACCATATATTCAAATCTTGTGTAGCCAAATTAATAGGCATTACAAAATAGATGTACCAAAAGAATTGCATATACCATCTATATCAAAAGAATTGCCAGGCATTACAAAATATGAACCATATATCATATTTACCAAAAGAATTGTCCCATCTAGTTATTGTATTGCTTCCTTGCAAGTCCTGCAATTATGTCCCGGCTTGTGACACCGCGCACAATAGTCATATATTGACAACCCCTTCCATTCAATGGCAGCACAAGCATGTTTGCAAGGGATCCTATTGATTTGCCACATATACACTCCATTTCTCCAAACCCACTGCATATAATTTATCACCATCAACAACCTCAAAAATTCATGAACTATTCGACCTTCAAATTCAGAGATTTTGTGTAGTTTTAACAATTTGTTATCTAATTTAGGGGATAGATTTCCAACCACTACAAGAGATAATTCTTGTGTCATCACATGTTTTGTTGTATATTTGACTAAGTAACACATTTGAACGAAAACTTCATTTTTCAAGAATTTACATGCCTAGATCGCATCCAGGCACCTAAGAGTAATTTAGCTATTTTTAATAAGTGAAAAAAGTCTTGAAACGATTAACAACAGCTGAAAGATCATAGCAAACACGCGATAATCCAACTATTCAATATTCAACATACAAATATTTGATAGAGATTCTTATCAATTGCCAAAAACTAACATTAATAAACAAGAAAAATCAACATCCATCCATCCTAAAAATTGAGCAATCGGCACAAGAATAAACCCTAAACTCAAATGTCAACTGATTACAACCAACGCTAAAAACCAGGAGCAAAAGAAAACCCATAAATGAAAAAATCACGCACGCACACACTTCGCACTTCAGAGAGCGAAAAATCAAGAACATGACGCAAACCAATATTCATTGAAGTCGCACATACTTACCGAAGATGAAATCGCCACTTCGAAAACTTAAGCTCAAAGATTGACCGATCGAGAGTAGGATTTGGGAGTAGAGTGAACAATGAGAAAAAGAAAAAAACAAAATGGAATTTGGGCAGAATATCGAGAGTGAGATTGGGAGTAGGTAGCCATATATGAAGGGCAAAATAGGATTTTCAAGTTTATTAAACATAATAACAATGTTTTTTTGAAGTAGGGAGTTAGAAAAAACTTTTCTTTGACTAGCGACTGATCACCAATCAAACATCCAATTTGGGATTTATTTCCAACTTGCCGTAAAATAAATTGTAGGGTTCTATATTCGAACCCATGACATCTCACCTACAATTTAGAGACTTTACCAATGAGCTACAAGGTATTTGTGTTCATTATTTGGTATTACATATATGTATAATAATTAAATAAGTATATCTTAATTGCTAAAAGCTCGATAATTTAATACTCAGTTAATTAATAAAATCTTTCAAATGATATAACTTATCATGGCTTAGTAATTTTGAATTAATAATTCATTAACTTTATAAGATAATATATAAACAAAAAATCATATAGACAACATGAAATATATAAATTAATAATTTCTTAATATATAATACATTTATGATTAATATATGAAATCATTATAAAATGACTTAATTGTCATTTGTTTCTTGCTGAAATTGATAGTCACACTTACATCTCATTTCAGACTATTTTTAACATAACAAAAACTTGTGTGTAGTTTTCTCATAGCGCAATAAAAAATTATTTAATATTATCGATGCTTTAAAAGTTTTCTTTCGAAAAGGAGGCTATATAGTACAATTGTTATCTCAATGTCATCATCTTTATTACTTCAACAACGTTCTCAATTATCATCTCGTCAATTACATTTTTGCAGTTATATTATTTTATTCATAGAAAATTTAATATATATATATGTATATATATATATATATAATTAATATGATTTTCTCAATACAAATCTTTATATTTATTAAAATTTAACTGTATTTTCTTATATTTTACGATCATTATTTAGAAAAAAATATGTTCAAACTCTTTATTTTATTAAAAATCTTATAATGTAAATTTAACTTTTTTTAAAATACAAGGGTCATACCGTAACCGTAACCGGAGGTTTATGAACCGTAATCGGAACCGTCTACGAAGGTTAAAGTTAAGGGTCGAGCTCTTTTGAACCATCTAATCGGTGATTCCAATAAGAACCTCATTTTTATAATTTGCTTTCCAAAAAGTTTGAGCAGACTATGAACCATAATTTCATCTATAATACTATTCAAAAAATTATTTTGAGAAAATCAATATTATTTAAATTTGTATAGCGCAAAGTAGATCTCAGTCACTCACATCTTTTTGAATAAAGAGTAGGATAGTAATGGGGCGGGTTTTGACACAGATCTGTACTGAACCAGTCTTGTCAGGCCGGGTCATGTTTGGGCCAAACCCGTCTTGGACCCCGCTTTACATATATTTCTTTTTTAAAAAAATTAATTGAATATACATTTTGTTAGGATCGGAGTAGTGTTTAGAATGAGGGGTTGAATAAACAATAGACTCAATTTCTGGATTCTTCAATATACAACAGAATGTTAAGTGCTGCAGTAATATCTCAATTGATGAACAAGTCAGCAGACACTAGAGTTAGTGCGGAAGACATCTACTGGACTTGTGAGGTTAAGAAGCTTAATGGTTAACAGAGAAAGTAAGTGACACAAGATATGTTCTGGAAGTTTTAAGCACAACGTTTCTACATGTTCCCTTCTCCATTTGCAGGAAGGTTACACTAAAAGACATTGTTTACACTTTACAATATACAACATTCTTAGGCACCCACACAGATTTGTTTAAACTCCTAGCAATACAACAATCATAGTTGTTTATAACGTGTTTTTACAACAATCACACAAAATATAAATCTCTTAAACTTCGAGTATTCTTGAGCAGCAGACTCAGTAGGCTTTGATCTTCAAGATCACAATAATGCATTTATGCTGCTCTTGCAAAACTTCAGGATATTTCAATATGGATTTGAATGAAGTTGGTTTTTGACTTTGAAATATTGATCTCGTTGTTAGAGCTTTCTTCATTCTTCATTTGACATATTTATAGACATAACAATCTAACTTCAACTATTCTTCAATTGGAAAGATCTGCATAAATTAGCTTCCTGGTTTTCTTCCAAATTCTTTTTGTCTTCTTTCCAATTCCATTGATCAACGGCTAGTTCAATCTGACGCTATTGGTGGCGCTGAGATGGTAATGCAGCGCTCTGTTGTACCTTTGTCAGAGTGAGCTTGTACTTGTTTTGTCTTATTGCCTTATATGTCTGCTGACTTCTCATTGACTGTATATCTGCTGGTCATCATTAGTCACTTGGTCTGCAGGACTAAGGTCAACTAATTTTTTCTTAATAGTCTACTGATATCTCCTACAGATTAGCACATTTCACTGAGATACCCTTATTCCAGTAGACGTTTATTCTCTGCATCCGGTAGATGATAACTCTTAGTCTTTGGACCCTATAGATCTCTTTACACCCAGTAGATGTCTTTTCATCCGGTAGATGTCTTTACACCTGGTAGATGTATTTACACCCGATAGATGTCTTTTCATCCGGTAGATGTTTTTACACCCGGTAGACCTTTGCAGAGTCATTCAACATTCTTTTCATCAGTAGTCTTCTTTGATGTAGTGAAAGCTTCAAGCGGTAGACGTTTGTCATCACCAAAACTTAGAAATGTATTCCCAACAATTTCTCCATTTTTGGTGATGACAAAACTTTGCAGTGGAGACTCTGGCTTGAACGTTGAACAACAGATATCTGTTAAGACTTAAAAATATAACAGTGGAGAACAACAAATATTGTTAGATAAATAAGCAGATTACAGTAGTAATCAAGCCAAACATTAAATAAAGAATACCATTTTTATTTAAAATGAATTATGTTTACATTTTAAGAGGGACCAACTTGAGAAACATAGCCAGTATGGAATGATCCGAGCTAGCCAGTTTCGGGTTTTTACAAGGGGTAAGAAAAAGTGCATACAAAGAAGTTATTACAAAAGAAAACCTAGAAAATAAACTACGTTATCTTCAAAGTAATCTTCTGTTCATCATAGTCTCTGTCTTCTCCCTTTTTGTCATCAACACCCAAACTTCTGCTTTCCAAATTCCAGGCTGGTGGATGAACACCAAGACCTGACTGTCGAGCTAGAGCTAGCAAATGTGGTTAGATAAGTAATCAACCCATGTATGATTGATTTAGATAAGTACTAAACCTGATACTCCTGAGAAGAGTGATGAACTCTTATAATCAATAAGAGATCAGTACGCCTCTCTTTCTATCTTCTTCAACGAAACGAATGGAAAAGCTAAATCCTGTGATAACCTGCTAAGGATCATAAACAAATGTTAGAAGGGTGCCGGAAGATTTTTCCGGCCGGTCCCCTCCGACGCTTAAGTCAGGTGATAGGAGATCGGGAGAAAAATATGCAAAGGAGTGACTGTTGTATGTAAGTGTATATAGGAAAATGATACATCAAAATTTTGAATGAGCCTGCTATTTATAGGTATTACCTCGTGGATGTACATATTAGGCCAGTAAGACCATGATTTTCACTACTCCTGGAATTCTGAAACACATTGACTGATTGCTTAGACCACAAATCACTCAACTCCCTGAAATCTAGGGATATGCCAGTTACAAAGGGACTTGGTCAAAATGGACTTGGTCAAAATACTCTCAGGTGTGAAATATCTGAAGATGGTCAAAGCTGATGAACATCCTCATTGATTAGCTAGATGAGAGTTCGGAGATAAAAACCACCCTGGTCACCACATGCTAGATAGATCGGGAGATCGGATAACCAAAGGGATCATGACTACTTTTTTCCATGCATTAGGTCAGATGGTCGGTGCCTCGTCTCATTTGCACCAGTGAGCTTTTAGTTAAGAATGAGGTTACCTGAAACTCCTGAGATTGATCAGGCATTTTGACCTCATTAGATCGGGAGGTCGACCACATATTTCAAGTTATGATCTACGCTTTATCTCACTAAGGTCGGCGGGTCGGCAGGTCGACCAGATTTCCCAAGGAATGTTAATACATTTTCTCCCTTGGGGTATCAAAACCCATGAAGTAGAATTGCAGAAAGGTTGCAAGAACTGTAATTTAAATGTTAAGATAAGCATGTTGTAGTGTGAAGATGTGTAAGCAGTGAGTAAGCTATTTATAGCCAAAAGTTGGCATGGTTCACTACTGTGGATTGATATGACACATCAACTTGTGGCATTCAATCCTGAATTAAATTGCAGAAGATAAGTATTGAATAAAAAAATATTATTTTATTGCAATAAAGACAGAAGGTAGTAGATTAAGACAAAAGACGTTACTAAGGGCATACCAACAAATGTTTGTAATAGTCACAATCTGAAGGGGTGTCAGTGGGTGATTGCCTTGAACTCTGTGTCCTCTGCTGGGAGGAAGATCTCTGCTGGCTTGATTGACCATGTTCAACAGATGGTCGCCCTCTGGGACTTGTTCTCTTCTGCTTGGTTGTTGAGGTCTACTGGGTGCCGGTAGCCTTCGGACTATGTGAGTACCAGTTGGTAAACTTTTGTTTAAATCTTCTAGCTGAGTGGCAAAAGCTGCTTGCATATCGGTCATCTGCTCCGAGAACCTTTTGTGAATGTCATCAATCTTTTCTCCAATCTCCAGCAAAGTAGCAGCATGAAGGGATTTATTTTGCTGGCACAATTCGAGCTTAGCTTGGGCCAGCTTGGAGAAGGAGTCTGAGAAGGCATCTACGACAAATCTTCCGAATCTTGTGACCTTCTCAGACAATTGATTGACATCTCGATAGATGTCTCGAAACTGGGAATCAGTATATCGCCTTAAGTTTCCAATTTCGTGACTGGCGTCTCTTTCTTCATGTTTAAGTTTTTTGACTTCGCCAGCAAGGTTGGAAATAATAGCAGACAACTGATCCAACTAGAACTCCTAGCAACTCAACTATGTATGTTCTTTAATGCCTCACATACAAAGACATCTCATCCAGTTGTGATGAATCAACAACTGTTACAATGGTATTCACTCTTCTATTTTAGCTCACATATACAATGAATAGAGTGAATACAAAGGCACAAATGATTCCATAATGAATCCGATACAACAAGGTAAGAGGTGTCAAAGGTTTGGGGAGTGCTCTTTATTTAACAACTTTTGTCTTTGAAGTTCCCCAATTGAATCCCAAGTGGGTTTGCTTTGGAAGGCTTGGATTGATCTTCAATCAGCTGTTATTGAACTTCCAAATCATATTTATTTAGCCCCAAGTAATTATATATACGTTAGATACAAGAATATAGCCATTGTGACAGTTTTGGTAAGCTTTCAAACATTGCAACGGTCATATTCTGCTTTCTGTGCTATGTTTGGAAGTCCGCTGGTTGGGTCCGCTGGTCGGGTCTGATGGCCTCTACTGGTTCAATGTCCACTGACCTAAGGTCTGCTGGTTCAATGTCCGATGGCCTAAGGTCTGCTGGTTCAATGTCCGCTGGCCTAAGGTCTGCTGGTATCCTGCTGCCCAACAACTGATGTTCTGTTCTCTTGGTTATAGCTCTTATCCGTTGATTTTTGTGCAAAGTGATCTTCATGAAAGTTGTAGCCCTTTCTCTTAGCTTTCCATGAAATCAAGAATTGTTTGATTTAGAGTTTGTATGAGAGAGTTATGCTCGAAATATGAGGTGATGCTCATGCTACAAGTTTGCTGGATGTAGCAGCACATTGCATGAATTGCAGAAGTTTTTTGGACATCTTAACGTCCGATTCAATCTTCAACTTTCCAAGATGATTTGTAGATATTTGTTAGTTTTCCAACCCATACAAAATCGTCATATTTTGATAAGCGAGCTGAGAGTTATGGCCAATATCCCACAGCTGCTCCAATCTATCTGCTGTTGTTTCAGCTTTGTACCAGCAGACACTTGCAGACATGTTTTCGTCAAGTAAACCTTCAAATATAGTCTGCTAGCCTGGGATACAACTTGTATATAATTGTGTTGGCTATCCAACCCATTTAAAAACACGTCATTTTGATGTCCGAGCTATGAGATATGATTGATTTAGTCAACAACGCTTGGGGTCCAGCGGAGGTTGGATTCTCATTTCAGCAACCAAACTCAAAGCCATTTCTTAGCACATCATCAAGCTGTAAGATATCATCTATGTGCACACTTGATGAAATATGTTAGAAACACAATAACAAGTTTTGTTAACATCAAAACCAAGATTATTCGGGTTTTCAAAACCCAACAGGTTAGTTGTGAGGATGGGAAGGTTTGTGAAGTCAGAAGGAATGGTGGTTAAAGGTTCTATCAGTGGGGCTGTAAAAGTGGGTTCAGTGGTCAGTTGGGTTTGTGCTAGTTGAGGAGGAGATGGTATTATGGCTAGGGCATTTGGTGAGGGAGGCATGGAATCAGTAGATTCATCATCTTCTGAGGAGAGGTTTACCTAATGTACTACTGATTTAATTACCGTATCAATATTAAGATGATCGACATCCGGTAGAGGTGGATGTTGATCAGATACAATAAGGGGTTCAGGAGAGGTAGTAGGTTCGGTATAGAATCAGTAGAAGAGACACTTACAAGGGATACCTCTGCAGGGGCCACCACAACCACTCCATTCAGTAGTCGCTTGGGCAGAGCATGAGTGCAGTCCCATGGTGATTTTGAGATCATGCAATATCCTCTCAGCTAAGACAAGTTTAGCTTCCAAGGCGTGTAGAACAGCGATGTCGTGATTAGCAGTACCTGAGCTTGACTTAAATTCCTTATGTTCGGACTGAAAAAGAGTGTCAAGTCAACTGACATACTTCATCAACCCGAAGACCTCTCTCAGTTTCAGACCTTTTTCAACATCCTGGATCTGTAGATACTCAAGGATGCTATTTTCATCAATCCTTTCCTGCTTAAGAACCTGGGTGAAGTCATTGAATCTGATTTTCAGACGAGCTCTCACCCATCTGAAAAAATATCTCCAGGTGTGGTTGAAGTTGTGCTTCTACTTCTTCAAGCACTAATGCTATCTCAGCTGCCACTGGAGTGAAGACAAGTTCCATAGCAGCTTTGCCTCGTCCTTAAGGAGTGTAAGGATGATGGCAGATGGAGCAGCCGATCTTCGGTGGCCTTAGGCTGAGGGTAAATGAGTTTGCCCCTCGGTGAGAACTTAGTGATAAGTCAGTGGTAGTGGAAGTAGTAGGTGCTGGCACATCAGGGATGATGTTCTGAAGCAATTTAACCTGCTTCCTCGGTTGGAAAAATTTCTGAGCTGATACCCGGATCAGCAACTATTACCTCTGCTGGGACTTATGTGGCAGCAGCAGGGATTTGCTTCTTGGAGACAGCAGGATTCCCTTTCTTGGTTCTTGGCTTCTTTGGTGAAGGGGGAGGTGATGACTCAGAATCACTAACCACCTGAGGATTCCTCCTCTTGGTGGGAACAATTTTGGAGGGACCGCCTTCTCCACTGACCGGCTTCCTGTGGATCAGCAGATACTTGGTGTTTAAGAGCCTTGCTGGGTGAAGAGTGAAGATCGCCCCGCTGGTACATTCTTTCTCTCTAGAATTAGACTGAGCGGGAAGGCAAATCCGGAATGGCCTTTGACAGATTTAACTAAGCCACTATGTATTTGAAAAAGTACCACGGACCAGTTGATATCTATGCCCTTAACAACAACACACATCACCTCAAACTTCTTTCGGGTGATGACATCAAACGACCCAACTTTGCACAGCTGACCCATGGCAATGATTCTGCCAGCAGGTCTGAAATGGTTCTTCATCAGAATCTTCTTGAAAGGAGGGCTCCGCAGTTGTAGGCCAGATTCTGATAATACAATATGCATCTCATCTCGAGCTGAGATGGAGATGGCAGAAAGATCAATGAGCCCGACAGTGGGAATGCTCAGTTGAGTAGAGAAGTCCTCTTGTGTGATTGTGACAGATTGGCCAGAGACGGAGGACACCACTGTGTTGTTTACTACCTGTCCTGAGGCAAAAACTCTTGAAGAGCCTCTTTGTAGAACATCGGAGTGAGACCCAACATGACTAATAGTCCCGAGTTTTCCAAAAATCAGAAAATACTAGTCATTTCGTCATCAGTGCTGATTTAGACAGAATCGAAGTCAACGTGGACAACACTGGTAACAAAACTTGACTGGCTAGTCTTCGACATCTTGATTTCTGGATTGCTTAGAAACTGTGAAAAAAAATTGCTTCGAACAATTGTTAGCACCGTAAATTGGAGATGGTAAAAGTGAAAAGTGAAAATGTTAATGGCGGTTAAAGAGAAGGGAGGTGTAACATCGTACTATAGATGAGCGGAGACATGGACACATGTAGTCATCTAACCCGGAATTTTTTTTGAAATAAACTGAAACGAACACGATTAAAGCAGGACCGAAATAATTCAATATTAATGAAAATTAAGTTTGAAATCCGATGTTTCAATTGCTTTATAAGTAACGAAGGTTGTTAACAGCAGAGTATACTGGTATGTAGAGTCCACTGGTTTAGTAGCATCTAGTGCAGTAGAAAATTGTTTTACCAGCTGAGCATCAATCTTCGAAAAACACACAAATTCCCCCTCAATTCATGCAATATCTAAAATATAATTCCCCCTTAATTTTGCAAATAGGAGAAATTAAACAAATAAGATCACTTAGTTATATCAATTAAACCAAGTATATTGCGAAAGTAAGAAAACTTAGTGTCCGGTAGGGGTTTTGTGAAGATATCTGCTGCTTGTTGTTCAGTAGATATGTACTCCAACAAAATTTCCTTCTTCATTACATGATCTCGGATAAAATGATGATGAATATCAATATGCTTGGTCCGAGAATGAAGAACTGGATTATAGTGATTGCTATAGGAGATGTATTATCAAAAAAAATTGGTGCCTCAGTGGACTCAATTCCTTAATCTCTTAGTTGTTGTTGAATCCATAGTACTTGAGCACAACATCTTCCAGCAGCAAGGTATTTTGCCTCTGCATTAGACATTGCAATGGATGTCTGCTTCTTACAACCCCATAAAATCAATCTATCTCCCAGGAATTGACAGTATCCACTTGGTAATTTTCCTAAGTATTTTGCAACCGGCGTAGTCAGCATCTGAATATCCAACTAAATTGAACGTTGAATCTTTGGGATACCAGAGGCCAACATTCTCAGTTCATTTTAAATACTCAAGAATCCTCTTAGTAGCAGTGCAATGTGATTGCTTAGGATTAGCTTGAAAGCGATCACACATGCATACAGCAAACATGATGTCAGGTATGCTTGCTGTCAAATACAGTAAAGATCCGATAATATCATGATACATTGTTACTTCTACTGGTATGCCTACTTCATGCAAATCTAGTTTAACAGACGAGCTCATGGGCGTGGCTGCTGTTGAACTAGTACTCAATCCGTACTTCTTTAACAGCTCTTTGGTGTACTTTGTGTGATGGCCGGGAATTAATTGTATTAATCCCGGTGTTGTAATGATCCTTAATGGATTTTAATTGTGGAAATTATGAATTAATTAAGGTATTGGGACACCCGAGGATGTTAAATCGGGTAATGGGATCGTTGGATCCAAAGGTTGAGATTGCATTCTCATCGTGGTGAAAAACCTTGGAATTGGGTTTTTGGTGGTATCTGGGGTCTGGGGTACTTTGTATTGGGGCTGGTATTGGAAATTGAGATTGGAGAGATAATTTTTGAAAACAGATGATTTTTAATGAGTCATGATGTATTTGTGGAGGACTTGGTATTATATATACAAAGTGGACTCGATATTCCGTCATTGCACGGAATCTCCCCTCCTCTTCTCTCTCTCTCACCACGCCCAAACCCCATTTCCCCTCACCTTTCTCCCCTTGGAGAAAATGGCTGGAAGCTCGGCTCGGGAGCCGAATTTCTCAAAGATATTAAGGTATTATTCTTGCCCTCGTCTTTATCTTCGATTTGATAGTAGTTTGGTTGTGATATATGTTGGGTTTGAGTTTTGAAAGTTTTAAAGGTTTTGGGGTTTGAAAGTTTAAGGGTTATTATGATGTTTTGTTGAGGGTTTATTGGAGTTTTAGGTGTTAGAATGGTGGTTCTAGGGGTTCTTGCACGAAAAAGCCATTTTTGGGCTGGTGCAGAGCTCGCTGATCGATAGGCAAGAGAGTGTCGATCGATCGCGCGACTTTGGCAAAAAATGAAGGCGATGAACAGGGTGGACGATCGATCGAACGAGACTACCGATCGATCGCGGACGCTTGGCGATCGATCGGGAAATCTCGGCGATCGATTGCGCGTAAGGAATTTTTGTTGCCAAGTTTTGCTGTGGCTCTCGATCGATCGAGGGCTCGAGCCTGATCGATCGAGTGGCCAGTTTTGGGGGTGTATATGGCTTGGTTGATATGGAATCGATGCATGCTTCGTCTGTGGTCTTTTTAAATTGTTAATCATCATGAATTGACAAAATAAATTGGAGGTTGTGAACGTGCTTGGGCACGTGGTTGCATGCTTGAATTTAATTATGAGTTATTTATGTGTTGAACACATAGTTCATCGGATCGTGGGACTAAGACAAGGTTTGGCTCGGACTACGGAATCATAAGGTACGTATAACGTACGAGCATAGCCTTTTATATTATTGCAACTGTGAAATGCATGGTTATTTGTATTTGCAATAAATGGATATACATTGGGAATTATATGGTGCCGCTTTTGAGCGAGCAATGATTGGGATGTTGTCGCTGTTGAGCGAGCATTGGTTATGACGCCGCTACTATTGAGCGCGCGTGAGGTTAAAATGCCGCTATTGTGGAGTGAGCCATGAAATAGAACTATGGAATCATTGGTTAGATATATGCGATATCTATGGTTATTTGTTTAATGATTTAATCATTTTGATTATGAAACTGGCATGGCAGGGATGGATTTAGTTAATCAATGAGATGATTAACTGGCTTTTGGGAATTCGATGGCTTTGGTTATTTTGAGAACATGAACAACACAGGGGATCCCGGATGAGGATGATATCATCCAGGGAGTATCATTTAAAATTCATGGCATTTACATTCTGTAAATTGTGAACTGTAATATTATGATCATTGGATTGGTGGTATTGGTATGCTCACCCCGTGTGGGGGCTGTCTCTGTTGGGGCAGGTGAATAGGTACATCGATGGGTTTGGAGTTGAGCTCGAGCTGTCGATTGGAGGTACTTCCAGGATCGGAGTACCAGAACTGGTATTGAGTATGATATTTATACATTAGATACACATATACTTATTTGATGCTTGCATGTGAGCACTATTATGTGTATATGGTTTGTACAAAATGGCAAGGGCCTTTCTCTTTTCATTTATGTGTTGCATGCAATTAATTAGGAATTGCAAAATGAATTGAGAACGTGTTAGTGTATTACAAGGGTGCATGATATGTTAAATGGACTTGGTTGGGAAAAGCTGGATATTAATGAAAGGGTGCAATAAATTTTATAGATGGTATTTTATGTCAGGGTTGCATGTGGTTTTCCCCCTGATTACATGATTGTATGCACTAAGTGCATGAGTTAATACACTAATAATGGGTTAAGGGCACGGGGTCCTTACACTTTGATTGATTGATCAGAATTCCTTCAATATATTGCTTGACTTGCAATTCTAGGAAAAATGATAACTCTCCCATCATGCTCATCTCGAACTCATCCTTCATGATTTTAGAAAAATCTCTCGCAAAGTTTTGGTTAGTACTAGCAATAATAATATCTTCAACATAAATCTGAACCAGTAAGGTATGGTCACCCTTTGTGAATTTAAAAGGAGTCTTGTCCACCGTGTCAATGGTAAATTCTGATCGGTCAGATATTTTGAAAGAGTTTCATACCATGCTCGGGGAGCTTGCTTCAGACCCTACAAAGCATTGTGCAGTTTATAAACAAAAGAAGGTTGCTGATGGCTTTCAAACCCAGAAGGCTGTTCAACATAAACTTCTTCCTGGAGTTTGCCATTAAAAAGCACTCTTAACGTCCATCTAATAAACTTTATAGTCTTTGAATACAGCAAATGCAAGAAATATGTGAATGGCTTCTAATCGGGCTACATGTGCAAAAGTTTCATCAAAGTCGATGCATTCTTCCTGTCTGTATCCATGTGCAACTAATCTTGCTTTGTTTCTGATTACAGTATCATTCTCGTCCAATTTATTTCTGAATACTCATTTGGTACCTATAACAGTGTGATGCTATGGACGGGGTACTAAGTGCCAAACTTTATTTCTTTCAAATTGATTTAGTTGTTCTTGCATAGCTTCTACCCAGCTAGAATCTAAAATAGCATCATCTAACTTTCTGGGTTCTATGTGAGAGATAAATGCAGCATGAAGAAATTCATTAATCATCAATCCTCTGGTGCGTAGAGGAGCAGTAGGGTTACCTATGACCTGCCCGAGTGGATGATCCTTCTTCCACTGGAGCGGAGGTCCAAGAGGATTCGGTACTTCGTCGGTAGGTATTTGAGAAAGTAGCTCAGTAGACTGTATCGATTCATCATTGGTATTTTTGATGTCTACTGCAGTTGAGGTATTTTCATTTGCGTCCTTGGCATTGGGGTTCGGCTCTTATGGACCAGCAGGCACCTCTGTTTGTGCTTCAGGGACTTCTGGTTCTAAAATGCAGTCGACCCTACTACTATAATCCAACTCATCATCACAATTATTATCACTATGAGTATTTTCCAGTCGATTACCCAAATTATTAATTTGCAGTTCAGATACATTATTATCAAAAGATTCATCAAATTTAACATGAAAAGATTCCTCTACTGTAACTGTTCTATTATTAAATATTCTGAACGCCTTACTAACAGCAGAGTAGCCAATAAATATTCCAACATCAGATTTAGCATCAAAAGCGGTGAGATGAGTCTTTCCATTTGTAAGGACCCTGATACCTTAAGTGCGGACTAAAGGCATTAGAAGAGTTAAACATACATCTAACAGAGTATAAAGTTCATGTTGATGCTTTGAGCTATTAGGATTACAATGCCAAAATAAATTCAAAAAAGGATTAATTACATTCCCAACCAAATGAATGTTAATCATATAGTTTTACACTACTCCTAGAGTAGAGACTATACAAAAGAATCATGCCATCCTATACCAATAGCGCTCCTCACAAGCTCACCGCATCAACCCGCTCCTTAGCCCTTCATGCCCAAAATGTACCAACAGGAACAACCCCCAAACCACGAGCATATAATAATCATAATCATACCAACAAGATCATGATATAAAATGCAAAACCGTAAATACAAATCACTTCCTGTAATATATGCACTTAAAAGCTCCATTTGGTTGTCCCTGTACCACAAGCATAATCAATAGATTATAATGCCAATAATGTATGTCATGACATGCATCCATTCCATCAATACCAATGTCCAGTTTCCAAGTCTTATTATATCAGTGCCATAATACCCCTCGCGTTGACATGACAACTGCAATAATACCCCTCCCTTTGACAATACCAGCGGCAAATAATATCCATCGTTATAATATGACAACGACATTATCCTTCAGCTTCGACATTAGCGGCAAATATTCTCTCATCGCTACGGTATGACAACGGCAAGTATTCTTCATTGCTACGCCATGAAGGCGGCATATTCATCATCACTGAAATATAATCTCGACTTACAATCACATGCACCAATGCATTCCATGTGTGTATGCAACCATAATGCATCAACCAATAGTGTATGCAACCATAATGCATAACCAACAATATTTGAAACCATAATGCATAATCCAATACGTAAAAATACATTTTACCGTCCGATGCCCGTACGTCTCACTACGCACATTTGTTCCAAAAGTGGAGATGTTGTAGAACTTTATCTCCTTGGTTGTTGCTACCTGGGATGGTTCTACACAATCACACAAACCAATATTAGAAGCCAATAATAGTCCGATACCAAAAATCCCACAAAAATAACCAAAATTCCCATTTTTGGTGACTCGCGATCGATTGATATATGGCCCCGACCGATCGCGAGATCACACTGCCATTGCCAACAAAATCCTATCTTCGGCGATCGATCGCCAAGTTTGGCGCGATCGATCGCGAGACTATTATTGGCTACTGCCTGCGCGCGATCGATCGCCAAAAACGGGCGATCGACCGCCGCGACCTGTAACCTAAAAATCATCATTTTTCTTGTATTTTCCTTCCCCAATCCATTCCAACTCAAATACCAATCCAACAACAACATCAAAACACCATAAACCTTCAATATAAACACTAATAACATCAAAAATCCAACACCCAACCAAATACAACATATTCCCAAAATCAAACCATTTTTAAATCCCAAAACACAACCCCATTTCCTTTCAAAATACATAAGAAAAATACTAGGAGGGTTTATATCACTTGAAGTTTCGAACTCCTTGCAAGAATCAAGCAATAGCAAGCTTTCCAAAGTTTTCTCTTCCTCCTTGTTGTGCAAAACGTTTTGGGTTTTTGGGGAATAAGGGCTGGGAATTTTGATTAAGAGTGGTGAGAGATTAAGGTGTGAGGGAGTATAGCGGGTTTTAAGATTAAAATGGCACCCCATTAATTAGCATGATGTATAAAATATCCCCACATGATATTTTAAAAGCATTTTCCAAGAATGCACCAAAACTGAATTAAACATGCTTTACCAAGATAATTAATATCCACTTTAAATAAACCATGCCGAAACCCATTTTCCCAACATGCATCACATGCACCCTGAAATGCATTACCAGGTCACGCCCATCGCATGACTAAGCATTTCACCATAATAATTAATTCAACACCAAATTAATTAATTCCATTATTAACAAACAAACATAATTAATGCCCAAATGCACATAATTATTTCGGGGATATCACAATACTCCCCTACTTATAAGATTTCGTCCTCGAAATCGCATGCACTTACCAATCCGAAACTAAACATAATCACATACCAGAAAATAGTGCCGGATAGTGCTGCACCATATGTCGCTCTGTCTCCCACGTGGCCTCCTTGACATCCCTGCGATCCCACTGAACCTTGATCGTCGGTATCACCTTGTTCCGAAGTCTGCGATCAGCTCTATCCAGAATCCTGACTGGCCGTTCCATCAGAATCTAACTGAACATCAGAAGGCTGCAACACGTGTGACGGAGGCTCATACTTCCGCAACATGGACACATGGAACAAGTCATGAATACCAGACAATGACGATGGCAAAGCTAGACGGTAAGCCAAAGTACCAATGCGCTGCAAGATCTCAAACGGTCCAACATACCTCGGAGACAATTTCTCATGCATCCCAAATCGCACAACGCCTCTGAAAGGTGAGATCTTCAGAAAGACCTTATCTCCCTATTGGAATTCCAACGGTCGCCGGTGTTTATTTGCATAGGCTGTCTGCCTATCCTGAGCTGCCTTCATTTTTTGTCGGATCATCTTTATCTTTTCCTCCATTTCCCGATCAATTCGGGTCCTTCGACTGATTTACTAGTCAAGTCATCCCAGTCTAGCGATGACCTACAACGTCGACCATAAAGAGCCTCGAATGGAGCCATCTGAATGCTCGCCTGATAGCTATTATTGTACGAGAACGCTATCAAGGCCAATGAATTATGCCACGAAGTATCAAACTCCAACACACATGCCCGTAACATGTCTTCGAGCGTCTGTATGGTACGCTCTGTCTGGCCATCCGTTTGGGGATGTTATGCCGTGCTCAATCTCACCTCAGTGCTAAGGCTGACTGAAGACCTCCCCAAAAGTGAGAGGTAAACCGTGGATCTCTGTCAGACACAACAAAAGCTGGAATCCCGTGCAGCCTGACTACATCCTGGACATACAACTGAGCCATCATCAAGTATGTGAATGTCATACTATATAGAATAAAGTGAGCTACCTTCGTCAGCCTATCCACAAACACCCAAATGTCATCAAAACATGAAGTAGTTGTAAGGACCCTAGTTCCTTAAGTACATATTAAAGGCATAAGTAGAGCTAACATGTATAATCAGAGTATAAGTGTTTGTGTTGAAGCCTTGAGCTTTAAGGATTACATGCCAAAATAAGAACTTTTAAAATGGTTAATTACATTCCCAACCAAATGAATGTTAACCCTATGATTTACACTACTCCTAGAGTAGAAACTATACAAAAAGAATCCCAGCTTCTATGTCAAAAGCGTTTCCTCACTAGCTCACTGCTTCAACACGTTCTTAGCCCCTTTATGCCAAAACGTACCTACAAGGACAACCCCCAAATCATGAGCATATAATAATCCATATTCAACATAATATTATTATAAGGCGTAAATGCATAAATCGTAATTATAAAACACTTCCTATTTTCCAATGCATTTTAAACGCTCCCTTTTGGTTGTCCCTGTACCATAACTCATGAGTATAATCAATAGATTATTTAATGGTTCCAAAAATGTCATGACATATCACCGTTTCATTATCACCAATCACCAATCCCTAGTCTGTTATAACATTGTATTTTAATGCACCTCGCTTGTCATGACAGCGGCACTAATACCCCTCGCTTCGACATATTAGCGGCAATCGAATAACCTTGCTCAAATGCGACATGCGGCAATACCCTCGCTTCAACATTTGGCGGCAAATATTCTTTCCTCGCTACAATATGACAGCGGCAAGTATTCTATAATCGCTTCAAATGACAGCGGCAAAGCATTAAAATCATCACTCTAATATAACCATGACTCATGGGATGTGCACCAAACAATCAATATACACATATGCAATCATAATGCATAGATCAACATGTATTTGCATCCACAATACACAATTCAATATATACTTGCATCCACCATGCATATCCCAATGCGTATATAAATTAAATGTTACCATTGGGTGCCCGTACGCCTCTCTACTTACCTTTCCAAAAGTAGGGTATGGTAGGACTTTACTTCCTTGGCTGTGTTGCCAGCTGGGATGGTTCTACACAATCACACAAACCAATATTAGAAGCCAATAATAGTCAAATACCAAAAATTCCACAAAAATAAACACCACTTTTTGGTGACTCGCGATCGATCGCCACAAAGCCCCGATCGATCGTGAGATCACACTGCCCGAGCCAACAAATTCATGCCTTCGGCGATCGATCGCCACATTTGGCGTGATCGATCGCGAGGCCCACCGATCGATCGCCCAAACATGATGATCGATCGCCAAGTGCCCCTGCCGCGCACTGCCTGTGAGCGATCGATCGCCAAAAACGGGCTATCGATCGCCGCTTCCTGTAACTAGAATTTTCACCATTTTTACTCCTCAAACTTTTTCCAATCCATCCCAACTCACAAACCATTAACCAACAATACAAAAACACCATAAACCTTCAATATACACCTTATTAACACCAAAAATCCAATATCCAACCAAACGACAGAAACCCAAAATCACACCATTTTTAAACCCCAAAAATCAAACCCATTTCAAAATAAAACCTCATAAAAATGTCAAGGAGGGATCCATACCTCTTATGGACTCCAAATCCTCCCAAGAATCTCACAAACAAAGCTTTTGCAAAGATTTTCCTTCCTCCTTTTAGCCAAAATCGAAAATATGTTTTTTTTTTGGGTTATGGTTGGGAGAGTGATTGGTGATTGGTAAAGAGTGATGGGGGTGTGGGGGTATAAGTGGGGGGATTAATTAAAACATACACCCCAATAATTAGCATGATGTATAAAATATCCCAACATGATATTTTGAAAGCATTTTCAAAAGATGCACCAAAACCTCAATTAAATACATGCTTTACCAAATAATCTTTATCCACCACATTTAAACCATGCCAACACCCAATTTCCAACATGCACCACATGCACCCTGAAATGTATTACCAGGTCACGTCCACACGTGACTAAGCATTTCCATATTAATTAATTCCCACAAAAAATTAATTAGCACCATAATTACCCCATAAACATAATTAATGCCCAAATGCATATAATTATTTTGGGGATATCACAATACTCCCCTACTTATAAGATTGCGTCCTCGAAATCGCATGCCCTTACCAAATCGAAACTAAACATAAATCACATACCAGAAAATAGTTCCAGGTAGTGCTGCACCATATGCCGCTCCGTCTCCCACGTGGCCTCCTCGACACCCCTGCGATCCCACTGGACCTTGACCATCGGTATCACTTTGTTCTGAAGTCTGCGATCAGCTCTGTCCAGAATCCTGACTGGCCGTTCCACGTAGGACACATCAGAATCTAACTGTACCTCAGAAGGCTGCAACACATGTGACGGATACGACTCATATTTCCGCAACATAGATACGTGGAATACCAGATAATGACGGTGGCAAAGCGAAATGGTAAGCCAAGGTACCGATGCGTTGTAAAATCTCATACGGTCCAACATACCTTGGAGACAATTTCCCGCGCATACCAAACTGCACAACACCGCTGAAAGGTGAGATCTTCAAAAAGACCCTGTCTCCCAACTGAAATGGTCTCCGCCGTTTATTTGCATAGGATGTCTGTCTATCCTGGGCCGCCTTCATCTTCTGACGGATAACCTTTATCTTATCCTCCATTTCCTGAATCAGTTCGGGTCCTCCCACTACTTTGCCGGTCAAATCATCCCAGTATAATGGCGACCTACAACGCCGACCATACAGAGCCTCAAATGGAGCCATCTGAATACTCGCTTGATAGCTATTGTTATAAGGGAACTCTACCAAGCCCAATGAATCTTGCCACGAAGCATCAAACTCTAATACACAAGCCCGTAGTATGTCCTCAAGCGTCTGTATAGTACACTCGGTCTGACCGTCCGTCTGGGGATGATATGATGTGCTCAATCTTACCTCAGTACTCAAAGCTGACTGAAGACCTCCCCAAAAATGAGATGTAAACCGTGGATCTCTGTCAGATACAATAGACACTGGAATCCCATGTAGTCTCGCTATATCCCAGACATACAACTGAGCCATCCTCAAGTACGTGTACGTCATAATGTAGGGAATGAAGTGAGCTACCTTCGTCAGCCTATCCACGATTACCCAAATGGCATCACAACCAGTAGTAGTCCTCGGCAAGTGGGTCACAAAGTCCATGGATATGTGTTCCCACTTTCATTCCGGTATCTCCAAGCTCCTAAGCTCGCCACCAGGCCTCTGCCTTTCTGGCTTCACCTGCTAGCAGGTCAAGCACCTCTTAACGAAAGCAATGACATCACGCTTCATTCTTTTTCACCAGAACTAATCACATAGATCCTTATACATTTTCCTCCCGCTTGGGTGGATACTAAGCCTGCTACTATGAGCTCGCTCCAAGATCCCTCTACGCAACTCTGACGTACTCGGAACAACCCAACGGCTACCCAATCTCAAGGATCCGTCCTCAGCCACTCTGAACTTTGATGGCTGTCCAAGATGTACTAATGATAACCATCTTTGAATCTCATCATATGCCTTCTGAGCTCTCCTGATATTCTCATAGATATCCGGCTCAGCTAATAAGGTCGATACACGTACTGGTGATGTATCTACATTGAAGTCATAGCTCAGATGGCAATAGGAAGTCATCATGGCTGATAATTGCATGACATCCTCAGCAGTAAACCTCACCTTCCGGCTCAAGGCGTCTGCCGTCAAGTTCGCCTTCCCAGGATGGTACTCTATTTCACAGTCATAATCCTTGAGTAAGTCCATCAATCTCCTATGCCTCATATTCAGTTCCGCCTGAGTAAATAAGAACTTCATGCTCTTGTGATCCGTATAAATGGTAAACGACGTACCATATAAGTAATGCCTCCATATCTTCAAGGCAAATATGATAGCCGCCAACTCCAAGTCATGGACTGGATATCTAGTCTCATGTGGCTTCAACTACCTCGATGCATAAGCTACCACATGATTATCTTGCATCAGTACACATCCCAGGCCCTGTAGTGATGCGTCGGTATAAAGAACAAACCTCGTGTTCTCCGTAGGAATCACCAACACAGGCGCCGATGTCAACCGCTGTTTCAACTCTTGGAAGCTCTCCTCACAAGCCTCAGACCAATAGAATGGTACTCCCTTTTGGGTCAACTGTGTCAAAGGCTTAGCAATCTTTGAAAACCCCTCGACGAAAGGTCGATAATATCCAGCCAACCCAAGAAAGCTCCGTATTTCGGGTACAGAAGTGGGTGCAGCCCACTCCATCACATCCTTTATCTTTCTGGGATCCACCGATATCTCACTGCTAGATATAACATGCCCCAAGAATACCATGCTGCTCAACCAGAATTCACACTTGCTGAGCTTGGCAAACAACTGATTATCTATGAGGATCTGGAGCACTGTCCTCAAGTGTTTCACATGATCTTCCTCACTCCGAGAGTAAATGAGTATGTCATCAATAAACACTATGACGAACTGGTCAAGATATGGTTGGAACACCCGGTTCATCAGACTCATAAAGACAGCTGGGGCATTCGTCACACCGAACGGCATAACCAAGAACTCGTAGTGCCCATACCGAGTCCGGAATGCTGTCTTCTGAACATCCTCCTCTATGACCCGAATCTGATGGTATCCTGACCTCAAATCAATCTTGCTATACAGCTTTGTACCTTGTAACTGATAAAATAAGTTGTCAATCCTTGGGAGAGGGTATTTGTTCTTCACTGTTGCCTTATTCAGTTGCCGGTAATCGATGTGCCAACGCATCGAACCATCCTTCTTTTTTACAAAAAGAACCGGTGCGCCCCAAGGCGATACGCTAGGGCGTATATATCCCTTGTCGAGGAGTTCCTGTAATTGCTCCTTTAATTCTCTTAACTCCGCTGGTGCCATCCTCTAAGGAGCACGAGAAATAGCGGATGTCCCTGGTAATAACTCAATCCCAAACTCGACCTCTGTAGTCGGTGAGAATCCTGGGATTTCCTCCGGAAACACATCAGCAAACTCTGCTACCATGGGTACATCTTCCACCCTCAACTCTTTATTCTTTCCCGTCGTATCCACGGCATAGATAAGATAGCCCATGTGTCCACGTTCCATTAACTGGGATATTTTGATCGCCGATATCAACGGAATCTTTGCACGAGAACCGTTTCCATAGAAAGTCCACTGAATCCCCATATCGGATCTGAACCGAACCGTCCTCTGCCGACAGTCCACGACTGCCTGATATCTGTTCAGAATGTCGATGCCAACAATGCAATCGAAGTCTGACATACCCAACACGATCAAATCTGTCTTCAATTCATTGCCCTCAAAATCAATGAGGCAATCCGCAAGAAACTGATCAGCAACAACATTTCTTCCGGTGGGTGTCGAGACCATAAGAGGTGTGGGTAACGAAGACGTGCACATATGGTGTCTCTCCACAAAACCAACAGATACAAAAGAGTAGGAGGCACCTGTATCTATTAAAATAAAAGTAGGGTACGTAAATAAATGACACGTACCAGCGATCACCTCTTCCGGGGCTGCCTTGGCATGCTCTCTAGTCAGTGCATACACTTTCCCCTGGGGTGGTCCCACTGTCTGACCTCCCGATGGTTGAGGCATAATCTACTGCCTCTGATGCACTCTCCTATCATCAAATCTCGGCCTATTCATCCTAAATCTGACTGTCCTCCCCGACTGGGGCAATACCGAGAAATATGGCCCATCTTGCCACAACTGTAACAAGCTGGGTAGTTGTTCGATGAGTGTGGCCCTCCACAATTATCACATCTTGCTTCACCCGTTCTATTCACTTGCATGGGTCCCCGGTTGGCCAATACATTGCCCTTCCGACTCTCTTGTTTCCGGTTAAAAGATTTCTTCCCACTGAATCGAGAAGATGAGGAAGCTCCACGAGGCTTAAACTGCTCTCCTCGTGGCCTCAGACTGTCAGCAACTGATCTCTGCGGTGGCACATGTGGGGGTACAACATCAGCATAAGCCCCAACTCCAATCTCTGCCAGTTCTGCTCTAGTAAGAGCATCATCGAAAGAAATGGGGTTATTGGAGAAAACCCAGTCAAACAGTTCTAGCCGCAACCCCTTCAAGAAATGCCTCATATTGGCATGCCCACTAGTAGCAATATGAGGGACGTACCTCAACAATGATGAATAGTGCATGGTATAATCTGAGACAGTCATGTTTCCCTGTTTCAAGTTGGTGAACTCGTCCTATTTCATCTGTCTGGCCGCAGCTGAGAAATATCGGTTCAGAAACCGAGTTCTGAACAAGCTCCAATCGATCAGTACTCCTTGAGCTCTCAACTCCATCATCGTTGTCTTCCACCACATGGAAGACTTCTTAGCCAGTTGAAATTTCATTAATCTCAGCCAAGCAGTCTTGGCAGAGGGTGCCGACACTAAGATTTGTTCTATTCTCTATAACCATTCCTCCGCTTCTTCCCCAGTCTCTGTTCCCTCAAAACGGGGTGGATGGAAGTTCAATAACCAGTGTCAGGCTCAGACCTCCAAGCAGTAATGGCTGCACCACAGGTTTCACGCCCATAGCAGGTGGAGGTAGGGGATTAGTCTGGGCAATGCTTGCATTCACGCTCCCTATATCCCCCACTTCCTCATTAAGGTTCTCCATATTTATAGCTGCCATGCTGTAATACAAGGGTTAACAACAATACCAAATAATTCATGTATTACACCGTTAGATAACATAAGCAGCAATAAGCATGTTAGTATAACAATATATACACCAATATGCATAAACATGCCCAAATATAACCACCTAGCCAATCATTTGGTAAGGCTACCTTTCACTCAATCCCGGGTTCTCTAACCACTGCTCTGATACCACTAATATAAGGACCCTAGTCCTTAAGTACGGATTAAAGGCATAAGTAGAACTAACATGTATAATCAGAGAATAAGTGTTTGTGTTGAAGCCTTGAGCTTAAGGATTACATGCCAAAATAAGAACCTTTAAAATGGTTAATTACATTCCCAATCAAATGAATGTTAACCCTATAGATTTACACTACTCCTAGAGTAGAAACTATACAAAAAGAATCCCAGCTTCTATGTCAAAAGCGTTTCCTCACTAGCTCACTGCTTCAACCCGTTCTTAGCCCCTTTATGCCAAAATGTACCTACAAGAACAACCCCCAAATCATGAGCATATAGTAATCCATTTTCAACATAATATGATTATAAGGCGTAAATGCATAAATCGTAATTATAAAACACTTCCTGTTTTCCTTTTGATTGTCCCTGTACCATAACTCATGAGTATAATCAATAGATTATTTAATGGTTCCACAAATGTCAAGACAAATCACCATTTCATTATCACCAATCACAAATCCCTAGTCTGTTATAACAGTGTATTTTAATGCACCTCGCTTGTCATGACAGCGCACTAATACACATCGCTTCGACATATTAGCGGCATCGAATAACCTCGCTCAAATGCGACATGCGGCAATACCCTCGCTTCAACATTTGGCGGCAAATATTCTTTCATCGCTACAATATGACAACGGCAAGTATTCTATCATCGCTTCAAGTGACAGCGGCAAAGCATTAAAATCATCACTCTAATATAACAATGACTCATGGGATGTGCATCAAACAATCAATATACACATATGCAATCATAATGCATAGATCAACATGTATTTGCATCCACAATGCACAATTCAATATATACTTGCATCCACCATGCATATTCCAATGCGTATATAAATTAAATGTTACCGTTGGTTGCCCGTACGCCTCTCTACTTACCTTTCCAAAAGTAGGGTGTGGTAGGACTTTACTTCCTTGGCTGTGTTGCCACCTGGGATGGTTCTACACAATCACACAAACCAATATTAGAAGCCAATAATAGTCCAATACCAAAAATCCCACAAAAATAACCAAAACACCATTTTTTGGTGACTCGCGATCGATCGCCACAAAGCCCCAATCGATCGCGAGATCACACTGCCCGAGCCAACAAATTCATGCCTTCGGCGATCGATCGCCACATTTGGCGCGATCGATCGCCAAAAACGGGCGATCGATCGCCGCTTCCTGTAACCATTTTTACTCCTCAAACTTTTCCCAATCCATCCCAACTCACATACCATTAAAGCAACAATAAAGCACCATAAACCTTCAATAAACACCTTATTAACATCAAAAATCCAATATCCAACCAAACTCAACACAAACCCAAAATCACACCATTTTTAAACCCCAAAAATCAAACCCATTTCAAAATAAAACCTCATAAAAACGTCAAGGAGGGTTCGATACCTCTTATGGACTCCAAATCCTACCAAGAATCTCACAAACAAAGCTTTTGCAAAGATTTTCCTTCCTTCTTTTAGCCAAAATCGAAAATGAGGTTTTTTTTTGGGTTAGGGTTGGGAGAGTGATTGGTGATTGGTAAAGAGTGATGGGGGTGTGGGGGTATAAGTGGGGGTTTAATTAAAACATGCACCCCAATAATTAGCATGATGTATAAAATATCCCAACATGATATTTTAAAAACATTTTCCAAAAATGCACCAAAACCTCAATTAAATACATGCTTTACCAAATAATCTTTATCCACCACATTTAAACCATGCCAACACCCAATTTCCAACATGCATCGCATGCACCCTGAAATGCATTATCAGGTCACGTCCAGACATGACTAAGCATTTTTGTTAGGATCGGGGTAGTGTTTAGAAGGGGGGGTTGAATAAACACTAGATTCAATTTCGATTTCTTTTCTTAGTTAACTGTAAACTGTAAGTATTACAGTTGCTTCACAATATCAGGCAAGTCAGCAGACACTTATTATAGTGCGAAAAACGTCTGCTTAACTTGTGAGGAATAAAACTGAGGTAAATAAGCAATAACAAATGACACAAGAATTATTTCTGGAAGTTCGAAGCACAACGCTTCTACGTCTCCCCTTCTTCCTTTGCAGGAAGGATTCACTAGAAGACTTGGTTTACACTTTACAGTATACAACCTTCTTAGGCACTCACACAGCTTGGCCTAAACTCCTAGAAATCACAACTACTTGATTTGGTTACACAAGATTCTAAGACACTCTTTATAGAATACACGTTTAGCTTTGAGTGTTCTTGATCAGCAGACTTCAGTTGGAATAATCTATCACAGATTCAGTTGCACTGCTTGTCTGCTCTTTGCTGAACTATTGGAATATCAGTAAGTTGATTTTCTTGTTTGCTTTGAAGTGTTTTTGTTTGTTGAAAATCGCTCAGCACTTCTTCATTCTTTGCTTGGACGTATTTATAGGTTTGGTTGTCCAACGGTAGCTTTTCTGTATATGGAAGAGATTAGCCTTCCAAATTCATATTGTCTTCTTTCCTATTTTGTTAAGCAACGGCTCTTTTAACCCTGACGGTAATGGTGGCGGAGATATAGCAGGGTGCGCCGCTCTATTGTACCTTTGTCAGATAATGTTGTACTTATTTTGTCTCATTGCTTAGTGCTCTTACTGGAAGTTTAGACTTCTGCTGGTTTTCTTTGTTCAACTGGTCGTTCATCCTCTTATGACCAGTTGATGTCTTTGTTCAGTGTGAGACTATCCGGTTGATAGTTGTCCAGTAGATGTCCATCCAGTTTATGTTTATCCGGTTGATGGTTGTCCAGTAGATGTCTGTCCAGTTGGTGGCCATCCAGTTGATGTCTATCCAGTTGGTAGCCATCCAGTTGATGTCTTGTCCAGTTGATGTCTATCCAGTTGGTAGCCATCCAGTTGATGTCTTGTCCAGTTGATGTCTATCTAGTTGGTTGGTGTCTTCACCCGGTAGGTGTTTATCCAGTTGATCTTTATCACCCGGTAAGACTTGAATATCTGGTAGGTGCCTTCATCCGGTAGGACTTTAACATCCGGTAGGTGTTCATCACCCGGTAGGACTTTATCCAGTTGGTCTTTATCACCCGGTAGGACTTCATCCAGTAGGTGTTTAACATCGGTAGGAGTCTTCATCCAGTTGGTCTTTATCACCCGGTAGGACTTCATCCAGTAGGTGTTTAACATCCGGTAGGAGTCTTCATCCAGTTGGTCTTTATCACCCAGTAGGACTTTATCCAGTAGGTGTTTGTAATCACCAAAACTTAGAAATCGGTTCCCAACAATTTCCCCCTTTTTGGTGATGACAAAACTAAGCAATAACGATTTCAACTCGAATATTTGAGTTGTGAATCCTGAAAATACTTGAAGACATAATAGAAAAGAAATTTTCATTTGTTATAAATATAAGCAGATTACAAGTTGTAATCAAACTGGACAATTGAGAGAGATTCATCTTTATTTAAGATGAATTCTAATAACTTGAATAGAATCTAAGACAAATCTATTTTTACACAATATAGCTGATACATGACAGATTTTTAAACAAGCAATGTAGACCGGAGAGCTTCGATCCACCTAATTTCAGAGAGGAAGAGCACGATCCACCTTGTTTCAGAGAGGAAGTCGGGAAGAGTCAAATGTATATTCATCTGGCCTCCATGACCCTGTCTTCCGGTCTACCTTGTTTCAGAGAGGAAGTCGGGAAGAGTTCAAATGTATATACATCAGGCCTCCATGGTTTATGGATTCACCTAATGAAAATACTCTATCTCTGTTGAGAATACTCTATCTCTGTCTTCCCCCTTTTTGTCATCAGCACCCAGATAACTCCTGATTGCAGTTCCTGACTGATGATGAGCATCAGAGCAGGATCCAAACGCTGAAGCTTAACGAAGCTGGGTTAGATAAGTAATCAACCCATGAGGGGTTGATTTAGATAAGTAATAAACCCATGAAACTGAACAATTGAAAAAAGGAAACTAAGGAATTTTCAAAGAATTGAAAAGAATCATGATTATGTGAGTTATGAAAGCAAACATGAGTCTCTATTTATAGAAGAAATTCATTGAGTGTGAACACATTAATGTTGTTACGATAAATGCGAAGAAAAAGTCAACTAAAAACAGTAAATAGATAAGAGTAATTAAAGAGGGATCAGAAAATGATATTATTTTCTCCCGAACCGATGTTGGGAATAGTCGCGCTTTTCGGTAGGCGGTTGGCGCGGACTTTGAGATCTTTGTTGAGTAGAAGATCTGGACTGATGGGATACTCCAGCTGCAGTAGATGAACGATTTGCTGGATTCGGGTCTCGCTGGGACGGAGGAGCAGTTCTGCTGGGCTCAGGCAGTCTTCGGATTATTTGTGGAGCAGCAGGCAGGCTGTTGCACATATCTTGAATTTGGGACGCGAATGCTGCCTGCATGGTGGCCAATTGATCGGTCAAGACTTTCTTGGCGTCTTCAATCTTATCTCCAAGAGCCAGAGATGTGGCAGCATGAAGTGATTCATTATGTTGAGTGATCTAAAGACGAGCCTGGCCAATTCGAGAAAATGCATCCGCAACTGCATTCCCAGCAAAGGTCTGAAGTCTGGTGACAGTAGTCGTTAGACTATTTAAGTCCCTGTAGACTTGCTGGAACTGAGAGTCCGCGTGCTACTGATGGGTTCCAAGAATAAGAGTCGCAGTGCGCTCTTCCTGCTTGAGTTTATTGACATCGCTGGCTAGTGCTGAAATTGCATTGGATAGATTTGCTAGCTGTGCAGCGATGTTTGGTGGCTCGTCCAGAGGGTTTGAAGTTGGAAAGTCAAAGAAATCCTCAGAAAGTTCTTGAACCATGGACGGATCTACGGCAATTATTTGAGGATCAACAGTAGGAACAAGAGCACCGGGATGAGCATCTACAACTGCAGTGGATAGTAAAACAGAGGCTTCAACATGTGGGGTAGCTGTTGAGTCTGAGATAGTAACAGCCATAGTAGCAGTGTCTTCAATCAGTGGGGAGCCATATCAGCAGTGTCTTCAATAAGTGGGGCAGCCATATCAGCAGTGGCTTGGACAACCGCAGCAACAGACGACTGGGTGTTATCATTGGAGTGTGAGGACTCACTAGGTTCATGGTTGCCAGAGGATATGGTAACTTGCTGAACCACCGTCTGAATTACTGTGTCCACATTGGTGTGATCAACAACCATCGGTTGGGGTGGTTGATCATTATAAGAGCTGGGAGCAGAGGAGACGATGGGAGCAGTTGGAGAGGAGAGTTCTTTAACAGAAGAGGCTGCCTCCAAGGCAGTTGATGATGTCTCCGCTCCAGTGGGAGTGGTCTCCAGGGCAGTCGAAGTGATCTCCACATGGGTAGTAGCAATCTCCAGATCAGTAGTGGCTATCTGTAAATCAGGCTGATCGGGACTTGCAATATTTGCAGCAGTAGAACATGAGTGAATACCAGTTGAGATGTGAAGATCATGAAGAGCTAGCTCGGCCATTTCCAGCTTTGGTCCAAGAGCATTTAGAACTGTTCTATCATGATTCGTAGTGCCTGAATCACCGTTGAAATGCTGAAGACGTGTTTCAACAAGGGCTTGAATTTCGCCCACATAGTTCATCATACGGAATACATCTCTCAGCTTCAGGCTCTTCTCAGGGTCTGTGATTTGTAGATTAGCCAAAATTTGGTTCTCATCTTCCCTTGCCTGATCCAGAATAGGATCGAAATCATCAAATCGGACTTTCACTCGAGCCTTTACCCATCGATAAAAAATGTCTAGCCGTGGCTGCAGATTAGCTTCAACTGTATCCATGACCATTTGAATCTCGAAGGCAACAGGAGTGGACACTGGAGCCATAAGAGTTTTGCCTTTACCAGCGGTAGTGGTCTTCGGATGACAGTAAGGACACAAGGACTTGGGTGTCCTAAAGCTGATAGAGCCTGGTGCTTACTGAGAGCTCACCATTGCGGAAGAATTGTCAGCGGGAGCTACTGAGGTAGCGATTACCATGGCCAAGGAAGCAGTTGGTTCCTCAGGTGGAGGATTTTTAGGGCTGGGTTCTCGTGCTGGGATATTTTCTGTAGGGCCGGCGGAGGAGATGGTATCAGAAGCTGCAATGACTTTTTGTCGGACAGCCAGAGGAGCAGCTTCTTGTTCTGGGCTTCTTAGGAGGGGGAGGAGGAGGAGAAGACTCATCGGATTCCGATATGGTTTGTTCAAAGTCACTGATAACTTGAGTTGATCGGCGCTTCGTCACCCCAACTTCTCTGCCACTTCGCTGTCTGTGAAGCTAAAGATACTTTGCAGTGATAAGTCTCCCTTGATGGAGTTTGGTGAGATCCCCTGTCTTAATATGTTTGCTGTCAAAGAGGCTGCTGAGTGGAAGGGCGAAGCCTGATTGACCTTTGCCAGAAACTACGAGACCAGTCAGAACTTGAAATAATACAACGGACCAGTTAATCTCCAAGCCTTTGCAGATGGCGCTGATAACATCAAATTTTTCTGGGGTGATGATATCAAATGATCCAGCTTTACATAGTAGCCCCTTTGAAACAATATCTGACAGTTGTCGAAAATGGCTCTTCATTAATACTTTCCGGAACGGAGGACGTTGAAGGCGATGAGCAGAGTCAGAAGCTGTGAGGCGCATCTCTTCTCGTAGGTCCACTGGAATAGTGGAAAAATCAGTAAGTCCGGTGGAGGGAAGGCACAGGTGTGTGGCAAATTCAAGTTGGGTGATTGTAACCAACTGTCCAGATACGGATGCCACCACGGTGTCATCAATGACTTTTGCAGAGGCAAAAAACTCGTGTAACACGTCCTTGTAGAATGAGGGGGCTTGGCTCAGGATTACCAAGAGACCGGAGGTATCCAGCTTGTGAATCAGTTCCTTTGTCGCTTCATCAGAAGATGTGTAGATAGAATGAAAATCCACGTGAACAGCATTGGTGATGAAACTTGGCTGTGTATTCTTTGACATTTTGAGTGATTTAGCGGAAGAAACAGCAGCAATCCTGTTGAGAAATTTTCTGGAAGAAAAGTCAGTCGCATTGAATTGTTGGAGAAGATGAAGAATAATGAAATTAAGGGCGGTGAAAAATAAAAGGATATGTAATGTCGTACTGTAGATGAGCGGACACATGTATACGTGGCGATCATCTAATGATTAAAAAAAATTTAACCAATAAATGAAAGGACAGGATTTAGGCGGGAGTGAAATAATTTATTTTACAAAAAAATAATTTTGAATTCCGACGTTCCATTAGGTTAATGAGTATCGATGGTTATTTTTGTCAAAGCATATTTGGTAAAGTCTGCTGGTATGTAGGGTCCGACTGGTAAGAGAGCATCTACTGGATGTAGAGTCCTACTGGTACGTAAACACCTACTGCAGCTGACCATTGTATTACCAGCTGAGCTTAAATAACCAAGATAAGATTTTAATGGAAATTCCCCCTAAATTTATGCGAATAACCTAAAATAATTCCCCCTGAATTTATTATCAAAACAAAAATAATCAAGGAGTAATTTCAATTAAACCAAGAATATATTGAAAGTAGGAAAACTTAGCGTCCGGTAGAGGTTTTGTGAAAATGTCTGCTGCCTGTTGTTCGGTAGAAATATACTCCAGCCGAATTTCTTTCTTCATAACATGATCTCTGATAAAATGATGACGGATGCCAATATGTTTAGTACGAGTATGAAGAACTGGATTGTATGTTATAGCAATGGCAGACGTATTGTCACAAAATATGGGAGCCTCTGTGGACTCAATTCCATAATCTCTGAGTTGTTGCTGAATCCAGAGCAGTTGAGCACAGTAGCTTCCAGCAGCAAGGTACTCTGCCTCTGCAGTGGAAGTTGCTATGGATGTCTGTTTCTTGCATCCCCATGATATCAATCGATCACCAAGGAATTGACAATACCCACTGGTGCTGTATCCAATAAGATTAAAAGTTGAGTCTCTTGGATATCATAGACCAACATTCTCAGTGCCTTTCAAATATTTGAGGATCCTTTTGACAGCAGTGAAGTGCGACTGCTTGGGATTTGCTTGAAACCGGGCGCACATACACACTGCAAACATAATATCTGGTCGGCTGGCTGTCAAATATAGTAAAGATCCGATAATGCCTCGATACATTGTAACTTCGACTGGTATTCCTGAATTATCCAAGTCGAGTTTGGCAGATGAGCTCATTGGTGTAGCAGTAGCTGAGCTGGTACTCATTCCATATTTCTTCAGCAGCTCTTTAGTGTATTTAGACTGATTTATCAAGATTCCTTCACTAAATTGCTTGACTTGCAATCCTAAGAAAAATGATAATTCTCCCATCATGCTCATCTCAAATTGATCCTGCATAATTTTAGAAAATCTATGACTGATAGGGTTGATTATTACGCGTTTTTATGCTATGATTTGTATATGTTTTCGTGTTGATTCTTGAATTATTTTAGGTTTTATGGTATATATTTCTATATTTCAGGAATCAATGTTGAAATTCATAAAAGGGGAAGAAATCAAGCTAAAATGATGAAAAAATGAATAAAGTTGAGAGAAGAGGAAAAAACCAGAATCCAAGACACATGTTGCTCTTTTCTCCTCAAATTACTATATGTTCGAGCCATGTTTTGGAAATGTGGTCCATATAAAAATTGTAGAACTTTGAGTTATCTTCGCGTGGACAGCTGATTCATTGAATTCGGAGTTCGTATGAGAAAGTTACGGCCAAAATACGAAACTCGTCAGAAGCTGAAAAAGGCGAAGAAACTTACTGTGAAGGGCGATCGATCGAGAAAGGATTTCGATCGATCGAGAAATGCTGAAAACTGAGCGAAATTCTTACTGGAAGGCTCGATCGATCGGCCACTTTTTCGGATCGATCGGGACGAGCAGTTTTGAGAAAAAAAACTTCCTTGTAGAGTTTGTATGCAAAATGGAAGTCCATAATTCTTTCCCCTATACATATGGACGAGATTTACAACCCAAAATCAGATTTTTAACCCTAGATACAGCCCCCATCTCAGCCTCCCCTTTCCTTCAATTCCAAAAAACCACACGCCTCCTTTCTCCACTCGAACCTCACGCCTCCTTCACACGGCCAGCTGCCATTCACTCCACCATAACCTCCATCTTTCTTCCACTCTTCACCATCCATCATCACTCATCAACCCTTCACCCTATGTTTTGGAACGAGCCAACAAGATAATCGAAGAGCACGATCGAGAAAGAAGCGAGGAAGGATCGAGAATCAACGAAAGAGTCGACTTGGGAGTTTTCTTTTACTTTTCTA
This sequence comes from Haberlea rhodopensis, assembly GCA_907163345.1. Lineage (NCBI taxonomy): Eukaryota > Viridiplantae > Streptophyta > Magnoliopsida > Lamiales > Gesneriaceae > Haberlea > Haberlea rhodopensis. Next base: position 191,200 of record CAJQUN010000054.1, on the reverse strand, counting down.
TTATTGTTTTACATGAATAATTGGATTGTTGTGTTTTTGATGATTGAGAGATATCAATAACATAGTTTTTCCTATTGATTTTGAGATTGAATTCATATATCTTCTAAGTGCATGTGTTATTGTTCTTAATGCTTTTGAAGGATTGATCACCTTTGAATGATATTTTATTATAATTGAGATCGAGAGATGAAATTATAATACGATATAATAATTCATGCCGTGTGTTAAAGATTGAGATCGAGAGATAAAATCACACACGAGTGATAGCTTTGGGTTGTTTAATCTAAAGTTAGTGGTTTTCATAAAGCGCATTCAACATTAAATTGTTAATTATGTGAACGAGAGTTACTAGTTGCAATTTGATGTTAGACTTAATATAGCTCGAGAGAGTATATTGAATAAATTCGGAAAACCCGTCACCTTAGAGATGTATGGAGAAAAGAATTGTAAGAGTTGGGTTAGGTGAATAATTGTCAAGATACTTTCTTGTGGATTTTTCTCGTGATCGTTGACTATTTTGGTTGGATTAGAGTAGTTTAAATTAGTTTAGTTTAATTATCAATTTATTATCGTAGGTTAAATATAGTTAAAAGAAGTCTTATTTGGTAATTACTTGTTAGTCTCTGTGGGTTCGACAATCCGTATCTTCCTATCTATACTAAAACTTGACACCGTGCACTTGCGGTCTAAAATCGCTAGATTGGAAATAATTGTTTAAAATAAAAGCGATCAAGTTTTTGGCGCCGTTGCCGGGGACTAACTTTAGTAATATCATACTAGGTTCTTTGACTGTAATTTAACCATTTTTCCCTTTGTATATATTTATTTCGAAAAAAAAAAATTTATTAATTTATTTTGTTTATTTGTCTTGTGAGGTACTTGGAGATGCTACATCAACAAGCCTTCACAAGCTTTGCCCAACAACGTTCCGAGCCGTTCTACGCAGCGTGGGGAAGATTCAATGAATTGGCAGACACATTCCGGTATCACAACTTTTCGAACTATACTCTTCTACAATATTTCTTCAAAGGTTTGGATGCACAGACACGAGAATGGGTATTTAGCGGAGCACTAGCAACTGGAAGTCCGTTGGTTGCAAGAGATGAGGACAGTGTGGTGCACCTGCTCAATGATATGGCGGACTTCGATTACCAGTGGCATTGGAATCCTTCACTGCAGGGTTGGAGTCACCAATACCCACCGGAGCCTCGCTACCCTATTGATACGCCACAACCATTTGAACATCTCAAAGAGAGGAGAGATAGTTCTGCAGATGTCACAACTCAGTTAGAAGATACCTTAAAAAGATTCATAGCATCAACTGAGAGCAGTTTAGAGTGGCAAACCAACTCTATGCGTCACCTGGAGCAGCAAATGGCGGTCCTCATGGAAACAATTTCAAGTAGTTGCCAAGAGGAAGAGATGAGGGCTACAAAGCAAGAGACGACGAATCGAGTTTGGTTATATGATTACGATCACTCAACCAACCAAGTTTGGGGGAGTGATCCTGCTAGTGTGGAAGAGTCGAGGGAACTTGAGCCTCTTCAAGAGATTGAGCATACTTCAGAGATGTCATCCGAGGAGTTCCCATATGAAGATGAATCGAATGTGATGTTGGAGAAGGAAGATACTTTCGAAGATTCTGATTTGAGCCCATCGATGGAGACATGTTCTATGCCATATGTGGATCCATATTTTCCATCGATGCCAACTTCACCGCACTACATCCTCCATATGAAGCCAAGTCAAGAATCATTCTCCCATACCTACCACTTCAAGATGAATGTTGTTGGAGCGACGAGCTTACATTGTTACAATCTTGCCAATCTTGAGGGCATACTGAATGAAGACCCATTAGTGGTATCATACGATACTTACTATGGGCAGCAGCCGCTCTTTGATGGTTGCTTCTGATGGTCAAGCCGAAGACCAAAAATCAGCGCTTCTTGGGAGGCAACCCAAGCGTACTCAGTTGGAGCGATGAACCCTACAACAGTGGAGCTTTCAAAAACAAATCTTCCTCAACCCTCATGCAAGCGTCTTGATCAGGGGAGTTCACTGTTTCCCTTTTGATTCTTTTAAACATTGAGGGCAATGTTTGATTTAAGTTTGGGGGAGTAGTAGCTTGCATGTTTTACTTGTTTTAACCACATGTTGCGTGCTTAAATGACACTTGAATCGTCCGATTATTATGAGCTAAAAATTTTTTTTTTTATGAGTTCAAACTTGAGAAAAGAATGAATTATAGTAGTCTATTCAATGAGGACTTTGATCTCACTATGCATATGAACTTGATTTGTGATTGGACTTGTACATGAATATCCAAGTTGAGTTAGCATGTCAAGAATGAGGAATATATTGAGCACAATGAGTCATGATCTTGTGGATTGCATGTTGAATAGTGATAATTGTTGTGAACTTGATGATTTGCCTTGAGCATCTTAGAGTTATCCTAGAACTTATTTGATGATAACACTTTGAGGCGGAATTTTATAGTTACAAACTTGACTTGGAAATGATCTAGGCGATCTTTGAAACGTTTGACCTTTCAAGCTTACCATGATTCATATCAATCCCTAGTGTCCCATTTGAGCTTTATTGAAAAAAGAATGGTATATGTATTGCATATAATTAGACCTCATTCGACATTCTTGGCAAACTCATTATACATACCCTTATTTGAGCCTAAATGAAAAAGTTATCCTTACCCTAAGAGAGTATAATGAATTCCATTCGATGTACGTAAATTGTTATATCCTGATGAGCTTATTGAAAAATATTGATGAATGAGAAAAGAAAAAGATAGACAAAGAGCCTTGAAAAGAAAAAAAATAAACATATAAGACCCAAAGTGGCCAAGGCTATAAAAGAAAAAGAAGAGGAGCTCAATGTGTGAGAAAATTTGAACTATAAATGATTATACTCTCTTCTTTGCGCTTATCCTATCTTTTCTTTGAAGCCAACACCAAAGGCCTTACATTACAAGCTTAAAAAGTCCTTTTGATCCAAGTCTAGGGAGTAACTATCATTAGTGGAGAAGTTGTTTGAAAATAGGCTTATAGGGTGCTTGATGATAATCTCGACTTTGAGTTGATTAGCATGATTTGATCTTGAATATGTGCATGAAACTTGAGATTGAAATTAGCACACACACACATTCCGATTTTGAGATATGTTGCTTGAATTAGGAGAAAACATGTCTTGTCAACTTTTGTATATGTGCATGAGATTTCTGAGAATAAGCAAGTCATGAAATAATTGTTTCAAATATCAAGAATGAACTCTACCTTATGATTTTAATTCTTAATCGAGGACGCTTAAGTGATAAGTTTGGGGGAGTTGATAGGGTTGATTATTACGCGTTTTTATGCTATGATTTGTATATGTTTTCGTGTTGATTCTTGAATTATTTTAGGTTTTATGGTATATATTTCTACATTTCAGGAATCAATGTTGAAATTCATAAAAGGGGAAGAAATCAAGCTAAAATGATGAAAAAATGAATAAAGTTGAAGAAAAGAGGAAAAAACCAGAATCCAAGACACATGTTGCTCCTTTCTCCTCAAATTACTATATGTTCGAGCCATGTTTTGGAAACGTGGTCCATATAAAAATTGTAGAACTTTGAGTTATCTTCGCGTGGACAGCTGATTCATTGAATTCGGAGTTCGTATGAGAAAGTTACGGCCAAAATACGAAACTCGTCAGAAGCTGAAAAAGGCGAAGAAACTTACTGTGAAGGGCGATCGATCGAGAAAGGATTTCGATCGATCGAGAAATGCTGAAAACTGAGCGAAATTCTTACTGGAAGGCTCGATCGATCGGCCACTTTTTCGGATCGATCGGGACGAGCAGTTTTGAGAAAAAAAACTTCCTTGTAGAGTTTGTATGCAAAATGGAAGTCCATAATTCTTTCCCCTATACATATGGACGAGATTTACAACCCAAAATCAGATTTTTAACCCTAGATACAGCCCCCATCTCAGCCTCCCCTTTCCTTCAATTCCAAAAAACCACACGCCTCCTTTCTCCACTCGAACCTCACGCCTCCTTCACACGGCCAGCTGCCATTCACTCCACCATAACCTCCATCTTTCTTCCACTCTTCACCATCCATCATCACTCATCAACCCTTCACCCTATGTTTTGGAACGAGCCAACAAGATAATCGAAGAGCACGATCGAGAAAGAAGCGAGGAAGGATCGAGAATCAACGAAAGAGTCGACTTGGGAGTTTTCTTTTACTTTTCTATTATTGTTTTACATGAATAATTGGATTGTTGTGTTTTTGATGATTGAGAGATATCAATAACATAGTTTTTCCTATTGATTTTGAGATTGAATTCATATATCTTCTAAGTGCATGTGTTATTGTTCTTAATGCTTTTGAAGGATTGATCACCTTTGAATGATATTTTATTATAATTGAGATCGAGAGATGAAATTATAATACGATATAATAATTCATGCCGTGTGTTAAAGATTGAGATCGAGAGATAAAATCACACACGAGTGATAGCTTTGGGTTGTTTAATCTAAAGTTAGTGGTTTTCATAAAGCGCATTCAACATTAAATTGTTAATTACGTGAACGAGAGTTACTAGTTGCAATTTGATGTTAGACTTAATATAGCTCGAGAGAGTATATTGAATAAATTCGGAAAACCCGTCACCTTAGAGATGTATGGAGAAAAGAATTGTAAGAGTTGGGTTAGGTGAATAATTGTCAAGATACTTTCTTGTGGATTTTTCTCGTGATCGTTGACTATTTTGGTTGGATTAGAGTAGTTTAAATTAGTTTAGTTTAATTATCAATTTATTATCGTAGGTTAAATATAGTTAAAAGAAGTCTTATTTGGTAATTACTTGTTAGTCTCTGTGGGTTCGACAATCCGTATCTTCCCATCTATACTAAAACTTGACACCGTGCACTTGCGGTCTAAAATCGCTAGATTGGAAATAATTGTTTAAAATAAAAGCGATCAATGACCTGCTCAGGAGGATGATTCTTCATCCACCGAAGCGGAGGTCCAAGAGGGTTGAGTTCTTTAGTTGACTGGATGTGAGTGGGTAATTCAGAAGTTCTGATTGTCGCATCTTTTTCACTTGCTTCCTCAACTGCAGCAGGAGTATATGCAATAGTGTCATTGTCAGCTGGAGGCGGTTCTTGTTGACCAGCAGACTCCTCTGTTTGAGCTTCAGGAACTTCTGGTTCTAAGGAGCAGTCAGTCCTGCTTCTGTAATTTATCTCATCATCAACATTTTCATCAATGTAAGTGCTTTACAGTCGATTGCTCAAGTTGTTGATTTGTATATCAGATAGTGTACAGTCAGTAGGTTCATCAAATTTTACATGCACTGATTCTTCTACATTAAGAGTTCTATTATTAAATACTCTGAAGGCTTTACTAACTGCAGAATAACCAAGAAATATTCCAGCATCAGATTTGGCATCAAAGGCGGTGAGATGAGTCTTTCCATTGTTGTGAATAAAACATTTGCAACCAAACACATGGAAGTAGGAAATATTTGGCTTACTGCCATTCCAGATCTCATTAGGGGTTTTATTTGCTCGCTTATTAATCATTGATATGTTCTGCGTATAACAAACTGTGTTGACAGCTTCTGCCCAAAATCTCTGCGATATTTCTGATTCCGCAAGCATAGTTCGCGCAGCTTCTTTCAAAGTGCGGTTCCTACGCTCAGCAACTCCGTTTTGTTGAGGAGTTCTAGCAGCAGAGTATTCGTGTTTAATACCAAGGTCATCTAGATATGATTCGAGTGATTGATTGGTGAACTCAGTTCCTTTATCACTGCGAATTCTATCTATCCCACACGATTTCTCATTTTGGAGTCTTTTCAGTAGTTTGATCAGCTTTGGAGTAGCCTGATCTTTGCCACTTAGGAACAAGACCCACGTGAAACGAGTGTAATCGTCTATTAACACTATGGTATACTTCATTCCCCCTAGACTTGTTACTGGTATAGGACCAAACAGATCCATATGCAGCAACTCTAGGCACCGAGAAGAAGATTTACTCCCTTTGTTCTTAAAGGAGGATCTGATTTGCTTACCATGTTGGCATGCTGCACAGATCTTGTCTTTTGAGAACTCAATTTGGGGCAGTCCAACTACTAGATCAAGTTTACGCAGACTGGCAATAGTTTTAAAATTTAAGTGACTCAACCGTTTGTGCCAAAGCCAATTTTTGGAAGAATTCAGAGCAGCTAAGCAAGTAGAGGAGGTAGGCTGATTAAGATTCCAATCAATTTTATATGTGTTATCATGGCCTTCTACCTACAAGTAATATACTACCATCAGTAGATTTGATTGTGCATGAGTGTTGATTGAATTCTAAAGCATGACCATTGTCACAAAGTTGACTTATGCTAATCAAGTTATAGCATAGATTTTCAACTAAGAGAATATCTTTAATGACGATGTTACCGTAGATAATCTTACCCTTACCCACGGTTCTACCTTTCGCGTCATCTCCAAAAGTTATTCTGGGTCCGGTGGAGTCCACCAGTTTAGACAATAAGCTCGAATTTCCTGTCATATGTCTAGAGCATCCGCTGTCCAGGAACCATTCTGAGCTCCGAACTTGATGCATTCTAGTTTCCTCAATTTCATCATTTGCCATTAAGCAGTGGACTTCCTAGAAATCACAACTACTTGATTTGGTTACACAAGATTCTAAGACACTCTTTATAGAATACACGTTTAGCTTTGAGTGTTCTTGATCAGCAGACTTCAGTTGGAATAATCTATCACAGATTCAGTTGCACTGCTTGTCTGCTCTTTGCTGAACTATTGGAATATCAGTAAGTTGATTTTCTTGTTTGCTTTGAAGTGTTTTTGTTTGTTGAAAATCGCTCAGCACTTCTTCATTCTTTGCTTGGACGTATTTATAGGTTTGGTTGTCCAACGGTAGCTTTTCTGTATATGGAAGAGATTAGCCTGCCAAATTCATATTGTCTTCTTTCCTATTTTGTTAAGCAACGACTCTTTTAACCCTGACGGTAATGGTGGCGGAGATATACCAGGGTGCGCCGCTCTGTTGTACCTTTGTCAGAGAATGTTGTACTTATTTTGTCTCATTGCTTAGTGCTCTTATTGGAAGTTTAGACTTCTGCTGGTTTTCTTTGTTCAACTGGTCGTTCATCCTCTTATGGCCAGTTGATGTCTTTGTTCAGTGTGATACTATCCGATTGATAGTTGTCCAGTAGATGTCCATCTAGTTTATGTTTATCCGGTTGATGGTTGTCCAGTAGATGTCTCTCCAGTTGGTGGCCATCCAGTTGATGTCTATCCAGTTGGTAGCCATCCAGTTGATGTCTTGTCCAATTGATGTCTATCCAGTTGGAAGCCATCCAGTTGATGTCTTGTCCAGTTGATGTCTATCTAGTTGGTTGGTGTCTTCACCCGGTAGGTGTTTATCCAGTTGATCTTTATCACCCGGTAAGACTTCAATATCCGGTAGGTGCCTTCATCCGGTAGGACTTTAACATCCGGTAGGTGTTCATCACCCGGTAGGACTTTATCCAGTTGGTCTTTATCACCCGGTAGGACTTCATCCAGTAGGTGTTTAACATCCGGTAGGAGTCTTCATCCAGTTGGTCTTTATCACCCGGTAGGACTTTATCCAGTTGGTCTTTATCACCCGGTAGGACTTCATCCAGTAGGTGTTTAACATCCGGTAGGAGTCTTCATCCAGTTGGTCTTTATCACCCGGTAGGACTTCATCCAGTAGGTGTTTAACATCGGTAGGAGTCTTCATCCAGTTGGTCTTTATCAGCCGGTAGGACTTTATCCAATAGGTGTTTGTAATCACCAAAACTTAGAAATCGTTTCCCAACAATTTTCATATTAATTAATTCCCACATTAAATTAATTAGCACCATAATTACCACATAAACATAATTAATGCACAAATGCATATAATCATTTCGGGGATATCATAGTAGTCCTCGACAAGTGGGTCACGAAGTCCATGTATATGTGTTCCAACTTCCATTCAGGTATCTCCAAGCTCTTTAGTTCACCACCAGGTCTAGGCCTCTCTGCCTTCACCTGTTGACAGATCAAGCATCTCTTAACGAATGTTATCACATCTCGTTTCATCCGCTTCCACCAAAATTGATCACATAAGTCATTGTACATCTTCCTCCCGCCTGGGTGGATACTAAGCCTGTTGCTATGAGCTCGCTGTAAAATCCCTCGATGCAACTCCGGCGTACTCGGAACTACCCAACAGTTACCAAGCCTCAAAGAACCATCCTCAGCCACTCGGAACTTCTATGGCTGCCCAAGATGTACTAAGGCCAACCATTTCTGAATCTCATTATCCGACTTCTGAGCTTTTCTGATATTCTCATAAATATTCGGCTCTGCCAATAAAGTTGATACACGTACTGGTGATGTATCCACATCAAAGTCACAACCCAGGTGACAATAAGAAGTCATCAAAGCTGATAGATGCATGACGTCCTCAGCAGTACACTTCACATTCTGACTCAAGGCGTCAGCTGTCAAGTTCGCTTTTCCAGGATGGTACTCAGTTTCACAATCATAGTCCTTGAGTAAATACATCCATCTCCTCTGCCACATATTCGGCTCCGCCTGAGTAAATAGAAATTTCGGGCTCTTGTGGTCTGTGAAGATGGTAAATGACGTACCATACAACTAATGCCGCCAAATCTTCAAGGCGAAAATGATAGCCGCCAACTCCAAGTCATGGACTTGATATCTAGTCTCATGCGGCTTCAACTGCCTCGATGCATAAGCTACCAAATGCTTATATTGCATCAGTACACATCCCAAGCCCTGTAGTGATGCATCAGTATATAGAACAAACCTCTTGTTCTCCATAGGAATCACTAACACAGGCGCTATTGTCAACGGGTGTTTCAGCTCCTGGAAGCTCTGCTCACAAGCCTCAGACTAATAAAATGGTACTCCTTTTTGAGTCAACCGTGTCAAAGGCTTAGCAATCTTTGAGAATCCCTCGACAAAACGTCGGTAATATCCTGCCAAACCAAGAAAGCTCTGTATCTCGGGCACAGAAGTAGGTACAGACCATTCCATCACTGCCTCTACTTTCCTGGGATCCACTGATATCCCATCACTAGAAATGACATGCCCCAGAAACACCACGCTGCTCAACCAGAATTCACACTTGCTAAGCTTGGCAAACAACTGGTTATCTCTGAGGACCTGGAGCACTGTCCGCAAATGTCTCACGTGCTCTTCCTCACTCTGAGAATAGATAAGTATGTCGTCAATGAACACAATGACGAACTGATCAAGATACGGTTGGAACACCCGATTCATCAGACTCATTAAGATAGCCGGGGAGTTTGTCACTCCGAACGGCATAACCAAGAACTCGTAATGCCCATACCGAGTCCGAAATGCTGTCTTCTGGCTAAACTCCTCTCTGACACGTATCTGATGATAACCCGATCTCAGATCAATCTTGCTATAAAGCTTTGTACCCTGCAACTGATCAAATAAGTCGTCAATCCTTGGGAGAGGATACTTGTTCTTCACCGTTGCCTTATTCAATTGCCGGTAATCGATGCACAAACGCATCGAACCATCTTTCTTCTTAACGAATAGAACCGGCGCACCCCAAGACGATACGCTAGGGCTTATGTATCCTTTGTCAAGGAGTTCCCGTAACTGCTCCTTCAATTCCTTTAACTCCGTTGGAGCCATCATATAAGGAGCACGAGAAATAGCGGATGTTCCCGGTAACAACTCAATCCCAAACTCGACCTCCTAGTAGGCGGGAACACTGGAATTTCCTCCAGAAACACGTCCGTAAACTCCGCAACCACGGGTATCTCCTCAATCCTCAATTCCTTATTCTTTTCCGCCATGTCAACCGCATATATAAGATAACTCGTATGCCCACGTTCCAATAACCATGACATTTTAACAGCCGATATCAATGAAATCTTCGCACCAGAATCGTTCCCATAGAAAGTCCATCGAAACCCCTGATCATATTGGAAACGATATGTTCTCTGCCGGCAATCAACCACTGCTTGATATATGTTCAGTATATAGATGCCCACAATGCAATCAAAATCTGACATACCCAAAACAATCAATCCGTCTTCAACTCAATGCCCTCAAAATAAATGAGGCAGTCATCAAGAAACCGATCAGCAATAACATTCTTCCCAGTGGGTGTCGAGACCAAAAGAGGTGTGGGTAATGGAGACGTGCACATAAGATGTCTCTCCACAAATTCCGGTGACACAAAGGAGTGCGAAGCAACTGTGTCTATCAAAATGAAAGCGAAATATGTAAATAAAAGGCACGTACCAGCAATCACCTCCTCTGGAGCTGCCTCAGCCTGCTCCCTAATCAGTGCATAAACCTGTCCTGGAGGTGGCCCCATCGCCTGACCTCCCAACTGTTGAGGCACCATTGGTTGCCTCTGCTGCACCGACCCACTAGTGAATCTCCCTCTGCCTTTCCTAAGGTCAGTTTGTCCTTCACGGTTAGGACAATGCCGAAATGTGGCCCATCTTGCCACATTTGTAACATGCAGAATAGTCGTGCATCAAATGAGGTCCTCTGCATAAATGACATTTCACTTCTCCGATCTACTTGCTTTAGTTGGCCCTCTATTGGTAGAGGTATTACCCCTTCGGTTATCAATTCGCCTCCCACTAAACCGAAAAGAAGATGAAGTTCCACGAGATTTAAATGATCCACCTCGAGGCCTCAAGTTATCAGATTTTGGCCTCTGTGATGGAACTTGTGGGGGTACAGTATCAGTATAAGCACCAACTCCAATCTCCACTAGTTCCGCTCTAGTAAGAGCATCATCAAAAGAACTGTGGTTGTATGAGATAACCCGATCAAATAGCTCCGGCCTCAAGCCTTTTAGAAAATGCCACATCTTGGCATGCTCATTGGTAAGAATGTGGGGGACATACCTCAACAGCGATGAGTAATGCATGGCATAGTCCGAGACAGTCATGCTACCCTGCTTTAAGTTGGTGAACTCATCCTCCTTCATCTGCCAAGCAGCCGCAGAAAAGTACCGGTTCAGAAACCGGGTGCGAAACAAAGTCCAGTCCACCAAAATACCTTGAGCCCTCAACTCCATCACCGTCGTCTTCCACCACATGGAAGACTTCTTTGCCAACTGAAACTCCGCTAACCTTAGCCAAGCAGTCCTAGCACAGGGTGCAGACACAAAGATCTGCTCAATCCTCTCCAGCCATTCTTCTGCTTCCTCCCCTGACTCAGTCCCCTCAAATCTAGGAGGATGGAAGGTCAAGAATTGTGTTAGACTCAATTCACCAGGCAATAATGGTTGTGCAATAGGTTCAACACCCACAGCTGGTGGTCGTAGAGGATTAGTCTGTGCGATACTAGCATTCACACTCCCCACTGTAAGGAATCCAACACACAAGTGCGCAGCGAAAATAAAAATGGATTCCTAACCATGGACCTGTACAGAGTATTCATATTGGAATGATTAAAGAGTCTCACCCTTGTAGCGCGTTTGATGCAGAATCCTCGTTGCAAGACCACGAGTCACGAACGAAAATTTTCACGTTCGTCTCTACGGTATCCACACGATGAAATCGAAAGGGACGTTCAAGAACAAGTTGCTAGACTTATTCTTGAACCAAAACGAAACTCTCGGTTCAAAACTGATCAACGACGGTCGTCTAAAACCCACACAATCTCACGGCGGAGGCGGCGAATTGGTGGAGTGAGGCGGCGGCCGAGAGAGAAGCTTTTGAGGCTATTAGGTTTTTTGTGAATTGTATCTTATTACAATTAATTATAACCTTTTTTATATATTATAAGATTTAATTAAGGTTCAAGACTTTCTTAAAGTCTCATGGGCCCAAACCCATGATTTAATTAAATCCTTATAATCAAGTAATTAAGACTCTTAATTATTTAATTCTTCCAATGAATTTAATTCCCTTTATCGATTTAATCTTTTGTGCGACCCGATAGGATCTTGTAATGTTGGCAGTGACATTTTATGTCACAAGCAATGAGCGGTATCTAGCAACACATCAAGGCTACCCAAATTACAAGAATGTCATTGACTCGACATAACCTTAGAACTTGTGATAATATTAACCATGTAACTTAATCCCTTTGTCCATGTGTTTAGATTGAACACGAGTCACGGAATAGTCATACTCGTATATTCAATCTCTATTTCTTGATCCCCAAGTAGAACTAGAATAAACGAATAAGCTCGATATCACATATCGACTCATTCGAGCACGGCCATGCATTTTAGTCTTACTTGATCAAGGGCCCAAACACTTCTCCTGTTATATAGGAGGGACAAATCCTATCTTGGTCAATCAACATCCCTCTACATAGTTCGTAGTGTATCCAATAGTTGCCTTTATAGTTTACCCTGTTACAGGTAACGTTTGACAATATCAAGATACATAACTTCTTATGTTGGGATCTCTGATGATCTCAAGTCGTAAGGATTACATACATTATTATCACTATGAGAATTGCTTATGACACTCATATAACTATCCATGTTGCATTCTCATGGTGGGTCTGTCCAGTACATTGTTCTCTAACATATACCCATGTGTTGATTTGATATCTCATATCCATGAATTAATTCATCAATCAAAACATATTAGTCTCAATGCATTATCATTATCCTTATTCATGATAATACTTGACTATGGACAATCTTTAAGAGCAATACAATATTATTCTAAGGACATTAACTTATATATTAATTCATATTGCACAGATATTCGAATAAGATATAATAATGATTTGCCATTAATAAATCATAATACATTGTATGTCATAAACAATCATCTAATGACTTGTCTTAGGACATATCCCAACAAATCTCCCACTTGCACTAAGACCAATCAGACATATACTTAATTCCTAGAGATCTAGTATGACGATCATGCTTCTGCTGTGACAGTGGCTTCGTCAATGGGTCAGATACATTATCATCTGTTGGTACTTTGCATATCTTTACATCTCCTTTTTCAACGATTTCTCGAATGAAATGAAAGCGCCGAAGTATGTGCTTGGATCTATGATGAGATCTAGGTTCCTTAGCCAATGCGATGGCTCCATTGTTGTCACAATAGAGTTCAATCGGATCTAGAATGCTAGGCATCACCCCAAGTTCAGAAATGAACTTCTTGATCCAAACAGTTTCCTTTGCTGCATCTGAGGCCGCAATATACTCAGCTTCAGTTGTAGAATCGGCTACTGTCTCTTGCTTTGAACTCTTCATGCTTACAGCACCTCCATTTAGGCAAAACACATATCCTGATTGCGATCGAAAATCATCTTTGTCGGTTTGGAAACTTGCATCAGTGTAACCTATTACATTAAGTTCTTCCTCACCTCCATAAATCAAGAATGTATCCTTAGTTCTTCTCAAGTACTTCAGGATATTCTTGACTGCAATCCAGTGACATTCACCTGGATCAACTTGATATATGCTCGTCATGCTCAAAGCATATGAGACATCGGGACGAGTACATATCATGGCATACATGATAGATCCAATCGCTGACGCATATGGAATCTTACTCATGCGTTGTCTCTCATCTGGTGTTGAAGGACACTGATCCTTCGAGAGATGTATTCCATGTGTCATAGGCACGAATCCTTTCTTTGATTTTTGCATGCTAAACCATTTTAGCACTTTGTCTATGTATGTACTTTGACTTAGGCCAAGTAATCTTCTCGATCTATCTCTATAGATCTTGATTCCTAATACATAGGTGGCTTCACCCAAGTCTTTCATAGAAAAGTAATTCCCTAGCCAAATCTTTACAGATTGTAAGGCAGGGATATCATTCTCAATTAGAAGTATGTCATCTACATACAATATTAGGAAGATAATTATGCTCCCACTGACCTTCTTGTAGACACAAGGTTCATCTACGTTTTTGATGAAACCAAACTCTTTGACTGCATCATCAAAACGAAGATTCCAACTCCGAGAAGCTTGCTTCAATCCATAAATGGATCGTTGTAGCTTGCATATCTTTCCAGCATCCTTTGGATCGGCAAAACCCTCGGGCTGTGTCATGTACACATCCTCAAGCAGATTTCCATTAAGGAAAGCTGTTTCGACATCCATCTGCCAGATTTCATAATCATGAAATGCAGCTATTGCAAGCAAGATCCTAATAGATTTAACCATGGCAACTGGTGAAAAAGTTTCATCATAGTCAATACCATGAATTTGTTTGAAATCTTTTGCAACCAGTCGACCTTTAAAGGTTTGTACATTACCATCCATGTCGGTCTTCTTCTTGAAAATCCATTTGCACCCTATGGGTCTCACCCCTTCTTGTGGGTCAACCAAAGTCCATACTTGGTTTGCATACATGGATTCCATCTCAGATTTCATGGCCTCTTGCCATTTCTCAGAATCAGTGCCCATTATAGCTTCTTGATAAGATGACGGCTCATCCTCATCAATAAGTAGTAAGTCACCTTGTTGAGTCACAAGAAATCCATATCTCTGTGGCTCCCGGTGTTCTCTTACAGACCTACGCTGGGCTTGTGTCTCTTGAGCAGGTACTTCTTCCACAACAGATTGCGGTGCCTGCTCTGTTTCCATCTCAATCTCAGGTTCAGTGTTTTCTTGTGGTTGAACTTCACCAAGTTCTATTTTTCTCCCACTGGTTTTTCTAGAAATAAATTCTCTTTCAAGAAATACACCAGTCCGAGCAACAACTACTTTTTTCTCGGTGGGATAATAGAAATAGTATCCTTTCGTTTCCTTAGGATACCCCACAAATAAACACTTATCAGATTTGGGTCCAAGTTTGTTAGTGGCGTGACGTCTAACGAAAGCCTCACAACCCAAATCTTCATAAAAGACATACTAGGACGCTTCCCAGTCCATATCTCATATGGTGTCTTTTCCACTGATTTAGATGGAACACGGTTCAATAAGAAAATCGTTGTTTCTAGAGCGTGTCCCCAAAACGATATCGGAAGATCTGCATGACTCATCATTGATCTAACCATGTCCAACAAGGTTCGATTTCTCCTCTCGGATACACCATTCCATTGTGGAGTATACGGAGGAGTGAGTTGTGGGACTATCCCACATTCCTTTAGATAGTCATGAAACTCTTGGCATAAGTATTCACCTCCTCGATCTGATCGAAGGATTTTGATACTTTTGGTGACTGCTCTGTTTCCATCTCAATATCATGTTCATTGTTTTCTTGTGGTTGAACTTCACTAAGTTCTATATGTCTCCCACTGGTTTTTCTAGAAATAAATTCTCTTTCAAGAAAGACACCAGTCCGAGCAACAACCACTTTGTTCTCGGTGGGATAATAGAAATAGTATCCTTTCGTTTCCTTAGGATACCCCACAAATAAACACTTATCAGATTTGGGTCCAAGTTTGTTAGAGGCGTGACGTCTCACGAAAGCCTCACAACCCCAAATCTTCATAAAAGACATACTAGGACGTTTCCCAGTTCATATCTCATATGGTGTCTTTTCCACTGATTTAGATGGAACACGGTTCAGTATGAATATTGCTCTTTCTAAAGCATGTCCCCAAAAGGATATCGGAAGATCTGTATGACTCATCATTGATCGAACCATGTCCAACAAGGTTTGATTTCTCCTCTCGGATACACCATTCCATTGTGGAGTATACGGAGGAGTGAGTTGTGGGACTATCCCACACTCCTTTAGATAGTCATGAAACTCTTGGCTTAGGTATTCACCTCCTCGATCTGATCGAAGAATTTTGATACTTTTACCAAGTTGGTATTGTACTTCATTCTTGAATCTTTGAACTTTTCAAAGGTTTCATGTTTATGTTTCATTAGGTACACATACACATATCTACTGAAGTCATCAGTAAATGTAACGAAGTATTGAAAACCACTCTAGCATGTGTGCTTATTGGTCCACATACATCACTATGTATGAGACTAAATAAATCATTTGTCCTTTCAACATGTCCCTTGAAAGGAGATTTAGTCATCTTGCCCATTAAACAAGATTCACATGTTTCATATGATTCAAAATCAACTGAATCCAATACTCCATCCTTATGAAGTTTTGATATGCGATTCTCGTTTATATGGCCCAAGCGACAATGCCAGAGATAAGTTGGATTAGAATCATTATTCTTAATCCTTTTAGTATTTATGTTATAGACAGGCATATCAAGATTTAATACATAAAGACCATTAATCATTTGTGCACTAGCATAAAACATATCATTTAAATAAATGGAGCAAGAATTGTCCTTTATAATAAATGAAAATCCAAACTTGTCCAAACAAGAAATAGAGATAATGTTCTAGTAATTGAAGGCACAAAATAACAGTCTTCTAAATCTAAAGATAAACAGGAAGGCAAAGATAATGAATAATCTCCTATATCTAATGCAGCAACTCTTGCTCCATTTCCTACTCGGAGATCTACTTCGCCTTTTGCCAATGTCCTACTCCTTTTAAGATCCTGCACATTAACACAAATGTGAGATCCACATCCAGTATCTAATACCCATGATGAAGAAGTAGATAAATTGACTTCTATAACAAAAATACCTGAAGTGGAAGTCACACTTCCCTTCGTCTTCTTAAGATCCTCCAGATAAACTTTGCAATTTCTTTTCCAATGTCCGGTCTCACCGCAATGGAAGCAGTTCCCCTCTTTTGCCACTCCTCCCTTTGGCTTAAGTGCAGCAGCATGAGGCTTAGATTTGACAAAGACTTTCTTGTTCTTCTTTAAGCCTTTTGCTTTAGCCCTTCCCTTTCTCTTATTCACAATAAGAACATTTGTAGGTTTAGACTTCTTGCTGTTAGCTTCAAAAGTTCTCAGCATGCCAAGCAACTGTGGTAGAGTCTTTTCAATTTCAATCATATTGTAATTCAAGACAATTGACTGAAGCTTTCAGGCAACGATTGCAAGATCACGTCTGTGGCCAACTCTTGTCCAATGGAAACCCCAGCTTCTCCAGATTCTCAATGGACCCAATCATCTTGAGTACATGAGTTCCAACCAGACTTCCTTCTACCATTCTACACTGGAATAACGCTTTAGAGACGTCATACCTCTCTTGTCTTGCTTGTTGTTGGTACAGTTGCTTTAGATGCTCGATCATATCGAACGCCTCCATTTCCTCATATTGCTTCTGAAGCTCAGAGTTCATGGTGGCAAGCATAAGGCACCCAACATCAAGTGCGTCATTTTGATGCTTCTTGTAAGCATCTTTATCGGCTTTAGCAGCCGTCAAGGGAGGTTCCTCAGCAGGTAAGGGTTCCTCTAGGACATATTGCTTCTTTTCTTGTTTGAGAACAATCCTCAAATTCCTATACCAGTCTAGGAAATTTGTCCCATTAAGTTTGTCCTTCTCAAGGACCGATCGTAATGATAGTGTGCTTGTAACGTTGTTGGTTGCCATGGATATCTACAATATAAATATGCAAAATAAGTTTATGATTTTAATCATTTAATATGGTCTTATATTAAATGACACTCCCACTATTTTGTTTAAAATTATCAACCCTCGAAAACTTTAGTGGGCCAAGATCCATATTTCACTTAATCTTGAGTTAGCTTTGGCTAATTGCCCAAGACTCGGTTATTTAGGTAGACAACTCTTTGTCAATTACAATCACATGCAATTCTTGGATGGTTGGACGAACAACGCTTGTTCAAATTCATCTAATGAATTATTTTCCAACCCCATGCCTCTAGGTTCCCAATCCTATTGAGATAACGCTAGTTAAGTCGAACCCAAGTTTAAAATAACACGGATATCACTTTTATCCTTTCGCGTCTTACTAAAATTGTCACGGTGCTTTGCTTTGGCAAACCCACACATGTTCAATCGAAGTCTTGACGAGTATTTTTAATTGGAAGGCATCTTAAAACTTAATATTATAAGAGGGATTTATTGATCTCATGATTTTATTAATATTGAAAATATGTCTTGTACATATATGAACATATACATATCTACATATATATATCAAGCAACAATATTAAATAAAATAGTAAACATGCATCTCATACATCAACATAAAGAAAACGTGACATGGTTATAGCCCCAACTAAAGATTTCTCAAGCCAATGAGAAAATCTAAAAGGTCAACCTAAGGGTAACTTCTCCAAGCACCTCTTTGGCTCCTTTTTGTGAATGGCCTTCTCATCCCGGCACCATGGTCCATCTTCATTGATCTCCATCAATAAAACTCTAACTAAACAATATAACAATTACATGATTTAGAGAATTCCTCGAGTTACATTTGAGGGGGAGCATAGGGGAGGGAATACATTCAGAAAAATAGAGAAGGCACGACTCGTATGCCGTATTAAATTACAAACATTCATTAAATCCTATCTAATAGGTCATAGGGCTATAACCATGCACCATGCTCAAACAACACATAAAACATGCTATAACATTTGATTAATTAAATTCTAAACATTTTAAAATTTAATTCTAATTAAAACTGTAAAATAAAATTTTATGAAATTATCGGACGCTCGGGACATCACATGCCACGAATACTTGGCGCGTCACAAGCCATGGACCATAAGGGCTCCAAGACCAATACCACACGGCTGGACCATGCATGAGCCTAGGGTCGAAACCCTAGCCCAAGTCACGGTCCATAGCCGTGTGCACCATGCGGCGGCTGCTAGGGTTCGAAACCCTAGCCGTCTCATCCTTTCCATGCACGATTCACGACAGTGGCGGCTTGACCATCTCGAGCCAATAGGTTCGAAAACCCTAGCCCTCATGTGGCCCTAGCCGTCGACCTTCAATTTTCATGAACAAGGATCGAACCTACATGCGCCGCATATGACTTTTATCGAGCCTAAAGGGTTCTAAACCCTAGCCATGTTTCGACACCTCCATGCACAACTATGAGCCACAACGGCTAGACCATCTCGAGTCAAGGGTTCAAAAAACCCTAGCCCTCATGTGGCAGCCCTGGGTCATTTGTGATGGTGGTGGTCGAACCATCATGTGCTAAGATTCGATTTTTGCCTTCTTGTATCATATACAATAATTCGCCAATTTATATCAAATACAATTATACGATGATTTCACAAACTCGATTTATTCCATATCATATATGAATATACAGTTTTAAAGCATGCAATACAAATCAAAATATGATTAAACGATTAACCACATAATTCCGATATGAGCTTTGAACCTAGCTCTGATACCACTGTAAGGAATCCAACACACAAGTGCGCAGCGGAAATAAAAATGGATTCCTAACCATGGACCTATGCAGAGTATTCATATCGGAATGATTATAGAGTCTCACCCTTGTAGCGCGTTTGATTCAGAATCCTCGTTGCAAGACCACGAGTCACGAACGAAATTTTTCACGTTCGTCTCTACGGTATCCACACGATCAAATCGAAAGGGACGTTCAAGAACAAGTTGCTAGACTTATTCTTGAACCAAAACTAAACTCTCGGTTCAAAACCGATCAACGACGGCCATCTAAAACCCACACAATCTCACGGCGGAGGTGGCGAATTGGTGGAGTGAGGCGGCGCCGAGAGAGAAGCTTTTGAGGCTATTAGGTTTTTTGTGAATTGTATCTTATTACAATTAATTATAACCTTGTTTATATATTATAAGATTTAATTAAGGTTCAAGACTTTCTTAAAGTCTCATGGGCCCAAACCCATGATTTAATTAAATCCTTATAATCAAGTAATTAAGACTCTTAATTATTTAATTCATCCAATGAATTTAATTCCCTTTATCGATTTAATCTTTTGTGCGAACCGATAGGATCTTGTAATATTGGCAGTGACATTTTATGTCACAAGCAATGAGCGGTATCTAGCAACACATCAAGGCTACCCAAATTACAAGAATGCCATTGACTCGACATAACCTTAGAACTTGTGATAATATTAACCATGTAACTTAATCCCTTTGTCCATGTGTTTAGATTGAACACGAGTCATGGAATAGTCATACTCGTATATTCAATCTCTATTTCTTGATCCCCAAGTAGAACTAGAATAAACGAATAATCTCGATATCACATATCGACTCATTCGAGCACGGCCATGCATTTTAGTCTTACTTGATCAAGAGCCCAAACACTTCTCCTGTTATATAGGTGGGATAAATCCTATCTTGATCAATCAACATCCCTCTACATAATTTTAGTGTATCCAATAGTTGCCTTTATAGTTTACCCTGTTACAGGTAACGTTTGACAATATCAAGATACATAACTCCTTATGTTGGGATCTCTGATGATCTCAAGTCGTAAGGATTACATACATTATTATCACTATGAGAATTGTTTATGACACTCATATAACTATCCATGTAGCATTCTCATGGTGGGTCTGTCCAGTACATTGTTCTCTAACATGTACCCATGTGTTGATTTGATATCTCATATCCATGAATTAATTCATCAATCAAAACATATTAGTCTCAATGCATTATCATTATCCTTATTCATGATAATACTTGACTAGGGACAATTTTTAAGAACAATACAATATTATTCTAATGACATTAACTTATATATTAATTCATATTGCACAGATATTCGAATAAGATATAATAATGATTTGTCATTAATAAATCATAATACATTGTATGTCATAAACAATCATTTAATGACTTGTCTTAGGGCATATCCCAACACCCACATCACCCACCTCCTCATTTAGGTGTTCCACATTTCTGGCTGCCATGCTGTAATACAAGGGTTAACAACAATACCAGAAACAATTCATATGTTACACCGTTAGATAACATGAATAACAATAAGCATGTTAGTATAACAATTATATACACCAATATGCGCCACATGCATAAACATGCTCATAAGTGAACACCAAGCCAACAAGTTGCTAAGGCTACCCTTCACTCATTCCCGGGTTCTCTAACAACTGCTCTGATACCACTAATGTAAGGACCCTGATACCTTAAGTGCTGATTAAAGGCATAAGAAGAGCAAAACATGCATCTAACAGAGCATAAAGTTCATGTTGATTCTTTGAGCTATTAGGATTACAGTGCCAAAATAAATTCCAAAAAGGATTAATTACATACCCAACCAAATGAATGTTAATCCTATATTTTTACACTACTACTAGAGTAGAGTATACAAAAGAATCATGCCATCCTATACCAATAGCGCTCCTCACAAGCTCACCGATCAACCCGCTCCTTAGCCCTTCATGCCCAAAATGTACCTACAGGAACAACCCCCAAACCATTAGCATATAATAATCATAATCATACCAACAAGATCATGATATAAAATGCATAACCGTAAATACAAATCACTTCCTATAATATATGCACTTAAAAGCTCCCTTTGGTTGTCCCTGTACCACAAGCATAATCAATAGATTATAATGTATGTCATGACATGCATCCATTCCATCATTACCAATGTCCAATTTCCAAGTCTTATTATATCAGTGGCATATTACCCCTCGCGTTGACATGACAGCGGCAATAATACCCCTCGCTTCGACAATACCAGTGGCAAATAATATCCCTCGCTATAATATGACAGCGGCATTATCCTTCGCTTCGACATATTAGCGACAAATATTCTCTCATCGCTACGGCATGACATCGACAAGTATTCTTCATCGCTACGCCAAGAAGGCGGCACGTATTCTTCATCACTGGAATATAATCTCGACTTACAATCAAATGCACCAATGCATTCCATGTGTGTGCAACCATAATGCATCAACCAACAAGTGTATGCAACCATAATACATAACCAACAATATATGCTAGGGGTGTACACCGGTTCGGTTAACCGACCGAACCGGACCGAACCAAAAAAATTCGGTTCAAACCGAACCAAACCAAATTTTTTTGGTTCGGCTTTTTTTAAAAAAGTTCAGTTTTCGATTCGTTTTCGGTTATTGGGTTCGGTTAACCAAACCGAACCGAAAACCGAACTTTTAAAAAAATTTACTTTTTTAAAAAAAAAAAATTTAAAAAGTAATTTTTTTAAAAAAAATTAAATGGTTAATAAATATTTTTTAATGGTTTCTTTCGTGATCGCATGAATAAAAACTAGTAATTTAACTATTATTTTCAAGTATAATATAATTTATTTTGTTGTCTATTTTAAACTCGACTTTTTAGTATAAATAATTTCAAAATAATATTAAAACTTTTGAATTAAAATGTTAAAAACCATTTGAGTCCAATGTATGATGTATTAGTATTTATATTTATGTTGAATTTCCTTTCGATTTACCATCCAATTCCAAAATTCAAATTAAAAAAAATTTAAAATTTTTTTTCAAAAAATTAAACTACGGTTTAACCGAAACCGAACCGAACAATTTCGGTTTTCAGAATTTTCGAAATTTCGATTCGGTTAACCGAAAATTCGGTTCTTTGAAACCGAACCGATGAACACCCCTAATAAATGTAACCATAATTAATAATCCAATACGTAAAAATACATTTTGCCGTCCGATGCCCATACATCTCACTACGTACCTTTGTTCCAAAAGTGGAGATGTTGTAGAACTTTATCTCCTTGGTTGTGTTGCTACCTGGGATGGTTCTACACTATCACACAAACCAATATTAGAAGCCAATAATAGTCCGATACCAAAAACCCCACAAAAATAACCAAAATTCCCATTTTTGGTGACTCACGATCGTCGCTATATGGCCCCGATCGATCACGAGATCACACTGCCATTTCCAACAAAATCATGTCTTTAGCGATCGATCGCCAAGTTTGGTGCGATCGATCGTGAGACCCACCGATCGATCGCCCAAACTTGGAGATCGTTCGCCAAAGGCTTCTGCCGCTACTACCTGCGCGCGATCGACCGTCAAAAACGGGCGATCGATTCCCATGACCTGTAACCCGAAAATCGCCATTTTTCTTTCATTTCCTTCCACAATCCATTCCAACTCAAATACCAATCCAACAACAACATCAAAACACCATAAACCTTCAATATAAACACTAATAACATCAAAAATCCAACACCCAACCAAATACAACATATTCCCAAAATCAAACCATTTTTAAATCCCAAAACACAACCCCATTTCCTTTCAAAATACATAAGAACATTACTATGAGGGTTTATACCACTTGAAGCTTCAAACTCCTTGCAAGAATCAAACAATAGCAAGCTTTCCAAAGTTTTCTCTTCCTCCTTGTTGTGCAAAACGTTTGGGTTTTTGGGGAATAAGGGTTGGGGGATTTTGATTAAGAGTGGTGAGAGAATAAGGTGTGAGGGGGTATAGTGGGTTTTAAGATTAAAATAGCACCCCATTAATTAGCATGATGTATATAATATCCCCACATGATATTTTAAAAGCATTTTCCAAGAATGCACCAAAACTAAATTAAGCATGCTTTACCAAGATAATTAATATCCACTTTAAATAAACCATGCCAAAACCCATTTTCCCAACATGCATCACATGCACCCTGAAATGCATTACCAGGTCACGCCCATCGCATGACTAAGCATTTAACCAAAATTATTAATTCAACTCCAGAAAATAGTTCCGGATAGTGCTGCACCATATGTCGCTCCGTCTCCCACGTGGCCTCCTCGACACCCCTGCGATCCCACTGAACCTTGACCATCGGTATCACCTTGTTCCGAAGTCCGCGATCAGCTCTATCCAGAATCTTGAATGGCCGTTCCATCATAATCTAACTGAACCTCAGAAGGCTGCAACACATGTGACGGAGGCTCATACTTCCGCAACATGGACACATGGAACAAGTCATGAATACAAGACAATGACGGTGGCAAAGCTAGACGGTAAGACAAAGTACCAATGCGGTGCAAGATCTCAAACGGTCCAACATACCTCGGAGACAATTTCTTGTGCATCCCAAATCGCACAACGCCTCTGAAAGGTGAGATCTTCAGAAAGACTTATCTCCCTATTGGAATTCCAACGGTAGCCGGCGTTTATTTGCATAGGTTGCCTGCCTATCATGGGCTGCCTTCATTTTCTATCGGATCATCTTTATATTTTCCTCCATTTCCCGGATCAATTCGGGTCCTCCGACCAATTTACTAGTCAAGTCGCCCCAGTATAGCGGTGACCTACAACGTCGACCATAAAGAGCCTCGAATGGAGCCATTTGAATGCCCGCCTGATAGCTATTATTGTACGAGAACTCTACCAAGGCCAATGAATCCTGCCACGAAGTATCAAACTCCAACACACATGCCCGTAACATGTCTTTGAGCGTCTGCATGGTACGCTCTGTCTGGCCATCCGTTTGGGGATGACATGTCGTGCTCAATCTCACCTCAGTGCCTAAGGCTGACTGAAGACCTCCCCAAAAGTGAGATGTAAACCGCGGATCTCTGTCAAACACAACAGAAGATGGAATCCCGTGCAGTCTCACTACATCCCCGACATACAACTGAGCCATCATCAAGTATATGAATGTCATACTATACGGAATAAAGTGAGCTACCTTTGTCAGCCTATCCACAATCACCCAAATGGCATCAAAACACGAAGTCCTCGGCAAGTGGGTCACGAAGTCCATGGATATGTGTTCACACTTCCATTCAGGTATCTCCAAGCTCTTTAGCTCACCACCAGGTCTCTGCCTCTCTGCCTTCACCTGTTGACAGATCAAGCATCTCTTAACGAATGTTATCACATCTCGTTTCATCCGCTTCCACCAAAATTGATCACATAAGTCATTGTACATCTTCCTCCCGCCTGGGTGGATACTAAGCCTGCTGCTATGAGCTCGCTGTAGAATCCCTCGACGCAACTCCGGCATACTCGGAACTACCCAACGGTTACCAAGCCTCAAAGAACTGTCCTCAGCCACTCGGAACTTCTATGGCTGCCCAAGATTACAAAGGCCAACCATTTCTGAATCTCATTATCTGACTTCTGAGCTTTCCTGATATTCTCATAAATATTCGGCTCTGCCAATAAAGTTGATACATGTACTGGTGATGTATCCACATCAAAGTCACAACCCAGATGACAATAAGAAGTCATCAAAGCAGATAGATGCCTGACGTCCTCAGCAGTACACTTCACCTTCCGACTCAAGGCGTCTGCTGTCAAGTTCGCCTTTCCAGGATGGTACTCAATTTCACAATCATAGTCCTTGAGTAAATCCATCCATCTCATCTGCCTCATATTCAGCTCCGCCTGAGTAAATAGTAATTTCAAGCTCTTGTGGTCCGTGAAGATGGTAAATGACGTACCATACAAGTAATGCTGCCAAATCTTCAAGGTGAAAATGATAGCCGCCAACTCCAAGTCATGGACTGGATATATAGTCTCATGTGGCTTCAACTGCCTTGATGCATAAGCTACCACATGCTTATCTTGCATTAGTACACATCCAAGACCTGTAGTGATGCATCAGTATATAGAACAAACCTCTTGTTCTCCGTAGGAATCACTAACACAGGCGATATTGTCAACCGGTGCTTCAGCTCCTAGAATCAACTAACAACACATCTTTACTAATAATGTTATCATGGATAATCTTACCCTTACCCACGGTTCTACCTTTCGCGTTGTCACCAAAAGTTATTCTTGGTCCAGTGATGCTTACTAATCCAAACAGTAGACAAACACTTTCTGTCATGTGTCTAGAACATCTGCTGTCCAGAAACCACTCCGAGCTCTGAACTTTCCGGATCCCAGATCTCTGCATTTAAAACGATGAAATCATTGGTACCCATTTCCACTTGGGTCGAGACAGGATTAGTCCTTTCGGGACCCACACTTGGATAACCCTGAACCTTTTGGGTTTGTGTGTGTCCTGAAATGTGTATGCAACAAATGATGATGGTGTTCTAGGGTGTTGCGTATGGTATTGAGTATATGCATGTTG
Organism: Haberlea rhodopensis; assembly: GCA_907163345.1. Lineage (NCBI taxonomy): Eukaryota > Viridiplantae > Streptophyta > Magnoliopsida > Lamiales > Gesneriaceae > Haberlea > Haberlea rhodopensis. Next base: position 165,309 of record CAJQUN010000054.1, on the reverse strand, counting down.
TTTTGGTTTCTGGTTCCTGTTGGAAATCATATATTTCTTCTGGACATGCATACAATTATAGTACCAGTTAGGTTTTGCCTCTCGAGTTGCCTGACCAGGAGACTTATGTCCAAGATTGGACTGCTGTTTTGGTCTAGTCTTCTCTACTGGTTTGACATAACCAATATCTTTATGTGATGCTCATTCTTTAATGAGTGTTGGCTTAACAGGTTCCATTCCCAATCCACTCGGTTCATATACTGTGCTGGATCTAACAAAGTTCATTGTTTGGAATTTGTTCTTCACCAGACACAACTGAGATTGAATACCAGATGTGTTACTGTCATTATTGATATAGCATATACCAGCAAGATCACCAGCAAGCCTTACTGACTCTAGTATTTCATCTTTTCTAGCAGTTGATGTGTTTCAAGCATTCCAGCTCCATTGATTGCTCACAATCAAGTGTACCTTTCTGCTGTTCGATTGGGCTAGTATGTTCAGTCTTGTAGTTCTAGAAGGACTTATACAACAACTGATGCTCATTTATCATGTCTTGCAGTGCATTTGTGAGTTCAGAATGTGTAGAATCAGAAAGGTTAGAATATGTTACCTCACTGTCATCATTTGCCATGAGACAATGGACTCATTCATCTTCACTTTCACTTGAAGAACTTGAAGATTCTTCTGATTCTGATTCTGAATTAGCCAACTTGCTCTTGTTTTTCTCAGCATCAAGTACTTTCCAATCTCTATTCTTCTAGATGATCTTCTCTTCTCCTTAGACTTTTTGTAGTCCTTTGAAGCTCTCTTTTGATCTCGGCAATGAAATGTCCTTGTTTTTGACAGTTGAAACAGAAGCGATCATCTTCTTCTGATCTGTTTTTGAAATTTTACTTTCTTGGATATGACTGATATGTCTTTTGATTTTTCTTAATGAACTTGCCAAATTTCTTGACAAACATTGCCATGCATCATTGCACATTTGTTCGGGTCATCTCTGTTGCAGTGGAAAGAGACTATGATACAGCAAGGGCTTTGGTTGGTTGACTGGTACTTGGTTCATCGTCAACTCGAATACCCAAGTCGAACTCGTATGCTTTTAAGTCAGCAAACAGATCGTACAGATCAATTTTGTTTAAATCTTTGTATTCTCATGGCTATGGACTTCACATCCCATTCTCTCGGAAGACCCCTCATGATTTCAGGGCAATTTCTTGGTTTGACAGTTCCTTACCCAGGCTATTGAGTTCGTTGACTATTCCAGTCTCTCTCTCATCATATTCGTTTAGAGTTTCTCCCATCTCATCTTGATGTTCTCAATTTTTGTAGAGTAACAGTAAGCTTGTTCTCTTTTGTTTGATCGTTTCATTCACACAGCTGTGCTATCTTTTCCCAGATGTCATTGGCAGTAGGACACATTTTGATTTTATTGAACATATTCTTGTCCAATGTTTTGAACAAGATATCCTTCGCTACATTGTCTAAATTTGCTTTTTTTTCTTCGTTTGTCCAGGACACTCTGTCCTTTTCAACCATCTGAGGTTCTCCATTGGAGATAGCAACTGTTGTGTTGACTTACATGATTGTCATTGGTCCGTTGGTAATATCGTACCACATATAATCATCTTGAGTACATAGATGTGCTTGCATTCTGATTCTCCAGTCATCTTACTCATCCTTTTTAAATAATGAGATCTTGCTGAATGAGGCCATCAGTTCTTAGTATTCTCACAATTGAGATGACCTTGCTTTGATACCACTTGTTAGGATCGGAGTAGTGTTTAGAAAGGGTTGAATAAACACTAGACTCAATTTCTGGATTCTTCAATATACAGCAGATTGTTAAGTACTGCAGTAATATCTCAATTTATGAACAAGTCAGCGAACACTAGAGTTAGTGCGGAAGATGTCTACTGGACTTGTGAGGTTAATAAGCTGAATGATTAATACAGAAAGTCAGTGACACAATATATGTTTTGGAAGTTCGAAGCACAACGCTTCTATGTCTTCCCTTCTCCCTTTGCAGGAAGGTTACACTAGAAGACTTTGGTTTACACTTTACAACATACAACCTTCTTAGGCACCCACGCAGATTTTCCTAAACTCCTAGCAATACAACAATCACAGTTGTTTACAATGTGTTTTTACAACACTCACACAAAATATAAATCTCTTACACTTCAAGTGTTCTAGAGCAGCGTACTCGATAGGCTTTGATCTTCAAGATCACAATAATGTGTTTACGCTGCTCTTGCAAAACTTTAGGATATTTCAATATGCGTTTTGAAAGCTCTGCTTGGATTTGAATGAAGTTAGTTTTTGACTTTGAAATATTGATCTCGTTGTTAGAGCTTTCTTCATTCTTCACGTGTTTATAGACATAACAGTCTAAAGGCAACTATTCTTCAATTGGAAAGATCTGCGTAAAATCAGCTTCCTGATTTTCATCCGAATTCTTTTTGTCTTCTTTCCAATTCCGTTAATCAACGGCTAGTTCAATCTGACGTTATTGGTGGGGCTGAGATGGTAATGCGGCGCTCTGTTGTACCTTTGACAGAGTGGGTCTGTACGTGCTTTGTCTTGTTTCCTTATACGTCTGTTGACTTCTCCTTGACTGCATATCTGCTGGTCATCATTAGTCACTTAGTCTGCTGGACTAAGGTCAACTAATGTCTTCTTAATAGTCTGCTGGTATCTCCTACGGATTAGCACATTTCACTGAGAACCCTTGTTCCAGTAGAAGTTCATTCTCTGCATCAGGTAGATGATAACTTTTAGTTTTTGGACCCGGTAGATGTCTTTTCACCCAATAGATCTCTTTACACCCGATAGATGTCTTTACACCCGGTAGACCTTTGTAGAGTTATTCAATGTTCTTTCCATCAGTAGTCTTCTTTGATGTAGTGAAAGCTTCAAGCGCTAGACATTTGTTATCACCAAAACTTAGAAATGTATTCCCAACACATTTCACTTCTTTGGTTGAATTATAAAGTGTCATTATGTAATTTTATATCAAAACTACTATGTTCATATTAAAGAAATTTTACATTTTGAAGAGAATGAGAGCAAATTAATAAAGATTTTGGTAGCTTAAAGATAGTTTACAAGACTTATTATAAGTATTTACTAGAGAAAAAATGAAATTCAATCACAAAACTCAACTTTTTTTGCTTCAAAATTGATTTATAGCTGGTCTCCGGGGCGAGGCTGATTAAATCAATCGGGTCCGCGGGGCGGGTCTGGCTTTTTTGTCAGCTAGTCGGGTCTCGGATTTGCCCAAACCCGCCCTGTTGTCATCTCTACTAAAGAGTTATACTTAAGTAGTACATTTTGTCATGCCTCGAGCCCGGGACCGATGACACCGGTGTTGCTTCAAAATTACAAATTTGAAAACAACAAGCCTAGGGTACAGATCTTAAATAAAATAGTCTTTTTATTTCATAAACATAAATGTTCTTTACATTTGAGCTGATAAATTAGAAGACCGATTATAAATGTTCTCAAATAGAAATGCAATAACGGAAGCTTAAATATACGAAACTAAAATAAAAGCAACATTTGACTTCATGGCAGCAGTAGCAGTTCAACATCCCCAAAATTGATATTGTTCATCGTCTTCTAACTCGGATTCTTTTTTAGCTAGGAAGTGACGTAAGGGGTGAGTGTTTGGATAAACACTCAGCAAATGGGACCCATTCGAACAGAACACACACGCACACACACACACACACACACACACACATATATATATATATATATATATATTGAAACATGTATAAAATTGATACAGAATTGAACTGAATTATTATACTACTCATGAGAGCCAAAACATATATTATAAGGCTCACCAAAAGCCTAAACGGATTGCTCATCTAGAATCGGAACTGATCAGCTCACCTAGAGTCTGAACAATACCGATACCAAATCGATATAGTTTCCTGCCGCATAAAAGATTTCATATTTTATAAGCACAATAAACTACATAATTTCCTACTGGTACTGATATCAGTTTTCTAGAATTAACCCTCATAGAGATGAGGTCTAATTGTCTGGCGCACCAGAACGATTGTTAACTACTGTATCAACAGTTAGCCCCATCTCAACATGGTCAGAATTTGAAATTCCTACCATTTGGATTTAAAAATTTAACATTGCTTCACAACATACTTTTATCACATATTGTCTCAGAATTTCAAAAATTTATCATTTCAAATATAGCATATGCTCGATTGTAATTTAAAACATACGTGCAGTTTTAATACGAAATAAATACAATATACAAAAGCTCAATTAATATAATCAAAAGTTTGGTGCAAAAGCTTTGAAAATATTTATTTGGGTATTTGCTTCAAAGTGGGTGTAAAAATATCCATTGGAATGAGTCTGTTACTTACAAATCATGATCTCTATTAACTTTAGATGATTTCACTTCAATGTCATTCTCTTCAACTTGTCGTGACCGTAGCATCCATTACCATTAATTGTAACTGACATTTAATGCATTTGACCAAGTCTTCCTTATTGCTGATTTGATAAGCAGAGCTGATAGAATTGCATAGATAGATAAAACAAATTTTGGTTTATGTTCAGCCGAGGGATAACCAGGTCTTCAAACAGGTAATATATCAACTTTATAATTGCCGATAATTGTAAAATAAATTTATGGTTTGAACATTTTTGTTGCGCCTTAAAACGCTACAATTCTCATTTCTCTAATTTAAATAAAATTATCTATTTTTGTTTTGATGATTACAAAACCTATGATTTTTGTACTAATGATTTGTGTTGAGTATGCAGCATAATTTATGATCAAATTAAGCATATTGAAGATTGACAAAGTGTTGAAATGTTGAGAGAAAACAAAATTTTTGTTCAAGCGGATCGCCCCAGGCGATGGGTGCCAGGCAAGGCATCGCCTCGCCCATCTACATAGGCAATTACGAGGCATGCGCCTGTCGAGATCGCCCCAGGCGATGCTGGCCATCGCTCAAGGCGATGGCTACCATTCAAGACATCGCCCCGCACATCGACTGAAGCGACGCCGAGGACTCCGCGCATGGTGAGATCGCCCAAGACGATGTGGAGATCGCCCGAGGTATCCAGGGACCACCTGAGGCGATCTGTGCAATATTGTGACCATTGGTGCGTGGCGATGGAGATACCCCGAGGCGATGTCCGAGGTGATGCAGGATTTATGCCTCAAGTGTAGCAACGGCTAGTATGAGCTTTGGGAGCCTTCTACACTATAAATATGGATGTTTGGGCTCAAGTTGATGCTAAGAAACAACAAGATACAACACAAGCAAGCTATACTCAATCCAACTCAAGCTATCGTAGCAAAACTTCATATATTTCTATTCTAGTGTCTTGTATTGAGAGTTTGTTTCTTATCCTTCTGTGAGAGCTTTGTTCCCCATTTGGTTACACCGTGAAGGTGTCATTTGTTGTAGCACACAAGTTGTGATTCGTTGTAAAGGTCCTCCAACACCGACGCGAGTTGGAAAATTGTATAAGTCACCGACAAGTGAAGTTGGTGCAAGGTTGTGGCTATCCTGGGAGCCATCAAGGCCAAGAAGAAGTTGTGTGTGGCTATCCTTGGAGCCCTTAAGGCCAAGAAGAAGTTGTTCTAGTGGAACCTCGGTTAAACGGGTTCTAACCGGGAAAAGGAGACGTAGGCGATTCATCGCCAAACTTTTATAACAAATTCTCGTGTTCTTTATTGCTTTATTTATATTACGCATTTACATTATTTTATTATATTGTTTATTGTTCGATTGACATCAAGTCTTCCGCGGCGCAAACTCGATTATTTGCAAATTCATTTTAAAATGCTAAAGTAGCCAAGGAACCTCATTCACCCCCTCCCCCCCTTATGGCTAATCTAGCAAGTGAGTTTGCTCAAGGTCAATCGACCAATAGACCTCCGCTCTTCACGGGAAATAACTACGGATATTGGAAGAATAGAATTTCTCTATATATTCAATTCGTAGATTATGACCTATGGAAGATTACTGTGAAAGGTCCACATATTCCTTTGAATGAAGTTGAGGAAATGAAAGTTCCCAAAGAAATGGACGATTTTACAAGAGCGGATATGATCTTAATTTCTCAAAATACTAAAGCTATTAATATTTTGCATTGTGCTTTAGATATGAACGAGTATAACAGGATTTTGATGTGCTCAACCGCCAAGGAGATTTGGGACAAACTTCAAATTTGTCATGAGGGAACCAATCAAGTGAAGGAGACAAAGATCGATCTCTTGCAACTCAAGTATGAAACCTTTGAGATGGAGTCCGGAGAAAATATTGATTCAATGTTTAGAAGGCTCACTCAAATCATCAATGAGCTTGCCCAACTTGGTGAAAAGTATCCTCCAAAACAAATATGGAGAAGAGCTCTTAGAGCTTTGCCTAAATAATGGGATGCCAAAGAACGGCTATCATCGAATCCAACAAAGGAGATAGTGCATCATATGATATTGATGAACTTCATGGTACCTTGGTGACCCATGAGCTTGAGGTGTCAACCCGGAAGGAAATGAAGAAGGAGGAAGAAAAAGCAAAAGGCAAGGGGATTGCCTTGGTTGGAAAGAAAGCTAAATCCAATGACGAAGATGATGAGGAAAGGACATTGTTCACAAGGAAGTTCAAGAAGTTCTACCGAAAATACAACAAACCAAGAACCTCTGAATCCAACAAGAATTCTACTAAACGATAGGCAACTTGATTGTCAACAAATGGTCATTATGCTAATGAATGTCTAAGTAAAAAGAAGGCGGATAAGGGAAAGAAGAAAGCTTTAATGGCCACATGGAGTGACAGTGACTCCGATGAAGAAGTAGCAGATCTTTGTCTAATGGCTCTTGGAGATGAAGATGAAGAGGATGATGATGAGGTACCATCTTATGATGAATTATTAGATGCTTATAATGAACTTATTGATGTTCTTGGTAAAGCTAAAAAGAGTAATAAAATGTTAAAGTTGGACTTGACTAAAAAGGAAGAAGAAATATCACTTTGAAAATGAACTACTTGATTTGAAGAAATCATTTGGGAAGTTTAATGATAGTGGTTTAATGATACATGAATTGCTTGGCTTGCAAAGATGTAGCTTTGATAAAGCGGATTAGGCTTCTCAAGCAAATCAAAAACATTTTCAAGCTTGTTGGCCAAAGCCAAGCATAATCCCCCTACTTGCAACTATTGTTGTAAGGTTGGTCATGTTAGAAATAAATGTAGATTTGTCAAAAATCAATACCAACCAAGCAAGAGGTGGAAGTGCATTCCTAAATCCCCCATTGTTACTAACCAACATGGACCCAAAGAACAATTGGGTACCAAAGGTCCAATTATTAAAAATTTGTTTTGTAGGGAGGAACGAGTAAGAGATCCAATGCTTGGTATCTCGATAGTGGATGTTCAAGACATATGACGGGTGACAAGAACTTGTTCTTGTCACCAAAAGCTAAAAGTGGAGGAAGTGTCACATTTGGAGACAATAGCAAAGGAATCAAGGCGTTGGCTCAATTGGTAACTCTAACTCTATTATTAGTGATGATGAACTTTATGTCAAAGGACTTGAGCATAATCTTCTTAGCATAAATCAATTATGTGATAAAGGTTATGAAGTTTCATTTGCATCACTTCATTGTACCGTATCATACACACATGAAAAATCCATTAAATTCATTGGTTATAGAAGTGAGAATGTGCACAAGGTTGATTTGGATAATCTTTCTTCTCAAAATGTAAAATGCCTTGTAACATTGAATGATAACAATAGTGTGTTATGGCATAGACAACTTGGTCATGTTGGATTGAGCACCATTGGTACAATTCAAAAACTTGATCTTGTTGTAGGATTGCCTAACCTTGATTTACAAGTTGATTCTATTTGTGATGCTTGTCAACTAGGAAAGCATACTAGAGAATCTTTCAAAAATAAAAATGTTATCTCCACTTCTATGCCACTTGAATTGCTTCATTAGACTTGTGTGGTCCTTCAAGAACAACTAGTCTAGGTGGAAAATCTTATGCATTTGTAATTGTGGATGATTTCTCTAGATTCACTTGGACATTGTTCTTAGCCCATAAAAGTGATGTCTTTGAGAGTTTCAAAATATTTGCAAAAAGAGTTGAGAATGAGAAAACTCTTTCAATAAAAGGTATCCGTAGTGACCACGGAACCGAATTTGAGAATGAAAATTTTATAAACTTTTGTGATGACAAAGGCATTAGTCACAACTTCTCTTGCCCTAGGACACCTCAACAAAATGGTGTTGTTGAAAGGAAGAATAGAACGTTAGTGGAAATTGCACGTACTATGCTATGTGAATATTCACTTCCAAAATATTTTTGGGCCGAGGCAATGAGCACTGCATGTCATTGTAAGTAATCCAACAATCATGGAACGCAGCGGAATTTAAAATTTGGATTACCTAAACCTCGGATCCATACATAGGTTGTTCATATCGGATAAAGGAATAAAGGTCTCACCCTTGTAGCGCGTTTGAGCAGATTCCACGGAGCAGCACCACGTCCAACGCCTCCTCCGAGTCACTAGCAAAACTTAACAAGTTTTGCCTCAATGGTATCCACACGATCAAATCGGGAAGGGATAGTTTAAGAACAAAGTGCTAGATTTGTTCTTAAACCAATACACGAAGCACACTCGATTCACAATTGAATGATCGCCGGAATACACCAATTCTCTCTTCGGCTATCAAAGAAAAACCGAGAGCTTCTTGGAGATTTTGAGGCGGCCGAGAGCTTCTAAGGTGGCTAGGTATTTTGTGTTATGAATTGTATCTCTAACAATTAATCAAAACACCCATATTTATATTATAAGGCTTTTATTAAGGTTCAAGACTTTCTTAAAGTCTTATGGGCCCAAACCCATGATTTAATTAAATCCTTATAATCATTTTAATTAAGACTCCTCTTAATTATTTAATTCATCCCATAAATTTAATTTCCCTTATCAATTTAATCTTTTGTGCGACCCGATAGGATCTTGTAATGTTGGCAGTGACATAAAATCTTATTTTACGTTACAAGCAAAGAGCGGTGTCTAGCAACACATCAAGGCTACCCAAATTACAAGAATGTCAATGACTCGACATAACCTTTAGAACTTGTGATAATATTTACCATGTAACCTAATCCCTTTGTCCTTTGTGTTTAGATTGAACACGAGTCATGGAATAGTCATACTCGTATATTCAATCTTTATTTCTTGATCCCCAAGTAGAACTAGAATAAACGAATAAGCTCGATATCTCATATCGACTCATTCGAGCATGGCCATGCATTTTAATTCTCACTTGATCAAGGGCCAAACACATCTCCTGTTATATAGGAGGGACAAATCCTATCTCGATCAGTCAACATCCCTCTACATAAGTCGTAGTGTATCCAATAGTTGCCTTTATAGTTTACCCTGTTACGGGTAACGTTTGACAATATCAAGATACATAACTCCTTATGTTGGGATCTCTGATGATCACAAGTCGTAAGGATTACATACATTATTATCACTATGAGAATTGCATATGACAATCATATAACTATCCATGTTGCATTCTCATGGTGGGTCTGTCCAGTACATCGTTCTCTAACATGTACCCATGTATTGATTTGATATCTCATATCAATGAACAATTCATCAATCAATACATACTAGTATCTATGTATTATCATTATCCTGATTCATGATAATACTTGACTAGGGACAATGTTTAAGAATGATACAATATTATTCTAAGGACATTAACATATATATTTATTCACATTGCACAGTTAAAAGAATAATATATAATAATGAATTGCCATTCATAAAATCATAAACATTGTATGTCAAAACAATCATCTAATGACTTGTCTTAGGGCATATCCCAACAAATCTCCCACTTGCACTAAGACCACTCAGACATATACCTAATGCCTAGAGATCTAGTATGACGATCATGCTTCTGCTGTGACAGTGGCTTCGTCAATGGTCAGATACGTTATCATCTGTTGGTACTTTGCATATCTTAACATCTCCCCTTTCAACGATTTCTCGAATGAAATGGAAACGCCTAAGTATGTGCTTGGATCTTTGGTGAGATCTAGGTTCATTAGCCAATGCGATCGCTCCATTGTTGTCACAATAGAGTTCTATCGGATCTTTAATGCTAGGCACCACTCCAAGTTCAGAAATGAACTTCCTAATCCAAACAGCTTCCTTTGCTGCATCCGAGGCAGCAATATACTCAGCTTCCGTTGTAGAGTCGGCTACTGTTTCTTGCTTTGAACTCTTCCAGCTCACAGCACCTCCATTTAGGCAACACACATATCCAGATTGCGATCGAAAATCATCTTTGTCAGTTTGGAAGCTTGCATCAGTGTAACCAATTACATTGAGCTCTTCCTCACCTCCATAAATCAAGAATGTATCCTTAGTTCATCTCAAGTACTTCAGGATATTCTTGACAGCAATCCAGTGACCTTCACCTGGATCAACTTGATATCTGCTCGTCATGCTCAAAGCATACGATACATCGGGGCGAGTACATATCATGGCATACATGATAGATCCAATAGCTGACGCATATGGAATATTACTCATGCGTTGTCTCTCATCTGGTGTTGAAGGACACTGTTCCTTCGAGAGAGATATACCATGTGTCATAGGCACGAATCCTTTCTTTGATTCTTGCATGCTAAACCTTTTAAGCACTTTGTCTATGTATGTACTTTGTAAGGCCAAGAAGCCTTCTCTATCTATCTCTATAGATCTTGATTCCTAATACATAGGTGGCTTCTCCCAAGTCTTTCATCGAAAATCAGTTCCCTAGCCAAATCTTCACAGATTGTAAGGCAGGGATATCATTTCCAATGAGAAGTATGTCATCTACATACAACACTAGGAAAATGATTACGCTCCCACTGACCTTCTTGTAGACACAAGGTTCATCTTCGTTTTTGATAAACCAAACTCTTTGATTGCATCATCAAAACAAAGATTCCAACTCCGAGAAGCTTGCTTCAATCCATAAATGGATCGTTGTAGCTTGCATATCTTTCCAGCATCCTTTGGATCGACAAAACCCTCGGGCTGTGTCATGTACACATCCTCGAGCAGATTTCCATTAAGGAAAGTTGTTTTGACATCCATCTGCCAGATTTCACAAAATAACAATCTTTTAAAATCAATGATAAACCGGAAGGCAAAGATAAATAATAATCTCATATAGCTAATGCAGCAACTCTTGCTCCATTTCCAACTCGGAGATCAACTTCGCCTTTCGCCAACAATCTACTCTTTTTGAGGTCCTGCACATTTACACAAATGTGAGATCCACATCCAGTATCTAATACCCATGATGAAGAAGTAGATAAATTGACTTCTATAACAAAAATACCTGAAGTGGAAGTTACACTTCCTTTCTTTAGATCCTCCAGATATACTTTGCAGTTTCTTTTCCAATGGCCGGTCTCACCGCAATGGAAACAGTTCCCTTCCTTCGCTATCCCTCCCTTTGGTTTCAGTGCAGATGACTTTGGCTTAGATTTAACAAAGACCTTCTTGTTTTTCTTGAAGTTCTTAGCTTTAGTCTTTCCTTTGTTCTTATTCACAATAAGAACATTTGTAGGTTTAGACTTCTTGCTATTTGCTTCAAAAGTTCTAAGCATACCAAGTAACTGTGGTAGAGTCTTCTCAATTTCAATCATATTGTAATTTAAGACAAATTGACTGAAGCTTTCAGGCAACGATTGCAAGATCATGTCAGTGGCCAACTCTTGGTCCAAAGGAAAACCCAGCTTCTCCAGATTCTCAGTATACCCAATCATCTTGAGTACATGAGTTCCAACCAGACTTCCTTCCACCATTCTACGCTGGAATAACGCCTTAGAGACGTCATACCTCTCTTGTCTTGCTTGTTGTTGGTACAGTTGCTTAAGATGCTCGATCATATCAAACGCCTCCATTTCCTCATGTTGCTTCTGAAGCTTAGAGTTCATGGTGGCAAGCATAAGGCACCCAACATCAAGTGCGTCACTTTGATGCTTCTTGTAAGCATCTTTATCGGCTCTTGTAGCCGTTAGGGGAGGTTCCTCAGCGGGTAAGGGTTCCTCTAGGACATATTGTTTCTTTTCTTGTTTGAGGACTATCCTCAAGTTCCTATGCCAGTCTAGGAAATTTGTCCCATATAATTTGTCCTTCTCAAGGACCGATCGCAGTGATAAAGTGTTTGTTACGTTGTTAGTTGCCATGGATATCTACAATATAAATATGCAAAATAAGTTTATGATTTAATCATTTAACATGGTCTTATATTAAATGATACTCCCACTATTTTGTTTAAAAATATCAACCCTCGAAACCTTTAGTGGGCCAAGATCCATATTTTGCTTAATCTTGAGTTAGCTTTGGCTAATCACCCAAGACTCGGTTATTTAGGTAGACAACATTTTGTCAATTATATCACATATAATTCTTGGATAGTTGGACGAACAACGCTTTGTTCAATTTATCAAATGAATTATTATCCAACCCATGCCTCTAGATTCCCAATCCTATTGAGATAACCTAGTTAAGTCGTACCCAATTTAAAGTATAACGGATATCACTTTTATCCTTTCGCGCCTTACTAAGATTGCCACGGTGCTTTGCTTTGGAAAACCCACACATGTACAATCGAAGTTTTTGACGAGTACTTTTAATTTTGGAAGGCATCTAAAACTTAATATTTTAGAGGGATTTATTGATCTCATGATTAGTTTGATAATTTAAAATATGTCCACTACATATAGTTGTATACATATCTACATATATGTGTAATACAATTATCAATCTAAAACATAAGATAAATCATGCATCAACATACATAATTAAACGTGACATGGTTATAGCCCCTACTAATGATTTTCTCAAGCCAATGAGAAAATCCTAAGAGTCAACCTAAGGTAACTTCACAAGCACCTTCCTTTGGCTCCAATTTGTGAATGGCCTCCTCATCCCGGCACGATGCTCTATCTTCATTGATCATCATCAAAAAAATAAACTACACTATTTACAAGATATAGAATTCCTCGATTCACATTCGAGGGGAACATAGGGGAGGGATTACATTTAGAATGAAATAGAGAAGACACGACTCGCAGGTCGTATTATAAATTACAAACATTCACAAATCCTATCTAATAGGTCAAAGGGCTATAACCATGCACCATGCTCAAACAACACATAAAGCATGCTTTAACAATTAATTAATTAAATTCTAAACATTTTAAATTTAATTCTAATTAAAACTGTAAAATAGAATTTTGAAAAATTATCGTACGCTCGGGACATCACATGCCACGAACTAATTTCGACTTAGCTACGAACCACCATGGTTTGAACCAACCATGCACCATTGGCTGGATCATGGCATGGGCCTAGGGTTCGAAACCCTAGCCCATGGCCGAGCCTTGTGCTAGCGGCGGCGGCGCTAGGGTTCCAAACCCTAGCCGCCGTGCACCACTTCTTGGTCTTCATCGAGCCAACTTGTTCGAAACGCCGGAATTCTTGAGCCACGAATCATGGTCAGTTCATGCACGGTGGTGGCTCAACCATCTCGAGCTAAGGGTTCAAAAAACCCTAGCTCTCATGTGGTGAAGCCACTTATCCATGCATGCTTGAACCATTATCGAGCCAAAGAGGTCAAAACCTTAGCAAAGGGGCGACGATGGCCGAGCCCATGCATGGCTACTAGGTTCGAAACCCTAGCCGTCATGAGCTAGCCGTCACGAGCCATTGGGTTCTAAACCCTAATCAAGCTTCGACACTTCCATGCACAATTATTAGCCATAACGGCTAAACCATCTCGAGCCAAGGGTTCGAAAACCCTAGCCCTCATGTGGCTAGCCGTATGTCATTTGTGATGGTGATGGCCGAACCCATGATTTATATGGTTCGAATTTTGCCAATTTATATCAAATATAATTTTTACGATGTTTCTCACAAACTCGATATTAACATATCATATATGTTCATACAGTTTTAAATAGCATGCAATATTAGTTCTAATATGATTAACACAATTTAATCAATTAAATCCGATATGAGCCTTGAACCTGGCTCTGATACCACTGTAAGTAATCCAACAATCATGGAACGTAGCGGAATTTAAAATTTGGATTACCTAAACCGCGGATCTATACATAGGTTGTTCATATCGGATAAAGGAATAAAGGTCTCACCCTTGTAGCGCGTTTGAGCAGATTCCACGGAGCAGCACCGCGTCCAACGCCTCCTCCGAGTCACTAGCAAAACTTAACAAGTTTTGCCTCAACGGTATCCACACGATCAAATCGGGAAGGGATAGTTTAAGAACAAAGTGCTAGATTTGTTCTTAAACCAATACACGAAGCACACTCGATTCACAATCGACTGATCGCCGGAATACACCAATTCTCTCTTCGGCTATCAAAGAAAAATCGAGAGCTTCTTGGAGATTTTGAGGCGGCCGAGAGCTTCTAAGGTGGCTAGGTATTTTGTGTTATGAATTGTGTGTCTAACAATTAATCAAAACACCCATATTTATATTATAAGGCTTTTATTAAGGTTCAAGACTTTCTTTTAAAGTATTATGGGCCCAAACCCATGATTTAATTAAATCCTTATAATCATTTTAATTAAGACTCCTCTTAATTATTTAATTCATCCCATGAATTTAATTTCCCTTATCGATTTAATCTTTTGTGCGACCCGATAGGATCTTGTAATGTTGGCAGTGACATAAAATCTTATTTTACGTTACAAGCAAAGAGCGGTGTCTAGCAACACATCAAGGCTACCCAAATTACAAGAATGTCAATGACTCGACATAACCTTTAGAACTTGTGATAATATTTACCATGTAACTTAATCCCTTTGTCCTTTGTGTTTAGATTGAACACGAGTCATGGAATAGTCATACTCGTATATTCAATCTTTATTTCTTGATCCCCAGTAGAACTAGAATAAACGAATAAGCTCGATATCTCATATCGACTCATTCGAGCATGGCCATGCATTTTAGTTCTCACTTGATCAAGGGCCAAACACATCTCCTGTTATATAGGAGGGACAAATCCTATCTCGATCAGTCAACATCCATCTACATAATTCGTAGTGTATCCAATAGTTGCCTTTATAGTTTACCCTGTTACGGGTAACGTTTGACAATATCAAGATACATAACTCCTTATGTTGGGATCTCTGATGATCACAAGTCGTAAGGATTACATACATTATTATCACTATGAGAATTGCATATGACAATCATATAACTATCCATGTTGCATTCTCATGGTGGGTCTGTCCAGTACATCGTTCTCTAACATGTACCCATGTATTGATTTGATATCTCATATCAATGAACAATTCATCAATCAATACATACTAGTCTCTATGTATTATCATTATCCTGATTCATGATAATACTTGACTTGGGACAATGTTTAAGAATGATACAATATTATTCTAAGGACATTAACATATATATTTATTCACATTGCACAGTTAAAAGAATAATATATAATAATGAATTGCTATTCATAAAATCATAAATATTGTATGTCAAAACAATCATCTAATGACTTGTCTTAGGGCATATCCCAACAGTCATATCATTAATCGTTCATCAATAAGGCCAATTCTCAAGAAAACTCCATATGAATTATGGAGGGGGAGAAAGCCTAACATTTTTTACTTCAAGGCATTTGGTTCAAAGTGCTTCATTCACAACAATGGTAAGGATAACCTTGGTAAGTTTGATGCCAAATCGGATGAATGTATATTTATTGTCTATTCCAATACTAGTAAGGCATATAGAGTGTTTAATAAACGTAGCCTTATTGTTGAGGAATCTATTCATGTTATATTTGATGAGACTAACCCTCGAGTATCGAGAATCTCTCTTGATTGTGATGATGAAGAATTACTTGAGCAAAGGATAGAGTCAACCACCCTTGAGGACTTTAGTGGTGGCAAAGAAGAACAAAGAATGGAGTCAAGTAATTCCAAAGAGGATGGGGAACTTCCAAAGGATTGGAAAACCATCAAGGATCATCCCATAGATCTCATTATAGGTAGTCCATCAAAAGGGGTAACAACTCGATCATCATATATCAATATTTGCAATCATCTTGCTTTCATTTCTCACATAGAGCCTAAGGACATTGATGATGCATTGCTTGATGATTCTTGGATCTTGGCTATGCAAGAGGAACTAAATCAATTCAAAAGAAATAAAGTTTGGGATCTTGTACCTAGGCCTTCGAACTATCCCATTGTTGGAACAAAATGGGTATTTAGAAATAAAATGGATGAACATGGGACGATTATTCGAAACAAGGCTAGGTTGGTAGCTACAGGATATTGCCAGGCATAGATTTTGATGAAACATATGCACTCGTTGTTCGCTTAGAATCCATTCGCATGTTACTTGCTTTTGCTTGCTTTAAAGATTTTAAGCTCTTTCAAATGGATGTTAAGAGTGCCTTCTTGAATGGTGATTTGAAAGACGAGGTGTATGTTGATCAACCACCAGGCTTTGAGGATCCACATTTTCTCAATCATGTTTTTAAACTTGATAAAGCTTTGTATGGTTTGAAACAAGCTCCTAGAGCTTGGTATGAAAAAAATATTCATTCTTAATCAAGAATGGCTTTACAAGATGAAAAATGGATGTTACTTTGTTTACCTTAGTTAAGGGAAATGATTTACTTATTGTCAAATATATGTTGATGATATCATATTTGGTGCTACTAATGAATCTTTGTGCAAGGAGTTTTCTAAATTAATGCAAGATAACTTTGAAATGAGCATGATGGGAGAACTCGCCTACTTTCTTGGATTGCAAATCAAACAATGCAAAGATGGGATGTTTATAAATCAAGGGAAGTATGTCAAAGATATGCTAAAGAAATTTGGAATGGAGAATGTGAAGAGCACATCAACACCAATAAGCTCATCAACCAAGCTTGACAAGGATGAACAAGGTAAACCAATTTGTCAAAAGATTTATAGGAGTATGATTGGCTCTTTGCTTTATTTAACGGCTAGTAGGCCGGATATCATGTTTAGTGTATGTTTATGTGCTAGATTTCAATCATCACCAAAAGAATCACACTTGTTCGCCTTAAAATGCATTTTTAAATATCTTCCAAAAACTCTAAATCTCGGCTTGTGGTATTCTAGAAATTCGTTCTTTGATTTGAAAGCTTACTCCAATGCCGATTTTGGAGGATATAAGGTGGATAGGAGAAGCACTAGTGGTACTTGTTTCTTTCTCGGTAATAGCTTGGTATCTTGGTTTTCCAAAAAGCAAAATTGTGTTGCACTCTCAACAACCGAAGCCGAATATATGGCCGCCGGTAATTGTTGTGCACAAATCTTGTGGTTGAAAAGCCAATTACTTGATTATGGGCTAGATGTTTCAAAAGTTTCAATTTTTTTGTGACAACATTAGCACCATATGTTTATCTAAAAAACCAATTCATCATTCTCGGACTAAGCATATCGATATAGGGCACCATTTCATTCGTGATCATATCGAACAAAATGATGTTAATTATTTTATGTTAATACCAAGGATCAAATTGCCTTTATTTTTACAAAACCACTAGACGAAAATACTTTTATTTTTCTTCGTGGTGAACTTGGTATGATTGAACTTTGAGCATGTTTATATACCTTAAGAAATGATATCATATTTAAGGGAGCTACTCTACTTTGTCATATGCATAGAGCAATTGTGAAATTCATTTCAATAAATTAATTATGTTTAATGAATTTTGTAGCTCAACATTTAATTTCAAAAGCGCGTCTTGAAATCACCTTTAAAAGTCACAAATTGTGGATTATTTTGTTTTTGAGATTATGTGAATTATTTAATCCTTTTTTGTTGATAGTTGGTATAATGGAAGATAGGTTAACTTAAAATAAATTTTGGTCTAAAAAGTAGCTCAAATTCTTGTCAAACCATCGCCTCAGCATCCTGTGCGGAACGCCTCGTCCGTGGCTCGCATCGCCTCAAACGATGGATCACATCGCTTGTGATATCCCCGAAATGATTAATTGCAATTTGGGCATTAATTATGTTTATATGATTAATTATAGTGATAACTGATTTATGTGTTGGAGTTAATTATCTTGATGAAATGCTTAATCACATGATAGGTGTGACCCGGGGATGCATTTCAGGGTGCATGTTGTGCATGTTGGGAAAACTGGGTTTTAGCATGGGTTATTCATGTTGGTTGTTAATTATTTTGTAAGCATGGATTTATTGGGAGTTTGGTGCATTCTTGTAAAATGCTTTTAAAATACCATGTTGGGGTATTTTGTGCATCATGTTAATATTTGGGGCATAACTTTATTTAACCCTTATAACCCTTACCCCACCTTTTAACCATCACTTTACTTTCACTTTACCCACCACTCTTAAATCCCCAAATTTCATTCCCAACCCTAACCCACTTCCCATTTTCGTCCAAGCCAAAGAGGAGGAGGAGAAATCCTTGCAAACTCTGCATTTGTTGGAATCTTGATAGGATTTGGAGTCCATAAGAGGTATTGAACATTTCCTAAAGTTTTAATGGTGTTTGATTTTGAAATGGGTTAGTATTTTGGGATTTTTGTGGGTTTGTTTTTGGGTATGTGTTGTATGTGGTTGGGGTATGATTTTGAGGTGTTTCTTGTGGGTTTTAGTGAGTTATGATGGTATTTGAGTTGTTGGCATGTTTGAGTTTGAAGTGTTTGTGGTAGACCTTGGAAAATGCTCATAAATCGTGAAGAATCGCGCACACAGCAGGTGGCGATCGATCGCTAAAAATGCAGCGATCGATCGCCGAAGGGCTGTGGCGAAAAATGATGCAGGCGATCGATCGCCATATATGGCGCGATCGATCGCCTCGAGCCAGTGACGTCTAGCAATCGATCGCCAGCTGTTGAAATGTGGAAATGATGTTTTTTGTTGAATTTTTGGTATTTGGCTATTATTTGGCTTCTAATATTGGGTTGTGTGATTGTGTAGAACCATCCCAGGTGGCGACGCAACCAAGGAAGTAAAGTCATACCAAATCCCACTTTTGGAAAGGTACATAAAGAGACGTACGGGCACCCAACGGTACATGTATCTATTATACTCATTGATTATGCATTGTGGATGCGAGTATATATGGAATTGTGCATGGTGGATGCAAATACATGTTGAATTATGCATGATGATTGTATATGCATATGATGATTATTGGTGCACATCCCATGAGTCATGGTTATCACCTTGATGATTTTAATGCTTGCCGCTATTTATTTTGTGCCGCTAAATGTGAAGCGAGGGGTGGGAGTACCGCATGTCACATTGAAGCGAGGTTATCATATGAGGCGAGTAAAGAATATTTGCCGCTAAAATGTGAAGCGAGGGGTGGGAGTACCGCATGTCCATTGAAGCGAGGTTATTCTATGCCGCTTATATGTGAAGCGAGGGGCATTAAAATACATTGTGATTAACAGACTAGGGATTGGTAATTGGTGATAATGGAATGGTGTTATGTCATGACATGTTTGAACCATTAAATAATCTATTGATTATACTCATGAGTTATGGTACAGGGACAACCAAAAAGGGAGCGTTTAAAATGCATGGGAAAAACAGGAAGTGTTTTATTATGGTTTATGCATTTACGCCTTATATTCATAATTTCATATTGTGTTGAATATGGATTATTATATACTCGTGTTTTGGGGGTTGTCCTTGTAGGTACATTTTGGCATGATAAAGGGGCTAAGGCGGGTTGAGGCGGTGAGCTTGTGAAGAACGCTTTTTGATAGATGAAGGGCATGATTACTTTTGTATAGTGTCTACTCTAGGAGTAGTGTAAAGCTATAGTGAATAACATTCATTTGATTGAGAATGTAATTAATCCATTTGAAAAGTTCTTAACTTGACATGAAATTCTTAAGGCTCATAGTCTCGACACGAACATTTATACTCTGATATGTTAGCTCTAATTATGCCTTTAATCCGCACATAAGGAACTAGGGTCCTTACATCGCCTCAGGCGTTCGTTCATCGCCTCAGGCGTTCTATAGATCGCCTCAGGAGATCTGGTTTTTTAAAGTCTGTCAGCTACGGCCTTTTCTCGATTTTCTGCACTTTTTGAGTTTTTCATCCATAATTCGAGCAATCTTCATTCTGGAATCACAAATCAATTCTAAGCTCTTTCCATTCATCAATTTCACTTTCTAAACAACATTTCTTCCAATTGAAAATCTTGAAACCCTAAACCCAAATTTCCAAAAACCCTAATTTGTCTAAATTCTCCTCAATTTCTTGCTCAAATGTCTAGAATCAACCGAGAAGAAGGAGAATCAAGCCGAATGAAACGTTCTAATCGATCTACTAGAAATTATACGGGTCCTCCTCTCGATGGTAAGCCAATTCCCGAAGATTACCATTCTCGCAAATTATATCCCGGCTATATGTTTGATTTTTAATTCCTTAGAACTTCACAACTCCCCATTCTTGATTGGATTCAATTCCAACATTGGGAAAACTTTTCAAACCCCCTAGGAAGAATGATTTCTTGTACCCATCCATGATTCACTCATTTTATGCTAATCTTGAATTGTTTGAGGGAGATGGTGAATTGACTATCAAAACCATTGTTTGCAATCGCCCCATTGAATTCACTAGTACCGAATTGGGGAACATTCTTCGAATTCCTTCGGAGGGACCAGCTAAATTGGCTCTAGCTACTTGGCCTAATGATGGGGTATGCGATCCTGCCCAAGCATTGTATCTCATTTTTGGCGGCTCTCCCCAATGTCCGAACCAATCTTTTCTCGTGAACTCAAATCCTACGACCTACCAAATTTTGCACAAGATAGTGATCACCTCGATGATCCCTCGGGATGGTGATCGCCTTAGTTTGAAATTTTCTGATGTATACTTGATGTATTACATCATCACCAAGACCCCCTTCAATCTACCCAAATTCATTGTCCAAATTTTTATGAACATATCCCATTATCCCAAAAAGGTAATTCTTCCTTTCGGGCGTGTCTTAACCAAAAAATTTCTTCACTTCAATCTTCCCTTCAATGACAATGAAAAGATTCCTACCAAGCCTAAGGACACATTCAATCTTCGGTGTTTCCTTTATAGCAAAATTTCTTGGAATCCTTTCACTTCTTGTTGGGTTAATGATCCGGGGAACTTGCTATCTGCTTTCAATCCTAAAGACCACCCATCATTACCCATTGAAAGGATGACTAGTGATCAAAGACTCCACTTTCCATTCTTGTTAGAACCAAACCAAGAGGAGCAACCTATTCCACCTCAATCTCCCCCAACTTTTGATGACATGATGAACATTGGGGCAGATATTCCGACTCCTGACAGTCATCAAACACATTCTACCTTTGAGTTCAATCAAGATGCTTTTGCCTTCTTCACTCTCAATTTCAAAATCTTCAAGATGATATGCATTCTCAATTTCAATCCTTGAGAGTCGATGTCAATACTCAATTCCAATCCATTCAAGATGATGTTGCGTCTCTTCGGGCTTATCAAGACTCATCTAGAGAAGATTTATCATATTTACGACATAAGGTGGATGCTCTTCGATCTCAGTTTCCCGGTGCCCGCATGAACGAGGATCCTAACCATGGGAATGACGATGATGATGGCATGAATTAAGTTGTCCAAGATTATTTAGTGTTTTTTTTTTTTATCATTTTGGTATTGTATGTAAGAATTGCTTTGTTTAAATGATATTGTACTAGTTTTTTTAATGTGTTGAATATATATTGAGTTGTTTGATTTTGTGGTGCTTGTTGATTGGTTTTTGGTTTACTTAATTTACAAAGGAAACTATGTCCAAATTTTTCAAGAAAAATTTTACTTTTTTATTCTCACAAAAAGGGGGAGAATGAAAGTGTAAACTTGATTGTTTGAATTGCTATTTGTAACCTTGATAGTTGTTTAATTTACAACTTGTGACGCATTTTTAAAAAAGGCGATAAAAATGCATATTGAAACATTGTTTATCATTGCATACATGAAGGGGAGTATAAACTCTCAATGCATTGTATTGTTTAAGTTTAATTTTCTTTATCAAGTTTACCAGGTTTTGTGATCATCAAAAAGGGGGAGATTGTTGCGCCTTAAAACGCTACAATTCTCATTTCTCTAATTTAAATAAAATTATCTATTTTTGTTTTGATGATTACAAAACCTATGTTTTTGTACTAATGATTTGTGTTGAGTATGCAGCATAATTTATGATCAAATTAAGAATATTGAAGATTGACAAAGTGTTGAAATGTTAAGAGAAAACAAAATTTTTGTTCAAGCGGATCGCCCCAGGCGATGGGTGCCAGGCGAGGCATCATCGCGGCCATCGGCACAGGCGATTGGGAGGCATGCGTGCTACCGAGATCGCCCCAGGCGATGCTGACCATCACTCCAGGCGATGGCTACCATTCAAAACATCGCCCCGCACATCGACTGAAGCGACGCCGAGGACTCCGCGCATGGTGAGATCGCCCGAGGCCATGAGGAGATCGCCTGAGGCGATGCATGGTTCGTTTGAGGCGATGGAGAGATCGTTTGAGGCGATGCTTACTGTTCATTTAAACCTACGGCCTTATTTTTGGTGGACGATCGCCTGAGGCGATCCAGGGACCGCCTGAGGAGATCTGTGCAATATTGTGACCGTTGGTGCGTGGCGATGGAGATCGCCCGAGGCCATGTCCGAGGCGATGCATGAGTGATTTATGCCTCAAGTGTAGCAACGGCTAGTATGAGCTTTGGGAGCCTTCTATACTATAAATATGGATGTTTGGCTCAAGTTGATGCTAAGAAACAACAAGATACAACACAAGCAAACTATACTCAATCCAACTCAAGCTATCATAGCAAAACTTCATATATTTCTATTCTAGTGTCTTGTATTGAGAGTTTGTTTTTTATCCTTGTGTGAGAGCTTTGTTCCTCATTTGGTTACGCCGTGATGGTGTCATTTGTTGTAGCACACAAGTTGTGAATCATTGTAAAGGTCCTCCAACACAGACGCAAGTTGGAAAATTGTATAAGACGCCGGCAAGTGAAGTTGGTGCAAGGTTGTGGCAATCCTTGGAGCCCTCAAGGCCAAAAAGAAGTTGTGTGTGACTATCATTGGAGCCCTTAAGGCCAAGAAGAAGTGTTCTAGTGGAACCTCGGTTAAACGGTTTCTAATCGGGAAGAGGAGACGTAGGCGATTCATCGCCGAACTTCTATAACAAATTCTCGTGTTCTTTATTGCTTTATTTATATTACGCATTTACATTATTTTATTATATTATTTATTGTTCGATTGACATCAAGTCTTCCGCAGCGCAAACTCGATTGTTTGCAAATTCATTTTAAAACGCTAAAGTAGCCAAGGAACATCATTCCCCCCTCTTCGGTCCCAACAATTTTATATGTCAATTTTATTACTTATTTTGATTTCAGTTAAATTTATATTGTGCACTATCAAATGTATTACCAATAGTTATATACTAAATTTATGGTTTGAACATTTTATATATCAATTTAATACCTATTTTAATATCATTAAGTGGTATGAGATCATTTGGACTACAAGATCAAACCAGATTCTAGAGCAAGATTTGATAATTAATAGTAAATAAATTGGAATTCATTTATCAACAGATTTTTTTCTTTCATTTGAAATCATTTTATATATATTATTAACTGAATAATTTTTAAGCTTTGGGAGACTTGGTCAAAATCCCTAAAGCCATTGTTTCGTTGGTGTTCAGTCCCTTACAAAGAGTTTTGAGGTCTGCACTCATAGTTACAAAATAACTTGTTTTGAGCTCCATAGCAAAGAGAATTATCCAATATACCCCTCATAAACACTAAAAGGGACATCACCAAATAAATTAATGTTATTGTTAATATCTTTGACATTACTAATATCACCATTATTATCATTATTATATTTAATATTATTAATAATATTATTATTTATATTTTTTTAGTATTTTGTTACAAATAATTTTATTTTTTATTAATATCATTAATTTAAATAATAATAAAAATTGTGGAGCATCAAAATATATTATTGTAATGTATTTTTTCTCAACTATATCTTTTGCATAAATATATCTTAAAAAAATATGTGACATTTATGTTGGCCTTGTTATGTAAAAATTTGAGTAATTATATTGATTTCAAAATATTAAAATTTAGAGAGTGCAAATATTTTCGGTATTTGATATTACAAATTTAACATAATGACCACACTTTATTATCTTTTTATCATAAGATATAATATTTTGTCAACAACTATAATATAATAATAAATGCATAGAACTCCTTATTAATTTTTTTAAACAATGAAATGTTTGTGTAATGAACTGAAATTTTATTTTTACTTCACACTATATTTTGCTGGATATGATTATAAATTGATTTATGATGATATAACTACCACATCTTAGGTTAATTAGTACCAAATAAAAATGTCCATTATGATAGATGTTATTTTACAATACTAAGTAATCGTAGTGATTATAGTATCACATTTCAGCATAAATAGTACCACATCTCAATGTAAATACTACCACAGATGTATATAAGATGTACCATGTTTACATACATTTAGTACAACACCATATATTTTGTTGTATATTATTAAAAATTAATTTATAAGGATGTAACTACCACATCTTAGGTTAAATAGTATCAAATAAAAATGTTTATTATGATACAAGTTATTTTACAATATTAAGTAAGTGTAGTAATTATAGTACGACATCTCAATGTTAAAAATACCACATACAGTGCTAATAGTACCACAAATGTATATAAGAGGTACCATGTCCCATACATTTAGTACTATACTATATATTTTGTTGTATATTATTACAGATTGATTTATGAGGATGTGACTACCACATCTTATGTTTAATAGTATCAAATAAAAATGTTTATTATGTTATTTTATAGTATTAAGTAATTGTAGCGATTATAATATCATATTTCAATGTTTATAGTATTATATCTCAGTGTTAATAATGCCACAAGTATATATGATAAGTATCATATTCTCATGCATTTAGTAACACAATATATATTTTGTTGGATTTGATTACAAATTGATTTATGATGATGTAACTACCACATCTTATGTTAAATATTACCAAGTAAAAAATGTTATTATGATGCAAGTTATTTTACAACACTAAGTAATCGTAGTTATTATAGTACCACATCTCAATGTAAATAGTACCACATTTCAGTGTTCATAGTACCACATATGCATATAAGAGGTACCACGATCCCATACATTTAGTACCATACCGTATATTTTATTGTATATTATTATAAATTGATTTATAATTGTTAAACTACCACATCTTAGGTTAAATAGTATCAAATAAAAGTGTTTATTATGATGCAAGTTATTTTACAAGACTAAGTAATCGTAGTGATTATAGTACCACATCTCAATGTAAATAGTACCACATATCAGTGTTAATAGTACCACAAATGCATGTAATAGGTACCACGTTCCTATACATTTAGTACCACACCATATTTTTTGTTGTACATTATTATAAATTATTTTATAAGGGTGTAACAACCACATCATAGGTTAGATAGTATCAAATAAAAGTGTTTATTATGATGCAATTTATTTTACAAGACTAATTTATTATGATGCAAGTTATTTTACAAAACTAAGTAATCGTAGTGATTATAATACTACATCTCAATGTTAATAGTACAACATATCAGTGTTAATAGTACCACAAATGTATATAAGAAGTACGACGTTCCCACACATTTAGTACCACACCATATATTTTGTTGTATATTATTACAAAATGATTTATGAGGATGTAACTCCCACATTAGGTTAAATAGTACCAAATAAAAATGTTTATTATGATGCATGTTATTTTCAATACTAAATAATCATAGTGATTATAGTACAACATCTCAATGTTAATAATACCACAAATAAATGTGAGGTACTATGTTCCCATGTATTTAGTACCAAACTATACAATTTGTTGGATATGACTACAAATTGATTTGCAAGGACATAACTAACACAAGCTTCTTATAAAATTTAATATTTCTTAAAAGTTGATCGATTAATTCGAATATATTATGAGAAAAAAATTATGTTTATTTTATTATTTTATTTTAAAAAAATTTTGTAGCATTAATAAAAACAAAAATAATTATGTTTGTATTTAATTTCAAATTAATTGATTATATGAAAATAATTTTATTTATAAACATAAAAAAATACGTGTATATTAAAACATTTTTTGAGAGTGAAATTTTCGGCAAATTAAATTTAACCATTTTATAAGATATTTGCAATAATTTAAAATAATAAATATTATGTATAATAATTCTTATTATATGTGTTAAATAGAAAAAAAAATTCAGGCAAAATTTAAAAATAAATCAATAAAATGGTATAGGAGAGAAACATGGAAGAAATTATAGTAATGGAGAAAAGAAAAATATAAAATGAATGTTGAATGAAATAGAAAATATCAAATAATCGGAGGAAGAAAGAAAAAAGTGGAAGAAAGTGTAATTTGTAATAAAATTTAAGGGTATTTTGGTCATTTTGACTGTTTAGGGATTGAAAACAAGTGAAAATGTGTGCTTAAGGAGTACAGAGTTTGAAAATATTTGCTAGGGACTGAACATTGATGAAACATTGACTTTGGAATTTTTCCTAATTAACCGTTTAAACTTTATTTATGTATTAATTTTTAATATGTTGAAATGAATTTTACATTTTTACCCGCAAAGTCGTTCCTCGTATTTTATTTTTGCCCCAAAAGGTACAATTTTAGGATATTGTTAAGTGAAACATATATACCAGTTGAATAGATAATCCTTTCTCTCCTTCAACCCGCCAAATGTGGCAGCCGCAACAGCAGCTCCTCCGCCTCTCCGCCGCCTCAGTCTTCCCCCTCTCGCTTCCTCCGTTGCCATTTTCACATCCTCATCAATTTCCATTTAGACCCATCAAACCCAATTATCACTATTCTCTCTGCTCCTCCCACAAAACATGGCTTACCCAGCTATCCGAAGAACTCACCGCCGCTACTTCTGCGGACACAACCGCTGTGGCGCCGCCGTCGGAGGGTCCCGTCGAGTTGCCTCCCTCATTTCCTTCCATTTTTGCAACCACTGATGACCCCACCCCTCTCCAGATAGCCACCAGTGTCCTCCTCACAGGTGCCATCACCGTTTTTCTCTTTCGCTCCCTCCGCCGCCGCGCTAAGCGTGTCAAAGAAACGGTACTTTTATTTATTGCTGTTCTTGTAGTTTTGTGTGTCTTTATTTCCTTGCACCGTTTATTTGATTTGGGCGATAATGAATTATGCTCAGTTTCAAGTTTCATACGCTCTTGTACGCATTTCTTCGATGCCAAGCCTTGTATGTTGGAAATTGTGGAATTGTCTTCAGGCTGCAGAATTTCTGTTGCTGTATTTGTTTGGGAAAATTGAAAATATAGTGTAAGTTACTTTTATTTCCGTGATAGTTGACGATTTGTTTTAGTACAATAAAATGCACTCCGGCAAAAAGAGGACTAAACTAAAAAAAAACACCATACCAAACTTTTACTTCTTACATGTCAAAAAACCAAAAAGCCCAAGTAAGTTGCATATACATTTTTGCAACTTTTCCTCTTTTTTTCCTTAAAATTGTTTTATTAGCTGTTTGCATCTGCATTTTTTTCACAGACATTAAATCTGTTCTTAATTTTGATGCGCCCATTATGTAGAATTTACACATCAAGCCTTTGTTTTTTATGCTCTAATATAGAATTTTCGATCGCCGGAATTTAATTTCAGACATTTCGGTCATCGGGGACAAAGAAATCTTTAAAGGAGGAGGCTGTAGAGAGCTTGAAAGCAGTGTCTTTATCTTCAGTTTCGGCCAAGTCCTCCCCTTCACCTATCCAAGCGTTTCTGGGTGCAGTAACAGCTGCTGTGATCGCTACAATCCTTTACAAGTTCGCGACAACTGTCGAAGCTTCTCTAAATCGCCAAACACTTTCGGATAACTACTCGGTTTGTTCTTTTTTTAAGTTTTGCTAAGTAATGGAAAGTCTTCTTGTACAGAACAAGTCTAGCATTTTTCCTTAACAAGGTGGGGTGAGTTAAGTCTAATCACACATTTTCTAAATTCTCATTGATGAATAATGAGCTTAGGGCCATTGGTCCGCAAATATGCTTGATGCGGTGTATGAAGAATATCCGGATGAGATGACATTTGGGCAAATTCAAGTCGACTTGTATCAGATCGTAGTTAATAGCTTCACTGTGTTATAATCCATCATGGTTGTGGAGTTTAAACGAATCGAGTCAGCCGAATAGTTACGGGTTTTCCTATTCGAACTCAAGCTTGAAAAAGATCGAAACTAAAAAAATGAATTATATTGAGCTCGCGTTCGGCTTGACTTAAAGTTCGAATTCGAGTTCAACTCGTTTGGTTTAACTTAATAATCGAACTCCCTTAGGCACATGGTTCGAATTTTGGCTTGAATTTGATAATTTTGAATATGAATGAAAAATTCTAGTTGGTTCAAAAAGATCGTGATCTGGCTCGATTCGTTTGCACCCCTCGATGAGAGTGAACAATGCATTATTACCGTTACATCAGATGAAATTCTTGATTTCACTCATTAAGATTAACATGGAGATACAAACTTTCCAAAATTTATTGTCCATTGCACTAATCCTAAGGGTTTCACCTCTTTCCAGGTTCGCCAGATAACCATAACTGTTAGGTAAATCTTGTAACTTGCCAGCGAGCTCATTTTCCTTCTTGTTATAATAGACTCATTATCTTTCTTCATAAATTCCATGCAGGACTATAATAAATGGTTTGTGTTACCTTGCTACTTTTGTCTTTGGCGCCAATGCTTTTGGATTATTCCTTTATTCGGGACAACTTGCCTTCAACACCTTTATGGAAGGCGATAGTGACGAAGGAGATGAACCCTTAAGCTCGTCCGATTCACAATTGGATGATGCGGATACTTCTGGAATAGCCAGTTCCAACGAGGATCAAAAATCTGATAATACAGAGTAGTGGAGAATGGAAAATGGACAAACGAGCAGGTGCTATTCTCTCTACCATTTTGTGCTACCCGATTAATTACTTTTTAGTTTTGTAACTACGTACTCTCGGCGAGGTAAAGATCTTTACACATCTCAGTTTGTGTTCGTATACAACGTAAATTCATGTGTTCAATAGCCTATGTCGATTATTTTTTCAATTATATGCGAAAATTTATGGTGGATTTATGTAGGAGTGACAAAATTTGGATGATGCAAGATATGTGAGGTTAAGACACAATAAAGTGCTGTCAATATCATGTTTCGTCCACATAAAACTGCCAATTAGTAAATTCATTAAGGGTCCAATTGGATGGAAGGATTTGAAGCCATGGACTTCAAATCCATTTTATTGTTTGGATGAATTTATGTTGAGTGGATTTCAAATCTATCACTTTCTTAGTTTATGTAGATGTAATGGTAATTATGATGGATTTGAAATACACTCAAGATGGATGTCATTTCAAATCTATTATTCAAATCTCTTCTTCCAAATCAAATCCTCAATCCAAACACAACCTAAAGTTGTGTTTGGATTGATATATTTCATTTGAATGGAGAGATTTGATTTGAGAATGCGTGTCAAACTTGGATTTGAATAACACTCATATTTGGTATGTATTTTAAATCAATCACAATTATCATTATATTTACGTATCTATTAAAGGGGTGGATTTGCAATACACTTATTATAAATTCATCCAAACAATGAAATAGATCTGAAATCCACGCATTCAAATCCCGTCATAATCCACCTTATATTTTTTTTTGTTAAGACCCGGCGATTTCTGAAGCTAAATGTCCACATCTGATGATTGTGTCCTTTGATTATAGACATATTCTGGTGTCCTAAAGTTGTGGATGTGGTCATGTGAAATATGGCTCCTTTCTTCAACATAAGATGAGATACATGGGGATGTGGTCATGTGAAATATGGCTCCTTTATAGGACTTTGCATGGGATCACCTTAAATTATTGACTGTCAATAATAAGGTGAGAAGAGAATAGACAATAAAATGTATCCATCGTGCTCAATATCCGTAAGTCCCGATTCTGCAAAGTGTGAACCAATTTTTGGGACCAAATGCCTGACGTTTATACTAAATAACATTGGGAATATACCACATGTTGCATGGTCTCATGGGTAGCCAAAAATTAACAAACACACATAAACATACATACTGAAATCCACCAAACAAGATTTGTATCTCCGGTCCTCGGGGACAAAATTGAGGTCAACAACATTTAGATTTGAGAAGCATCGACACATAACCCAACTAGAAATATTCATCTTGTGGATTGATATTTTTTCCCAAATTCACTTATTTTTATGGAGATTAAGGTTACGGATCAATTGTACCTTATCAAGTCACAACTCTGTACAAATCCAAAAGTGCACCTCGATCAAAGGATACATAAATGGGTATCAAGGACTGAGTCTCAATATGAATGATGATACTATGCTCCATGCAATCGATTCAATAATATAAATGTGTGTTAACGAACTATTTTCTTTTATACAACAAAAACAGCGAACAGAAACTGGAATGACTAACCGCAATGTGAAGTTACTGCACAACAACTACATATAAAACAGATGTAAAAATCAACAAAAAAAATTAAAATAGATCTATCCTAACCTAAATGGGATGAAGTACAACATCCGATGTCTACTTCAAAATCCCTATCACACAACCTTAGTACCAAGAGATTAGAGTTTACACAACCATGCTACTACGAAAATGCTGGAGTTCGATTTCTTTAAAACTTATAAAAACCCAAGATTTAACCAATAAATGAAATCAAGTTAGAACTCAACCAAGATTAACTTGTTCCTATTGGGTTTTCGTACCCCGGCGTCAGATCCAAATGCAGCGAAAAAAGATACAGTAAATAATGCACGAACCAGATCTACAAGTCCGCACCAGTGCTAGTGTGATGTCGGCTTTTCTAAGAGAAGTGAATTGATTGGAATGATTATATATATAGCTGTTTTATATCAGCTAATTGAGCTAGGGTTCATAAAGCTCATCGGACCAACATTTGGCTTGCTGGGTATTTATGCTGACAATCTCTCACTTGCCCAAAAGTCAACACAAAACTATAAACTCATAATCCAAGTAACTCAATCCAATTGGGCAACTTGATGTTCTACCAATGCACATAATTATGAGACATAAATATATCAACGTTTTAATTTTAGAATTTTCTATAAATGAAACATTTTTAAATATAGAAACTCCATTAAAATGATGAGCTTTCAAAAATTAAATTAATCTCTTTTAAATCGCTCAATTTGAGCACTTAACATTTAATTCTTATCATCGATATATCACCGGCGGGTTGATTGTGACCCAGCGAGGCTCAAGTGTATCATAGCAGTATGATCACAACCTTTGTGATTTTAGAAGTCAAACAACTTCTTTGGGCTTACTCAGAATGCCTCATTGTCAATTAAACTCCTTTAATAGACAATGACTGAAATATAATTCCAGCAACAACCTACCGATCGTGGGTAACGCCTAGCATCTGCGCTTCACGAAGACCTAGATACAAATGATTAGCAATATACGAGAACATGCCAGCCATAGTTAGCATGCAGTACATTCCTTTCACTCAATATGTCCCGATTGAATCAAGGGCATTGGTTGATCGAGACCCTTATGATTTTGATAACTTCACGTTATATGATTCATTGTGTGCGTATATGAAAAACTCATTTTTCACAAGCACTACTCACTCTGGCCTGAGATTCCTTGAATCATATACAGAGGAACACATATGACATCCTAGTTCATCAAGACCAGTGGTGAATCCCCAACGACAATCATACGCCACTGACAGCATCACTGACCAATCGTTGTAAATGCTTTATCTGTGAATTCTCCATATTTTTCTGTTGAAATGATTCTCTCGATAATAATGTTGTGTCTACCATCTCTATCATTAGATGATATTTTCTCAATATATGTTTGGATACTGATGAGATCTTGGTTATTCATAATAGCTCAACTGTTATCACAGTACCAGAGACTATGTCAACCGCACTAGAAATTACACACAACTCTTGGATGAAATTTCATATCAAAACTGCCTCTTTGTCCACATATCAACACTGCCTCTTTGTTTACATATCTATATTATATATCATAGGAATATTTAAATAAATAACCTCATTTTCGGCATCATTTGGAAAGATAACCCCTCTTTCTAATTTATTTATGTTTACTCTTTTATCCTTTTAAAAAAAAAAATCTCAACAAACAAGGGGGACGATTTAAAAAATAACCCTCGTCCACTCAATTTTTAAATTTTTGACCTTCTAGTTTTTTTTTATTTTGTCAACTAACCTTCATTTAAAATTCTAATTTTATTTATGTCAAGATTTCCCCCAGATGCACAATCCCAATTAAACTAATTTCCCAGATTCCTAATTTTTTATTGTCCAATTCTTCAATATTCTTCGTCATTATCTTTTTTC
Organism: Haberlea rhodopensis; assembly: GCA_907163345.1. Classification (NCBI taxonomy): domain Eukaryota; kingdom Viridiplantae; phylum Streptophyta; class Magnoliopsida; order Lamiales; family Gesneriaceae; genus Haberlea; species Haberlea rhodopensis. The sequence continues at coordinate 132,674 of CAJQUN010000054.1, read as the reverse complement.
TTAAAAATCTTCAATCTTCCTAGTCATATTTTCATAACCAAGAAAAAGACCCATACTTCGATTGACATTCACTCATCGTGGCGGTTTGTTTGATGATGCCCTTAAGGGCAGTGCTCTTAGGGGCATCATCACCGTTCATTTGGAATCTTTTTTTTAAAAGAAAAAAAAGATTCTATATGGATGGTGGATGATGTCCATAAGGGTAGTGCTCTTCAGGGCAGCAACAAACAAACCCATCGTGGCTGCAACAAATATTGTATGTATAGTTTATGCTCATGATGAGGCCTGTTGATGAGGCCTGTAGAGTTGGTCTTTTCGAATTTATAGTTTCATGCTTTTCACTGCTTCAATTACATATGTTCGTTGGACTTGTAAGTAATAGAGTTATTATTTTAATGTTATATTATTTATGGATTGTTTGTCGTGAACATTGACAGAAATTATTGGAACTGATGACGAAGAAGAAGAAATCTCCACCCCATTTAGTAAGCCAGAATCCCAATTAATTTCACTTTGATTATGCTCCTCATGACAACAAACTCTCAAAAGTTAAGTGAAATTGTGCAGTTTAGAAGATCAAACTCGAACACCATTCGGCCGATGCGTCCTCCTCGGAAGAAGAAAACTTGTCTGTGGAGCAGGGGCATTGACCGTTCCGTTGACCGATGGCCCGACGCTGCCCGTTGTCACCTTCCATTTGTTGGTACCAGTTTCCCTCGCCTGCGTTGTGCTGTCATTCCTCATTCAGTGCTTCTGGTACCGCCGCGAGCCGCTGTCAATTACCTCTATCTCCGCCCAGATCGTGGTTGTCCCGCTTGGACACCTGATGGCGGCGGGTCTTCTTCAAGGGCCGAAAGTGGGAATTCGGCTAGAATCCAGGCGCGTTCAACTTGAAGGAACACATGCTGATCGATCTTTGCGAATTCCGGGGCTTCGAATCCTTACGCTATCCACGTGGTGAGAGCGGTGAAGATTTTTTACAGACAGAGGACGGCATTTTGGGTGTCTTTGGAGGTGGTTTTGGCCACGGTGATTCTGGGTTTTTTGGTGGTATTTGGTTAGTGGGCTGCAGGGTGTTGGGTAAGATTTGTTACAGTTTGTAATGTTTTAGATGAATTTAAGGATATGTGATTAAAGAAACTTGTATTAAAAGCGTAAAAGTAAAAAACAAATGAATTAAAAACATGAGGTTAAATTTCAAATTCAGGGTAAAATGGAGGTTAATTACTTAAATCTTCCAACAAACAAGCACAAAATAAGGAAAAAACACATAAGATTAATGGTTTGTGATTCATGGACGTTAGTTTCATTGGATCGATCTATATTGCAACTTTATAGCCGGGCGACTTCGCTATTCCTGAGATTTTGAATTTCCTCTGCTTTATTCACGGTTACATGGTTTTTGACCCTTTATATTGCCATCATTGAGCTATTATTATTTGCTCTATGTGTTTGGTCTTTGGCTGGGTTTCTTTTCTGCCTACACTACCAAAAATCGGATATTACGTCTATTGCACACCATGTGTTTGTTTTATTTCCTGAATGAGGTTACCGCATCTCAGTGCTTTTATCTCTGTTGTATTTGTTTTTCAGGTTGCTTAGAGACCTTCTGAGCATTTCTAACTATTTCTTGGCCTAAGAGAGAGGTAAAAGAAGAAATGACCTAAATCGAAGCCACTTGTTTCTGCCAAGAAAATTACAGAAATAAACATAGCAACAAAAGTGAAATAAATAAATAAATAACAAAAATAGCAGAACATATACATACAATATCTGACTAAGAAGGTGGAAGAATTTTTATAAGAAAAAGGACAATGATGATTATTGAACAAAATTTAGAAGAAAGAAGACGAATAATCTGGGAAGGAGCCAAAAACGATGAAGTTGAGGTGAGAAATTTAATTTGTGTAAATTAGTGTAAACATGATTGAGTAGCCCAACCATAAGCGTAATTTTACATAATTAAATTAGCACTTTAAATAAAGGTTATTTAACAAAATAAAAAGGCTAGGAGGTCAAAATTCTAATAAATCAATGGATGATGGCATATTTCTAACTGTCCCATGTATTATATTGGTATGCCTCATCAGCTAAATATATAAAATTTTGGAAAAATTATTGAAGTGTAGCAACCTCTAAAATTGGGAAGGTCGGGGCTTAAGCATAGTGGGGTCAATGTATATTTACTTGACATGTGGAAAAATGGACCCCACATTTATCTTGGGGCCTCGTTACCTTAATCCTTAAATCAATGGTCAATTACGTAAAACACATTCTAAGTAAACATGATTAAGATACTATCACTACTGATTGTGATTTTTCACTATGTCTTTCACTTACATTACTCTTATACATTACATCTTGTATATCATTTACATAGTACAAATCAACAAATCTCGCTCAGTTTCACGTCTAGCAGCAGAAAGTAGACTCACAATCCCGGCTCTCCCCCGCTATGAGTCCCTACAGAACAACCATACAAAACATGAGTATTAAAATGATGTTAACAATTATTGAGCCTTAAACGCATCGTTGAATTTAATGCTTAATTAATCTCCAAATTATTCATGGGTTTTGATGATCAACAAAAATTACATTTGTTGTACTAATATATCTACTTAGTATATATGGTTAGATTGATAAATTGGTTCGGAAGACCAATGGAAGAGAACCCATAAATTGGTTGGGAAGAACAATGGAAGCGAACCCAAGTTACACAATGACATTTGCGAGTTCATAGGACAAGCGCTGAATTTTATCTAGGAAATATTGAGCTTGGACGAAAAGGAATGACATCTATGAACAACCAAACTAAGTGTTCAACATGTGTGGAATGATGTTGGAACAATATCTTATGATAGGATGAAGACCCACGAACCAATGGTCTGGTGGTGGGCAAATTCGTACAGAAGTCAATTGGAGCGCACTATCTCTTGGCTCGATGATCCGAATGATGTGAATACAAAGAGGTTGGAAGTCAACTCAATATGATAGATTTCATATTCAAACATCTTAATCCAATTCGGATTGCATCATGGAGAAAAAGGCATGGAAGTCATAGCAAGTGCAGATTGCATTTAGCTTGAAGCAATGTTGTAGTAGCTGTAGCATTTTGGGCATAACTTCTTCGTACCTTAATGAAATTTGATGAATTTGGTGTCCACGCGTAGCTAAGAGGATATGCTACAACTTTGATGTTCAGGACTTTCCCCAGAAACGAGCTTAAGATGGTCGAAATGTGCGAAGTTTGAAGTTGTTAAATCTGGGAAGATAGTTTCAGGCGATCCGGGCCATCACCTCAGGCGATCCGAGCCACGCGTGCCAACGCCGCGCACCATCGACTGAAGCAATGGCACGGGCATGTGCCTGGCGATCTGGATCGCCCCAAGCGATGCATGGAACGCCTAAGGCGATACGGAATTGTTCCTATGGCGATTTTTCAAGGCGGGATCGCCCTAGGCGATCCAGAACTTTACCTACGACATTTTATTTAATAGAGATCGCCCCAAGCGATCTGGGCCAGATTTGACCGTTAAGGCTTGGCGATGGAGATCGCCAATATGGAAGAAAAAAAATCAAAAATTAAACAAAAATGACTAAACTACAATCAACTAATGTTGTCTGATATTTTTAAAACTAGTCCTCGGCAATGGGGCCAAAAATTTGATCGCTATTAATGTAGCGATTATGTTCCGTGCACGGTGTCAAGTTTTAGTATAATGATATGAAAAGTAGGAGTGTCGAACCCACGAGGACTAGGAAATAAGTACCAAACTCAATTAATTTAACTATATTTTGCCTACGAAAATTGGTTATGATTATTAAACTAACGTGACGAATTAACTCAATATGTAACCCAAACAAACAAGAACGAATAAGATTAGAATCAATAGAGAAAATTATCAAGACTTTCGGTTCACCCATGCAATCCCCCACAATTCACCTATAGTTAAGAATTGAATTCAAACATTCTAAGGTGACGAGTTTTCATAATACACTTGTTATACGTTGGTCCGGCTATAACAAATCTAATACTAAGATGCAACAAGGCAATTATCATGCACTTATTTAACACTCAATATTGTATGTCGATTTATGAAAGCTTTCAGCCTTCGATTTTGGTAAATCTATCACGTATTTAACTTTATCTTTCGATCTTAGTCTGAAATCCACAGTTTAATTTACTATATCGTATTGCAATCTCGTATGGTCAATTCAATCGCAATAAATAATCAATCAAGGATGATTAATCCATTGAAAGCATGAACAACAATAAATTAAACTCAAAGAATTGTAAGAATCAATCAAAACTTAATTAGGGTGGGTTCAAAATATGAGATCCCTTAAGTCTTGACAACAAACCTAGCCAACAATCTCCATCAAATAATAATGCATAAACTTGTTTTGCAACATTCTAAACATCAAATTCTAATGAAAATATAGAAATAGAGTTAGAAATATGGAAATAACGAGAGGCGTTGACTCCTTGCTTTGCTCCGTCGTCCCGTCTCTTCCAATGCATCTCTTCTACAATGGATTTATTGAGTATGGATGATTGTGGTGAATGAGAGTGATGGAGGCTGTGTATGTAGGGTTGAATATCTGATCAAAAGTCCTTTTTTCGTCCAAGACTATATAATAAATAGTGGTGGAGGAGTTTTCATAATTTAGGACACAAAATATCCAACAAGGAAACAAAATCTCGAATTTTTCAGGCTTGGCGATCAATCGTCGTTTCGTAAATTTTGTTCCTTGTATAATGACTCCGCGATCGATCGCGGTGATGCCGTCGATCGATCGCGGGGCTCAAAATTTTCAATCTCGAGATTCCGTTCCTTTTTTCATCGTGTTCCCTCGATTTGGTCATTTTTCAACATTTTTAAGCTTAATTCCTCAACTTTTATGCAATTTGAACCTGGATTCCTGAAATAGACAAATATATACAAAAAAATGTTTCTACGAATCACTACAAAAACACCCATAATCTTCTATCAAATTACGTGTAAAAATGGCACTTATCACTACACAATACTCCATTTCAACCAGTTGCAAGGTTTGTGTTAATTTTATATTGTTGCATTTTTGTTTTGAGTTTTCTTGGTTTATTTTCTTAGTAAATTAATCTTCAATGTTTTTCTAAAGTAGAATGAATGTTTTGCTGAGTTGTTCTTAGTGCGATTAAATATAATATTACTTGTCAAACAAAATTAATGAACATATTTTTTTTAGGATACACAAGTGTGATGATGAAGATCGTCCACAATGGTCCCATGTGTACCATTTGAATCAAAACATGTTTGAACAGAACATCGAATGAACAACATTGTATCTGTTTGTGCATTATTTACAAGTGATAGGTCAACTTTCTGGTTTTCTGGATGTGTCTTGGTGATACGTTTTAGTATTTGTTCAAAAGAATGAAATATGCATGTTTCCTCTTATCCAGATGGATATTTTTTATGATTCCTCACATAGTTTTTACGTAATTTAATTAATAATATTACTTCTCATTGAGATTTATTGTGTCATGAAACATGAAGTGGTGCTTATTGTTTCTGCTGTGACGATATTATCCTCTTATCTAGATGGATATTTTGCATGATTCCATCATGGATCAAACTCAACCACAATTACCTCAATGAGATTAAGTTCATTTTTAACCAGGTTTGTGATTATTAGTTGTGCTTTATATGATTTTACTTGTGCAAATTACTCATATATAAATTAATCATATGGAATTATTTCTTTTTCCATATTTAAATTCTTGCGATCAAGTTGACGGGATAGATCAGTCATCGACTCCTGTGAATGATGTAGAATTTTCTAGTTTATCCACCGATGAGAAGGAGAGGAGATTGGAGGTTGGACAACAAACATAGGATGAAATCATTGCGTACGGACTCTATTGTATCTATGCACGTACAAAAGGCTTTACTGTTAGAAAAGGCCATGAGTTGAAGTTTGCTGATGGTTGTGGACTGAAAGCTAGAGATTTTATGTGCTCCTGTGAAGGCGAGAAAAATGAAAAGCGTTCGAAGCTCAGTGTACCAGTTATTGTTAAACCAACATTAAGGTGCAACTGCATAGCAAAACTTAGAGTGGCAAGATTAAAAGGGCAAAATTGAAGGGTGACTGTGTTCAAGAAGGAACATAACCATGAGTTGTATTCCCATGAAGAAACATGCTTGCTAAGATCAACAAGGCATGTCAGTCTTGCAGTGAAACAATGCTTTGAGAGTATGTTGAAATTCAGTATCCCAATGGCTAGAGCTTATGAATGGATTGAAACTTTATCAGGCAAAAAGGAAAATGTTGGGTTTACCCATAAAGACGTATATGATTCATAGTCACGTTCAAGAAGGCAAAGTAAAATTGAGAATTGAGACACTAGTCGATTGGTTCAACACTTTGCGAGTAAGGCGAACAATGATATTGGGTTCTATTGGAATGTGGAAAAAGATGAAGATGACAGGCTACTGAACTTCTTTTTTCGGGATTATCGTTGCAGGCTTGACTACGAGTACTTTGGTGATGTGCTTTCATTTGATACCACTTATCAAACAAATAAATATAACATGATTTGTTGTCCCTTTGTGGGCATATATCACCATAATCAAACTATGTTATTCGGGTTGCCTTTCATGTCTGATGAAGCGCAAAGTTCTTTCGTATGGTTATTTCGGGGGTTTCTAGAGTCCATGGGTGGCAAACAATCCAAGCCAATTTTCACTGACCAGTGTTAAGCTATGACGAACGCAATTGAAAAAGTTTTTAGAGATTCTTACCATAGATTATGTCAATGACATATAAACCAGAATGCACCATTTCATTTCGATAGTTTGAATGATGACAAACTTTCATAAACGTGTGACACAAGTGTATGGCCGAATGTGACTCCAAAGAAGAGTTTGAGAGTACATGGAAGCATATGGTTGATACCTACGATATTGATGAAATACATTGGTTTAATATCGTGTATGACATACGTGACAAGTGGTATACTGCTTTCAGTTGCCATAAGTTTAAAGCTGCCGTTAAGGCAACATCAAGAAGTGAGGGCGCAAATGCAACATTAAAAAGTAGATTTGGAAGCGCAACCTCTGAATGTGTTCTTGCATATGAAAAAGTTCGAGATTATTGGTGGCATGTAGAAAAAGAAAAAGAAAATTCTTAGTCACCATGGTAGGCTTCCATTTGGCCAAAACCCATGGCTCATTCAAGTGGCAAAAGCATACACGATGGAAATATTTGTTTTAGTTCAAGAAGAGACCCGTCAGCTGATAAACTATACCATTTTAGAAAAACATGAGGTTCCAGGTACTTCCATTATGTGGTTCATGATTCAATCTCGGTCTGGAAAGTTGAAGGCAATACCAATTCGGTTTGATAGATTAACAAGTTTGAGACTTATGGTGTATTATGTTGTCATGTATTCAAAGTTTATGTTAGGTTCGGCGTGGTTTCTATTCCAGAAATGTACATCAAAAGGAGGTGGACTAAAAATGTAAGTCAAAGAATATGAGATAAAAGAAGCATTCGCAAGATATGGGGGTATCTGAGATGGTATTTGTCCAAGAAATGATGAGAGGATGACATGACCTTGTCATTAGAGCCTCAAGTTATAAGGAGAGCAGATGCATCTTTGTAGAGGGTTACAAAGCTCTTAAGTCGAAGTTGAATGCTTGGTTTGACAACTTGAATTTAGATGATTGTGTTGTTGTTACCTTGGGTGTTAACACTACCCAAACATATGAAAATCTTGTATAGATTCTCTTATAGTCAAGTCACAGGGAATTACCAATGTTCAGACACGCCATTGGGATGCTAGGGGGGAAAAAGAAAAGAAAATGGTGGATGTTCAAGTAAGATTTTGATTTATGTATTTTATATAGATATTAAATAATCAATTAACTTTAAATATTTCATACTCATTTTATGATAATTATCTCATAATTTGTAGGAAAAATTTCAAAAGGAACAAAACAACCAGGATAGAGCTCACAGACTTTTGGAGATAAATATCTTTCCCATAATACGAGAAGTTTTGGTGCTGCACTCTTAGTGGAGTCGTCTCAATACCAATGGTTACCCTTTTCAACCTAATGAACCAAGTGGTTATCCTTCACAAGCCACATATTTTGGTGCTTAACTCTTCCTGGCTAGTTAACCCCAAAACTCATATGACTACTACTTCTGGTAAATTTGATGACATGGGACGTGGAAGCTTGTATGATGTTATAATGTTTGGATATACCCTGGTAAATTGATGCCATGAAGTTTGCCTTTTAAGTATAGAATAGTTTTAGAGTTTGGATATACCCATGAAAACAAATATTGTAGCTAAAAATGTTTAGAAAACATAAAGTTGTCATGGGTTCAGCTTTGCTCATCTTGTTCTTATAATCTCTGCTTTTAGTTGATCAAACACTGTGTACATAGTATCACAATTCTGTGGTACTTATAGACCCTGAGTATTTAACGTACACCAAACAATCATCATTCTGTCTGAAGCCAACCAACAATCAGAATTGATCAAAATCGTAGCTCACAGTAGGACTAGAAAAGCGTAACCATACCTACTTTTTTTTTGCCAAATCGCAGCTCTTTCTCCATCTCCCCATTAAAAACCAGCATATGAACTTACAAATTAACCATCATTGTGTTCTCAAATCTTGTTGGGTCATGCATGGTATCTGAGATGTTAGATGAATCTAGAGCAATTGGCTAAAGTAGATGTTTATGAAATATCTTGATGGATTGAATCCACTCAAAAATACTGCAAAAATAAAGTACTATATTCACCTCTTTCTCAAAAAAATTGAATACAAGTTAGAATATAGTGTGAAGATGCTTACAGATGAGGAAGAGTACAAGGACGATGGGATTGGATATAGGAACAAAGTGGTCCTCTCCAAGAACGGTAATACTGCATTAGGGTAGATAAATTATGCGTTAAGCTTCATAAATCCCTTCCACGATACAAGTTCTCTAGATGATCAAAACTTCGTGAAATATGTGGGAACATAAAAGAATCATCCTTTTGAAGGATGTCATTAATTTCAACATACATCAATTGCATTCATACTTAAAAAAATCAAAATCAAACTGACTCATACGCAAAAAGAAGAACACTCAAAGTCCGTGTATTTTTTTTAAATAAAATGACAAAAAATAACCATAAGCGAAAAAATCTTTTAACTATATCACATCAAAGGCCAGATCTTCGTGTTCGTGTTAACATAAATGCGAGTAAACATAAATTGGGGTCCTCGTGTTAAAATTATTTTAAACATGGATAACATTTTTTGAGCACATTTCAATAAATGAAATTAACCATGGTGATAATTTGAGTTGGAAAGAAGTATAATGGCTATTTTAAAAAAAAAAAAGTACAATGACAAGTCTACCAAAACAAATGTGAAAAAAGAAATTTACCAAACTAAATGTGGGGTCTTACATTTTGACATGCCTAAGTAAATATACCTTGAAGGCTTGAACCCATGCTTGACCAATAGCCCCGAGCCCCCGACCTTCCCCCTAAAATTTGAGAAATTTCTATTTTCTCTCTCTTTGAATCTAATTTCCTGCACCTTCCTAAAACCCTAACCCTCATCTTCCTCACTAAACCTCGCTTCCACACTCAAATCCAATTATCAAGTAAATTATGACGGATACGACGGATGATTCTGGAGAAATCGAGAAGCTCTATGAGTACTGCGAAAAACTCAACGAAGCCAAAGACAAGTCCCAAGTCAGTCGACCTTTCTCTCTGTCATCAATATCTGTAAGATTTTGGGGGTCTAATTTTGGCTTTCCTGTTAATAAATTCCTCCTGTTTGATTTTTCGGGAGCAGAATAAGGTGGATTACGAGGGAATAATAGCTGCGGCGAATGGAAGTGTGAAGGCGAAGCAGTTGGCGGCACAGATGATACCGAAGTTTTTCAAATACTTCCCGGACCTCTCGGAACAAGCTCTTGACCAACATTTGTATTTGTGCGAAGATGAGGAGCTAGGGGTAAGCTTTTGCTATCACTTAAGCGTATTTTTCTTTGAAGATTGACGGAAAATTGTAGTCTTGGTGCTTACTTTCACCACTTTTTTCATTTTTGCACTTAGTTAGGATTGGCATTATTGTTGCTCATGCTATCGATTTTTTAAATATTAGTCCTTGACATTGATTAAGCTTTTCATAAATAGGATGCCATGCTATCGATTTTTTTGTAATCAAAATTTGTTTGTCTATTTTGCTGCTTCATCTATTTATAAAGAAGGATAAATAGTATGCTCCCATACCAGTAGGTTAACTTGGTCACATTTAAGCACCAATTTTTTCTGTTGGAAATTTTTTTGTATTTGAGGTTTCCTATGTATCTTAAACTGTTGTGTGGTTTTAGAGAACCTATATCCTTTGGAACAATTACTATATCTTCATTTACTCAAGGTTCGAGTTCAAGCTATCCGAGGGCTTCCCTTTTTCTGCAAGGATACACCTGAACATCTGGCAAAAATTGTTGACATACTTGGTCAACTTCTTATAGCTGGTATGTTGGCCTTTGATGTCTATTGGCATCTTAACAGTTTTTGTTTGTTCTTTTGTTGATTGAACATTCTGGTGAATGTAGGAGATAATGTGGAGCGTGATGCGGTGCATAAAGCCCTTATGTTGTTGTTGCGGCAGGATGTAAAAAGTAAGAGCCAGCTAATAAAAATAACTGTTTTAAGAAAAAAAATGAATCTACAAGTTATGTGAAAAAATAATCTGGACGTTATTTCTTTCATTTGTTGCTGCCACATGTTTGAAGCTTACTCTTGTTTGAAATTTCATACTTATTAGAAGTTTTTTCTGTGATTTGAAATCCTCCATCTGGATTTTGTTCTTATCCAAATCGTTCGTGTTTTTCTTGAGCGTATTATAATATATCGTCATTCACTTTAGTGAAGCTAAAAAACCTCCAGAGCTAGGACCGAAACATCTGGCCTTGGTTTTTTTAAGCATTTCCTATTAATGCCATGCTTGGAAGCTAGGTTGAAAATGTTGGTTGCCTCTTTCTAGAATGGAATCTGACTTAATTATTTTATTCTATGGTTTCGTATAATATGTGAATGGAGTTTGCATAGTATCGGACACGAAAATTATCAGAATGAGAACTAAATTGTATGACCAATTCCAGGAGCATTATAACAGACTGGGGATTTGTGTATAAGAAATTCTTCACTGTTAAAAAGATGATGTGCTACTTCAGTAGGATGCTGCTTTTTTTTTTTTTATAAAAAAACATGGAAGAGTCTAAGAGTAAAATTTGCTTAAATTATAGAGCTTCTACTCGTTAAATTGTCTTGTCTTGGTGGAAACTTGTATTCACAATTTCTGATGGAATCTTTAGGACCAAATTAAGAACACACAATTAATGGAATAGAAATGAAATTTAATTGCATAAGCTGGTGTCAAAAAACGATGTTCCCAGAGGAAATCCTCTGTACATTCTTCGCACAATCCTCACCCTAGCATCAGCTAGTAGAAACACTCTTTACAGTACAACTGAATGAATTGAATTATCTCTTTCCTCACACCTATATACCCCCTTCCCATGCACATGAACTTTCCCGGTTCTAGGATCTACATGCTAGATTTATGGCTCTTTATTTTCTTGGCTCGTCCTCGTTTGGTTCCTATCATTACCCTCAACCTCAAAAACAGCTTTGTCCTCAAGGTGGAAGTCAGGAAATTGAATCATCTACACATCGGCATCTTCCCATGTAGCTTCCTCGTCTCTGCGTCCTTTCCACTATACCAGCGCCTGCAAAATTTGTTCAGTCCCTCTTTTCTTGAATCTATTGGACAACACTTACTGCGGCTCATAAATGATGATCAAGTCTGCATCTAGCGCGACAGGTAGCTTGGCCCCTCTCAGTTTCTGCCAACACCATCAAAGGATGGTAAATCGATTCGCCGGAGAAAGTATTTCACCTCCTCAATTTTTTCGCCTTGATCATATTTTCGGTCAACTCCATCGCCTGCACTCTCATCGAGGACTGATTCTTAGCTTAATTATTTTTCCGGAGGTTGAGGTCTGGTCTACGTTGCCCTGAATTCTAGTTATATCCTCCTTAAAATTGAGGACCATGTTTTCCAACGCCTCAATTCTAGTTTCCGACCGCAATGACACCATTTTCCATTGCCCAAGATAATCCGGCAGGTCGGACCAAATAATAGAATCTCCTAGACCAAATTAAGAACACAATTTCTAGACATAGAAATGAAATTTAATTGCATAAGCTGGTATAAAAAAACAATGTTCCCATAGGAAATCCTCTGTACATTTTTCACACAATCCTCACCCTAGCATCAGCTATAAAAACACTCTTAACAATATAACTGAATGAATTGCATTCTTTCTTTCCTCACACCTATACCCCTCCCCATGCACGTGAACTTTCCCTCTTCTAGAATATACATAGATTTTGTGTTTTTTTATTTTCTTGGCCCCATACTCGTTTGGCCCTATCAATTTCACTCTTTGATGGAGAGCTTGTGTATATGATCAGTAACAATGGAACATATTCTGCTTGAAGCAAATTGTGACTCAACAGTATAAACTTCAATACAACCTACAGAAAAAAAAAATTAATATATAATGTATATACATGATTTTGTTGACCTTTTACGTTTTTTTTGATTTGCTCATCTCGTGGTTGTAGGGTTGAATCCCCTTGAGAGTAAGTACATAAATTGATAGGTCTATCATACTTGCTCATGCACACAATCACTTACTGACTGTGTATAGGCTTCTAACTTGGGGATGTATGATAGTGTTAGCATGACCTGGAAATATAGTTATTTTAATAAATATGTTAAGTGCCACTCTTATGGAACTCGTTAGCTAGTAAATCTGAAATTACTATATTTCCTTATGCCTGGAGTGCATGGTCTAAGGCTTTATATGCTGCAATTTAAAAGGTGAGTGCGCAAATAAGGTTATTCTAAAGCTGTTTAGTATGCTTGCCTCAGCTTCGTTAACAGCTTTGTTTAAGCACATTGGAAGTACTGATGATCGAACTGCTGAGGACCTCAGCACATGGGAGACCATCCGAGAAAAAGTTTTGTGCTTTATTCGAGACAAGGTAGAATTTACTTAGCTTGGAAATGGATTTTTATTTCTCCCAATGTTTGCATTGGGTAAATCTAAATGTGGCCATTTTCAGGTGTTTCCTCTGAAAGCCGAGCTGTTGAAGCCACAAGCTGAAATGGAGAGACATGTTGCTAATTTGGTGAAACAGGTAATTTTTGAGTGATTGGGCTTTGGAATTAAATTCTTAATAGTTAATCTGTAATACCTTGGTCATACTGTATAGACCGGTTCCTATTCTTTGGGCATGGATTGGGAATAAAGATCACGACTTTTATAACCTTTTATTAGAAGCTTATTTGCACCACTTGACCAATGCAATGATATGTTCTTGGTCCAGAATTTGCAAGATGTGACCGCAGTGGAGTTTAAATTGTTCGTGGACTTTTTGAAAAGCTTGAGCTTATTTGGACAGAACGCTCCTGTTGAGCGAGTTCAGGAGCTTGTTGAAATTATTGAAGGCCAGGCAGACCTAGATGCTCAGTTTAATGTATGTTCATATTTTCCATCTGGATCTTATTATTATATTTATCCATTTGATGTTGCCAAGTCCACATTTTGTATCATTTATAGTTCTTTGATTAGTGTAATATTTTTACCTTTTTGTTTATTAAAATTTGATTTTTTTTTTGTTTTCTTTTTATAGAATATCTTTTCAAAATGGGGAATCTAGAGAATAGTATGGATTCTGAGAATGAGTAATACTGATGTTTACATCTTCCTGGGACTGAACACTTCATCTAATTTCAGTGTGTGGCAGAGTGGGTCATATCATAACAATCAACATTAGATAGTGTGTGAGATTCTCTGTATATGTACGTTGGTTGCAGTTCCAGTTTTTTTTGGGCAATTTGTTATAGTAGTTTACATTCAGAACAATTTCTGCATTTTTTATTGGCCTTTTTTTACGAGGAATCTTCCCTTAGAAAATAGATAGTGTATGAGATTGTCTGCATATGCATTATGCTGATTACGATTTCTTTATTTCCTTTCTTAATTTATCAAGTTAGTTTCCACTTAAAATAGTCTCTACAATAATTTGCCTTCTTTTTCATTTGAGTTCACTCTCTTGCATGTGCTGGCTATTTTGTGGACATAAAACCGTTATGTATATATCTTGTTTTTATTTCACAAGCTTTCTCGTTGTTCAGGTTTCAGATGGAGATCACATAGATCGATTTATATCATGCCTACGCATGGCCCTTCCATTTTTCATGGTGCACTTTATACTATTTATAATGTTTCTTTAGCTATTTAATCTATCCTATATGTTGATTTCTTGCATATATGTGATTTAGAGGGGTGCATCATGTAGCAAGTTTTTCAACTATCTGAACAAGCAAATTATCCCAGTTTTTGACAAGGTAATATCTACCTACCAAACTAAATTAACGGCTAGTGTGCTACTATTGAGTAATCAAAAGTTTTATCTAGCAATATTTTATTCATTTTCCCTTTTACATCCATGCCATTATTGATGAAACCATGCTTTGCTTTTTGAACAGCTCCTGCCTTTGGTGAAAATACTTTGTTGTTGAATCTCTTCGATTTCTCTTTTTTACGCTATTATTTATCCCATCCTATACTCCTTTTTATCTCCTTTTTATTTCTTCGTATTGGTTTCCATCAACATCATGCTCAAAATTGGTGAATTTTAAGGGTTTACCTCAAATCTTACTCTTATGTAAAACTATGCTTTGATAATTGCAGCATCCGCATACTAACTACAGCTTATAGATATAATGCAACTTTGTGCCTTGATATCAGTTCTTACAAAAGTTTGGTTGAAGCCTGCCCAGCTGCATTAAATATTATTAAAGAAACTTGCCTCTATTTAGCAACTGAGAAGCTTCGAGCTTAAGGCATCTCATGACATTTCATTTATGATTTTTCGCTTTGAGTTATCTGACGAAAGTTTACCATTCTTTGCATTAGCTTCCTGAAGACCAGAAACTAAGCTTGCTAAAGAACCTTGCTGAATGTTCATTTTTTGCAAAACCTCAAGATTCAAGACAGCTTCTTCCAGCAGTTGTTCAGCTTTTGAAGGTATTTTTTATTCGTCATGAATGAAAATGTGCATATTTGTGTTGAGAGTGCATTATAATTTGTGCTGTATTGTTTGACAATCCATTTTTTCATCGGTTCATATATGTGTTAGTCCTATCTTTTATAAAAAATGAAGAAGATGAAAAATTGTAGTGTTTATTCACTAAAAAGAATGGTTTACTTCAATCAACATATATAAAAATTGTCAAAGATTGTCAAAGATTTGAAGAATATTATAGAAGATAATGTGTTGTATGTTTCCTTATAAAGAATACCTTAGAATAGGAAATGATTGTGAGACTAATTCAGTGATTTATTTCCTAGTATAGAAAACTGTTTTAGTGTATAAATTGTACAGTTTTCATTATGAATGATATGTAAGTATTATCAAAATCATCTTGTTTCATGGTATCAGAGCCACCAATCCAATCCTAGGTGGTTCTGCAACTCTGTCATTTTGCCCATTCTCGCTCGTAATCGGAATGGCATCAGAATCTTCCGCTGTTACTTCAACTCAAACCTCATCCTCCCATCCTTCCTATGAAAACCATTCGCTCCAAATCACTCAACACAAGTTGAACGGTTTGAATTTTCGTGAATGATTCCAATCTGTAATCCTTGTTATTCAGGGGAGAGGGAAGATTGGGTATTTAACAGGTGCACTAAAATCCCCATCAGAAAGTGATTCAAAGTTTGCTACATGAGAGGCAGAAACTCTATTGTCATGGCATGGCTCATCAATTCAATGGAGCCTTCCATTGGCCGCACCTATCTCTATTACAAAACAGCCAACGAAATTTGGGAAGCTGTACAGAAATCTACTCAGACCTGGAAAACACTTCACAATGTTTTGAGATTCGATCCAAAATCAGAAACAGAAGACAAGAAAATCTGAGTGTGACCGAATACTTCAATTTTTTGATGGAGTTATGGCAAGAGATAGATCTCTTCTACAACATTGGATGGGTCTATCCCCAAGATGCAGAAACGTACAATAAAATGCTCGAAAAGGAATGCACATTTGATTTTTTGCTGGGCGTAAATTCTGAGTTGGATGAAGTACGTGGCCGATTACTTGGAACTAAACCTTTTCCATCTCTCCGTGAATCATTTGCGGAAGTTCGGAGGGAAGAAAGCAGGTGTCGGGTTATGTTACATTCAGCCCGGCAGGACACCTTGGATCAGCCTTGGCCACCCAAAAACATGAAGTCAAACGCGACACTCGATATCCATCAGCTGAAAGAGTAGTGTGTGATTTCTGTAAAAGGCCCAATCATACCTGTGAAAACTGTTGGGAAATTCACGGAAAGCCCGCTGACTGGAAGTCACGGAAGCTGCGAAGACAACCAAAATCAGCCCATATTCTGAATCCACATCTGGAGCAGGTCCTGAATTCTCCAATGATGATTTGGATATGCTTCGGCAGCTTCTGAAACAAACTAGAGTATCAATGGGAACTGAAAGTCATAACCAAAAAACATCCATGGCTGCAATGGCGAAAAAAGGTATAATCCACCAAAAGTTTTTGTCCAAAACCCAACACAGATTATTGGATAGTGGATATAGGTGCTTCAGACCATATGGCTAGGTCTAGAGATGTTTTCCATAATTATAACAAATGCAACACCGAAATTAATGTTTGGGTAGCAGATGGCAAAGTTTCTCCTACTATAGGAAAAGGAACGGTTTGCTTGTCAAATATGGGGGCCTGCTCGAACACCCAGTCTCACTAAAACTCAATGGTTTGTCACATTTATTGATGATCACACAAGAGTTTGTTGGGTGTATCTAATGAAAGATAAATCTGAAACTTTTTATTGGTTCAATCAATTCCATAAATTCGTCATGAATGTTTTTCAACCTAACATTCACATTCTACGAACCGATAATGGAAAAGAATATCTTTCCAGTGAGTTTAACCATTATTTAAGGGAAAATGGGATACACCATCAAACTTCGTGCGTTGATACCCCAAAACAAAATGGGGTAGTCGAGAGGAAGAATCGTCACTTATTAGAAGTGGCTGGATATTTGATATTTACCGGTTCTCTCCCTAATTTCTATTGGGGGGAAGCCATCCTCACATCTGTTTATTTGATAAACCGTCTACCCTCACACATACTCCAATTTAAAACACCTTTAAAACCTCCTAGCAACTTGTTTTCCCAGCCTAAATCTATTCGGCTCATTATCACCAAAAGTGTTTGGTTGTACAGTATTCGTCGATAACAAATTGTTACAAAATATGAGATATTGGAAAAAATCTCTATTATAATTCATCATTAATCTGAAGAAAATAATGAAGTATTTATACAAAGAAAAAACAATCAAGAAACCTAGTTTAAACAATCTCTTTAAATCTAAACTTATCCTTATCTCCTTAAATAATAAAGATAAAATAGTATCTAATATGATAATTATCTAATTATCTCCAACACTCCCCCTCAAGCTAGAGAATAGATATTTATCATTCCTAGCTTGCTTGTCAATTGATTGAATGCTGCCTTTGATAAACTCTTCGTTAGAATATCTGCAACTTGATGTCCTGAAGGAACATAAATCATACATACACTTTTATCCTCAATTTTTTCTTTGATAAAGTGCCTGTCGATCTCAACATGCTTTGTTCTATCATGATGGACTGGGTTATGAGCAATGTTTACTGCTGCCTTGTTGTCACAGTAGAGTTTCATAGGCTCTTTGTTAAAAAACTTCAATTCCTCCATTAATCTAGATAGCCAAATACCTTCACAGAGTCCTTGAGCAACAGCTCGAAAGTCTGCTTCTGCACTGCTTCTAGACACAACTGATTGTTTCTTACTTCTCCAAGTAACAAGGTTACCCCATACATAAGTACAATAACCTGTAGGTGATCGTCTATCCATTACTGATCCAGCCCAGTCAGCATCAGTGTATACCTCAATACCACGTTTTTTATTTTTTTCGAAAAACATGCCTTTACCAGGATTTCCTTTGAGATACCTCAGAATCCGTCGTACTGCCTCAAGATGTTGGTTGCATGGGGAATGCATGAACTGACTTACGACACTCACAGCAAACGCAATATCTGGTCTCGTGTGAGAAAGATAGATTAATTTTCCTACCATAAGTTGGTAACTTTCTCGATCCACTTTATTAGTGTCATCATTTAACCCGAGTTTCAGATTCTGTTCCATAGGTGCCTCGGCTGGTTTGCAGCCTAGCATACCTGTTTCCTTTAGTAAGTCCAGTGTATATTTCCTTTGGGATATCGTGATTCCTACTTTGCTCCGTGCTACTTCCATTCCCAAGAAATATCGCATGTTTCCCAGATCCTTAACTTCGAATTCAGTAGCTAGAAATTCCTTCAGTTTTCGAGCTTCTTCTATATTATCACCTGTTAAGATAATATCATCCACATATACTATCAAGATAGTTATCTTTCCATCATCCAAGTGTTTGTAGAATAAAGTATGGTCAGTCTGTGATTGAGAGTATCCATTTCCTTTGATTGCTTTACTGAACTTCTCAAACCAAGCCCTGGGAGATTGTTTCAGACCGTAAAGAGCCTTTTTCAGTTTGCATACTTGATCAGCTTCATTTCTATCTCCAAATCCAGGTGGAAGTTCCATGTATACCTCTTCATTTAGATCCCCATTCAAGAAGGCATTCTTAATATCTAGCTGTTGTAATGGCCAATCAAGATTAGTAGCTAAAGATAGTAGCACCCTTACTGTATTTAATTTTGCTACTGGAGCAAAAGTCTCCTGATAATCAATGCCTGCTGTTTGAGTGAATCCTCTGGCTACCAATCTAGCTTTATACCTTTCAATACTCCCATCTGCTTTGTATTTAATAGTGAAAACCCATTTGCACCCTACTGTTTTCTTGTCTTTAGGTAAAGATGTAATCTCCCAAGTATCATTTTTATTTAACGCATTTATCTCCTCAACCACAGCCTTTCTCCATTCTGGAATAACAACTGCCTCATGGATATCCCTAGGAATCTCAATGCTCGACAGATGACATGTAAAATCTCGAAATTTGGGAGACAAAGTATTGTAGGAAATGAATTTTGCTATAGGGTGAGCTGTGCATTGTCTTACTCCTTTACGAAGTGCAATAGGAATATCAAGGTCTGAGGGAATTACCTCTGATTCAGTGGTTTGTTGAGTAGGATTTGGTTCGACTTCATGGTTTTGTTGAGCATCGGTTGGTTCTATACCTTGAATCTTGTTCCGTCGTGAATAAACAATGAAATCAGGTCGAGTTTCATCTCCCCCTGCCTCAAATTCGTTGATAGTGGTTATGGGCAGCGTATTTTGAGGCTGGAAGTCAATATTGGAAGGCTGTGGTAGCATATTTTGAGGCTGTAAGTGAATACTGGAAGGCTGATTAGAAGACTGGTCAAATGGATCTGGTGTACCTGACTGGAACTGAGCTTCAACCGTGTTCTCCCCCTGAAGCGAAGTGTTTGGAAAAAAAGGTTGGTTTTCGAAAAAAGTAACATCCATTGACACAAAAACTTTGTTCAAGGAGAGGGAATAACACTTATAACCAAGCTGACATGGTGAATAACCAAGGAAAATACACTTAATGGCACGTGGGTCAAGCTTGGATTTAGTTGGATTATGATTGTGGACAAACGTGCATCCGAAAGTACGGGGAACTAAGGAAGAGACAAACTGAAAATGAGGATATACAGCTTTAAGAGTGGATAAGGGAGTGTGAAGATTAAGAACACGATTAGGCATTCTATTTGTTAAATATGTTGCAATGAGGACAGCATCTCCCCAATGAAATTTAGGAACATGCATAGTGAACATTAATGCACGTGCTATTTCCAAGAGATGACGATTCTTTCGTTCAGCAACACCGTTCTGCTGTGGGGTATATGGACAAGTTGTATGGTGAAGAATACCTTGGTTTGCAAGGTATTCCCCAAGGGTGGAATGAAAGAATTCACGGCCATTGTCGGTTCGTAATGTTTGAATAGTGGTATGAAATTGATTTTTGATCATCGAATTAAATTTTTGAAAGGTATGAGTTGCTTCCGATTTTTCTTTAAGCAAATACACCCAACACACTCGTGTATGATCATCAATGAATGTGATGACCAACGTGACCCCGAATTGGTGTGGACACGAGAAGGCCCCCATATGTCACTATGAATTAGTGAGAATGGGCGGCTAGATTTATATGGTTTAGACGGGAAGATAGAACGTGTGTTTAGCTAATTGACATACTTCACAAGAGGAAAAACTTGGATTTTTATTACAAAACAAAGATGGAAATAAATGTCTCAAATACTGAAAATTCAAATGCCCTAATCTACGGTGCCATAACATAATCAAAGCATGATTCGAAGAGGAAAAAGAATCAGCAGTGACTTGAAAAACTTGTGGATCCGCAACAGGAACAACATTAAAGTGATAAAGACCGCCCTCAGCTCTAGCTTTGCCAATCGTCTTCCCCGAACCCAGCTCCTGAAATATACAACAAGATTCAGAGAATTTAGCAATACAATTGTGAGTTTTGGTTAACATACTAATCGATAACAGATTGCATGTTAATTTGGGTACATGAAGCACTGCGTGAAGTGTTAAGGACGCATAAATTTTTATGGAACCTTTCCCAGCCACAGTGGATAATGAACCATCCGCTATGCGTACCTTGAGATTGCCAGGACAAGGTGTATAGGAACAAAGTAATGTTGGGCTACCTGTCATATGGTCAGATGCGCCTGAATCAAGGATCCAGGAACTCGCAGCCTCCGTCGAAGCACGAAGAGCAGTATGATTAGTACCTGAATCAGCCAAAGAGCAAGCAGCAGTAGGAGGCGTGGAAACAGATAAATTTAGCAGTCGTTGCAACTGTTCCAATTGTTCTCGACTGAGGGAGACATTCACATTGTCAGATGAAACGGTAGGTAGAGATTCAGTGGGTGCCACAGATGTTTGGTAACCTTTTCCCTCCTTTCCTTTGTTACGTGGCTTCCAATTGACTGGTTTGCCATGTAGTTTCCAGCAATTGGCTTTAGTGTGATAGGGACGATGGCAAAATTCACACTTAACAGGTTCATCCGTTTGATTGAATTTTGTCGAACCATTCAGTTTTGGTGGCCAAGTGGTGGGACCCTTTGAAGCCAAAGCAGATAGTTCGGGAGAGGTAGCCGAAGAGGGAGCATTCCCGAGCATAACTCGGCGTCTATTTTCCTCGCGGCGCACCTCAGAGAAGACCTCACGAATAGTGGGTAGGCTGGCACGACCAAGAATCCGACCCCGTACTTCATCCAAATCTTTGTTAAGGCCTGTTAGAAAGTCGTAAATCCTCTCATTTTCAACAAATTTCCAGAACTTGACGTTCGCCTCTGGTTCACCCCAATCACCTATATAGAATTGATCCAATTCCTGCCAAAGGTTGTTCACCAGCGTGAAATAATCGGTTACATCAAGGGTGCCCTGTTTAGATTCACGAAGTTTAGTTTTTAACTCAAAAACTTGCGAACAATTGCCTAGATCAGAATAGGTTTCTGTTACAGCATCCCAAATCGATTTCGCAGTTCGGAGAATTCTGGCTGATACGAGGCTCCATCAAATTTATCAACCAAGCCATAACAATAGAATTTTCGAGTTCCCATGTAGAACTCCCGGAATCGCCGTTTGCCGGCCGTGTCTTTTCCCCAGAAATATAGCCCATCTTTCCTCGCCCACGAATAACAATAAGGACGGATTGAGACCACTGTAAGAAATTTCTGGAATTTAATTTATGGTTGGTGATCTGTAATGATGAATAATCAAAATTTGTATTGTGTTGAGGTGGAGGAACCGGAGGGGTCGCCTTTGAGGAGTCCTCAGACGTCATTATTTGGTTTATGTTTTGTTGGTTGTTTGAAGCAGAAAAAAAATATGAGGAAACAAACAAAAAAAAAAGGAAAAGACGCACGATTGCGTATAGGCGGAATTCCAGAAAACCCGTTTGGGAAAAGCGATCGGGAATGGTAATCACTACAGGAGCCGCGCAGTAATCGCGCTACAGTAACGTGAACAGTGCCCAAAAATCGCGTGAACAGTACCCAAAAATCGGGTGAACAGTACTAAAAATCACGTGAACAGTAATTGCGCGATGAACAGTGCCCAGAATCGCGTGAACAGTGCCCAAATTCACGTGAACAGTACCCAGAAAAATTGATTTAGGGTTCTGGCTCTGATACCATGTTACAAAATATGAGATATTGGAAAAAATCTCTATTATAAATTCATCATTAATCTGAAGAAAATAATGAAGTATTTATACAAAGAAAAAACATCCAAGAAACCTAGTTTAAACAATCTTTTTAAATCTAAACTTATCCTTATCTCCTAATCTAATATCTCTAATAAATAATAAAGATAAAATAGTATCTAATATGATAATTATCTAATTATATCCAACACAAACAACCAAAATACCAATAGGAGTAAGCTCGATCCTAAGGCTTTTAAATGTGTGTTTGTAGGATACTCGCCAACCCAAAAAGGATATAAGTGTTATTCCCCTCCACTCAAAAACTTCTTTGTCTCAATGGATGTAACTTTCTTTGAAAACACAATTACTTACTCTCCTTCTGATCTCCAGGGGGAAAAAGGTGTCAGGGTTAGTGATTGGGATTCCACAGCGTCTCTTCCAATATTTGAGGATGTGTATAACCCTATAGAACCAGCTCCTACACCTATTCCTAATCCCATTCAAGTTCATGAACACAAATGACTTGCTGGACCCTGTTTACAAATATTCTCGCAGGCCAAAGAACTCTCAGCAGCATCAATCATCGAACCAAGGATTGGAACCTGATTTGAGAAGTGATTTGGATCTCCCAATTGCAACATGGAAAGGGGTATGGTCATGTACTATACATCCTATTGCAAACTTCTTAAATTGTTCCAAGTTGTCTCCCAGTTTTTTGACGCTTACAACAAAGATTGACAACGTTAAAATTCCAAAAGATATTCATCATGCACTAAAAGATCCAAAGTGGGAGGAAGCTGCGCAAGAAGAAATGAAGGCATTACATGAAAATAAAACTTGGGATGTAGTGGAGCTACCAAAGGATAAAAAGGTAGTTGGAAGCAAATGGGTCTTTACAGTAAAGTATAGGGCCGATGGAGAAGTGGATAGATACAAAGCCCGATTGGTAGCCCAAGGATTTACACAAACATATGGAATTGAGTATGATGAAACGTTTGCTCCTGTGGCAAAGTTCAATTCAATACGTGTTCTACTGTCACTCGTCGCAAACTTGGATTGGGAATTACACCAACTTGATGTCAAGAATGCCCTCTTGAATGGTACACTTGAAGAGGAGGTTTATATTCGATTTCCACCTGGTTTTCAGTCAGAAAATGAAAGGGGAAAAGTCTGCAAACTAAGGAAATCCTTGTATAGGTTGAAACAATCTCCACGTGCATGGTTTACCAAATTCAGCTCTACTCTCACACGTCTAGTATATGTACAAGGACAGTCCGATCACACGCTCTTTATTAAAGAAGGAGAAAGTGGACGTAAGTCCATCCTTATTGTGTATATGTATGACATCCTAGTAACAGGTAATGACATTGTAGAGATTGGTAGACTCAAAAACAAATTGAGAGAAGAATTTGAGGTCAAGGATTTGGGAATCCTGAGATACTTCCTTGGCGTGGAGATAGCTAGAAGTAAGGAGGGAATCTTCATTTCTCAGAGAAAGGACTTACTACAAGAAACTGGAAAAATGGGTTGCAAACCAGCAGGTATTCCATTGGAAAAAAATTGGAAGAGCAAAATCAAAGAAGATGACCCTCAAACAGATATTGGTTGATATCAACACTTAGTTGGTAGGTTGATCTACCTCTCACTTACACGGCCAGATATTGCATATGCTGTAAGTGTTGTGAGTCAACACATGCACTCTCCCACTCAACGCCACTTAGAAGCAGTCAACCATGTTCTGAAATATCTTAAAGGAACCCCAGGAAGAGGGCTCATGTTCAGAAAAGGAAATGACCGAAGCATTGAGGGATTTGTCGATGCAGATTGGGCTGGAAGTGAAGATTGCAAATCTACTTCTGGTTTTTGTTCGAAGCTGTGGGGAAATCTGGTCACATGGAGGAGCAAAGAGCAAACCGTAGTGGCCAGGAGCAGCACAGAGGCTGAATTTTGAGCCATTGCTCAAGGAATGTGCGAGCGATAGTAAATCAGCTATTAGCATTGTGAATAATCCCGTCCAGCATGATCGGATGAAACATGTGAGGATAGATCAAAGTTTTATCAAAAACGAAATGGTTCACATCTCCTCTCAGGATCAAGAAGCTTATATTTGTACTAAAAGCCTCACAAAACCATGTCATGAAAATCTTCTAGGCAAGCTTGGAATGAAGAACATCTATTCTTAAGCTTGAGGGGGAATGTTGAAGATTGTCAAAGATTTGAAGAATATTATAGAAGATAATGTGTTTATGTTTCCTTATAAAGAATACCTTAGAATAGGATTGTGAGAGGAAATCAGTGATTTATTTCCTAGTATAGAAAACTGATGTAGTTAATAAATTGTACAGTTTTCATTATGAATGTTATGTAAGTATTATCAAAATCATCTTGTTTCAAAAATATATAATTTGGAGTTGGTAATTGTATGCGTAAGTTGGTTACATGCGCTAACTAATGATAGTCAGCTAACTAAACTAACGACTAAACTACCACTAAGCTAACTGAAACTGATGTAACCGCAAATCCGTTCGATGAATTTAGAATCATCAGTACTCTAGTGGAACAGTTGGTGTCATCCCCCTACTTAGCTGAATAAATTGTGGTTTACTACTACTATTGTACACACTGTTGTAACAGCTTTGTTTGGTTTGACATTGTGGATATTAACGAAGTAATTTTTAGTTATTACAAATTGTTGAGTGGTATATCATTGTGTGGATTTACATTTGGTTACTGAATTCTCTCTCTTTTGCTCTCAGAAATATTTAGTACGAAGAAAGATTGAAGAAATGAATTTCACTAGTATCGAGTGTTTGCTTTATGCATTTCACCATTTAGCTCACAAGGTACACTTACTGCTGTATTTTACATGTGAAGCTACGTATCCTACGTTGCTATACTGACCTCCTGATGCCTTCATGATTTATAGACTCCGAACACCACAAATAGCCTGTGTGGCTACAAGATTGTCACTGGACAACCATCTGACAGGCTTGGAGAAGATTTTTCAGAGCAATATAAGGATTTTACAGAGAGGTGATTGCAAACTAAATTATTATTCTTGTATTTATTTAAGCAATATGATCCATGTATGACATGAATACATGGAGTGTAATGGTAGAGTCTCTAAATCAAGATTGTGCTTCAAGAGTTGGCCTTCAGAGGAGAATGAATTTTAGGAGTGTTACAAAAGATGAGAGATTGGGAAAAAAAGTATTATACAAGTAGAATAACCAAGAAACCTAGGCTAAATTTTTTTTTTTAAATTTGAACTTATATTCTTGTCTCATAATCTAATATCTCTAATAAATGATAAAGATAGAATAGTATCTGATATGATAGTTATCTCCACCACTCACCTCAAGCTAGAGAATAGATATTTATCATTCCTAGCTTGCTTGTCAGTTGGTCAAATGCTGCCTTTGATAAACTCTTCGTCAGAATATCTCCAATGATGTCCTAAAGGAACATAAATCATGCATACACTTTTATCCTCAATTTTTTCTTTGATAAAGTGTATGTGGATCTCAACATGCTTTGTTCTGTCTTGATAGACTGGATTATGAGCAATGTTAACTGCTGCCTTGTTGTCACAGTAGAGTTTCATACGCTCTTTGTTAAGAACTTTCAATTCCTCCATTAATCTAGATAACCATATACCTTCACATAGTCCTTAAGCAACAACTCGAAGTTCTGCTTCTACAGTGCTTCTAGACACAACTGATTGTTTCTTACTTCTCCAAGTAACAAGGTTACCCCATACGTTAGTACAGTAACCTGTAGTTGATCGTCTATTCATTACTGATCCAGCCCAATCAACATCAGAGTATACCTCAATGCCACGTGATATATTTTTTTTTTGTTTTGAAGAACATGCCTTTACCAGGATTACCTTTGAGATACCTCAGAATCCGTCGTACTGCCTCAAGGGGTGTTGGTTGCATGGAGAATGCATGAACCGACTTACAACACTCACAAGAAAGGCAATATTTGGTGTGAGATAGATTAATTTCCCTACCATTCGTTGGTAACTTTCTCGATCCGCTTTACTAGTGTCATCATCTAACCCGAGTTTCAGATTCTGTTCCATAGGTGTCTCGGCTGGTTTGCAGCCTAACATACCTGTTTCCTTTACTAAGTCCAATGTATATTTCCTTTGAGATATCGTGATTCCTACTTTGCTCCGTGCTATCTCCATCCCCAAGAAATATCGCATGTTTCCAAGATCTTTAACTTCGAATTCAGTAGCTAGAAATTCTTTCAGTTTTAGAGATTCTTCTATATTATCATCTGTTAAGATAATATCGTCCACATATACTATCAAGATAGTTACCTTTCCATCATCCAAGTGTTTGTAGAATAAAGTATGGCCAGTCTGTGATTGAGAGTATCCACGGCCTTTGATTGCTTTACTAAACTTCTCAAACCAAGCCCTGAGAGATTGTTTCAGAGCATAAATAGCCTTTCTAGTTTGCATACTTGATCAACTTCTTTTCTATCTCCAAATCGAGGTGGAAGTTCCATGTATACCTCTTCATTTAGATCACCATTCAAGAAGGCATTCTTAATATCTAGCTGTTGCAATGGCCAATCAAGATTAGTAGCTAGAGATAATATAACCCTTACTGTATTTAATTTTGCCACTGGAGCAAAAGTCTCCGGGCAATCATGCCTGTTGTTTGAGTGAATCCTCTAGCTACCAATCTAGCTTTTTACCTTTCAATACTCCCATCTGCTTTGTATTTAAAGTGAAAACCCATTTGCACCCTACCGTTTTCTTGTCTTTAGGTAAAGATGTGATCTCTCAAGTACCATTTTTATTTAATGCATTTATCTCCTCAACCACGGTTTTTCTCCATTCTGGAATAACAAATGCCTCATGTATATCCCTAGGAATCTCAATGCTCGCCAGTAACATGTAAAATTTCGAAATTTGGGGGACAAGATATCATAGGAAATGAATTTTGCTATATAGTGTACTGTGCATTGTCTTACTACTTTACGAATTGCAATAGGAATATCAAGGTCTAAAGGAATTTCCTCTGGTTCAGTGGTTTGTTGAGCAGGATTTGGTTCGACTTCATGGTTTTGTTGAGCATTGGTCGGTTATGTACCTTGAATCCTGTTCCGTCGTGAATAGACAATCAAATCAAGTCGAATTTCATCTCCCCCTGCCTCAAATTCGTTGATAGTGGTTATGGGCAGCGTATATTGAGGCTGGAAGTTAATGTGTTGAATTGGAGGAACCGGAGGTAGTGTCTTGGTGGAGTCATCAGATGTCATCGCGATTTAAAATTTAAGGAGAAAAAAATACGCAAGAGTGCGTATGAAACAATGGGAAGAATCGCTGGCCCGATCGGTATTGCGATGAAGAAAATACGATCGATTATTGTTATGAAGAAGAGACACGAAGAAGAGACGATATTGCGACGAAGAAGAGACTATCACTGCTCACCGTCTGGCTCGTGATACCACTTTACAAAAGATGAGAGTTGGGAAAAAACTCCCTATTGCAATTTCATATAAAATCTGAAGGTAATGAAGTATTTATATAAGTAGAATAACCAAGAAACCTAGGCTAAAAAATCTCTTTAAATTTAAACTTACATTCTTATCTCTTAATATAATATCTCTAATAAATAATAAAGATACAATAATATCTGATATGCTAGTTATCTCCAACAAGGAGATTGGTGGGTTTCATTGAATTAAAGCTCTGAAAAGTGTATAAATCATTTAAAAAAGTGATTCATTATTGGCTGCTCATGAAAAGTTCCAAAGCAGTAACAGTTATTAGTTCTCTCTTTTCTTTTGGGGTTGAAATGAAAAGTGGACGCCGCTGACGCTCTCACTAATTTTATCACAATTTAAGGGATAAAATCGCGGAAAAAACCATAGGAGAGTTCTAAAACCAGGGTGTTCCCCAAATCCTCAAGCTCTGGTACTCGAAATATCAGCTTCATACGGAGGAATATGGCACCATCTGCATCAGTCCTTTATCCATTTATTTTTATGTCATTGCCCTTTGAAAAGTATATTTAATTAAATATTTGTTCTGGTGGGTCGACCTAATTTCAACCCCATTAAGCTCGTGCTATGTTTTTATCCCTTCTTCGGCCCCCAAATTATTCTGTGTTGGTTCAGCAGTTTCTCCTCCAGTTCAGCTATTCTTTCTGCATGTGTGATTCGTGACAATATCAACCTTTACAGATTTTCCTTGTTCCATGAGGCTTAAAGTAAAAAGTTGGTGCTAAGTTCAGTAATTATATGCTGGTGTGCGTTATATAGCCATATAAACTCTTAGTTTCTTGGGCTGTCTGCTCGATTTCACATGTTTTAGACCTTCGCTTTATGCATAAGTAAAGCATATGGTATTTAGGTGGAGTGACATTCTAGACATAAATTTATTTCACTATTTGCTGTGCATATTGATATTGCACGGTATATTTTTGGTCAACTAATTTTTACAATAAACCATAACATAGAATGATTCAGATGCACAGTACGATTTGTCTTCAATTTATGACTATGGATTTATGATGCCTGTGACAAACCTATGGAGAAAGTATGTTACTTAATTAGTTTCTTGCAGAAGTTGTGTCATTGTCATTCTATATTTGTGAACCATTGGAGATAAGATTATTATTTTGATCTGTTGTTTTTTATCTTTATCCTAATTCTATAGGATTAAGAGAGATTGTATTTAGTTTAAATAACAAGAGGTTACTTAATTTCGGACAACCCACACCGGCCAAGCAACAGTGATGTCAGAACAGAAAGGAGTCCGATCACAAACGACGCAACAACGATGGTGAAAGACAAGAAGGCGGATAAATCCCGACACAAAAATTCGTGAAGGCAATGAATTTCGAACTGGACACACAACGAGAATTTCGAACTGGATCGAAAAAAATTTCGAGCGTGCAACAATGATTTTGGATTACATTGAATCGGGATTTGTGCAGCAACAATTTAATATTACAGTGAATCGGAAAAAAAATTCCAATCGACAAAGCACGGAGGTATGTAGGGAAAAAAATTCCGATCGACGAGTGTTGAAAACATCTCGATTTGGAAATCCGACCAAATTTGGAAAAAAAAAATTAAATTCTGAAATTAGAAGCTAATTTGAGTGATTAGGCTATATACCATGTAAAGACAAGATTTTGACTTGGTGATTTTCATTGATCAATCATTTTTGCTATTTGGATTACAATTACAGCCGTTACAATCTTCAATCTAGCCCCTAATTACAGTAAATATATTTACAACACTAGAATACATTTTTACCAAAATTACTCCTCCATAACTTATTGATTGGGTGATTGGAGGAATGACTGCATGTGAGTGATTGAAGGGAACTGAGTGACGTACTAACAAAAACAGCCATGACTGGGTGACGGGTTCTATGGATTCTACCTCAGAAGCCTCGTCGCGAACAAAGTCAAAAATTAAACTCCAGAATTTTTTGCAGTGGTCCTAATCCGTTCTAATGTGATTCGTGAACCCGATAAGATGGGATATTTGACTGGAGAAACAAAAAGGCCGAAGGATGGTGAACCTAGTCGCAACGTGGGGACTTGAAGACTCAGTTGTGATGGCTTGGTTGATAAATTTGATGGAGATTCGAATCAGCCAAAATTCTCTCCTTACGTACAACGAAGGAGATTTGGGATGTTGTTACAGAATTCTCAAGTTTTCGAGTTGAAGACAAAGTTATGAGAAACCCGATTAGGAAGTCTTGATTATTAACTGAATATTTCACTATGCAACAATCTATGGCAAGAATTGGACTTCTTCTATGAAGCCGAATGGGGAGATCCAAAAGAAATGTAAAATTCTTGAAATTCTTTGGAAACAGAAAGAATTTATGATTTCTTAGCTGGGCTAAACAAGGAGCTGGATAAAGTTCGGGGACAATTTCTAGGATGAGGTACTCTTCCAACTATACAAGAGGTATTTTCAGAGGTTCGTCGAGGGAAAACAAGCATCTGAGTATGGCTAGGAGAACATAAAGAAACCCCTACCCGGCTACTCCAATGTCCACGGGCCTTGCTTTCAAAAGGATTAGGTGATTGGACATCCAAAGGTAATGGGAAGTCCAAATTTAATCAAAAGGATGTTAGAATTTGGTTTGAGTTTTGCAATAGACCAAACCATACTTGGGAGAATTGTTGGAAGTTGTATGGGAAACCTGCAAATTGTAAGCCACGTAGTAGGAACAACGAAGGCAAAGAAATTCAAGCAAACACTCAAAATAGTGCAGCTCTATCTCTTATTTATGAACCAGTGAACGTTAACTTGAATAGAGATCAATTGCAACAACTTCAGAAATTGATAAATCAATCCATGACAATCCATTTACCTGCTTGTGCTAGAGTACATGGATTTATTACCTGTTTGTGCTAGATCAATTGCAGCAACTTCAGAAGTTGATAAATCATCGATGATTTCTTACATTCATTGACGATTATACTAGGATGTGTTGGCTTTACTTGTTAAAAGAAAAATCCGAAGCTAGCCAGCTTTCTCAAAAATTCAACCCCATGATCAAGACACAATTTCAAGCCACCATTCAAACCTTCCCGCACTAATAATGGCCTTGAGTGTTTCCAATCCTTTTTTGGGGATTATCTTGGTAGTCGGGGTATTATCCGCCGTAGTTCTTGCTCACACACCCCTCTACAAAACGGCGTAGCCGAGAAAAAAACCATCATCTCTTGGAGGTGGCCACGGTTTTGTTGTTTACTATGCATATTCCAAAGTATTTTTGTGGGGTCAATACTTACAGCAGCTTATTTGACTAATCAGATGTTTACTTTTGTTCTTAATTTTCACACGCCATTATCAATTCTGCCGAAAGCATATCCTCATTTTCCTGCCATATCATCTTTACCTCAACATTTGAGTGCAATGCTCTCATCCACAATCGCAACCCAAAAAAAAAATCCAAACTCAACCCTCGTGCCATAAAATGTGTATTCATAGGTTATTCCACAACTCAACGAGGCTACAAGTGTTATTCACCATAACTGAAAAACTTTTGGATCTATGGATGTCTTATTTTTTGAATTAGTGTCTTCCAATCAAATGATAATCTCGTGCTTGAAATTCTGAATCTACTTCACCAATAACAGAAATTGAAGATTTGGAAACATGGGGAGATGAAGCAGAGCAAAGAAAAAACCAAGCTCCAAGGATAGAGCCAACTGAAGCTCGGAAAATCAAGCAACTAAACCGGATTCAACTCCACAAGCCCTGAAACCAGAAGTAACTTCTTGAATGGGGATCTCAAGGAAGAGGTGTACATTGATTTTTCCTCCTGGATTTGAAGAGGAAAAGGGAGTTAATCAAGTTTACAAATTGAAGAAAGCTCTTCATGGCCTCAGACAATCTTCTAGGGTGTGGCTTGAAAGGTTTGGTAGTTCCATGAAAGGCCTTGGATACGCTCAAGCACAAAATGATCATACTTTATTTTCTAGACACTCCAAAGATGAAAGAATTACTATTTTGATAGTTAATGTGGATGACATTATTTTTATAGGAGACAATCTTGAAGATGCAGAAGAGTTGAAGTTTTTGGACTGAATTTGAAATTAAAGATCTTGGAACCCTAGGGTTTTTTGGAGGATGGAAATAGCACGAAGTAAACTGGGAATCACCATATCCCAAAGGAAATAAACCTTGAATCTGCTGAAAGAGAGGGGTATGCTGGGTTGCAAGCCAGGAGACACCTATTGTGCAGAATTCGAAACTTGGACCAGGTGATGATAAAGTAAAGTTGATCAAGAAAATTATCAACGGTTGGTAGGTAGACTAATTTATTTATCTCATACTAGGCCTGCTATTGCCTTTGGTGTGAGTGTTAGCAAGTTCATGCATTCTCCATGCAACCAATATTTGAAGGAAGTATGTAAGATACTAAGGTATCTCAAAGGAAATTGGTCTTTTCTTTGGGAAAAATGAGCCAAAAGTAATTGAAGTTTATACCGACGCTGATTGGACATGATCAACAATGGATAGAAGATCTACCGCTGGTTATTGTACTTGTGTGCGGGGCAATCTTCTGACATGGAGAAGCAAGAAACAATCAATATTTGCTCGAAGTAGTGCTTAGACGGAATTTTGAGTTGTTGCTCAAGGACTATGTGAAGGCATGTGTCTAAAGAGAGTAATGGAAGAACTAAAAATGCTTAACAAAGAACCTATGAAGCAGCTGTAAATATTGCTCACAACCTGATGAACGAATCTTTCATCTAGAAATAGTAATATATGCATGACCTATATTCCTTCAGAGCAGCAAGTGAAGACATTCTAATAAGAAGCTTGTCGAAGGCTGCGCTTGAGCAATTAACATGCTAGGAATGATAAATGTAGTTTTATGTAAACCATGGTGATTGAGGAAGCTGGACTTCTCATTTTATTAATTGAAGTGAGTGTTTACAATGAATAAATAGAGTTCTATTTATGAACTGTCGGTCTACTTCAACATGTTTGGTGCGATCATGATGGACTGGATTTTTTGATATGCTAATAGCGGCTTGATTATCGCACATGAGCTCTATTGACTAATCTTCTAGCTTTAATTCAGCAAGTAACCTTTTCAGCCACATTCCTTCACAAATTCCATGGGCTAATGCTCGAAATTCTGCTTCAACACTGCGAGCTACCACCGATTGCTTCTTGCTTGTCCATGTTACTAAATTTCCCCACAAAAACGTACAATATCCAGAAGTAGAACGTCTATATGTAGGAGATCAAGCCCAATCAGCATCACTGTAAGCTTTGATTCCGCTGATTGACGTTTTTCTGAAGAGTTCCTTTTCCAGGAGTACGTTTTAAGTGTCTCAACACTCTATATGCAGCATCCATATGTTCTTCAGTAGGATTATTCATGACTGACTGATTACACTGACAACGAACCCAAGATCTAGTCCTGTATGAGATAGATATATAAGTTTTCCAACTAATCTTTGATATCTCCCTTTGTTTGCTGGTGGACTCTTCTTTCGTTCCTATCTTGATGGTAGGATCCATTGGAGTATCTACTGGCTTACAACCCAACATGCCAGTTTCCTTTAAGAGATCTAAAACATACTTTCATTGAGAGATTGAGATCCCAGCAGATGATCTTGCTACTTCCATTCCCAAGAAATACTTGAGGTGTCCAAGATCTTTCATTTCAAATTCTTTTGAGAGCAGGGATTTCACATGATTAATTTCTTCTTCATAATTTCCTGTAATAATAATATCGTCTACATAGACTATGAGAATCGTGATCCTTTTTCCTTCAAAGTGTTTCACAAACAATGTGTGATCAGACTGGCATTGGATATAGCCATCTCCCTTTATTACATTCGTGAATCGATGAAACCAGGCCCTAGGTAATTGTTTGAGACCATAAAGGGACTTCCTCAATCCACATACCTTTTTGGATGTTTCTTTGGATTCAAAACCTGGTGGGATATCCATAAACACCTCCTCCTCAAGATCTCCATTAAGGAACGCATTTTTGACATCTAGTTGATATAAGGTTGGCAGCAACTGATAAGAGAACTCTAACAGCATCGAGTCTGGCCACTGGAGCAAATGTCTCTTGGTAGTCAATACCATATGATTGTGTTTATCCCTTGGCCACAAGTCGTGCCTTTAACCTTTCTATGCTCCCATCAGACTTATGTTTAACTGTGAAGATCCATTTGCACACAATTGTTTTCTTTCCTGGTGGGAGATTAGTAATCTGCCATGTGTTGTTCTTTTTAAGAGCTTTTATTTCATCAAAGACAGCGACTTTCCACTTTGGATCCCTGAGAGCCTCCTAAATAGTGGATGGAACCTGAACCTGGTCTAACTGTGATATAAAGGCATGATATGCAGGAGAGAAACAGTCAAGTGAGACAAGAGTTATATGTGGTGTGTTGTGTACAAGTTCTCACACCTTTCCTTAAAGCAATGGGTCTATCATCAATATTGGTTTCAATTTCAGGAGATTCACAATCAATATCATTTGTACCTTGGTTACCTTGACTGTTGTTTTCTGAATCTGGCAGCGGAGAATTGTCAAGGACAGGTGGAGCTTGTGTTGGTTGTATGCTCCTTAGCTAAGAATGTTCGTTTCGAGAGAACACCTGGAGAGGATGAGCATGATTCAATGGGTACTGACTGGTATATTGGCTTGGAGTTGGATCAGGAAGTGGTTTGACATTGGGCTCATTGTGTGTAAATGTTGGTTCAGGTTTTTCAGGGAAATGATCGATGTGGATGGGAGCTAATTCGATTGCTGGTGGAGATGGAGGATTCAGAGCTTCATTACTGGTGAACTCCCCCTGAAGCGAAGAAGGTGGATAGTAGGGCTCATGTTCGAAGAAGCTGACATCCATTGTTGTGTAGAACTTTTTCGTGATGGGAGAATAACATTTGTAGCCTTTTTGGTTGGGAGAATAGCCAAGGAAGATGCATTTAATAACACGAGGATCAAGTTTTCCACGAAGATTTGGGTGGATGTGGACAAAAGACGAGCAACCAAAGATTTTTAGTGGGATAGTATGAGTTAAGCGATTGGTTGGATAAAATTTGATAAACGCTTGGATAGGAGTGGTGAAGTTAAGGACTCGAGATGCCATTCTATTGATGAGATATGTTGCAGTGATGGCATCGCCCCAGTAAACTTTGGAACGTTTGAGGTAAAGAGCAAAGACCTAGCAACGTGCATCATTGCGACGGTTTTTTCGTTCGGAGATGCCATTTTGTTGGAGAGTATCAACACATGAGCTTTGATGCACGATGCCATGTGTGTGCAGATATGTTCCTAAGATGGTGTTAAAATAGTCTCGGGCTCTATCGGTTCGCAACACTTTAATCCCACTAGAGAATTGAGTTTGAGTCATGGTGTGGAATTGTTTGCAAATATTGGATGTTTCAGATTTATCCTTCATGAGATAAACCCAAGATAATCGGGTATGATCATCCACAAATAAAAGAAACCAACGGGCCCCCGAAATATTTTTAACGTTCGAGGGTCCCCAGATGCCACTGTGAATGAGGGAGAAGGGGGCAGAGGGTTGGCGTATAGGTCGACCGGGTATGTTTAGAAAATTCTCTAGTGGGATTAAAGTGTTGCGACATGGTGTGGAATTGTTTGCAAACATTGGATGTTTCCGATTTATCCTTCATGAGATAAACCCAAGATAATCGGGTATGATCATCCACAAATAAAAGAAACCAACGGGCCCCCGAAATAGTTTTAACATTCGAGGGTCCCCATATGCCACTGTGAATGAGGGAGAAAGGGAGCAGAGGGTTTATATCCATTTTGCGTATAGGTCGACCGGGTATGTTTAGAAAATTGACAAATATCACATGTAAATGAAGTAATAATTTTATTCATGAACAGAGATGGAAAAAGATTTGCCAAATACATAAAAATTGGATGCCCTAGACGATAATGCCATAAAAATATGTCACTATCTTTATTTGAGACTAATGATGCAAAAGATAAAGCTGAAGTAGGGTTGATAGGTGAACTTCTCTTTGAAACATTCTCTGTGAGAAGATACAACCCAGTACAAAGCTCAGCACTGCCAATCTTTTTTCCCGATGCCAAATCCTGAAAAACATACAAACCATTAAGGAATTTAGCCACACAGTTGAAATCTTTCGTGAGTTTACTCATTGAGAGTAAATTGCAATGAAGATCAGGCACGGATAAAACAAATTTCAAGCTAATATCCGGAGTTAAGTAAACAGATCCATATCCAGTCACTTTTGAACACGAGCCATTAGCGATGCGGGCAGTATGAGAGGATGTACATGGCGTGAAAGTGGAATATAGCCAAATTGCTAGCCATGTGATCGGACGCACCTGAGTCAACAATCCAAGATGTTGATAAAGTATGTTGTGAGATTAATGCATAAGGGGAAGCACCTTGATGCGCCATATTACCGGAGTCCGTAAGAAGGGTTGGAATGGCTCTGAGTAAAATGTTTATGAATTAACTCCAATTGGGCCTTGGTGAAAGGTTGCTGCTCCATAGCAAAATTCTCAGATGTAGCTGTATGGGCCTTTCGTTCACAAGCTGGTTTCCAATCAACAGGCTTCCCATGGCTTTTCCGGCAATTCTCGATGTTGTGGGTCGGCTTTTTGCATCGTTCATACCAAGGACGGCCTGGCCTTGGACGGCCAGTCCAGGGTCAACCTTATCCATAGCATAGGATTTAAGGGCAGACCCTTCAACCATTTGAACAGCCGATGGCCCGAGCATGCATTTGTGGCGACTTTCTTCATGACGGACCTCGGAGAAAACATCACGGAGGCTAGGCAATGGTTTAGTGCCTAAAAGGCGACCACAAACATCATCCAAAGATTGATTTAGCCCGGATAGTAATTTAAAGACCCTTTTTTGTTCAACAATCGCCTTGTAGCTTATTGCGCCATCGGGGCAGCGCCATTTGTGAACTTCGAACAGATCTAGTTGCTGCCAATTTCGGGGGAGCGATGTAAAGTACATAGTGACCGAAGAATCTCCTTGGCGAAGCTCTTGGAGGGCAGATTCTATGGCAGATAATTTGGACGTGTTGTCCTTGGAGGAGTATGTATCGTGTGTAGCGTCCCAAATATCATGCGCGGTGGAATATAATAGGAAATTGTAGCCGATTTCAGGTTGCATGGAGGTATAAGCCAAGACATCACCATGTTTTCAGAATTCCATAAACAGAACTTTGGGTCTGCAGGATCCGGACATTCTGAATCGCCGGAGAGAAACTCGTCCTTCCCTTTGCCACAAATGAACATTTTAATTGATTGTGACCACTGGAGATAGTTGTGGCCATTTAATTTGTGGCAGGAAAGGGAGACGGTGGAATCCGCTGCGGTGTGTGCGATGGGCACCATGGACGGATTAGAATCAGGAGTTTTAATTTGCGTGGTATTCCCGAATTTCGTCATGAACAAAATTTTCAGAGAGAAAAGGTCTGAAGAATGAAAAATACGATGTTGAATGATGCGTGAAAAAGATTTCACGCAAGGAGATTCTGATGGAATGAAAGAGAGCCAGAATCGATTGAGTTAATGGCTCTGATACCATGTAGTTTTATATAAACCATGGTTATTGAGGAAGCTGGACTTCTCATTATATTAGTTGAAGTGAGAGTTTAAAATGAATAAATAGAGTTCTAATCTGATCTAAATACCTTATCTACTAATTCGAATTTAAAAATAAACATCTATCTAATCTAACTAAAAGGTTACAGATAATATCTTATCAAATCTTCCACAATAAATATATATTCACTAGCTTTGAGGGGAGTGTTGGAGATAAGATTTTTATGTTTTATATGATGTTTTATCTTTATCGTTAATTCTATAGGATTAGGATATATTTGTCTAGCTTGAATAATGAGAGATTTCTAATACTCAAAAATAGGGACTGCCGGTGATTAGGTGGTTGTAAGCTTTTCTTCTATTTATTTTTAGTAGACTAGTCAATAATAATATGAGGAAAAAATTTCCCTCTTTCTTTTATATTTTAGCAGTCCTTCGAAGTGTAATTACTTGTTTATCTATGAAACAGATTGAGTACTATTGAGGATTTAACTAGGGCAATGATTAAGAAATTGACCCAGGGGATGGCGGATCACAACAAAGCGATGGCTGCAGCAAAATCAGAAGAAGAAAAAGATGTGATTGTAAGTCCTCCCTTAGAATAATCATATTTTTATGATACATCCTTTACTGTATTGACGTTTGTGTCATTCCCTTTCATAATTGTCACTTCTTATATCCTGCAGAAGAAGCAGAAACAAAATGCTACAATGGGACTTCGTAGCTGCAACAACATACTGGCAATGACCCAGGTAAACGCTTTTTCCAACTCGTCGCTGTATTATCAGCGCGTTCTGGTAGAAAACTTGAATGAGATTTATGGTAGTGGATAACAAGCTCATGAAGACATAATGTCAACAGGTATCCAATTTTGAAAAAAAAGTTCATGACAATCTCCTACATGTTAAATATTGATCATTATTACCCAAGCTTTAGTTTTATGTTCGTCATAGGTTGACCACATGAATCTCTCTCCTTCCTAACTCCAGATCTATATTTTGATTATAACCCTTCTAAGTTGTCTCATATGATATGTATTCAGCCTTTGCATTCGAAAGTACCTTCATTCATTGGCGACAAGAAAATAACCTTGTCATGGATAGAAACAGCCTCCACTGTTGCTGCTGCTGGGTAATAAGAACATCCTAGACGTTTTTTAACCACTATCACCTACCATTTTTCAATTCTATTTGTTAATTCCCAAATGTTTGTCATTCCAGTCAAAAGCGTAGTGCTGCCAATTTATCCGGCACTAGTTCAAAAAAAGGTCGGGGAGCAGGAGATATCCAGAATCCACTTCTTAACAAGGCAATTGAAGGGTTCAACGTTGGAAGAAGTAGAGGTCAAGGTCGAGGGTGGAGGGGACGTGGTAGAGGAAGAAGTTACCGTTAAAATGAGTCTTTTCTTTGTGACATTTTTCCTAGTTACACATATTCTTGCAGTAATGTTTAATTTTCACCAACCTAGCTTTAGTGATACATTAAATTTATTTGATGGGTTCCAATGGTCAGTTTGCCCTCTTGCATTATCTGACGATAACTGTTTAGTGACTTTCTTAAGAAAGGAATACATTTGTGGACGATATCCGACGCTATATCTTTATATTTGCATGGTATATCTTATACAGGATCTATATAATTAGTAAATATTCCAATGGTATGTGTTACTCAACAAAACATAGTCTTAGTCATATATTTGGGGGAAAATAACATCTATGTAATTAAATGGTCTTTGCAAATTCCCGTCTTTTAAAAAATCAGACATAAAACTCCTAGCAAATGGGGCAAGTGTGCATAATTTTTAAAAGTATATGGTTTTAGAAGATCATTGATTTTGTAGAGGGGATTTCATGCATTTTTGGATAAGGATGTTAAATGTCATTTGTCTTATTTTAAAGTCGGTCGCATTACATAAAGATGTATTTGGATGGAGAGATTTTGAGGCCATGGATTTCAAATCATTGATTTCAAACTCATTTAATCGTTTGTTTGTATGAATTTATATCGGATGTGTTTAAATTCACTTATTTACTAATTTATGTAAATGTAATGATATTTGTGATTGATTTGAAACACACCTGAGATAGATGTCATTTAAAATTGAAGTTTTAAATCCATTCAAATCAAATCTCTCCATTCAAATAAAATAAATACAACCAAACACAACCTAAAAGAATTTCTGTAAGGACCCTAATCCTTAAATGCGGAACCAATGCATAATAGAGCTAAATAAATAATCAGAGTGAGAAATAACGTGTTGAGTTTATGAGCTTAAGCATTACATGCCAAAAATAAGGACTTCCAAACATGGATTAATTACATTCCCCATCAAATGAATGTTATCAACTAGTTTTACACTACTCCTAGAGTAGACACTAGGCAAAAATAATCCTGTCCTTTAAATCCCAAAAGCATCCTCAAGCTCACTGTCTCAACCCGTCTAGCCCTTCTATCATGCCAAACGTGTACCTACAAGGACAACCCCCAAACATGAGCAACAATAATCATTCATATTCAACACAATATGAAGATAAAGCGTAAATGCATAATCATAATAAAACACTTCCTGTTTTCCCCATGCATTTCAAACGCTTCCCGTTTGGTTGTCCCTGTACCATAACTCATGAGTATAATAAATAGATTATTTTTAATGGTCTAAACATGTCATGACATAATACCAGCTCATCAATACCAAATACTGATCACCAATCCCTAGTCAGTCCATCACAATGTATTTTAATGCCCCTCGCTTATTTACATATAGGCGGCATAGGATAACCATCGCTTCAATGGACATGCGGGACTCCCACCCCTCGCCTCTCATTGAGCGGCAAATACCCTTTCCTCGCCCTATATGATAACCACGCTCAAATGTGACATGCGGCGCTCCCACCCATCGCTTCACATTTAGCGGAACCAAAACAAATAGCGGCAAGCATTAAAATCATCAAGGGATGACCACGACTCATGGGATGTGCACCAATAATCATATGCATCTATAAACATCATGCATAACATGTATTTGCATCCACAATACAATATCACATATATACTCGCATCCACAATGCATAAACAATGAGTATATAAGATACATGTACCGTTGGTTGCCCGTACGTCCACTACGTACCTTTCCAAAAGTGGAATTGATCTGGCTTCAGTTCCTCGGTTGCGTTGCTACCTGGGATGGTTCTACACAATCACACAACCCTATATTAGAAGCCAAATAATAGCCAAATACCAAAAATTTGACAAAAGAAACCATTTTCCAAAATTCCACAGGCGGCGATCGATCGCTTCCCTCAGGCGATCGGTCGCCTCAAAATTTTCACTGCGGCGATCGGTCGCCTCAAACATGGCGATCGATCGCCATTCCTTTGATTTGGCTACTGCCTCTCGGCGATCGGTCGCCTCATTTTAGGCGATCGATCGCCTAACCCGCAAAAATGCTACTGTCCCTTGGCGATCGGTCGCCTCTTTTCAGGCGATCGATCGCCTCGCACAGACATGCGATTTTCACCATTTTTGCTCCCAAAAACCTTCCAATCCATACCAACACTTAACCCAACAAACCAACAACATCAAATGCAACATAAACCACCAAAATATACTTCAAAACAAGTATAAATCCAACATATAACCAAACCCACAACAACCCAACACAAACTCATTTTAAAATCCTGCAAAATCATACCAAACTTAAA
The DNA here is from genome assembly GCA_907163345.1 of Haberlea rhodopensis. Lineage (NCBI taxonomy): Eukaryota > Viridiplantae > Streptophyta > Magnoliopsida > Lamiales > Gesneriaceae > Haberlea > Haberlea rhodopensis. The sequence goes on along the minus strand of CAJQUN010000054.1, from coordinate 91,497 downwards.
CAAAACCTTACAAAAACAACCATGAGGTATCCATACCTCTTGGGGATCTCAAATCACCCAACAAACTCCACAAAACAAGATTTTGCAAGGACTTCTCTTCACCCCAAAGCTGAAGAACGAAAATGAAGGAAGAAGGGTTTGTGGATTTGATTTTGGTAAAGTGAATGAATTGGTAAAGGTGTGGGGTTATAAGGGTTGGTTAATTAAAAATGCAATCATGCTTCCAACCATAATTCCCAACATACCCAACATGCACCCTGAAATGCTATCCCGGGTCACTCTAACATGTGACTAAGCATTTCCACATAATAATTCCAACACATAATTAATTACCATCATAATTAATCATATAAACTTAATTAATGCACCAAGTTGCAATTAATCATTTCAGGGATATCACAATACTCCCCTACTTATAAGATTTCGTCCTCGAAATCACATGCACTTACCCCAAAAGGAAACTAAACATAAACACATACCAGAGAATAGTTCCGGGTAGTGCTGCACCATATGTTGCACCGTCTCCCACGTAGCCTCCTCGACACCCCTGCGATCCCACTGAACCTTGATCATAGGTATCACTTTGTTCCGAAGTCTACGGTCTGCTCGATCCAGAATTCTGACAGGCCGTTCCACATAAGACACATCGGACTCTAACTGAACTTCGGAAGGCTGTAAAACATGCGACGGATCCGGCTCATACTTCCGCAGCATCGATACATGAAACACATCATGTATACCAGATAAAGAAGGCGGCAAAGCCAGTCGGTAAGCTAAGGTGCCAATGCTCTGCAAAATCTCGTACGGTCCAACATACCTCGGAGACAGTTTCCCGCGCATCCCAAATCGCACAACGCCTCTGAAAGGCGAGATCTTCAAAAAGACCTTATCTCCCAACTGAAATTCCAACGGTCTCCGCCGTTTATTTGCATAAGCTGCCTGTCTGTCCTGGGCCGCTTTCATTTTCTGCCTTATCGTCTTTATCTTCTCTTCCATCTCCCGAATCAACTCCGGTCCTCCGACCGATCTGCGGTCCAAATCATCCCAACACAAGGGTGATCTACACCGTCTGCCATAAAGAGCTTCAAACGGAGCCATCTGAATACTCGCCTGGTAGCTATTGTTATAAGAAAACTCTACCAAAGGCACTGAATCCTGCCAAGAGGCATCGAACTCCAAAACACAAGCTCTCAACATGTCCTCGAGAGTCTGGATAGTACGCTCGGTCTGGCCATCCGTCTGAGGATGATAAGCAGTGCTCAATCTGACTTCAGTTCCCAAAGCTGACTGAAGGCCTTCCCAGAAATGAGATGTGAATCGCGGATCTCGATCTGACACTATGGAAATGGGGATCCCATGCAATCTCACCACATCTCTAATATACAACTGCGCCATCCTCAAAAAGGTGAAATTCATGCTATAGGGGATAAAATGAGCTACCTTAGTCAATCGATCCACGATCACCCAAATAGCATCGAAGCCTGAAGCACTCCTCGGGAGGTGAGTCACGAAGTCTATGGAAATGTGCTCCCACTTCCACTTCGGTATCTCCAAGCTTCTCAACTTGCCGCCAGGTCTCTGCCTCTCTGCCTTAACCTGCTGGCAGATCAAACACCTCTTCACAAAAGCGACGACATCAGATTTCATCATCTTCCACCAAAATTGACCACGCAGGTCTTTATACATCTTCTTCCTGCCTGGGTGGATGCTAAGTCTGCTACTATGAGCTCGCTCCAAGATCCCTCTACGCAACTCCGGCGTACTCGGAACTACCCAGCGGTTACCCAATCTCAAGGATCCGTCGTCGGCCACTCTGAACTTCGTTGGCTGACCAAGATGTACTAAAGATAACCACCTCTGAACCTCATCGTCTGACCTCTGAGCTCTCCTGATGTTCTCATAGATATCTGGCTCAGCTAGCAAGGTCGATACATACACAGGTGATGCATCAATATCAAAATCATAGCCCAGATGGCAATAGGAGGTCATCATGGCTGACAAATGGATGACGTCCTCAGCAGAACTCCTCACTTTCCGGCTCAAAGCATCTGCTGTCAAATTAGCTTTTCCGGGATGGTACTCAATCTCACAATCATAGTCTTTGAGTAAGTCCATCCACCTCCTCTGCCTCATGTTCAGCTCTGCCTGAGTGAAGAAAAACTTGAGGCTCTTATGATCCGTATAAATGGTAAATGAAGTACCATACAAATAATGCCTCCAAATCTTCAGGGCGAAGATGATAGCCGCCAATTCCAAGTCATGAACTGGATATCTGGTCTCATGCGGCTTCAACTGCCTCGATGCATAAGCTACCACATGCTTATCTTGCATCAGAACACACCCAAGGCCCTGAAGTGATGCGTCAGTATACAGAACAAATCTGGAGTTCTCCGTAGGGATCACTAACACTGGCGCCGTCGTCAACCGGTGCTTTAACTCCTGGAAGCTCTCCTCACAAGCTTCTGACCAAAAGAAAGGCACTCCTTTCTGGGTCAACTGCGTCAGCGGCTTGGCAATCTTCGAAAAGCCCTCGACGAAGCGTCGATAATACCCGGCCAAACCAAGGAAGCTCCGAATTTCAGGCACAGAAGTGGGGGCAGCCCACTCCATCACAGCCTCAATCTTCTTGGGATCCACAGATATCCCGCTGCTCGATATGACATGCCCCAGAAACACCACACTGCTCAGCCAAAATTCACACTTACTGAGCTTAGCATACAACTGATGCTCTCTGAGAATCTGAAGCACTGTCCTCAAGTGTTTCACATGCTCTTCCTCACTCCGGGAGTAGATGAGAATGTCGTCAATAAACACAATGACGAACTGATCAAGATACAGCTGAAATACTCTGTTCATCAGACTCATAAAGACTGCTGGAGCATTCGTCACGCCGAACGGCATCACTAGGAACTCATAATGTCCATATCGGGTCCGGAATGCTGTCTTCTGCACATCTTCCTCTCTGACTCGAATCTGATGATATCCGGATCTCAAATCAATCTTGCTATACACCCTGGTACCTTGCAACTGATCAAACAGATCGTCGATCCTTGGAAGAGGATACTTGTTCATCACTGTAGCCTTATTCAGTTGCCAGTAATCGATGCACAATCGCATCGAGCCGTCCTTCTTCTTCACAAAGAGAACTGGTGCGCCCCATGGCGACACGCTCGGGCGTATATATCCCTTGTCCAGGAGATCCTGCAACTGTTCTTTCAACTCTCTCAACTCAGCCGGTGCCATCCTATAAGGTGCACGAGAGATAGCGGATGTCCCTGGCAACAGCTCGATCCCAAATTCAACTTCCCTAGCCGGTGGGAAATCCTGGGATCTCTTCTGGGAATACATCAGCAAACTCTGCCACTACTGGCACATCCTCAACTCTCAATTCTTTACTCTTCCCAGACGTGTCCACGGCATAAATGAGATAGCCCGTGTGGCCACGTTCCAACAACTGAGTCATCTTGATCGCTGAAATCAACGGAATCTTCGCACGAGAACCGTTGCCATAGAAAGTCCACTGACTGCCCAACTCAGGTCTGAACTTCACTGTCCTCTGCCGGCAATCTACCACTGCCTGATATCTGTTCAGAACATTAATACCCAAGATGCAGTCGAAGTCTGACATGCCCAACACAATCAAGTCTGACCTCAATTCGTTGCCCTCAAAATAAATGAGGCACTCTGCCATGAACTGATCAGCAACGACATTTCTTCCAGTGGGTGTCGAGACCAAAAGAGGCGTGGGTAAAGAAGACGTGCGCATATGGTGTCTTTCCACAAAACCCACCGATACAAAAGAATGGGAGGCACCTGTATCGATCAAAATAAAAGCAGGGTACGTAAATAAATGACAAGTACCGGCGATCACCTCCTCTGGGGCTGCCTGGGCCTGCTCTCTAGTCAGCGCATACACCTGTCCCTGGGGCGGTCCCACTGTCTGACCTCCCGACGGTCGAGGCCCAAACTGCTGCCTCTGCTGCACAGTCCTATCATCAAACCTCGGCCTGTTGCCCTGAAACTCTGACTGTCCTCCCCGGGTGGGGCAATACCGAGCGATGTGGCCCATCTTGCCACAGATATAACAGGCAGGACACTTGTTTGAAGAATGTGGCCCTCCACAATTGTCGCACCTAGGCTCTCCCGGCCTATTCCCTTGCGTGGATCCTCGGTTGGCGGACCAATTGCCCTTCTTGCCATCCTGTTTCTGACCAAAGAATTTCTTTCCACCAAATCGCGAAGATGAAGAGGCACCACGAGGTTTAAATGGCTCTCCTCGGGGCCTCAAGCTGTCATTAGTCTGCCTCTGTTGCGGTACCGGTGGTGGCACAGCACTAGGATAAGCTCCCACTCCAAGCTCGGCAAGTTCCGCCCTTGTGAGAGCATCATCAAAAGAAGTTGGGTTATTGGTGATAACCCGGTCATAGAGCTCCGGTCGCAACCCCTTCATAAAGTTCCTCATCTTTGCGTGCCCATTGGTGGCAATGTGGGGAACATACCTCAGCAATGAAGAGTACCGCGTGGCATAGTCTGACACCGTCATGTTCCCATGTTTCAAACTTGTAAACTCGTCCTCCTTTGTCTGTCTCGCCGCTGCGGAGAAATACCGGTTCAGAAACCTAGTCCTGAAGAGTGTCCAATCAATCACAGCACCCAGTGCTCTTAGCTCCATCACCGTGCTCCTACACCACATTAGAGGTTTCTTAGCTAACTGAAACTCCGCCAGCCTCAGCCAAGCTGTAACAGCACAAGGAGCCGATACAAAGATCTGTTCAAGTCTTTCCAACCACTCTTCAGCCTCTTCTCCGGACTCTATCCCCTCAAACCGGGGCGGATGGTAAGACAGAAATTGTGTCAAACTGATCTCACCCGGTAGTAATAACTGAGCTACGGGTTCCATGCCTACGGCCGGTGGAGGTAGAGGGTTTGCCTGTCCAATACTTGCGTTCACACTACCAACATCTCCAACCTCCTCATTAGTAGCCATGCTGTAACACAAATGTTAACAACAATTCCAAAGCAATATATATATTATGCCGTTAGATAACAGGAATGAGAATAAGCACGTTAGTATAACAGGATTTACATTAATATGCATCACATGCATAAACATGCTTCAAATGTAAGCACCTAGCCAATCATGCTAAGGCTACCCTTCACTCGTTCCCGGGTTCTCTAACCACTGCTCTGATACCACTAATGTAAGGACCATAATCCTTAAATGCGGAACCAAGGCATAATAGAGCTAAATAAATAATCAGAGTGAGAAATAACGTGTTGAGTTTATGAGCTTAAGCATTACATGCCAAAAATAAGGACTTCCAAACATGGATTAATTACATTCCCCATCAAATGAATGTTATCAACTAGTTTTACACTACTCCTAGAGTAGACACTAGGCAAAAATAATCCTGTCCTTTAAATCCCAAAAGCATCCTCAAGCTCACTGTCTCAACCCGTCTAGCCCTTCTATCATGCCAAACGTGTACCTACAAGGACAACCCCCAAACATGAGCAATAATAATCATTCATATTCAACACAATATGAAGATAAAGCGTAAATGCATAATCATAATAAAACACTTCCTGTTTTCCCCATGCATTTCAAACGCTTCCCGTTTGGTTGTCCCTGTACCATAACTCATGAGTATAATCAATAGATTATTTTTAATGGTCTAAACATGTCATGACATAATACCAGCTCATCAATACCAAATACTGATCACCAATCCCTAGTCTGTCCATCACAATGTATTTTAATGCCCCTCGCTTATTTACATATAGGCGGCATAGGATAACCTCGCTTCAATGGACATGCGGGACTCCCACCCCTCGCCTCTCATTGAGCGGCAAATACCCTTTCCTCGCCCTATATGATAACCACGCTCAAATGTGACATGCGGCGCTCCCACCCCTCGCTTCACATTTAGCGGAACCAAAACAAATAGCGGCAAGCATTAAAATCATCAAGGGATGACCACGACTCATGGGATGTGCACCAATAATCATATGCATCTATAAACATCATGCATAACATGTATTTGCATCCACAATGCAATACCACATATATACTCGCATCCACAATGCATAAACAATGAGTATATAAGATACATGTACCGTTGGTTGCCCGTACGTCCACTACGTACCTTTCCAAAAGTGGAATTGATCTGGCTTCAGTTCCTCGGTTGCGTTGCTACCTGGGATGGTTCTACACAATCACACAACCCCATATTAGAAGCCAAATAATAGCCAAATACCAAAAATTTGACAAAAGAAACCATTTTCCAAAATTCCACAGGCGGCGATCGATCGCTTCCCTCAGGCGATCGGTCGCCTCAAAATTTTCACTGCGGCGATCGGTCGCCTCAAACATGGCGATCGATCGCCATTCCTTTGATTTGGCTACTGCCTCTCGGCGATCGGTCGCCTCATTTTAGGCGATCGATCGCCTAACCCGCAAAAATGCTACTGTACCTTGGCGATCGGTCGCCTCTTTTCAGGCGATCGATCGCCTCGCACAGACATGCGATTTTCACCATTTTTGCTCCCAAAAACCTTCCAATCCATACCAACACTTAACCCAACAAACCAACAACATCAAATGCAACATAAACCACCAAAATATACTTCAAAACAAGTATAAATCCAACATATAACCAAACCCACAACAACCCAACACAAACCCATTTTAAAATCCTTCAAAATCATACCAAACTTAAACAAAACCTTACAAAAACAACCATGAGGTATCCATACCTCTTGGGGATCTCAAATCACCCAACAAACTCCACAAAACAAGATTTTGCAAGGACTTCTCTTCACCCCAAAGCTGAAGAACGAAAATGAAGGAAGAAGGGTTTGTGGATTTGATTTTGGTAAAGTGAATGAATTGGTAAAGGTGTGGGGTTATAAGGGTTGGTTAATTAAAAATGCAATCATGCTTCCAACCATAATTCCCAACATACCCAACATGCACCCTGAAATGCTATCCCGGGTCACTCTAACATGTGACTAAGCATTTCCACATAATAATTCCAACACATAATTAATTACCATCATAATTAATCATATAAACTTAATTAATGCACCAAGTTGCAATTAATCATTTCAGGGATATCACAATTTCATTCCGGAGGATTCAACATAACTATTAACTACTGTGTGCAGCTAAGATATATTTGTTAAAGCCACCATAGAATTTATGAGCTGATTTCATTTTCGTAGTGGGAGAATAGTTGTAAAAATAATGATAATAATAACAATATATATATATATATATATATATCATTCAGTATTGTAGATTAATATATACATAAGTTAGATTTTAGAATTTACGATGAGGATAAATATGTCAAGATAATCTCTCTATATATTTGTGTGATTCAATTGTACCCTACAATATGAGTTCTCAGTTATGAATAAGCAATTCTGAATATTATAAAAAAACTCCTTATTAAATTCATAACAATTTATTTATTTATTCTACAAGGCTTTTTCAACTCTTTAGGGTGCACTTTTGGATTGTTTATTTAAATCACATTAATATTGCTTTTGCTTAGGTTGGAAAATAGTTACTTTAATCAAAAGTATTTAGTCTTTGGTATTAAATAAAAACTATTATGCACTTCAAGTTATTGCAAAATTGACACTGCCTAACTTAAAACATCAGAAGTATATTATGATTTGCTTATCTACTTCTGCTTTTACTTATTTTTTTAGTGAAAGAATAGCAGAAATAAGGAAATTAAACACCAAAATTTATTTTTTATTTGAAAAACAGATAAATACTTTTAAAAACAATCTAAAACATCTCTAGATTCTATGAAGTCGTCGTTGGAAAAATATGCTTAATGCATTGAAATTAAGTATGGAAAAATCGAAAAATAATAATGGAGGAAAAACATGGGTGAATACGGACAGAAAAACTGCCCGGAAAAAACCAGGGCAAAAGGCAGGCGCTAGGGCACCTCCCATTCTACCAGAATTTGTTTATCTGGTTTTTTCCGAAGGTTGTGTACCATTTTGCATATAGTTGCGATTTTCATCAAAAAACATTTCCAAAAGATGTCATTTGATATTGTCTTATGGTTTAATATAAAAGGAACAACTAATGATTGAATTAAACATACTTTTGAAGAGATTAAAACACAAGATCAAATCAAATTTCTGCATATTCATCTTGTTTATCCCTTGTACTTGTTTGAGCGCCTTTAAACCTTTGTGGTATAAGGATTTATGATTTGAAGTGATTCTATCACGAATCATAGTCGTTGTATTTTGGGCAATGAGTGTCGGTAAACCGTGAGCACATAGCGCGGCAATATTGGTTCAAGGACGGAGATTAGAAATCTCACCTCGACATTCATCACATTGAGCCGTTGTTAATTTACTTGCTTATGTCCTAAAGATACACATCTATATAAATATTCCTACAATCTTGAAACGAAATTATAACAAATGTATGCATCAAGTGAAAAATGACTATCGTTTATCACGGAGAGAGGCCCGAAAAGTTCACCTGAACTGACTTCAAGAGATGGCAACAAAGATGTTTTACTTGACCACATTGAGTTTGGCAAGGTTCTTAACCGAGGATGCTCATACGGTTGAAAAATGAGAAATCGACTCCCAAAAGACGCAGCAGTTAACACTTGGAATCAAAGTAATTTCCTTTGTAAGAACTACATTCTAAACGATCTAGACAATAAACTATATAACGTTCATTGCCTAGTGAAAACACAAAGGAATGTGAGAATCTTTGGAAAGAAAATATAAACTCGAGGATGCAAGAAATTCATTGTTGGATAGTTCCTGGATTTCAAAATGGTTGATATCAAGCTGTTGATGGAGTAAGTGAAATATTTACAAGTGATATTGCACGATATCCATGGGGAGGGAATGTGTCTAAGTGATTCATTCCAAGTGGCCGCTATGATTGAAGAGTTGCCTCCTATGTGGAAAGACTTTAAGAACTATATCAAACATAAGCGAAAAAGATTAGTCTTGAAGAACTTGTGGTTCGGTTGTGAATCGAGGAGGACAACAAGATGCCCGAGAGGAAGGCGGGTTGTTGGATCGAGCACTTACCGATTTTATCAATAACTATAGTTAAGGGTAATGGCGCAACATCAATCTTTTCAACCATACACTAGCACAAGCGCCACGTGTTCGACGATCACAAATCAGAGGCAATTGTTGAACCCCAACAATCCCTCCCCCAATAATTGCACTCTCTGCAACTCATGGGAATTGAACACGCGACCTTGGTTCTGATACCAATTGTTGGATCGAGCGCTTACCACTTGTACCAATAACTATAGTTAAGGGTAATGGCGCAACATCAATCTTTTCAACCATACACTGGCACAAGTGCCACGTGTTCGACCGATCACAAAGCAGAGGCAATTGCTGAACCCCAACACGGGTAGATACCAAATGGAAGCATGTGTGAACTTGGTTGAGCAACGTACCGGAACAAAGCGACAATTTAACAGTATTGCATCCAAAAGTGGAAATGTGAAAAAGTTCAAGGGAAAATGCTACAAATGTGGAAAGCCCACTCACATGGCGAAGGATTGTCACAACAAAATAGACAATCGAGGGAAGGAAAAAGATCAAGTCAATATAACCGAAGATGACATATTATCAGACAGTTTATCTGAACTTATGCTTACCGCTTAATTAGTATTTCTATTTTGACAATGATTGTATTAGTCAAAACTTAGTGTTTGAGGAAAAAAATCATATGGAAATTGAGTATTTTTCTAGCTGAATGTAATGACAATTGGTCGTCAATATTAGAAGCAATAAAATTTATGTTTTTTTCCTCATTTGATTGTCTTTTATGATTTATGGATGATCGGATGATCACACAAATATATTTCACTACGCAAATTTGTAAAGTTAAATATATTGTTTTAAGTGAATGTTAACTTAAAACATAAGTGTGAGACTTTTGTGATAAGATAACAAAATCGTCATTCATTCGTTTGAAAGAATAAGACACCTCCAGAGTCAATTCACATTGATGTTTGTGATTTAAAGTTTGTGCAAACTAGAGGTGTGAGAAAAGTATTCGATTATTGCATAAAATATTGTTATGGCTATTTGCTACAAAGCAAAGACGATGTCATAGAAATGTTTGAATATTACGAGAATGGGGTTGAAAACAAACTAAGCAAATGAGTTTTGCTATGAAGAATTGTGAGTTGATTCTATTTGTGTTGTCTGAGCATTTTATGATTAAGACTTGAATTTACAAGATATTTAATATTGAATTCAAGTTTTCTAAGATTTGTACGCTTAAATACAAATGGTGAATCGAATGCCATAATTGTTTTTAATAGGCGTTATTCTCTCGTAAATTTGATTCTATTTGAATTTTCGAGCATTACACGCTTAAAGCTCGAACTTGCAAGACATAAAATCTTGAATTTGAGTTTTATAAGTTTGTTCACTTAAAATGCAAATAGTGAATCTTATTGAGAGTATTTTCCAAGTTTGAAAATTTGTAAGCAAGAGCGCTTAAATAAAAAAATTTGCAAGAAATGAAATCTTGAGTTTTGATTTATAAATTTATAATGCTTAGAATTTGAACTTGAAAGATGAACGTAAATGAAATCTTGATAAGTTCGAGATTATCCAAAATTTTGGGGGGAAGCAATTCTGTTGGACAACCATATTCTAAGTACCAGACTTAGGCAATGACGGAAATTCTTATGAGCTAAGGATAAAATTTTCTACAAATATTGAAAGTATAGGGGTGCCTGACTGAAGTAAGCCATAACAAGTGTCAGAGTAATGACATGAGAAATTTGACAAAACTGTGTTGTCAAAACAAAGTGAGAAAAGTGACACACATGAAGCATATGCAAGTGTGCTTGTAAGTTGATGATATACTCATTATGGGAAGCAATATAGAGATTATCTAAACAACAAAGAAAATTTTGATGAAACATTTTGATATGATGAATGTTGATGCAACAATGTCAAAATTGGAATAGAAGTTTCAAGAAGAATACTCATGTTTAATTTTAGTTTCAAAGTTTTAAGATTTGCGCTTAAAATTCAAGTTTATAAGAAATAAAATCTTGAACTTGGATTTTCTAAGAAGAATTGCGTTAAATTTTGAATTGTGAATTAAAACCGAGAATTTATTATAGTTTCAAATTTTGTAAGCTATAACGCTTAGAATGTGAAACTCGAGAAATCCAGATATGAATTGAATATCTGACACAAAATGGTTATGTGTTAACCATTGGTCTATCATGAAAAATGAAACGAAGGAAATTCTTCAAACAAAAGTGTATAACCCAATTAGAATTCATAGCTGGATAAAGCAGAGAAGAAGCCGGAGGGCTTCGATGTTTTTGTTAAATGAAAACATAGTATGTCCATGAAATTTATCATACTCCTTTAAGGTAAGGATATATAATTTTTTTTAGGCTCATATAAGGGTATGTATAATGAGTTTATCAACAAAAGTTGAATGGTGACATATTTTCATTCTTTTTCAATAAAGCTCAAAGGAGGACACTAGGGATAAATATAGACAAGGTAGGCTTGAAAGGTTCAAACGTTCCAAAGACCGCCTAAATCATATCCAAGTCAAGTTCGTAAGTATAGAATTTTGCCTCAAAGTGCCATCAAATAGGTTCTAGAGTACTATAAGACGCTCAAGACAAGTCATAGTTTACAAAAAATTTGCACTATCCAACATGTAATCCACAAAATCATGACTCAATGTGCTCAAAATATTCCTCAATTTTGAAGTACTAACTCAACAAGGATATTCACATACATGTCAAAAAATTTCAAGACTCAAGTTGAGATGTAAAGCGAGATTAATATCATCATGTAATACAGTCGCAATTCTAACAATTATTTCTTAAGATCAAACTCATTTTCAACAAAAAAAAATTTTGTTTTGTGCTCAAGAACAACTCAAGTGATCATAGATAACCAACAAGAACAATCAATCAAGAGATAGTCCAACAGAAACAACAGCAACTAGTAAGCAACCCCAAACTTAGTATGTGCATTGCCCGCAATGTACAGAAAACAATAAGTGCAATGAACAAAACACATACCTCGATGATGATCGTTAGTGATCATCGTCCTCTTCCTCGTGCTCTGGTGGGGGTACTGGTGGAAATAACTGGTATGGTGTAAGGGTCAACGATGGTGGAAAAGAAATAGCTGGGAACCCCTGTGCCAAAGCATTATTCCATGCAAATTGGTATTGCATGAACTCCATATGTCGTTGATTCATATCCGTGTGTTCAAGGCGCATTTCTTGAAGTTCGTGGTGGAGTGAGTCCATTGTCACAGAGGTAGGCACTTCACCCACAGATGAATATGGTCCAGCGGCATGGATGCTCAAGGGTTGGGGTTGTGCTCTTCTTCGGCCAGTAGGTGGTAGTGGGCCATCGACCACAATTGGTCCTTTGGGTGGTAGTAACTCTTCAGCAGCGTCCCATACAACACCCTGCTTTTTGCAAATGGCAGTGATGATAGAGGGAAATGGTAAGCCATAAGTGGGAGGCCTTTCTAGAACTTCGGATGCTGTCCGTCATTATTTGTCCCATATGCACAGATTTACCAGTGAGGATAGCATATTTCAATGCACTCGCTCCTTAGTGACCTCTAAAGTGTGGGTAGATGGCATGGCCCTCGAAACTATGAAGGAGAACCAAGCTTGTGCCTCCTCTTTCAATTTAGATTTTAGGACTAACTCTGGTTGGTTAATTTCCATTCGGTCCCCTCAACGCTGATGTAGGAAAGTATCTCATCGTAGTTGACACGGTCTCTCATGTAAGTTGTGTATTAATCATCCTTTATTGCAGGCATCCGGTAATGGTTGTTTATGTACTTAGAATGGAATTGAACCTTTTGTCCCCGGTCATGCACTGAGCTATCGCATTGCGGCCGTGAGTCCTTAGGTTGGAATGGAATTCTCGCACAAGAGGGACCACTGCATCTTCCGGCTGTTGGATGAATGTAAACCACCCTCTTCTCCTTGCTTCTTGTATCACTGCACATTCAAAAGTGTTCATGTACATTCCCCGTTGTTTAATGAGTGGTTTGCGATGTTGGATAATAATCAACTGCTTCTTGGCTAACAAATTTGAACCCACAATACGTCTCTGAAGTTAAAACGGCTTTCTTTTGCTTCTTCTTTGGGGCCATACCTACAAAATTCAATATACCACCCCTTCCAACGCAACAATATCCAACGAAATTACTATTACATCAAGAACACAACACCCAATTAATAATTTGGTAATAAATCCCCCAAACTTGTCAATTAAGCTAGCCGAATTCAACCATTACGCATAAAAAAATATGGCTTTTCCTTGACAAACATTATATGTATCAATAAGCATATCACATGTAGAATTTAGCCAAAATACCTCCAAATTTTTTAAAATTGCATGTGGGTAGTCCTTGGCTTGAAATAGCTTTACCTTGATGTGTTTGGTGCCCAAATCCACTCATCAACTGGAAAATCCTGTAAAGAATCAAACTTTAATGTGTGAATTTATGATTGTAGTCAAAAATTTCAAAAAAGATGCAAAATTTAGGAGTAAGATGGTGAATTTAGGGTGTTTTGTTGAGATGGGAAGAAGAGTTTCGAGATTTGAGTGTGTGGAATGTGCAGGTTGCGTTTAAAAAAAAAACAAATTTTTGTCCTCCGCGATTGATTGCATTGTTCCTGGCTATCGATCGTGGAGGAGCATAACTTTCAGCTTGTTTTTAAAACGACGCGTGATCGATCGCTGTCATGCGGCCGAACGATCGTCGATGAACAAAATTTTACAACCCATTTAAGCCATTGCTCGGTCGAGTGTGGACGTTTGCCGATCGATCGCGCACTCAAGATCCTCAAAAATAATGTTTTCTTTTATTCCACACTCCTTAGTACAATTGTTCCACCTCTCGCTGCATCAGAAAATTATACATGGAGTCAGTCTCGAATAATTAACAAAATATAAAATTAACTACGACTTTAAAAACGAAAAAAGGAAAGAAAAAGTTTCTGGTTTATAGTCTCAAGCTAAACTTCTTACCCAATTTCCTCAATGGTTGGGGTGGTTAGTGATACATGAATCTCCGGATCCACTGGGTAATGTCGTAACTCTCATCATTAATAACATGAGTGCCTAGAATAGACTCACTTAGTAATAGTGAATGGTCCAACACATGAAGCCTTTCGCTTGCTTTGAAAAATGCAATGTGGTGGAGCTTTATACAATTCAACAATGTTCCACTCACAGATTTCTCTTCCCTTCTCCTTCTCCTTCTTCTTTTTCTTTTTTTCCTTTTCTTCTTCTTCTTGTCTTTGCATACATCTACCTTGCTCACTTGCTCGTTCTCCCATCGCCCTTGGCATCTTCTTGCACCACATCAACATGCAAAATGTTAATTTCAATAATAACAATAAAGCATGTGTGTGTGTTGTGTGCGCGTGGTGGAGTTTGAAACATAGTAAATGTGACTTGATCCTCTCCTACACGGAGAATCAACTTCCATTCTTCAACGTTGGTGAATGCTCTTCCGGTAGCTAGGAACGGTCTCCCAAAGAACAAGGGCATGTTTGCATCTTCCTCCATGTCCAACAGCAATAAATCCATTGGGAATATGAATTTATCTACCTTAGCAGGTACGTCCTCAAAGACCCCACGTGGATGCATGATGGATTTGTCCGCCATTTGTAGCACCACTCTTGTAGGCTTTGGTTCTCCAAACCCTACTCTCCTGAAAATCGACAAGGCATTAAATTAGCGCTTGCACCTAAATCATACATAGATTTTGAAAATGAAAAGGAGTCAATAGTATAACGTATAGAGAAACTCACTGGATCTTTTAACTTAGGAGTTGATTTATATTGTAATATTGTTGAACACTCCTCAGTTAAATTTACACTCTTGATCTCCCGACTCCACTTTTTTGATTAGATATCCTCCATGAACTTAGCAAAACTAGGTATTTGAAATAGAGCATCAACAAATGGTATATCAATATGTAACTTCTTGAAAATTTCAAGAAACTTTGAATAACTAGCATCTACTTTAGTTCTTTTTAATGCAGCGGGGAAAAGGGAGGTGTGGTCTGTACTCGCGTGAGTGGTGTGATAGGTGTGATGTGATAAGTGTGATTTTTACACTTATGTTGCTGTGAATTTTAGGTGTTTTTTTATAAGGATTCCTCGATGATTTTACGCTTTCTGTATATTTTCATTGATTTCAGGAATCTAGGTCCAATTGCATAAAAGTGGATGAAACGAGCTAAAAATGTTGAAAAATAACAAAACCGAGCGAACAAGTTGAAAGAAGGACCGAAATATCGAGATTGAAGGTTTTGAACCCCGTGATCGATAGAAACTTCGCGATCGATCGCGGAGATTATTTGAAAAACAAATTTAATCAACTGGCGATCGATCGACATTTTATCATGAGCGATCGCGACGGACCAGAAGATTTTGGCGATCGATCGCAAATTCTCAGTGATCGATCACGGACTTGAAAATTTTGAAGTTTAGTTCCAGTATACATTGGCGATCGATTGACAATTCACCACAATCGATCGCCAGACGCGAAAAAATTGAGATTTTGTTTCCTTGTTGGGTATTTTGTGTCCAAAAATTGGTAAACTCCTTCACCACTATAAAAAGGATGAATTTGGACGACTTGAAAGGACTTTTAGTCCGTTTTATACCCTAAAACACAACCTCCACCTCCATTCAACCTCAAGCCATTGAAGAGTAAGCCGAAATCGAAGAGACGAGACACACAACGAAGCAATGAGTCGACGCCTAGCATCTTTAGTATTTCTAAAATCTTATTTTGTTGTTTATTTTATGATTTTAGGATGTTGGATTTGTTGATAAACAAGTTTTTAAATTCATATTAGTTGTCTAATTCAATTATCAAGACTAGGAGATCCCTTGTATGAACCCATGATTCAAGTTTGAGTTTTTGATTGCTTTTTCTACAATTCTTTGAATATAATTATGTTTTTAATGCTTTTCAAGGATTAGCTACATTTGAATTGATGTTAGTAATTATAATTGACTTGACCATAAGATATTATAATTTGAAAAGATAATTCATACCACGTGTTTTAAATTGAAATTGACCACGTAAAATCTAGCACACGTGTGATAGCTATAGATGTACCAAGATCGAAAGCTAGAAGTTTTCATAGAGCGTATGAATGTTAAATGAGTGCATCACCATTGACTTATTGATAAGTGTGATTGTTACACTTAATTTGATATATGATTAGAGATGTTTTGTAGTGATTCCTAGAAAATATTACACGTTTTGGTATATATTTGTATATTTCAGGAATCCAGGTTCAAATACAAAAGAGTGGAGTAAAATAGGCTTAAATTGCTGAAAAAGGACCAAACCGAGCTAAATATGGAAAAGGAGGGACCAAATCGCAAGATTTGAGATTTTGACCCGCAATCGATCGGCAACTTACGAAGACCGATCGCCAGATTTCCACGATCGATCGGCAAATGACGAAGATCGACCGCGGATATGAAAAATTTGGTTATTTTGTCCAGAATGTTTCCGCGATCGATCGGCAACTGACAAAGATCGATCGCCAAACCCTGAAAAATCGAGATTTTGTTTCCTACTTGGTGATTTTGTGTCCAAACTTTGCAAAACTCCTCCACATTATTTATAGAAGATTTTCAGACGTTTTGGAGGATTTTTTGCACACTTTTCTGAAACCTAGCAGCCACTCCTCCATCCAAAGAAATACCACAAATCATTGAAGAGCAAGAGCAACGCAAGGAACGAAAGAACGGAGCGACGCACGGGGCGATATCCTCGTTATCTTAGTATTTCTGAACATAATTATTTTTTATTTCAGATTGTGATGTTAAATTTGTTTAAAGACATGTTTTTGCATTATAATTTGATTATGGTTGTTGGCTAAGATATTTGTCAAGTCATAGGGGATCCCATGTTTGAACCCTTGAGTTAATTAATGGTTTTGATTTGATTTCTCTGATCTTTGCGCATAATTTATGTTTTTAATGCTTGTAAAAGATTAGCTACCTTTTGCATGATATTGGTAATCGTAATTGAATTGACCATAGGAGATTTCGATACGAGGTAGTAAATTAGGCCGTGGGTTTTAGATTGAGACGGACCAAGTAAAATCTAGCACACGTGTGATAGCAATAGATTTACCAAAATCGAAGGCTAGTAGTTTTCACAAAGCATTTTTCGGTATTAATCATTCAATAAAGACACGGGAGTGGTTTATTGTAGATTAATACTAGACTTGTTATAACCGGACCAAGGTATAACGAATGAAATAGGAAAACTCGTCACCCTAGAACATAAATTTTTAATCTTAATTAATAGACAACTTTTGGGGGATTACATGGGTGAACCGACGTCTTGATAATTCGTTTATAATTTCTCTTCAATTATCCATCACTGCTGTTTAGGTTAATTTTTGTGCTTAAGCCAATTTAGTTTGATAATCATTCCATAATCGTAGGTTAAATATAGTAATTCTAATCGAACGTGGTAATTACTACTAGTCCATGTGGGTACGACAATCCTTACTTTTAAATCATTATACTAAAACTTGACACCGTGCACTCGCGGTAAAGAATCGCTACACTGAGAAATAATTGTTTAAAATAAAAGCGATCAAGTTTTTGGCGCCGTTGCCGGGGATTAGTTTAAGTAATATCATACTAGATTAGTTGACTGTAATTTAGCCATTTTTTTTTTTTTGTTTTTGATTTTTCTTCTTCTCTCTTTTCCTATCTACTATTCTACTATTGTCTTCTCTTTGGTTGGATTTTGTAGGTTATTACTCCCTAGTGCATGCTAAGGAGTGAACAACCAGCACTTGAGCCTTTTGACCCTGAAATTGAAAGAACTCTTCTTAGAAGACTAAGAGAAGTTCGAACAATGGCTGAAAACAATGCAGGAGGAGGTGGAAGAGATGAAAGACGGAACGAAGAGGTGCCTAATAGAAGATCCCTCATGGATTATGCTCATCCCTCGTTCCATGGGTCATTGTCTAGTATCACTAGACCAAGCATACAGGAGAACAACTTTGAAATCAAGCTTGCAATCATACAAATGATCCAGCACTCGGTGCAGTTTGGGGGAGCGACCACTGATGATCCCAACACTCACATAGCGAATTTCTTGGAAATTTGCGACACCTTCAAGCATAATGGCATCACTGACAACGCCATCAGGTTACGACTGTTCCCTTTCTCTTTAAATAATAAAGCTAAATCTTGGTTGCATTCTTTGCCTACAAGATCAATTACCCCTTGGGATGGGATGGTGCAAGTTTTCATGTCGAAATACATCCCACCATCAAAGACTGCTAAGATGCGAAATGATATCACTACATTTGCGCAACATGATCCTGAAACACTGTATGAAGCATGGGAGCGCTTCAAGGACTTACCGAGGGGATGCCCACACCATGGCCTTCCCATCTGGCTGCAGGTACAAACTTTCTATAACGGTTTATTTTATGAAACCGTTCTATGATTGATGCAGCATCAGGAGGTACTGTGATGAGAAAGACGCCGGAGGAGGCCTATACACTGTTGGAGGAGATGGCTGCTAATAGCTGTCAATGGCAGTCCGAGAGGAACGTGCCAAAGAAGCAAGTTGGAGTTCATCAAGTGAGCGAAGTTACTGCTTTGGCCGCTCAAATTGAGGAACAAGAGACTAGATAGCATGAGCATGACATGGATGAAAGCTCAAGGGATTACTTGTGACCTATGTGGAGGCAATCATCCAAGCGTTGAATGCCAAACAGGTAACCCATTCGCTCAAACTGATGAAGCTGTGAACTATGTAGGAAACCGGCCACAAAACAACCCCTGCCCATATCCATACAATACGGGGTTGAGGTATCAACCGCAACCACCACCAGGTTATCTACCACAGCCGAGCATGGAGGAGCTATTGACCAAGTTCATATCCTCAATTGAAACAAGGATGAATAAACAAGATTCATCTATCAAAAGCTTGGAGCTTCAAGTAGGGCAGTTGGCAACTATCTTGGCTGGGAGAGCACTAGGAACTCTACGAGTGACACAGAGAAGAATCCAAGGGAGCAAGCCAATGCAGTGACTCTAAGAAGTGGAAAGGAACTTGGCAAAGAGAAGGAGACTAAAAAGCTAGAAATCAAGCAAGAGGATAATGAGCAATCACGCAACAAGGGTAAGTCTACTAAGTCCACTACACCTAGCACACCACAAGAAAATGTACATATTCCTCTCCCATTAGGGCAAATGTTGATTCAAACTTTGCAAAATTTTTAGACATGCTAAAGAATTTGCATGTAGACATACCATTTATTGATGCATTATGAGCAATGCCAAATTATGCTAAATTCTTAAAGAAGATGTTGTCTAAGAAGGAGAAATTGGGAGAGCACGATACTGTCTTTTTGACTGAGGAATGTAGTGCTATTGTGCAAAAGAAATCGGCTACCAAGTTAAAAGATCCAGGGAGTTTCTCCATTCCTTGCACTATTGGGCCTATTTCTTCCATTAAATCATTATGTGATTTGGGTGCTAGTGTGAACTTAATGCCTTTGTCTATTTTTAGGAGACTTGGATTGGGAGAGCCGAAGACCACAATGGTGGTGTTGCAAATGGCGGACAAGTCTATCACCTACCCACTAGGAATCGTCGAGGATGTGCCAGTCAAGATAGATCAATTCACTTTCCCAATGGATTTTCTAGTGTTGGATATTGAGGAGGACGCGAGTATGCCATTGATCCTTGGGCGCCCATTCCTAGCTACTGGAAGAGCTATTATCTATGTTGAACAAGGGAAGTTGATCCTCCGTGTAGGAGAGGATCATGTTACCTTTACTATGTTTCAAACTTCACCACGTGCACAAAACACACACACATGTTTTATTATTGATAAAATTAATATTTTGCCTGATGATGTGGTGCAAGATACTGATAAGGTGAAGGTGAAGACCGAACTAGAGACTGAAAAAGGCAAGATCCATGACATGGTGAATCCAAGGAAGGCGAAGAAGCAAAAAGATAAAAGGACGTTTATGAAGGGAGAGACAGTCCAATTGCATAAAGCGCCACCACCTCGCATTTTCCAAAGCAAGCCAAATGCTTCATGGGTTGGACCATTCACTGTTACCAAGATATACCCGCATGGAGCCATTAAGGTAAGTGATCCTATTCTAGGCACTTATGTCGTTAATGATGAGAGGTTGAGGCATTACCCAGTTGATTACGGAGATTCATGCTCCACACACCATCCCAACCTTTGAGAAAATGTGGTGATAAGTCCATCTTGGGACTATAAATCAAGAACTCTTTCTTAACCCTTTGCTTTGTTTTTGTTTATTTTGGTTTGTTTTGTTTTGTTTTTTATTTTGGCGAGACTCCATGCGTGTTGTTATCTGTCCAACATTATGCCCCACGAGTTGATGAGGAATTGGACAACGATCACTGACGGTCGTTGTCAACGGTAAATGTTTTGTCCTATTTTCCATGCCTAGTACATTGAGGACAATGCATGAATTAAGTTTGGGGAGTGCATTAGTGTGTCATGCTTCTTATTTGGAAATTGATCGTTTATTGAGCACCAACAAAATTTTCTTGAAAATGAGTTCAATTAGTAAGATAAGAATAAATCATAGTAGTTGTCTCTATTCCATGATGATATTAATCTCACTTTGCATGCCAACTTAAGTTTTGATAATTGTCAAACTTGTTTGTGAATTTCTTGTTTTGAGTATCATGCCAAAGATGAGGAATATTTTGAGCACATTTGAGTCATGATCTTGTGAATTGCATTTTGGAGTAGTAATAATCTTTGTGAACTTGATGAATTGTTTTTTAGCATCTTAGAGTACCTTAGAAACTATTTGATGATGACACTTTGAGGCGAAATTTTATAGTTATGAACTTGACTTGGAAACGATATAGGCGATCTTTGGACCGTTTGAGTCTTTCAAGCTTACCTAGTCTAGATCAATCTCTAGTGTCCCATTTTGAGCCTAATTGAAAAAGAATGGTGTATGTTTAACATACTATTAGCCCTCATTCGACATTTTTTGGCAACTCATTATACCCACCTTTATGAGCCTAAATTGAAAGAATTCATCCTTACCTAAAGGGAGTATAATGATTCTCATTAGATGCACTTGAATTGCTACATTTGGATGAGATCATTGTTGAAAAAATTGATGAATGAGAAAAGAAAAAGATAGATAAAGCCTTGAGAAAAAAGTGACTACATAAGACCCAAAGTGGCCAAGGCTATAAAAGAAAAAAGAAGAGAAGCTCAAAGATGTGCTTAAAATTTGAATATTACATGATTATACTCTCTGCTTTGTGTTACCCTATCTTTTCTTTGAAACCAAACACCTAGGCCTAACATTACAAGCTTAAAAAGACCTATTGATCTAAGTCTAGGGAGTGACTACATTAGTGGAGAAGTGTTTGAAAATAGGATTTTGGGGTGCTCAATGATAATCTTACTTTTCATTGACTAGCATGATTTGATCTATGAAAATTGAATGAAACTTGAAAGTGACAATAGCACACACGCACGTTCTGATTTGGCGACGTGTTACTTGATCTAGGAGAAAACACAACTTGTTAAACTTTCTGATTTATTCTGGTTCGTCTGTATGAGCTACATGATTGACTACAAATTGGTTTATTTGAATCTTCAAATATTGAACTCTACCTTTTGATCTTATTTCTTGCTCGAGACGATCAAGTTTAAGTTTGGGGGAGTTGATAAGTGTGATTTTTACACTTAATTTGATATATGATTAGAGGTATTTTTGTAGTGATTCCTAGAAAATATTACACGTTTTGGTATATATTTGTATACTTCAGGAATCCAGGTTCAAATGCAAAAGAGTGGAGTAAAATAGGCTTAAATTGCTGAAAAAGGACCAAACCAAGCTAAATATGGAAAAGGAGGGACCAAATCGCAAGATTGGAGATTTTGACCCGCAATCAATAGGCAACTTACGAAGATCGATCACCACCATCCAGAAAATTCCGCGATCGATCGGCAACTTACAAAGATCGATCGCCAGATTTCCGCGATCGATCGGCAAATGACGAAGATCGATCGCGGATATGAAAAATTTGGTTATTTTGTCCAGAATGTTTCCCCGATCGATCGGCAACTGACGAAGATCAATCGCCAAACCCTGAAAAATCGAGATTTTGTTTCCTACTTGGTGATTTTGTGTCCAAACTTTGAAAACTCCTCCACATTCTTTATAGAAGATTTTCAGATGTTTTGGAGGACTTTTTGCACACTTTTCTGAAACCTAGCAGTCACTCCTCCATCCAAAGAAATACCACAAATCATTGAAGAGCAAGAGCAACGCAAGGAACGAAAGAACGGAGCGACGCACGGAGCGACATCCTCGTTATCTTAGTATTTCTGAACTTAATTATTTTTTATTTCAGATTGCGATGTTAAATTTGTTTAAAGACATGTATTTGCATTATAATTTGATTATGGTTGTTGGCTAAGATATTTGTCAAGACATAGGGGATCACATGTTTGAACCCTTGAGTTAATTAATGGTTTTGATTTGATTTCTATGATCTTTGCGCTTAGTTTATGCTTTTAATGCTTGTAAAAGATTAGCTACCTTTTGCATGATATTGGTAATCGTAATTGAATTGACCATAGGAGATTACGATACGATTTAGTAAATTAGGCCGTGGGTTTTAGGTTGAGACGGACCAAGTAAAATCTAGCACACGTGTGATAGCAATAGATTTACCAAAATCGAAGGCTAATAGTTTTCACAAAGCGTTTTCGGTATTAATCATTCAATAAAGACACGTGAGTGGTTTATTGTAGATTAATGACATACTTGTTATAACCGGACCAAGGTATAACGAATGAAATAGGAAAACTCGTCACCCTAGAACATAGAATTTTGAATCTTAATTAATGGACAACTTTTGGGGGGTTACATGGGTGAACCGACGTCTTGATAATTCGTTTATAATTTCTCTTCAATTATCCATCACTGCTGTTTAGGTTAATTTTTGTGCTTAAGTCAATTTAGTTTGATAATCATTCCATAATCGTAGGTTAAATATAGTAATTCTAATCGAACGTGGTAATTACTACTGGTCCCTGTGGGTATGACAATCCTAACTTTTAAACCATTATACTAAAACTTGACACCGTGCACTTGCGGTAAAGAATCGCTACACTGAGAAATAATTGTTTAAAATAAAAGCGATCACTTATTACATTTTAATATTAGGTTCAATATAACTTCACCAAAGTATATTGGATAACATAGGAAAATTCGTCACCTTAAAACGAATTTGAAGTCTTAACTAATAGGAGAATTGTGGAGGATTACATGGGTGAACCGAAGTCTTGATATTCCTTTCTATTGATTTCTGTCGCTTTTCATTGCTAGCTTGTTTGGTTTGACTAATTTTCTGGGTTTATTATAATTAAGTTTCACTCAATAACCGTAGGCTAAATATAGTTAGACTAATTAACTTTGATAATTGCTACTAGTCCTTGTGGGTACGACATCCCTACTTTCATATCATGATATTAAAACTTGACACCGTGCACTTGTGGTGTAAAATTGTTACACTGTAGATAATTTTTTAATAAAAAAAGCTATCAAGTTTTTGGCGCCGTTGACGGGGACTAGTTTAAGTAATATCATAGGAGATTAGTTGACTGTAATTTAGGCATTTTTCTTTTTATACTATTGTTACGTTTTATACTATTTCACTACTGTTGTTTCTTCCGTGTTTTGTCTTCTGCAGGTAGTTGTCTTTGTGGTGCATGCTACGGAGTGACAACCTTATATTAGAGCCACTTGAATTAGAGATTGAACGAACTTTCCGTAGACTTCGGAGAGAAGCTCGAGTGATGGCTGAGAACAATCAAGGAGGGAATGGTGAACGTGAACAACACGACGAGGAAGTGCCAATTACATGATCCATGATGGACTATGCACAACCTACCTTCCAAGGCACTATGTCTAGCATCACTAGACCGAAGGTACAAGCTAATAATTTTAAGATCAAACAGGCCATTTTTCAGATGATTCAACACTCGATGAAATTCGTAGGATCAACCATTGATGATCCCATTGCCCACATCTCCAACTTCTTCGGAGATCTTGATATGTTTAAGAATAATAGTGTTACTGATGACGCCATCAGGTTAGATCGTTTCCTTTCTCTTTAAAAGATAAAGCTAAAAGTTGGTTGCATTATTTGCCTGCAGGTTCTATCACTGCGTGGGATGGATGGTGCAGTTATTTCTATCCAAATACTTCACACCATCAAAGAATGCAAAGATGCGCAATGACATCACCGCATTCACTCAACATGATCTGGAGACATTATACGAAGCTTGGGAACGCTTCAAGGATTTACTGAGAATATGTCCACATCATGGCCTCCCTATCTGGCTGCAGGTACAAACATTTTATAACGGTCTATTTTCTGCTGATCGTTCTATGATTGATGCAGCATCAGGAGGTACCATAATGAGACGAATGCCGAAGCAACCTATGAACTTCTTGAAGAGATGGCTTCCAATAGCTATCAATGGTAGTCTGAGAGGAAAGTGCCAAAGTGGCCAATTGGGGTACATCAAGTTGATGAGGTGACATTGATAGCCGCTCAGTTAGAGGCTTTGAACAATAAATTGGATAGCTTGAGCATGACAGCGATGCAGGGTCAAGTGATCATATGCGAATTATGTGGAGGCAACCATCCGAGCACGGGATATACCAGGCAGGTAATCCTTTTGTTCAAACTATTGAAAATGCTAACTTTGTAGGAAATAGGCCACCACAGGGTAACTCATACAACAACAATTATAACCAACCGTGGAGGAATCATCCAAACTTCTCTTGGTCCAACCAAAAGAATGTCCTGAATCAACAACCTCCACCGGGTTATCCACCGAAGTCAAGCATGGAAGAGTTGCTGACCAAGTTCGTGACACTAACGGATAATAGGATACAAAATCAGGATGCTTCAGTTAAGAACTTGGAAACTTAAGTAGGGAAATTGGAAACTTTATTAGCTGGACGGACGCAAGGGACTCTGCCTAGCGATACTGAAAAGAATCCGAAGGAGCAAGCAAAGGCAATTTCACTGAGAAGCGGAAAAGAGATTGGTCTGCAAACTGAAAACACCGAGGAAAAACACGACATCTGATGAGACCGAGAACGAGGACCAACCACGTGACAAGGGTAAGCCTACTACTATTACTTCACCTATCACACCACCCAAGCAGGTACAAATCCCTCTCCCATTTCATGTTGCTTTAAAAAGGGCTAATGTAGATGCTAGTTTCGCTAAGTTCGTAGAGATCTTTAAGAAATTACCTATAAAGATCCCATTTGTTGATGTATTACTTCAAATGCCTAGTTATGCTAAGTTTTTGAAGGATATTCTATCGAATCAGAGGAAGTTGGGTGAGCATGAGACAATAAAGTTAACTGAGGAGTGTTCTGCAGTTGTGCAAAATAAATTACCTCCAAAGTCAGGGAGTTTTTCTATACCTTGCACTATTGTGTCTATTACCTTTGCAAAATCTTTATGTGATTTAAGTGCAAGTATTAATCTCATGCCTTTGTCGATTTTAAGGAAGTTGGGGCTTGGAGAGCCAAAACCAACCACGGTTTCACTACAGTTGGAGGATAGGTCCATTACATATACGAGAGGAATCATCGAAGATGTCATAGTAAAGGTTGACAAATTCATCTTTCCGATGGATTTCCTAGTTTTGGACATGGAAGAAGATTTGGACACACCGCTGATACTGGGGCGACCATTTTTAGCTACTGGAAAGGCATTGATCGACGTTTATCAAGGGAAACTGATCCTCCGTGTAGGAGTGGATCAAGTTATTTTAATGTCTTTAAAGCTATAAAACATCCCCATGATGAACATATGTGTTTCAGTGTTGATATTGTTGATATGTTGTCTTCTAGTATGTTTCAGGGATCACACAAGGATGGCTTAGAAGCATGCTTGGCTGATGATACGGATGAGCTGGATGAAAGTGGCGAGTTGAAGGAGATAGTAGCTCATTTGAATGCTAATCTACCTCATACAAGTCATGCAAGGGGGCAAAGGGAAATCAAACCACAAAAGCCTTCAATTGAAGAGCCACCAACTCTTGAACTAAAACCTCTACCATCTCATCTCAAGTATGTTTATTTGGATATTAATAATTCATTACCAGTAATCGTGTCTTCATCATTGATAGGTACAGACAAGGAAAAGCTTCTTAGGATTTTACAGAAGCATAAACAAGCATTTGGATGGAAAGTGGCGGACATAAAGGGGTTAAGCCCATCAATGTGCATGCATAAAATTCTGATGGAGGATGCGTACAAACCAGTGGTGCAACCACAACGCCGATTGAATCCAAAGATGCAAGAGGTAGTAAATGCAGAGGTCATAAAGCTACTGGATGCAGGTATTATCTATCATATATCTGATAGTGTATGGGTCAGTCTAGTGCAATGTGTGCCTAAGAAAAGAGGTATGATTGTTAATACCAATGAAAATATTGAATTAATACCTACTAGAACAGTCACTGGTTGGAGAGTATGTATTTATTATAGAAAGTTAAATGAGGCTACACGCAAAGACCACTTCCGCACCCCCGCCCACCCATTCGTTGATCAAATGATAGAGTGACTAGCAAGGTATGATTTTTATCGCTTCCTAGATGGTTATTCGGGATATAATTAGATAGCTATTACACCTGAGGACCAAGAGAAGGCCACATTCACTTGTATTTATGGTACATTTTCATTTAGAAGGATGTCATTTGGGTTATGTAACGCACCTGCTACGTTCCAAAGATGCATGATGTCTATATTCCATGATATGGTAGAAAATTTTCTAGAGGTTTTCATGGATGATTTTTCTATGTTTGGACAGTCATTTGATTCTTGTCTGCATAATCTTGATTTAGTTTTGACAAGGTGTGAAAAGACTAATTTGGTGTTGAATTGTTAGAAGTGCCATTTTATGGTACAAGAAGGAATAATCTCGGGTCACAAGATATCGCGTAAGAGTATTGAAGTGGACCGATCAAAATCCAAGTGATACAAGAGCTACCCCCACCAGTGTCGGTAAAGGGAATTCGTAGTTTTCTAGGCCATGCCGGGTTTTTTAGGAGATTCATTAAAGACTTCTCTAAAATTTCAAAACCTCTTTCTCACTTATTGACTAAGGATGCACCATTTGACTTCAACTTTGATTGTTTGCAGGCGTTCGAGACATTGAAGGAGTGGTTGATAACATCAGCTGTGTTGGTAGCACCTGATTGGGATCTCCCATTTGAACTGATGTGCGATGCTAGTGATTCTGCAGTGGGGGCAGTACTGGGACAACGGAGGAACAAGGTATTTCACACCAT
Organism: Haberlea rhodopensis; assembly: GCA_907163345.1. Lineage (NCBI taxonomy): Eukaryota > Viridiplantae > Streptophyta > Magnoliopsida > Lamiales > Gesneriaceae > Haberlea > Haberlea rhodopensis. The sequence continues at coordinate 64,039 of CAJQUN010000054.1, read as the reverse complement.
TTACTATGCTAGTAGAACTTTAAATGAGGCACAACATAATTATTCCACCACTGAAAAGGAATTACTAGCGGTAGTATTTGCTTTTGACAAGTTTCATTCCTATCTTTGCCTGTCCAAAGTAATTGTATACACTGATCACTCTGCACTCAAATATCTCTTTGCTAAAAAAGACGCTAAACCACGTTTTATTCGATGGATTCTTTGATTGCAAGAGTTTGACTTGGAAATCAAAGATAAGAAGGGTGTAGAGAACGTAGTGGCAGATCACCTATCTAGGATAATTAATGAGAATGATGAGCATGAACTTGAAATAGATGAGATAAATGAAAAATTTCTTGATAAGCAACTATTTCAAGTCAAAACATTACCTTCGTATGCGGAATTTGTGAATTATATCGTGCGCGGTGTCCTCCCACAATTGACTTATTATCAAAAGAAAAAAAATTTGTCCGACGTTAAGCATTACATGTGGGAGGATCTATTTTTTGTTCAAGGTAAGTGCAGATAACATGATTAGGAGGTGCGTTCCGGAGGAGGAGATGTCGTCTATCATGAGCCACTGTCATGACCGAGAGGTAGGTGGACATATGGGTCCAACCAAGACTGCTGCAAAGGTACTTGAATCTAGTTTTTATTGGTCGACCTTATTTACAGATGCTTACAGGTATGTTTCCGCTTGCGATAAATGTCAAAGGACGAGAAATATTTCTAGGAAACATGAGATGCCACAATATTCTTGAATGTCAATTATTTGATGGGGCATAGACTTTATGAGACAATTTCCTAATTCGTGTTCAAACTATTATATACTTGTTGCGGTCGATTATGTGTCAAAGTGGCTTGAGGTTGAACCTTCACACACTATGATGCTAGAGTGGTGGTGCAATTTTTTAAAAAGAACATTTTTACTCACTTTGGCATCCCTCGAGCAATCATTAGTGGAGGTGGGTCGCATTTTTGCAACAAACTCTTTGAAAAACTCTTGAGCAAATATGGTGTCACCCACAAGGTTGCAACTCCTTACCACCCACAAACTTGTGGACAAGTGGATGTGTCTAATAGAGAAGTGAACTGAATTTTGGAAACAAACGGTCAATGTGTCTAGAAAAGATTGGTCCTTGAGATTAGATGACGCTTTATGGGCTTATAGAACTGCATTTAAAACACCTATTGGCACAACACCATATAGGTTAGTTTTTGGAAAAGCATGTCATCTTCCAGTAGAACTTGAACATAGGGCATATTGGGCAATCAAATGTCTAATTTTGATTTAACTGCTGCATGTGATAAACGTCTTCAACACTTGAACGAAATAGAAGAGTTTAGGAACCAAGCTTATGAGAATGCAAAGATCTACAAGGACAAGACCAAAAAGTGGCATGATGATCGGCTCAGTCAACGAAATTTCCAAGAAGAAGATCTGGTTCTGCTATTCAACTCCAGATTGATGCTCTTTCCAGGAAAGTTGAAGTCTAGATGGTATGGACCATTCATGATCACTAGAGTATTCCCATCCGGTGCCATTGAGATCAGCAATCCAACGAAGGGAACATTTACAACCAATGGACGAAGACTGTAGCACTATCATGGGCATGACTTCAGTCCGCCCACCACGATCCATTTTGACTCCTGAGTGTAATTGGTAGTCCAGCTTGTGACTATAAATCAAGAACACCCTCTTATCCTTTTTCTTCGTTTTTAAATTCATAGTTAGTTTTTTGCAAATTTTTGTTTCTAGGATTGACTCCTTGTTTCTTTTTGCAGAGTGGGTGTGAAAGAACAAATCCCAGGAATAGAAAAAAAATTTCGGGCAGTGAGTTTTTGCGATCGATCGCCAGAACACCGCGATCGATCGCGGTGTTCCAGAAAAGTCTTGCGATCGATCACGGAGGTAAATTTTTTGTTTTTTAAAACAAATTAGCACTTCTCACACACACTTCATACACTAAAATCTCAAACTTTTCTCCCCCAAATCACCAAATTCAACTCCTTTTCACCAATTCAACCCCAATTTCTTCCCTTTCTTTCAAATTTTCGAACACAATCATCAATTCTCACATTCAAGTTTGATTATTTATAGGAAATTTCAAGGGAGAAGCAGATTTGGACACCTTATGCATCAACTGGAAGCCATTGCAAGCCAAAAACTACCTAGCCTACAAGTTTCGATTTTTGTGAGGTATTTTGGCTTAATTCTACATGGAATATCATGTGTGCTACATATAATGATTGGATGTTGATGAATAATTATATCTTTGTGAATGTTGGTTGAATTGGGATTGTGTTCCTGCTAAGTTTGGGGGAAAGTTGTTTAATCTTATTATTGGAGAGTGTGGTGTTGGGTGATTTGCAATTACCTTGGATTTTGTTGTTGTGGGGGTGGTAATGTATCTCTTGTCAAAGGTATGACACCTAAAAAGAAACAGAAGCAGGGGGTTTCCTCTTCACAACCGTTCGATTCATTCAAGTTTAGCAACAGGGAAGCCACTGACTTTTATGAGGTATACCGGATAAAGCCCCTCATTAGGGAGTGAGGGATGGATATTGGTACTCTAGACTGTGTCGTGATTAGAGAAGCGATGAGACGAGACTAGTTCATATTTGTCCAGCAACCACAAGATGTTGTGGTCCCTCTTTTATGAGGTTTTACTCCAATCTATGGACAAAGACCCCTCTCGATGCCAGCAGAGTCACTGTCTAGCAATATCCCATTCCTTTGATTACACCGCTATCTATAGCCTCTACCACATGCCAACCATCAGGGAAGATGATTACTCGGTCTACATAAAGCACCACATTGATTACGATGAGATCCTAACCACCATCTATGTGGAAGGCACGGACTGGCAACTAGCAGCCGATGGCACGCCACAACTGGTGCTGATATCTGAGTGGAAAGAGGAGGCCAAGACTTGGTTCTCCTTTATTGTAGGATGTGTCATGCCATCGACTCATACTTCTGAGGTTACTAAGGGCCGGGCTGCTCTAGTATATGCCATCGTTACTGGGTTGACTGTTGATCTCGGACACATTGTAGAGACATTCATCCGGAACTATACACGTGGCCCTCCCACTTCTGGCATGCCTTGTCCATCCACCATTACAGCCTTGTGCAATAGAGCGGATATTGTCCCCCACTGAGGAAATCATATCACCTAAAGCACCCATTGTGGTTGCAAACCCGCCACCATCCTCCGGCCACATGAGATCACCCTCTCGTCCTTCGACCACTCGTGCCATTTCAGGGCCATCCTCATCTGACACCACTATTACTCTCGCCTTCCTATAGCACGAGATCACTGACATCCATCGGGAGCAGACTGACATGCGCCGTGACACTGATGATGCACCAGCGCCAAATGGAATACATGAAATTTACTTCTGAATGGACATCTGTCCTAGCTCAACAATTCCCGACGTTCAATTTCCACAACCCGGTCTTCCCACCATACCCCCACCAGCTCGCAACGAGGAGGACGATCATTGACGATCGTCGTCACATGTACGTGATTTGTCCTATTTGTTTTATCTGCCTAGTACATTGAGGGCAATGCACACTTTAAGTTTGGGGGAGTATTTACTGTTGTTGCATGCGTTACTGTTGCATGTCGCCTCCTGTTATTTCTTGCTTCTATTTGTGAATTAAAGTATGACTTGTGTCCTAGAGCAACAAAAAAAAATTTTAAAAGAAAAATGAGTTCTACCTTAAGAAATGAATGAATTAGAATTGCAATTTTATTACATGATGAAAATAATCTCCATCTCAAATAGAGTCTTGAAATTTTTTTACTTGTTTGTGAATATCATTGGTTGAGTTAGTACTTCAAAATTGAGGAATAATTTGGATACTTTTGAGTCATGATTGAGTGGAGTCTATGTTGGAAAGTGAAATTTTTTTGTGAGCTATGATTTGTCTTGAGCATCTTAGAGTACTCTAGAACCTATTTGAGGGCACTTTGAGGTGAAATTTTTTAATTATGAACTTGACATGTACATGATTTAGGCCATCTTTGGAACGTTTGAGCCTTTCAAGCCTACCTTGTCTATATTAATTACTAGTGTTCACTTTTGAGCTTAATTGAAAAGGAATGGAAATTTACCATCATTCGACTTTTGTTGATGAAACTCATTATACCGATCTTTATATGAGCCTACAAAATAAATTATATCCTTAACTTAAGGGAGTATAATGAATTTCATGTGCGTACTATGTTTTGGGCTATTACAAGAAAAAATTTAATGCCTAATGAAAAAGGAATAGTACAAAAATAGCATAGTTATGTAATGATGAATCATGTGGAAGTCCTCCATTGACCACATTCAGTAAAATCTAATAAAGCCCATGGTCATCAAGATTTAAAGAAAAGAAAAAAAAATGAGGAGGGAATTGAAGATGTTTTAAGATAAAATTTACAAATTAAACTCTCTTCTTTGATATCCTTACCTTTTCTTTGAAAATGACACCAAAGGCCTGACATTATAAGCTTAAAAGATTTTTGATCCAAGTCTAGGGAAGAATTACATTAGTGGAGAAGTGCTTGAAAAGTAGGCTTATGGAGTACTTGATAGTAATCTCGACTTTGCGTTTACTAGCATTATTTGATCTTAAAATATGTATGAAACTCAAGATTGACAATAGAAATCACGTTCCGATTTTGCAATGGATTGCTTGGCTTAGGAGAAAGCACTTCTTGTTGATTTTTGGATTGACTCTGGTTGATGTGTTAGTGGGATTTCTAAGCTTTACAATTGAGTTGCTAAGTTAGTTCTTTTAAAGTATTAAGGACGAACTCTACATTTTGATCTTATTGCTTGCTCGAGGACGATCAAGTCTAAGTTTGTGGGAGTTGATAAGTGTGATTTTTACACTTATTTTGCTGTGAATTTTAGGTGTTTTTTATATGGATTTCTGGACGATTTTACGCTTTCTGGTATATTTTTATTGATTTCAGGAATCTAGGTCCAATTGCATAAAAGTGGATCGAGCAAACACGTTAAAAGAAGGACCGAAATCAAAAGATTGAAGGTTTTGAACTCCGCCATCGATCGACAACAACATCTCGATCGATCGCGGAGCTGAGTATTTCGAAAAACAAATTTAACCAACTGGCGATTGATTGGCATTTTATCGCGATCGATCGCGACAGACCAGAAGATTTTGGCGATCGATCGCCAATTCTCAGCGATCGATCGTGGACTTAAAAATTTTGAAGTTTAATTCCAGTATACATTGGTGATCGATTGACAATTCACCGTGATCGATCGACGGACGCGAAAAAATTGATATTTAGTTTCATTGTTGAGTATTTTGTGTCCAAAAATTGTTAAACTCCTTCACCACTATAAAAGGATGAACTTGGACAACTTGAAAGGACTTTTGCTTTGTTTTATACCCTAAAACACAGCCTCCACCTCCATTCAACCTCAAGCCATTGAAGAACAAGCCAAAATCAAAGAGACGAGACGACGCAACAAGCAATGAGTCGACGCCTAGCATCTTTAGTATTTCTAAACTCTTATTTGTTGTTTATTTTTGGATTTTAGGATGCTGGATTTGTTGTTAAACAAGTTTTTGCGTTCATATTTGACAATGGTAGTTGGCTAATTAAATTATCAAGACTAGGGGATCTCTTGTATGAATCTATGATTCAAGTTTGAGCTTTTATTGATTTTTCTACAATTCTTTGAGTATGATTGTGTTTTTAATGCTTTTCAAGGATTATCTACCTTTGAATTGATGTTAGTAATTATAATTGACTTGACGATACGATTTATAATTTGACAAGATAATTCGTACCGTGGGTTTTAGATTGAAACTGACCACGTAAAATCTAGCACACGTGTGATAGCTATATATCTACCAAGATCGAAATCTAGAAGTTTTCATAGAGCGTATGCGATATTGAATGTTAAATGAGTGCATGATCATTGACTTGTTACATTTTAATATTATGTTCAATATAACTTGACAAAGTATATTGGATAACATAGGAAAACTCGTCACCTTAGAACCTAGAATTTGAAGTCTTAACTAATAGGAGAAGTGTGGGGGATTACATAGGTGAACCGAAGTCTTGATATTCGTTTCTATTGATTTCCGTCGCTTTTCATTGCTAGCTTGTTTGGTTTGGGTAATTTTCTGGGTTTATTATAATTAAGTTTCACTCAATAATTGTAAGTTAAAATAGTTAGACTAATTATCTTTGGTAATTGCTACTAGTCTCTGTGGGTACAACATCCCTACTTTCATATCATTATACTGAACTTGACACCATACATTTGCGGTATAAAATCGCTACATTAAAGATAATTGTTTAATAAAAAAGGCGATCAGTGATGGTAGAAGACTTACCTTTGTCGCTCATTTTTTCTTTTGGCTTCCCCTTGACAGCCTCTTGCTTAATGGTGGGTTGTTGAACATCAGCTTGGTCATTGTCTCGCTCGTTCCGTTCATCATGCTCTGGGCCAAGTTCCTTGACACTCCTCAGTGTTATGTCATTGACTTGCTCTCTCAGATTCTTCTCAGTGTCACTGGACAATGCATCTCAAGGTCATCCAGCTAGGATGGTTGCTAACTGCCCCACTTGAGTCTCCAAATTCTTTATTGATGTGTCTTGGTTCTGTATCCTCGTGTCAGTCGATGTGATGAATTTGGTCATCAATTCCTCCATACACAGCTTTGGTGGGTAACCGATATTATGTTGGTTGGGCCATGGTAGGTTCGGATGATTCCTCAACCCTGGATTGTATGTATTTGAGTAGGGGTTGTTGGATGGTGGCATGTTTCCTACATAGTTAACAACTTCATTAGTTTGAACAAACGGGTTACCTCCTTGGCATTCAATGCTCAGATATGGTCCTCGACACAAGTCACAAGTTATGGCTTGAACTTGTATCGCTATCATGCTCATGCTATCTAGCCTCTTGTTCAATGCTTCCATTTGGGCGGTCAAAGTAGTGACACCGTCCACTTGATAGATTCTTGGCTGCTTTTTAGGTACATTCCTCTCAGATTGTCAATCAGAGCTATTAGAAGACATCTCTTCCATAAGTTCATAAGCTGCTTCAGGCGTCTTCCTCATAATCGTACCTCCTGATGCTGCATCAATCATAGAACGGTTATAAGGATATAAACAGTTATAAAAAGTTTGTAACTGCAGCCAAATGTGAAAGCCATAATGTGGGCATCTCCTCAGTAAAGTCCTTGAAGCGCTCCCATGCTTATACATTGTTTCATGATCGTGTTGGCAAATATGGTGATATCATTGCGCATCTTAGCAGTCTTGGATGTGGGGAAATATTTTGATAGAAATGCTTGCACCATCCCACCCCAAGTAGTTATGGATCCTGCAGGCAGTGAATGCAACCAACTCTTAACTTTATTATTTAAGGAAAAGGGAAATAAGAGTAACCTGATGGTGTCGTCAGTAACACCATTGTGCTTGAAGGTATCGCAAATCTCCAAGAAGTTGGAGATTTGAGCATTGGGATCATCCTTAGCCGCTTCCCCAAACAAGACTGAGTGCTGGATCAATGAAAGCATGCTTGATTATAAGTTATTCGCTTGAATGCAAGATCTAGTGATATTAGACAATGATCCATGGAACGAAGGATGAACATAACCCATGAGTGATCGTCTAATATGTACCTCCTTGAGACTTTGTTCATCTTCTCCGTCTCTTCCTTAGTTGTTATGTTTGAGCTTATCGTAGTCTTTTGAGAAACATTCTCTCAATTTCTGGATCAAATGGCTCAAGTTTAGGCCAAACACTAAGAAACAACAACCTGCAAAAATCAACCACAAATCACAGTAGTAGAATAAAAAAAATCGAAACAAAAGTATTGTTGTTAAATTATAGTCACTAATGTAGTATGATATTACTTAAACTAGTCCCTGACAATGGCGCCAAAAACTTGATTGCGATTTATTTAAACAGAAAATTCCATGTGGCGAGATTATACAAGAAGTGCACTGTCGTCAAGTTTTAGTATAGTTTGTAAAATTAGGGATGTCGTACCCACATGGAATAGAAATCAAGTACCAACTTCAAATAGCTTAACTATATTTAAATGATTTGCGAACGATTATAATACTAAACTGACTAATAACATAAAGTTCAAACCAAGCAATGATAGAAGATGAATAAGTTCGATAGAAATAATTATCAAGACTTCGGTTCACCCATGTAATCCCCCATAATTCTTCTATTAATTAAGATTTAACATCCTACATTCTAAGGTGACGAGTTTTCTTAATGCATTTGTTATACCATGGTCAAGTCATAACTAGTCTAATATTAATGTTATAATAAACCCTCTCGTGTCCTTATTGCATAATCAATACCGAAAAATGATTTATGAAAACTATTAGTCTTCGATTTTGGTAAATCTATTGCTATCACACGTGTGCTAGATTTTACTTGGCCAGTCTCAATCTAAAACCCATGGCCTAATTTACTATGTCGTATCGCAATATCGTATGGTCAAGTCAATCACGATTACCAAAATCATTCAAAAGGTAGCTAATCTTTTAAAAACATTAAACAAATAAATTATGCTCAAAGATTATAAAACTTAATACAAAAATCATGGGTTCAAACATGGGATACCCCTAATCTTGATAAACAAACTAGCTAACAATCATAATCAAATAACAAAGTTTATTCATGTTTAGCAACATCATAAAAATTGAAATCTGAAAATAAAAGATAACAACTTTAGAAATGCGAATAAACGAGGTAACGACTTTGTGCGTTGCTCCGTAGTTCTGTCTCTTGCGTTGCTCTTGCTCTTCCAAAGTTTGGAGATGTATGGAATATGGATGGAGGAGTGGAGGATGATTGCTAAGTCTGAAAAGTGTCAAAAAGTCCCCAATTTTCGTCCACCAAGTCCCTTTATATAGTGGAGTGAGAATCACCAAGAATGGTAGACACAAACCCTTCAAAAAGGAAACAACTCCTGAATTTTTTGCGCCTGGCGGCCGATCGCCACCAATTCGCCGATCGATCGAGCTTTGAATTTCAGTGTTTAAAAATTTACGTCTTTCGACGATCGATCGCCACGAACCTCGCGATCTATCGCGATAATCATATTTTTGTTGCCCAATTGTAGTCACGACGATCGATCGCGGTAATCCATGAAGATCGATCGCCATATATACATTCTTAAATCTCGAGATTTCGTCCTTACTTTAACATTTCATTCGGTTTGGTCATTTTCATATAGCTCAAATCCTTCAATTGTATGCACATCTACCTAGATTCCTGAATTTACAAATATATCAAAAAGCGTAAAATCGTACAGGAATCAATACAAAATCACAGCAAAATAAATGAAAAACGACACTTATCAGACGATGCAATCCCTATTGGCACTGTGGGGTTTCAAACCTGACGACTGCTGCTAGGGTTTGTTTTCTTCGTGGGTCTCTGACCCCATTTTTGTTGTTGATTTCATTTATGTTTGTTGTATTTTTCTTCGTAGCTTGCGGCCGATCTAGGAGTTTCTGTTCCTAGGTAATGGTTGCTCCAGGGTGTTCGTCGCTGAGGGTCACTAGCAGGCGACACTCGGGTTCTATTTTCTGCTTCTTGCATGCAACGCCTGCTGGATCTAGTTTTCCAGTTCATTTCGGTTCTCTTCTTTGCACGCTCAAAATCCGAACATGACAACAGCGGCTTGGGTTCTTACCCTTCGTGTTTTTTTTCTCGGCTATGTCTGCTACGATTTTATTTTGGCGGCTACTGGTCGTGAGTTTCTGTCCATTTCTTCGACGAGTAACCAGTCATCTTCGACGTGTCTTCTTTGCCGCTGGTCTTCTTCGCGTGGCTTCTTCAGGTTTTCTTCCTCGATGCTTCATTAGCAATGGCTATTCTTCTTTCTGCCTCATTTTCTTCATAGGAAGCGGTGATGGGTTTCTCAGCAGATGGTTCTTCTTGTCACCAGCAACAACGCCACCTTCCTTCAGGAGTTTCTTCCTGGCCTTGAGCTTCTTCTCCGGCGGGTGTAGACGGCAGCGACCTCCATTTCATTATTGCATTCTCTGTAGGCCACGCTTGGTTTCTTTTGAGGGAGATGATTTAAATTGATAAATTGATGTTCTTCTGACCATCAACATCAATTTGAGGGGATGGTGAAGGATATTAGATATAATACGAGTGTTAAACATGAAGTTGGAGATTGATACAAAACTTGACAATGGAAAAGTGGTCACTTGTGTTCCTCCTTGATATGTTATCCTCCATTTCATTAGTGTCATTGATATCATCATTTCTTACTGACCCAGCTACTCTCACATCGTTGACCCATTTATTACCGGGAGTTGCTTTCAAGTAGCTTGATCCCTTTCCGGGAATCTACTCTCTTTCCATTTGTTCCTTTTCTTGGAGCATTTTACCCTTTGGTCCTTTTATGGGAATCTTCTGTTCACTTTCAGAAAATCTGCCCATTTCGGGGTCTGTATCATCTGCACCTTTTGCGGGAGCCTTTTGCTATCTTTTAGAGAGAGTGCCCTTTTCCGGGGTCTTTTATTATCTACTTTGCTCCGAGAGTCTGCTCATTTTTGGGGAGTCTTTTACCATTTGTTCTCTTTCAGGAGTCTTTTATCCATTACTCTCTTTTCGGGAGCTTTTTATCCATGGCACTCTTTCCGGGAGTCACTTATTAATGTTTTAAGTTTTTGTTGATTGAAAAACGGGATGTGTTGAAGACCCTCATGCCTTTCTTGTTGGCAAGTTTGTTTTGATCAAGATCCATGACCAAACTTGAGGGGGAGTCTTGAAGATTAATATTATTTTAATATTATTGTCCTATGTGTTTAATACCTTATGTTTAGGGTCAGAAGTAATCCCCTAATTGTAGATTAAAGTCTTTTCTTATTTCAAGGTTATGTAAGCATTTTGTCTGTTTGTCTCCTTACTCTATTATAAATTTGATGTAAATGTAATGAATTTTAGATAATGAAATCAATCTTCTTGTTTCCTACTAAGAGGCCGAATGACTTAAAGGTTTCTTAGAAGAAATTTCATGTTGAAAAGAACATGTGCTTGCAATTATAATACATTGTGACAGCTAATATGCTGTAGAAAGGGCCCAAGGTATTATGGTAAGTCTCGAGATATAAGTTGATAAGTGTGAGTTTTACACTTATTTTGCTATTGTTTTATATTGATTTTCGTGTTGATTCCTGGACGATTTTACGCTTTTTGGTATATATTTGTTTTGTTTCAGGAATCTAGGTGAAAGTACATGGAAGTTGAGATCGAGAGATGTAATCACATACGTGATAATTTTAGATTGGAAGATTGGTGATTAAGTGAACGAAAGTTACTTGTTTCAATTTGATATTAGTTGCAATATAGCTTGAGAAAGTGTATTGAATATTTTACGGGAACCCATCACCTTAAGAATTAATTGGATAGTAATTATTTTCACAAACGAATCAGACAATAACACAAGTGAACCGACGTCTTGATAAATTTCTCGAGTGGAATTCCTTTGCATCTTCAAAAAAGTTTTTTTGATTTCAGTTTTTTTTAGTATTTATTTTGTTTAATTAATTATTCCTATATTTCATAGGCTAAATATAATATATCTAATTTTTTTGGTACTTATACGTTAGTCCCTGTGGTTACGACATCCCTACTTTTCTATCATTATACTAAAACTTAACATCGTGCACTTGCGGTTAAATCGCGCTATACTGAGAATTATCGTTTAATTAAAATTGTTCAAGTTTTTGGACGCCGTTGCCGATGACTAATTTGTATAATATCATACGAGATTAGAAAATTGTGATTTAGCCATTTTTTTGTGTTTTGTTTGTTTTCGATTTTGGTTATTTGGTACTACATTTGTTGTTTCTTTTTTTGGTTGATTTGTACAGGTAAACATCTTCTTGGTGCATGCTAAGGAGCAACCAGCCGATACTCGAGCCTTTTGACCCAGAAATTGAGCGAACCTTTCTTAGAAGATTACAGGAAGCTCGAGCGATGGCGGACAACAGTCAAGAAATAGACGAAAATAATGGAGAACAGAATGAGGATCAAGCACCGAATCCAAGATCTATGATGGACTTTACACTACCAGCTTTCCATGGATCACTGTCAAGCATAAGGAGACCGAGTATTCAAGCTAATAACTTTGAGATAAAGCCTGCAATTATTCAAATGATCAAGCATTCAGTACAGTTTGGGGGAGTAACCACTGATGACCCAAATGCTCACATCTCCAACTTCTTGGAGATTTGTGACACATTCAAACACAATGGCGTTACTGACGATGCCATCAGGTTCCGTTTATTCTCATTTTCATTGAAAGATAAGGCTAAGGCTTGGTTAAATTCCTTACATGCAGGATCCATTACTACTTGGGAGGGGATGACACAAGCTTTCCTATCTAAATATTTCCCTCCTTCCAAAACTGCGAAGGTGTGAAACGATATCACCACGTTTGGACAATATGATCCTGAATCTTTATATGAGGCGTGGGATCGGTTCAAGGGCTTACTTAGGAGATGTCCACATCATGGTCTTCCTGTTTGGCTCCAGGTACAAAATTTTTATAACAGTTTATTTTCTGCTAACCGTTCTATGATAGATGCAGCCTCAGGAGGATCCATTATGCGAAAAACGCCGGAAGCAACCTATGAACTTTTGGAAGAGATGGCTTCTAATAGCTATCAATGGCAATCAGAGAGGAATGTGCCAAAGAATCCAAGTGGAATTCATCAAGTTGATGACATCACTGCAATTTCGGCTCAGATAGAAGCATTGAACAAAATGATTGAGCGATGCAAGCTCAAGCTATCATTTGTGTTTTATGTGGAATCAATCATCCAGGCATCGAATGCCAGACAGGTAATCTATTTACTCAGCCTAATGAATCTTCTAACTTTGTAGGAAGCAGGCAGCCCAATAATCCTTACTCGAACAATTACAACCCAGGATGGGGGAATCATCCAAACCTGCAATGGTCCAACCAAAATAATGTGTTGAGCCCACATCCACCAACATGATATGCACCTAAGCAGAGTATGGAGGAGATTTAGACCAAGTTAATATCATCGACAGAAACTAGGATGCAAAATCAGGATGCATCTATAAAGAACTTGAAAAGTACAAGTGGGGCAACTTGCAACATTGATTCATGGACGAACTCAAGGGACAATACCAAGTGATACAATGACGAACCCGAGGAGCAAGCAAATTTGTACAACTGAGAAAGAGATGTGGCAGTCCAGCTAGGGACTATAAATTAAGAACTTTTTCTCAACTCTATCTCTTGTTTGTTTTTCATTTTTTTTAGTTTAGTCTTTTAATTTTTTTATTATTTTATTTTTCCGGGCCTAACTCCGTGCGTTACTTTTCAGATGTGAAAAATAGGGTGGATCAATTTTTGGTGTGGCGGATCGAGCATTGAAACAAAAAAAACACAGTGAAAAATTTTCTGAATGGGCGATCAATCGAGAAGGATGCTCAATCGATCTCCCGAGGATTACAAAGAAAATTTTTTTTTGGCATTCTAGATCGATCGAGAGGTCAACCTCGATCAATCGAGAAAGGTTTATGAAGAAAAAAAATATGTCACGCTCGATCGATCGAGAGGACATCTCGATCGATCGAGCGACATAAACTTTTGTTTTTAAAAGACCAAAGTCTAAAGAACACCAGAAACTCAAATCATTTTCTCAAGAAAAAAATCGTCCCTTTGCCCTTATCACCAAATTTTCCTTCCAATCTCTCCATTAACTCACAAATCTCGCATTATATGATGCATAGCTTGTTCTAATTGCAATTTTATTCACAGATCTGGAGATTCAAAGCTAATTTGGAGCAAGTACATCTCAAGAAGGAAGGGCAAGCCAAGTCTACTACATCCTCATAATTTTTGAAATTGCTATGGTATTTGGCTTAATTCTTCTTGCATAATGATAATCAAGTGCATAATTGTGTTTTGGACATACAAAGTTGAGATCTTTGGGGTATTTTGTGGAATTGAGTTAATTGAATAGATAAGTTTGGGAGAATTATTGGATATATGGAATTGATTGGAGCCTAGTTGTTGATTGTGGGAAATTTGTTGTTGTAAATTATTATCTGTTGTTGGATTGCTGTTATTTGGATTAGAGCAGAGGGGTTTGTGAACTTGAAAAAGATGGCTCCCAAGAAAAAACAAAGTAAGCCGAAGCCGCATCCTCTTCGCAAGACTTTGACGGACTTAGATTTGTGAACCAATTAGCGGCGGAGTTATATACCAGCTACCATTGGAAACCACTTAGTTGCGAGAGGGGAATGGACATAACTACTACTGAATGCCCCGTGATTCAGAAAGCACGGCGAAGAGGGTTGTTTGGATTTATTCAGCAGCCAATTGATGTAGTGGTCCCTATTGTGAGGGATATGCTAACTTAAGTACTATCCACCAAGGCTCAACTAGTTATGTGTATACGGGCAAAGAATGTCGAGTTTAGTCACATCGAAATTAATAACCACTATCGGATTCCTTCAATCAAGGATAGTGAATACATCGTCTTCAAGGACTGTCTAATCATTATGATGAGGTACTTTATGTTATCGGAATTGAGGGGACATAGTGGCAAAGGACCAACCATGGATAGCCCAGTTGGTCCTTAAGAAGCAGTTGAAACCGGAGGCACAGTCATGGTTCTCATTCATAGCCTCACGGGTCATGCCATCGACCCACACTTCTGAAGTTACCAAAGAGAGAGTGGCTTTGGTATATGCCATCCTCACTGGGAAAACGATGGACCTAGGGGATATCATCAATGATCATATCTGAGACACCGGAACGCGTCCACCCACTTCAGCATTACCATTTCCCTCTACCATCACTGCACTGTGCAAGAAAAATGGAGTTGAATGGGGCGTCGATAAAGAACTCCTACCACCCAAGGGCCCCATAGTGGTTGATGGACCACCACCTCCTACTGGCCGACGTAAGGCACAACTGCGACCTTCGGGCAGCCGACCTACTGGACCATCATCATCTTCTGCTGCAGTACCTACATCTGTCACATTGGACTCCCCCCACCGTGATCTTCAAGACATATGCCTGGAACAGAGGGACATTCGAAATGTGCAAAGGGAAATCTGCTTGGACCAACAACAGATGAATCAGCGCCATATGGAGTTCATGCAATATCAATGTGCATGGAACATTGCCTTAGCCCAGAGTTTCCCAGCTATACACTTCCCACCATAGCCAGACTTCCCACCACAGCCTGCTTTTGCACCATACCAACCATACCAGCCGGATGAGCAATAATACCCAGTCCCCCACTGGAGCATGATGAGGACGACGATCGTCGTCGAGGTATGTGTTTTGCTATTGCGCTTATTGATTACTATACATTGAGGGCAATGCACGTACTAAGTTTGGGGGCGTGTTTACTGATTGCTGTTATTTCTAGTGTTGCTTTTCTTGCATGTGTATATCTATCATCGTACTAAGTTGTTCTTGAGCACATCTAATTTTTTTTTTTTTTGTGGAGAATGAGTTCAACTTTAAAAAATAAATGAATTAGACTTGCAATTGTATTACATGATGAGATTAATCCCCATCTCAACTAGAATCTTGAAATTTTTATCTTGTTTGTGAATATCTTTGGTTGAGTTAATACTTCAAAAATTGAGGAACATTTTGGGCACTTTTGAGTCATGATTGAGTGAAGTATATAGTGGAAAGTGAAATTTTGTTAACTATGATTTGTCTTGAACATCTTAGAGCACTCTAGAACCTATTTGAGGGCACTTTGAGGCAAAATTTTATAATTATGAACTTGACTTGACATGATTTAGGCGATCTTTGGAATGTTGAGACTTTCAATCCTACCATGTCTATATTTACCGCTAGTATCCACTTTTGAGCTTAATTGAATAAGAATGGAAGTTAACCACCATTCGACTTTTATTGATGAAACTCATTATATCTACCTTTATTTGAGTCTAAATTTTTTTTATCATTACCTTAAGGGAGTATAATGAATTTCATGAGCGAACTATGTTTTGAGCTATTATGTTATTCATGAACTATGTTCTGGGCTATTACAAGAAAAAAAATTCAATGCCTATTGAATAAGGAAAAAGAAAGACATAGTAAGAAAACAACATAGTTACGTGTTGATGAATCATGTGGAGGTCCTACATTGACCATGTTTCGTAAAATCTGATAAAGCCCATGGTAATCAAAGCATTGAAAAAAGTGGGGAGGGGATTGATGTACTAAGATGAAATTTACCAATTATACTATCTTCTTTGATTTTCCTACCTTTTCTTTGAAACCGACACCAAAGGCCTGGCATTATAAGCTTAAAAAGATCTTCTGATTCAAGTCTAGGGAATAATTACATTAGTGGAGAAGTGCTTGAAAAGTAGGCTTATGGAATGCTTGATAGTAATCTTAACTTTGAGTTTACTAGCATTTGATCTTAATATATGCATGAAACTCAAGATTGACAATAGCACACACGCACGTTCCGATTTTGCAATGTTTACTTGTCTTAGGAGAAAACACTTCTTGTTGATTTTTGTATTGATTTTTTATTGATGTGTTAGTGGGATTTCTGAGCTTTTACATTTGAGTTGCTAAGTTAATTCTTTTAAAGTATTGATGATGAACTCTACATTTTAATCTTATTGCTTGCTCAAGTCTAAGTTTGGGGGAGTATCAAAGTGTGAATTTTACACTTATTTTGCCATAGTTTTATATTGATTTTCGTGTTGATTATTGGACGATTTTACGCTTTTTGGTATATATTTATTTTGTTTAAGGAATCTAGGTGAAAGTACATGGAATAGAAGAAAATGAGCTAGAATGATGGAAAAAGACCAAATCGAGGCACGAACAAAGAAATTGGAAATTCAAGTGCTCGATCGATCGAGAAGGATTACTCGATCGATCGAGTGAGGCAGAGAAGTTGGCCAACAAAAAAGAACGTTGCTCGTTCGATCGGTAGAAGTGGTCGATCGATCGAGCGAGGCAGAAAATTTCATGAACGGGAAAATTGAGTGCTCGATCGGTCGAGCTACTTTGCTCGATCGATCGGCCAGCAGAAGTTTCAGGAAAAAAAGAAAAGAAAAAAAAAAAGACTTTTTGAGTTTGATGAGTTGAGAACACTTCCATCCACCTCTTATCCTATATATATCAGACCTAGGGCACAAAAATTGGTTGTTGAACATCATATTACACAATACCTAGCAGCTTTTCATCTTCATCCAACATCCAACAACGTTAAGGAAAATCATTGAAATGCAAGGAAGGAAGCAAGAGAAGAAGATACGTTGCAACGCACGGAATCGACTCCTATCGTTTATCGTACTTCTAATCTTTTGTTTCGTTGATTATTTTAGAATTCATGATGTATTTGGTTGAGAAACACTTGTACATCTTGTTATTTTGATTTAAACATGAACTAAGTTTATTTTATCAAGATTAGGGGAGCTTGTTTTTGAGTTGATGATTTGAATGTTCTTTTGTGGATTGATCTTTTGTTCATGATTTAAAATCTTAATGCTTTCAAAGCTTTGCTAACTTTGATTGATTTGTGGAATTATAATTTAGATAGATTAAATTATAATACGCTATAGCAAATCACGTTGTATGTTCAAGATTGAGATCGAGAGATGAAATCACATACGTAATAACTTTAGATTGGAAAATCTAACGTTAGAGGTTTCATAGAGATTTATGTGATATTAAATTGGTGATTAAGTGAACGACGGTTACTTGTTTCAATTTGATAATAGTTTCAATATAGCTTGAGAAAGTGTATTTGATATTTTACGGGAACCCGTCACCTTAAGAATTAATTGGATAGTAATTATTTTCACAAACAAATCATTGACGATAACACAAGTGAACCGACGTCTTAATAAATTTCTCAAATGGATATTCCTTCGCATCTTCAAAAGAGTTTGTTTTGATTTCAGTTTTGTAGTATTTATTTTGTTTAATTAATTATTCATATATTTCGTAGGCTAAATATAATTTATCTAATTTTATTTGGTACTTATACGTTAGTCCATGTGGGTACGACATCCCTACTTTTCTATCATTATACTAAAACTTGACATCGTGCACTTGCGGTTAAATCGCGTTATACTGAGAATTATTGTTTAAATAAATCGCGATCATAAGTCGTAGACATAATATCATATGACAACTATCTCTATATGCATAATCTTAATTGGTTATGTGAAAACTGCGGATCCGCTTATGAATGGTTAACCAAGAGATTATGTAAAAAGTTTATCGAGGGGAATGGGATAAAAACCCCAAAATTTAAAAATCCTTGTAGTGGATACCCAACCTATTTGACTGGAGATCCCAAGATCTAGGTTCAATCTCCAACTCATTCCTATGATAAGAGGTGTAGCCTGCAAAAGGGGTACGAGGATAGACAAAGATCTTTAATGATTCCTAAGACATATAAATAAATATGTTGGGAGTATAGCGGAATACTCTTTTACAAGATCACCTATGTGAGTGCGAAGTGTGGCCACTTCAACGATGGAAAGCACTTATGAAACCAAGCACGGTCCAAGGCCAAAATGACACAATCGTAAAAACCAAAACGAAGGTTAAAATTTTTATGGTGTGGGTTCAATTGTCTCGATTTACACCAATGACTAAATAGTTCAGGACTATAAGTTCACTACTAAGTCAAGTAAATCTGATTGAATACTACTACGGAAGGTTCAAAGCTGCAAGCTACATCTCCAGATGCTATAACAATTCGCTAAATGTGCTCATTTGTTCATGCATTAATATTAATCCATTGGGGGATTGTTGGAAAAATATGCTTAATGAATTGAAATTAAGTATGAAAAAGTCAAAAAATACGAATGGACGAAAAAATGGGAGAAGACGGACAAAAAAACTGCCCTGGAAAAACTTGGCAGCTTGGGCAGTGCGCGAGCGCTGATCAATAATTTGGGCAGTAGGGCAGGCCCTAGGGCTCCTGCTAGGAGGCGCCCTAGTGCCCCGGATTTTGTCAGTATTTGTTTATGCGGTTTTTTCCGAAGAATTGTGTACATGTCACGTATAGTTGCGTATTTTTATGAAAAAACACTTCCAAAAGTGTCATTTGATGATGTCTTATGGTTTAGTATAAAGGAAAACTCATGATTGAGTTAAACATTCTTTTAAATAGATTAAAACACAAGATCAAAGTAAATTTCTGCATATTCATCTTGTTCATTAACTGCTCATGTTTGAGTGTTTTTAAACATTTGTGGTTTAAGGATTCTTAATTTGAAGTGCTTCTATCACGAATAATAGTCTTTACATTTTGGGAAACGATTGTCGCTAAACCTGAACACCATAGCAGGACAACATTGTTTCAAAGACATAGATTAAAAATCTCACATCGACATTCATCCTATTGAATCATTGTTAATTCGATTGCTTATATCCCAAATATATACATCCAAACAAATATTCCTACCGTAGTTTCACAAGCTAATGGTGGAAACTGTGGGGCCAAAAGAAATTAATGGTAAATGGTTGAGATTCAACCAACATAATTAATCTCTAAAGTGTGTTCTTAGTTTATTGTTTCGTGGAGCTCCTGGATTCAACATAATTCGCAATAAGTGGAATAAATTGAGCAAGCAAATAAAAGCTATAACCCATAAAATTTTTTGAAAGAACATGCCTATACTTGCATATATATCCCCAAGTACCCTCAATTTTACAATTCAGAATATCAATTGATGTATCATGTTTTTTGTTTTAGGCACTCAATTGACTTTATCTTCTATGTAACAAATTCTCCATGTATACATATATATAGAAATATTTTGGATACACAAGCCACTGAAATCAAAATTTCAAAACATGAATTATTATTCATGATTCATGGGATGGGATGCATCTATGAATTTTGATCTGCTCCTGTCTGGACGTATTCAATATGGTATAGAAATGTATATGTAAAACAGTAAAAACGTTTAAAATTCGGAGGAATGATGATCCATATAACAGACCTCACTTAATCATTCATGGGCATTAAGGCCTATAATATTGTTGGACCTCATCTTATTAAGCTTTATTTGATCAAGTCTATAATGCAATACAACATTTCAACTTCTTGTGGGCATATTTAGTTATCGCTAGTAAGAGTTACAATGGTTGGTAGAAAAAATCTCTTAATATATTTGCATCATCACATGTTTATTACCATCAGTAACTCAAATGACTAATCTCGTGACGTTCGATCATCACATGCCCCTAGATACAGTAAATGTTGATGTTGGGTCAAGGGCAATCATCAAACAAACCTGTATACGATATAGTCACGAGCTAAACACCCAGACAACTTAGTGGGTTTAATGTGATTTACAAAATTTATCAAAGAATAATGATACCTTTTAATTATACTTTTTATTGAATTAAAGATTAGAAGAACCATTTTCTTTTATTTAAAAGCACGACTCATCCTAGATAGCCTTATTTGTCAAAATTAATGTTAGGGGACAATTTAATACTTTATATATGATTTTTCATTTTAAAAAATGTATGTTTGGAAGTTTCAGAACAAGTAGGGTCTGGCTGGCTCCTCCCACGTGCAATAATGGCTGATTACAATCCCTGACGGATTCTTGGGAATTATAATTAACAAAAAATAAACACAATCGTGGAAAGCGACACTTAGATAATATTTTGGGTAGGAATCTTGTTCTTTTGTTTATTAATCTTTATTTGTATGTTCAACGTGAATTTTCCCATTGCACATGCAAAGTCCAATTAATGGCTTTCATTAATCTCATAAATTATATTATATATTTGATGAAAATTGAAATATACAAACTCTTAGAACTAATCAAATATGATACCACGTGAATTATTTTTAATCAAAAATAGTCTTACATAATTATTTTTAACAAATTTAGTTCTAGATAAATTATTTGTAAACAAAAGTGGTTCCATAATTGAATATAAAGCTTTGAACCACTTTTAATTAAAAAAAAAATTTGAAACTAGTATTGATTAAAAACAAAAATCTGAGTATTTTTGACTAAAAATAATTCTTATGAGATTATATTCGATTTATACTGATATTATTTTTACCGCCGTGACATGCAACTAGCTCATTAGGAAAATGATTGTCTCTATTTGATGTGATGTTTACCATCAATGCATGTGCATGTTCCCACTTTTATAAAGATTTAGTTTCAGATAAGATTACTCAAAATAAATTTGTATAAATTCGATTTGAGTATTATATATAAATCCATTTAATATGATTGATCTAAACTAACTGATATGTTAGTTTATGTATTTTTTATTAAAGTATATTATATTTTAATATTAAGTTGATGTATAAATGTGACGTAAACCGGATGCATCAAATGTAGTATATATTGCTCCCAAAGAGTATTGATGTTGTATTGTGACATAGATCACATAAGTTCGATGTGCGAGCGATGCGCTGCTGCGTCAATTTTTAAAAAATTTGAGTACGGGTGCGCCTTAATGCACCTATTAAAATACATATATATATAAATATATATATATATATACATACATATATATATATACATACAGTCTGATGAAATGAAGTTAAACATACATAGTATACATCATATTTAACAAACTTATATCATTATTATATTATTTACAAATTTACAATATGAAGTTCTTAACAACTTTGATGTTTGCAGCTTTATCATTCTTAAAAAGCATTAAAATTAGATTTTATTGAATGATCTAACATTTGCAGCTTTGCAAAATGTTATAGCCAGTGATACAACGTAATTTAAATCTTTTATTTGATCGTTCTTCTAGTAAGGATTCTCCGAAAAATATATTTTAGAAAATTAAAAATGAAAATGAAATGAATTATCAAAATTTTGTTTTATTTTAAGATATAAAATTAATTTGAAAAATGAAACCAAATTGTGCATATAAATTTCAACATATTTGGTAATAGTATGAATTTATTAAGAATGACTCATATTATTTCCTGAAACTTATATTGTTACCTTATGAAATGACTAGTATAAACATTTAAATTAACTCAATAAAAATAAAAATTTTATTTATAAATTTCATTCTATTAATTTTTATGCAAAAAACTAAGATATCAAAATTATTATTATTTAATCCGCAAAAATGTTACAAAATCACAGATTTATCATACTTTCTTTTATCACATATTTTAATCTTTCATATGTTATTATGTCTTTTCATTATTCATATTCATTACATAATAGTGAATATTATATATCTATTTACCATATAATATAATTTTTTACCAACCCGAAGTACCTAGAAATCATGAAAATTCATCGAAACCCAAAATCGGAGAATTTTTTTTATAATTACACAAACAAAATTGGAGAATTAAGGAGGATTAATGAGACTTAATAACTCAATGCGTGGCTTAGTAAATCTTAATGCACGATTAGAAATTCTTAGTGCGCGAATAAAATCTTAGTGCGTGAATTAGAAATTCTTCGACTAGAAATTCTTAAAGCGCGAACTAGAAATTCTTAATTCGCCTTAATACGGAGCACGCGCACCCAGTTCGTCAGTTCATGCCGGAGCGCCAGTGCATGGAGGGGTGTATGAGGATTATGTGACTTAGATTGTGACTATATATCTATTTGACATGATATAAACTCTATAAATAATTTTACGGTTAAATTATATGCAAGTTGTATATAAATTTATTATGGTTTTACATATATTTATAGTGCAATAGTTCCTATAACAAAAGATATATCACACTATCTAGGAAAAATTAATTGAAGAAGTATCATGCTTATATTTATGCTAATCTTAAGAAACTTGTCAAAGACCAAGCAATGTTTCCATTTAAACAAGATATCTACGATCCATTTTCTTTCTAAGAATAAAATTACTAAAAGAAAAATTAATTCATCTTAAAGGTGAACCAATTTGCCAATAAGTTATAATAAGCCACCAAAAACATTATATATATTTGTCTCCTACAATAAATTATTTAAGGGTAAATTATAAAAAAATGATCATACTAAATAATGTAATTTGTGATAGTAATCCTAAATTTTCAGGATTAAATAAATACAGTTCTACATAAATTATCTTTTTAACATAAGTGATCCCACAAAAAATACAGTCCCACAAAAATGATTCCAAAACTTCTTTTTCATTTTTTAAAAAAACATTTATGACACATGCCTATTTCGTTTGTTTTTTAACGAAAAAGTGGTTTTGTGATCATTTTTTTTATTTAAAATGGGCTATATTTGGCTAGTACTAAAAGTTTGAGGCTACAATTGCAAATGATACTATTTAGTGATATTAAAATTTATATTAATTAATTTATCCACAAATTAGATAGAAGAGAAAACTAAGTATATAATCATAATTAATTTTTTTACTAATGATTATTAGTGTCTCCCCATTTGGGAATAATTAAAGTACCGAGAAGATTATGAATTGTTTATGTGAAAGTGACAAAAGGAACACACTTCGTACCCCTCCATGTGAGTCTTATTTAGTGGGGATTTGCAAACAATTCAAATGGGATTGCTCTTTTTAAAAAAAAAAATTAAAAAATTGAAGAAATCTATTTTACTTTTTTTTCTTCACAGCTCATCAAATAATATATAAAAAATTATATATGGATTGTGATTGCAAATTGTCCTTTTAAGACAAGATTATGGATCCTAAGCTATTAAATTTTAGTAAGATCATTAATTGATTACAGAGCTGTTGATAATTATGTGAATAATGACGATATAAGGAGAAAATGTGAACTTTATCAAGGAAACATTTGGCACCTAATTTCCATCTTTAACAATAAATGTTCTAATTTGTTTTTTTTTTCTTTTTCAAAGTAGTTAAAAATAATATATTAATATTGTCGAGGGCTTGTAGCTCATTTGACACCGATCGCAATTGCGACCCTCATGTCTCGTGTTCGAGTATCTGTCCTCACACCCCCAAGTAGGTGTAATATTTGCTCAAAAAAATATTAATATTAAGTTAATGATTTTGAAAATCGGATTCTGAAAAATAATAATAATGATTAATTTGATTATTTTAGAAATCCTAAAAAGAAAACTGAATTTTGTATTTATTTAATATATAATTATCTTATAATTATTATTTAAATAAATTAAGATCTTGAAGAAATTAATTGAACTATTCATATAATTTAGTTTCACATATATTTAATAGATAAATGGAATAATTAATTTAATGAATTAATTATATAAATTGAATAAATGATATAAATTAATTCACTATCAATTTAATATGTTAATAAATTTTTAGGGAATAATTAAATTACTCTTTAAACCAACCTTTATTCCACAACCAACTTTTTAACCATAATCTCTTCTACCACATCATTAACACGAGCCTCTTTTCCTACAAAAATCGTATTGTTTATTTCACGCCATAAACACCACGCCGTGCAAATCCAAAACATTGTCCAAAAAAAATTTAGTTTAGAGAGCAAATTTTTTTTGCCTTAAATCGTTGTAATACTTGGATGTAACTGTGTTTGGTACTTCTGTAATAGGCTTGAGTGCCCCTTATACTCTACTTATTAAATAATTTTTCTTGTCTACAAAAATATGTTACTAATTAGTTTTTTAGTTGAAGAAATTAATTATGGTATAAGAAATAGTAAGAGGATAGTATTATGGTACCCTCTTCGGCCTAAATTTAAAGTAAATGGATAGAAGATGATTTTTCGTTTATCGAATGATGGCCTCTTTTGGTGTAAAAGCTACACTAAAATAGTTTAATGGAGTTGAAGATGGTCTTAGTATATATCAAATACAAAATCTTGATTAATCTTGATCAAAGTTTTACAAGTTATGAAAATAAAATCTAAATGGTATATTAATAATATTTCTGTTCGGAAACAATAAATGTCTTGGAAAAACGATCGAAACATGACGCTTATGGTGCTGTATAATTTAAAAAATTAGAGTTGCATAATTATCACAAGCTATAACTTTTGGTAAATCAAAAAGCATTGATCCAATAATTAGTATCAGAGCTAATGTCGCGTATTTGATTCACAACGATGGCAATGAATGCAATTATTGTGAGAGAGATATTGTTGGAAAACAACAAATTGTCTATGTTGAGAGAGCGATCGACACGTGATTCTTGGACTGTTGCACGGCTTAAAATATTAGAGTTGTACCGTTACCACCAGCTATAACTTTTGGTAAAAACGACAAGTACTTAATCCTACAATATCTATCCATTTTAGCATGCCAAAGAATTTATAGTTATTAATTAATTTACTTTTGTGATTCTAGAGAGCGATTTAGACTTTATAGATCTATGTTGAAAAATTATCACTAAATTTCCTTATTTGAGTGTCTAAGAGCAATGTCATTGTATGCAAGTGAGATGTGATTTGCCCAGAAGTCCGCTTTAAGGGGAGCTTATGTTAAAAAAAAATTATACAAATGATATTGCATTTTGTTTATTTACGTTGTGAGGTTTGGGATGCTATAATCATTAGTGGTATCATCAAACTAACTGTACTTTCATCTGTACTTATTTAGTCATTCATTTTTTATCAACACTTTGTACCAAACATAAGTTTTTATAAAAAAATTGAATAAATTATAAATTTTCAAGGTAACAAATTTATATGAAAGTTGAAATTAAATGATTAATATGAAAAGGAGTGACGTGGCACGATAGGCCACATGGGCACGTGGTGGCTGATTCCCTAGCAATTAAACTATACTCCAACTTTCCACTGAAACCGTTGGAATTGGATGAGTCCGCCCACCCCCACCCCACCCACAAACCAGCCTGTTGCTAGCTGTTCCATTCCCCCACTCCCCATGTGACCTATTCACCTCAAACAAAGCTTATACTTTTTATTGCACATATTACCCTTGGACCACATAAATTATTGAATTTTTTTAGTACTGTTACAACTACAATGGGAGCGACAGCATACTCGAACCCGAGTCTCCGTACTCAAAATGATGAGTGGTGCGAGATGGGCGAATGAGATAAATTAATGGATTTGAGAAAATACATCAAAAATTTTCTCCTGCCATGACACCATAAGTTGAGAATCAACATAGTTGTCATAAGATATATGTTTAAGATAAAATAATACACTAAGATACCGTTTAATACATTGATAAATGCGAGATAGACGATAATTTTTAGCTATTCATCCCTCACTTTTTTAATCCTCATGCCACGAGCATCTTCGTCTCTATCGTTCGAGACCAAAACTGTTTTGTTCATGCTTGTATCAAAAAAAGTTGATTGGCTTATTAGTTCTAGTCGCTTTTGGTTATCAATGTTAAGATATCGATAATAACTAATGAGAAAGACATATCCAATCGGGATATTGCCATTTTTGTACCTTATTGTTTGAGACCAAAACCGTTTTAGTTCCTCTTGTTTTTCCATGCATCCTTGTTTTCTATGATATTATTGATGAATTAACATCGAAAACCAATCATCTAAATTCTACAAGTCATTGAAACTTTTGGTTAAATTGCGAACAAGATTGAACAAAATAGATATTTTTTTTAGAGGTAGAGGGGCTAAATATTTTTTCACACACTACGAGACTCGAACTCAAGTCTATCTAAAGTGGAGGTGAACTCTTACCAACTGGACTAGGTCTAGAAGCTCTTGAATAAAGTAGTTTTGATCCTAAATAATATGGATAAAAATATTACTATTTCCAATATTTCGAATAACATCCGATGTTTTAGATAGAGAACAAATACTTTGACCCCTTCCAAAGCTTTGGGCTTCGAAAAAACAATAAACCAACAAAAAAATAAATTAGATTATCCAAAAACTATAAAAATTCAAAAAAAAAAATCAATTAAAGACGGGTGATCGACCAACTAGCATTGCTTGATATTGAGGGGCAAAATTATATGTTTTTTTAAATATAGTGGGCAAAAATAATATATATATATATATATATATATATATATATATATATATATATTAATATAACATATATATTAATTTTGTTTTTGAGAGGACAGATGCCCCAATGTGCATTACTCATTATGGGAGTTGAGTCATGATTATAATTTAGGAGGGAACAATTTTTCTTTAAAACAAATTAAGGGTGAAACATTAATTTTTTAAAAAATCTACAAAAAACACTAAAAAAATTGAAGATGCGAGGGCAGCCGCACCCCTCCCTCCGCGCTCACGCACACACATAAATAAATAAATAAATAAATAAATATATATATATATATAGATATAATTTTTGCCTCAAAATTTAGGGGGGTGTATTGGTTATAGACTATTATTGACTTTTAATGACTTTTATGGAGTTTAAAAGTCTAGAGGTATTCAATCCAGACTTTTATATACTCTACAAAAGTCTAATGATATTCAAGACAGACTTTCGTAGAGTTTTAAAAAGTCAGTTGGTATTCAAACTTGAATTTTTAAAATCTATAAAAGTCTATAGGTATCCAAAATCTCATAAACTTTTAATGACTTCTGTTGAAATCTTTAGATACAAACTTTGATGCTCCATGTACATCCCAAAAAAGTTAAAAATTCTCCACCACTCCTAGTAAAGATTTAGAATGAAATTTAATTCCTAATTACCCCCATCTCTCTTTACTCTCTGCTATTTTCATTTCCGATACGGCCACCTCCCAATTGGCTTTTCCTCCCCTGTTTTATATATGTACCCTTTATTTAATTCATAATGTGCGGCTCATTCTTTAGTTATTGGTTTTTTCACATCTTATTTTTTATCCAGTATAATACTAATATTTACACAAGTATTTTGATAAAATAGCAAGTTAATGTGGGTCTATATCTATAAACAATTATAATAAATATTTTCTAAAACAAAAGATATTTATAACGATATAAATTATCATGTTTAATTTAAAAAGTATGTTTTAAGAATTTTTATAGTAGTCAACTATCATCAAAAAATATTTTAAGTTTATAAAATGTTATTTAATAGAAAAATTTTGTTTTATTCTCCAAAATTATAGATTACAATTATATAGCAACATTAACTGAATCTTTAAGGTCGTCATCTTGAAGATGCAAAAAAGTTGTTCAATATTTGCCATGCAAAAGAATTGAATGTGTATTTTTCACATTTTTGATTGTTAAATAAGTAAAATGTGTTTACATTAATAGTAAAAAAAAATTATATGTTGAAGAAGATATTTATGTTCAATTGTTAGTTCAAAGAAATTATAAGTTATAAAATCTATAGAGTCTATAAAATTCTTTTGATAATTCCTTGTAATTCTATAAAAGTTTCTTTTATAAAAGTTATTAGAAATCTATCTATCAATTTCATTAAAGTCCATCATTTAAAAAAGTCATTAAAAGTCGATAAAGTCCATAGAAATCTATACAAATCTTTTATAACTCCATGGAATTCTATAAAAGTCAATAGAAATCTATCAACCCCATAAAAGTCAATCATTTAAAAAAGTCATTAAAAGTCAATAAAAGTCTAGATTGAATACACTCCCCTTATTACACTCATATCCCCAATAAAAATCCTATAATCTTGTGTATGAAATCCTATAATCTTGTGTATGAGATATACACCCTTATATATAGATAGCTCATTCCCCACATTTCAACTCTTGACCCAAACAAGAAACATGAACATCATCATTCAAGATTTCCCTAAACATTGAAAATAGTTTGCTAAAATCTTTCAAAAAATCTTGCCTTACTTTGTGTTCTTTCTTGGAGTAATAGCAAATTTATACTAGTTAATGCATGGAACAACTACCCCCTAAGGCTCCTATAGCAATGTCACAGAATTGGCCTTCGTTTTCCTTCCAAATAATGCCCCCGCTGCCCACCTCCGCCGCGGGGCACAATTCTTGGGTGGATGATTTCATCGACTTCTCCTCCACTCGCCGGAACGCCCACCGGAGAACTGTGAGCGACCCCATAGCATTCGTGGAGGCACCGCCGTTCTTGGAGGAAACCCATAACTCCAGCGCTGCAAATAACAACAATGGATTCGAGAAGCTGGATGATGAGCAGCTCCGGAGCATGTTCTCCGATGACGTCGAGGCAGTGGGGCCTGCCTCGGGATCTCACTCCGATCCGTCGACGCCGTCGGATCAGAACAGTGAAAACGAAGAGAAGGAAACTCCGCCAGAGATCCACCGTTTGCAGCCGAAGAATGAGCCCGAGGAAGATGATAATTCATGCTTTAAACCGAAAACGGAGGCGCCGCCGCCTGGTAAATCATTTGACTGCTCATCTGGAAGTAACGTTGATCCCAAAAGAATCAAGAGGTGAAAACAGTTACTTTGATTTTTTCCATGCATTCAGTCCCTTTCTACAAACATCATTTATCAGTTATCAAATCTATATTAATTTTTTGGTGTTACCAAATTCAGAATCTTGGCTAACCGGCAATCAGCTCAAAGGTCAAGAGTAAGGAAATTACAATACATTTCTGAGCTTGAAAGAAGTGTAACATCATTGCAGGTTCATATAATTATTTATTTATTTTTATGTAAATAATATAATAAAAATTATTAATTTCGATTATATAATTCGTAAATGCAAATATGCAGACTGAAGTATCGTCATTGTCCCCAAAGGTTGCATTTTTGGACCGTCAAAGGCTTCTTCTCAACCTGGATAATAGTGCACTTAAGCAGCGGATAGCAGCATTGGCTCAGGACAAAATCTTTAAAGATGGTA
Organism: Haberlea rhodopensis; assembly: GCA_907163345.1. Taxonomy (NCBI): domain Eukaryota; kingdom Viridiplantae; phylum Streptophyta; class Magnoliopsida; order Lamiales; family Gesneriaceae; genus Haberlea; species Haberlea rhodopensis. The sequence continues at coordinate 34,351 of CAJQUN010000054.1, read as the reverse complement.
TAGTAATTATTGTTATTTACCAAAATATTGAGTAAAAGTATGTAAATAATCCAACGATAAATATTAAACCTCGAATTATGTTCTAACACTCTAAATATCGATAATGGCAGCTCATCAAGAGGCATTGAAGAAGGAGATAGAGAGACTGAGAAAAATATATCATGAACAAAACATGAAGAAGATTGGCAACGACTCCAGCCCAAATGCACCACCGCAGATAGCAGCGCCGCCGCCGCAGTAAGCGAAGTGCGGCGCGGAGGAGGAATAATGGTCTCTTAATGGGTTCATGGGATCACGTGATGTGTTTCTGTCTTTCCAATCTAATGGGGTGCTAGTGGGGGACACTTTTTTTTGCCGGATGATTGGATCATGTGATGACACGTGGACAGCTGGATATAATGAAATTATTATTTATTTTAGTGATTTTTTTTTTAAATATTTTTAGCCCCAACTTGGATAAGGGTTTATTTGTATTTATTGAATTTTAATTTAATTGACATTGACAAGGAAAAGGAGAAACAAATCTCCTTCACAAAAAAAAAATTACTCAATTGGTGATTGGTCGAAAGAATGTGTTTTTTTTTCCTTTTTTTTTTTCTCTCAATTTCTCCAGCTTATGTAAATGTATGTATTATGTTTTGTACCTTAATTTTTCCTTACGATGATATTCTGAACGAAAGAAGTTATTGGAGAAGACTGATATATGTGCACGACCACATTTGATTTGTTCTGTAGTTCATATAGCATACCTTAATACATTAAGATTAAAAACTTAGTAGTTGTTGTTGATTTTCATGGAGGAAATGGAACAACCTAATATTGATATATTGAATTGGGACCTTAGTGTTGGTATATACGTATGGGTGCATACTTACATACTTACTTACGTATACAAACACGAAAATGTTAGCAAGATATTATGGCCTAATTGTGATTTTGGTCATCTAACTAGTTGAGTTTTAATCTTAGTCCAATAACTTTGCTTCTTTTATAATTTTTGTATTTTTTTCACCTAATTGCTGAAATGACATCGGATATCTTGATGTGGTGTCGATCATTACCAATGTGGTGTCGAGTATAATTGCTACTTCGACAAAAAATTACTAGAATTGAAAAAAGAAGCAAAGTTATTTGACTAAAAATGAAATTTAACTATTTCGACCAAAATCACAATTAGGCCTAGTTATTAGATCATTTTGCTATTTGTCATTTTTTCTGAAATTTGATGGGTTTTTTAATCAATATCATATGTTTTGTGGCATTTATTTTACTTTTTATTATATGATGGGTTATAAGTGATATATAGACTATTATCCACTTAACAGATTGGCATTTACTATTTTGGTTAAAATTTGTCTTTACATATGTTCTGAAATAAATGAAACAAATTATCGCTTAATGTTAATCATACTGTTGGACATTAGTGTCAAGTCTATATTCATACTTGGATAAGCCAGAATTTTAGATTAGTTACACAACAACAGAATAATTCCAAAACCTCTTCAGAAATTCCAAACCTTGAGATTCCGGTAGTTGAACCATCACAAAGTTTCTCCATGGATTTGAAGTTCTTACATGTGTAGAGTTATCTAATAATAATTATTTGAAGTATAATAATTGTCGATGCTAAAATAACGTTGGAAATTTATCGCTTGAGATGTTATATGATACTAGCCGTAAAGGCAAACGTTGGGTCTTATAATTGCTATAAAAGTCAAGGTCGTGTTCGGTCATGTGTTCGATTCTAACAAATTGCAAGTTCGTACAAATATGTTGTTGGGGTTGAACAATTGCCTCTACTTTGTGATCGATCGAACACGTGGCGCTTGTGCCAGTGTATTGTTGAAAAGATTGATGTTCACTATTACCCTTAACTATAGTTATTGGTAAAGCGGTAAGCACTCAATCCTACAATTGGTATCAGAGTCAAGGTCACATGTTCGATTCTCACGAGTTGAAGATAGTGCAATTATTGGGGGAAGGACTGTTGGGGTTCAACAATTTCCTCTGATTTGTGATCGATCGAACATGTAGCGTTCGATCCTACATATGAGAATGTGGATTGTTGAGAAGCAATAATGAGCCATTCTGAAAGAGTGGCCTTAATATCTTATCTGGTTAGTATACAATTTAAAACATTTGAACTACATACTATTATAATACTATGCCTTTTGAGAACTTGAATTCCAACACCTACTGTAATTGATTGATCCATTGATCTTTCAATATTATGATTTAGATCTAGTCATAATGACACCATGTGTTTGCGAGGAAAAAATATTACATAATACATTAAATAATACTCCAATTGTCACCAATTTAGAATTTTGTATAATCATTTTTGGATACTATGCAATCATTACTTCGAAAAATTGTAGTTCAAATCATCAACTTTGATCAATAATAACAATTTGCATCCTACTGACTCATGTTGATATTTTTATCGAAAATTTATCGTCGCATTTCATTTTCAAATTCAGAGCCACTTAAGTTAGCTATTGCAAATTTAAAAAAATCAAAATAAATATTTAGGGTATCAAAAGTCCATTTTCCGAAATCAATACTATAGAATTATAAAAGATAACAACATAAAATGTACTTTTTCAAACATTAGTTGCAAAGAAGATCGAGAGGAGGCGTGAATAAGCAAAAGAAAAGCGGTTCAATAGCTAGACATCAAGGCTGAATCTGTGGCTTTAACATGCTCGGAAGTGACAACTTGAAAATAAAAAGTGGCAGAATGGTGGCAAGCATAAAATCTCAATATGCTATACTTTTCCGAAAGTCAAGAATTAGGTGGATTAATCAAGGTGACGCAAACTCTCATCTCTTTCACATTTGTGTCAAAAAAAAAGGAAGAATGACATCAATGGCATTTTTATTGAAGAACGGTGGTTACAATCTCTAAGTGAAGGTATCAAAAAACATTTCCTAAAGCTATTCCAGTATGAGTAGTGGAGAAAGCCGGAATTGAGTGACATAGGTTTTGCAAATTGAATGACAATGATAATCACCATCTTACCTCAGCTGCAACTGAAGATGAAATTAAGAAGGCGGTATAGAGTTGTGGTAGTTCCAAAAGCCCAGGTCCGGATGGATTTAACTTCAAACTTATCAAAATGATGTGGCCAATGATCAAAGAAGATGTGGATAATTTTGTGGCAGAATTCATATTCCAAGGAAAACTGGTTGTTGGATTATGCCTAACAATTGTTGAAATTTCTACAATGGTGAGACAAGTTTGAAGTCAAATGAGTTTGGCCAACAACCATGCCAAACTTCTCATTTCACATTCTATTTGTTATTAGCTTGCCCACCTTTGATTTTGGCTATAAATAGGCCATGGTTTTGCTCATTTGTAATCACCACAACACAATACAAACCAAAGCAATGAAGTGTGTGCTCCGTGGACATAGGTGGGTTTTGTCGAACCACGTAAATCTTTGTGTCTCCATTTGTGTGTGTGTTGTTTTTCTGTCCCTTGTAGCTCCTGGAATTTCTACAAGAACATGGCCAGCGTCCTTGTTCCCTAACAACTAGTATCAGAGCTAGTTAAGGGCAGAAAACGGTTCCAAAGAATTTTCAGATATTCTGAATTCACTGGTGGTGTCGAAATTGGCTAATTCCATCATCGAGTGTGAGTTTTTCACAAGAGCATGAGCTAAGGAAATGATCGAAAAGTTTGACGGTACAAACTTCATTTTCTGGAAAATACAGATGCAATATCTATTTTCTTTTTGCTGGGTGGAGCCTTGATGTGGTAGGCGAATACGTATTGACTAAGGAGGTTATGTCTAGGAAATCGGTACCAGTGTGACCCCACCAATTTTCCTGAGAATCTTGAAGTTCTGTTTAGGAAAGATCGAGATCCTCTCTTAAATGTGAGCTTACTTAGTGTGCACTATTCAAGTACTGTTTCATCAAAGTACCAGGAGCTATGGCCGCAGACGAATGGAATGCTACAGTCACAACAGTGAGTAGCTCGTATGGAAGCAATAAAATTTGTCAATGATAGCTCGTGATTGGAAGAAGAAGAACTCTGGAAAGAAAGCATGTTGGGGGATGTGGACAACCTGGTCACATTAGAAGAAATTGTACAAAAGCTGGAGTGGGTTCGGCAAATTGCTCCGGGTCAGTAAGCAGAGATACTGATAATGAAGCTAACATTGTCTCTTGTCATGATGTCCTTTGACAAATGACATGTACATCCTTATGGAATGCCAAGTTGCCATGATAGAGGATGTGTAATGTTAGCGAGTCCACAGATTTGCACGCAGGCATTGGTTTGGCATTGATGCAGGGTGTATGGTTGAAAATCATGTCGATTGCTGATTAACTTTCAGGAAAGCCAAAACGTTGGAGTTGCACCATAATTTTTTCAGCAAGGTTATTTTCCGACCTAGGCCGAATAGAAATTCTTGGAATGGTTAATTCTGAGTGGGTATGTTTTTTTACGGTGGAGCATGAGTGGGAGCTGTCTCCAGAGATAATAAAAATGGTATTTTACGGTTATTTCAGGTGGAGTACGATGCGGATCTCCAGAGATAAACAAAATGGTATTGTGCGGTTATCTCAGGCGGAGTGCGATGCGATCTCCAGAGATAATCAAAATGATATTTTGCAATTATCTCAGGCGGAATGCGATGAGTATCTCCAGAGATAAGCAAAAGGGTATTTTTTTTGCGGTTATCTCAGGCGCAGTACGATGCGTATCTCAGAGATAAGCAAAATGGTATTTTGCGGTTATCTCAGGCGGAGTGCAATGCGGATCTTCAGAGATAAGAAAAATGGTTTTTGCAGTTATCTTAGGCGGAGTACGATACAGATCTCCAGAAATAAGAAAAAATGTATTTTGCGGTTATCTCAGGCGGAGTGCGATGCAGATATCTAGAGATAAGAAAAAGGGTATTTGGTAGTTATCTCAGGCGGAGTATATCAACCGTGTGTTGAAGAGGTTCAACATGAGTGATGCCAAGGCAGTGTGTACGCCATTGGGCAGTCACTTCAGGTTATCCAATGATCATTATCCTAGAATGGATGAAGAGAGAAACTTCATGGCTCAGGTCACAGCCATTAGAAGTCTTTTGTATGACAAGGTCTGTACATGGCCAGGTATTGGTCATGCAGTGGAAGCTGATAGCAGATGCAGTTTTTGTTGTCAACGGACAAGTCGTCAGAAGTTGTCACCATTGATAAGTTGGAGCTATGTATAGCTTCAGCCACAGCCATTGGAAAGTCTTTTGTATGACAAGCTCTGTACAAGGCCGGGTATTGGTCATGCAGTGGGAGCTGATAGCAGATGTAGCTTTGGTTGTCAACGGACAAGTTGTCAGAGGTTTTCACCATTGATAAGTTGCACCTATGTACAACTTCAGTTGGTCTTCAAGGTTAAAGATGAAGGTCAAGCCACAACACTGGGCAAGGTATGAAGACGGATTGAAACCAGTCTTCAAGTGAGAGATTGTTGGATTATGCCTAACAATTTTTGAAATTTCTACAATGGTGAGCCAAGTTTGAAGTCAAATGAGTTTGGCCAACAACCATGCCAAACTTCCCATTTCACATTGTATTTTTTATTAGCTTTCCCACCTTTGATTTTGGCTATAAATAGGCCAAGGTTTTGCTCATTTGTAATCACCACAATACAATACAAACCAAAGCAATGTAGCTTTGAGAGAACAAAGTATAGAGAGAGTTAGAGTTGAGTTGAACGGTTTGCTCTTTCTCCGAGAGTCGAGAGTTTGTACTACTTTTGTAATCCCTTCATATTTGATATAGTGAAGGTGGGTTTTGCCGAACCACGTAAATCTTTGTGTCTCTATTTGTATGTGTGTGTTGTTTTTCTGTCTCTTGTAGCTCCTGGAATTTCCGCAAGAACATGGCCAGTGTCCTTGTTCCCTAACACTAGTATGTGGGATCAATCATTCTTTCATAACTCTGGTGCCCAAGAAAGACATGCCTTTGAGTATTGATGACTTTTAGACCAATACCTGATTGGTTGCTTACATAAAGTCATTGCGAAATTGTTAGCTAAATGGCTTAGTGATGTAACGATAAACTAACAATAGAAATCAATCGACTTTCTTGGGGAGGAGAGATATTCTTGGTCAAGAGAGAAAAAAGAGTGTGTTATTGAAAGTCGACTTTTCAAAAGCATGTGATTGTCTTATCTCAGTGTTGGTAAATGGGAGTCCCACAGAAGAATTTCACTTAGTTATCGTTTCTTTTCATAATTGCGGCAGAGGGACTTGGTGGTTTACTAAGATCTACGAAATCCCATGGACAGATCATCTCTCCTACAATATGGAGATGATATGGTGCTAATCGGGGAAGCTAATTGGCAAAATCTTAAAGTAATGAAGGCAGTTTGAGAGGCTTCGAACTTGTTTCCGGTTTAAAAAAAATACCTCAAAATGTCAAGTAATAGGCATCAATGTGAACGAGAATTGGCTTGATGAAGCGACAGAGTTCATGAATCCTAAAAAAGATGAGATACCTTTTTCATATCTCGGAGTACCAATGGGTGTGAATCGATGAGATTAGCTACATGGAATACGTTGATGGAATTGTTAGCATATATGCCCTGTAAGCCAAAAGTTGGCCTATTGGGCTTTATGCACCCAAAGCCCATTAGTTCTTTAATGACGCTATAAATATGTCATTCTAGTTGAGAGACTCAATTCATTCCATACGATTCCATTCACTCTCATAGAAATGCCAACGCCAAACTAGCACTAGTGTTGGCTTGTAGATCTGGTCAGGTTGATTGGACTCGAGGGTCACCGCTATCAGATTCACGTCGGTGAACGGTAATTCCTTTTCGTGCATTTATTCGATTTTTGCATGTTAATATATGAATCAGGCGCGATCGATCCGTCCCTGGGTCAGATCTGTTTACTGTTTATTTTCCGCTGCGTTTGGATCTGGCGCCGGGGTACTGAAACCCAACAGTGGTATCAGAGCCAGGTTGTGCTTTGATTCATATATACAATAATTAATTTTATTAGATCGTTTCCTGTCGATATTAATCATACTCAAATTTTCAGAAATTTTGGATCCGCAAAAACATAGAAATTCAGATTGAAAAATGAGTTTTTTTTTAAATTTGAGTCCCAAAATTTAAACCACCACCCATGGCCATCACAGGAGAAGCACCGGCGACCAGACTTTCGCAGCACGCGGAACGCGGCGGAGAAGTGTTCTCCGCCGTTGGTATTTGCTTGCAACCGCCTCTGCTATTGTCATGCGACTCCATGGCCGTGCAGCGCACAAGAAAATCGCGACCAGGATGAGTGGACGGCGGGGCGACGACACAGGGCAAAGTTGTTGCCTCTGTGATTGCGTTTCACGCCTGTTGCTATCGGCGGCGGAAGGGTTCCGCCCGCGCGACGAGCTCAAATATCGGGAGCTTTGCGTTGTTCCTGATCGGAGATTGCGACGCCTCATGGAACTCGCCACGTCGGGATCTGGTCGGAGCGACGACGTGAAGCTGGCGGCTGGAGTGGCGGCGTGGAGTGGTGGCGGCTGTAGAGAGCGTAGGGTTTATGAAACCCTAGTTGCTGAAATCTTGGGGAAGGAGATGAATAGTTATTTCGAATTATATTTTAAAAAATAAAAAAATAAAAAATAATTTTTTTTTTGATAAATCCAAAAATAAGGATAATTTTTGGGTTGAAATTGCATCTTTTTATTTTTGGATCCAAATTGTTTGGAGTCCATAAAATTTTTGGGTCATTTTAGATGTTTTGTCCGGATATTAATTCTTGAAATAATAAATCATAATGCTTAATTAATTAAAAATATGATTTTTTATTTATTAAGTGTAAAATAAAGATTTTACAATTAGTTAAAGATTTAATTAATTGAAAATTGAATGAAAATTTCATTAAATTTTTAATTTTATTGATTGGCTAATATTATGATTTGAGGTAAAATAGTGATTTTACCAAGTAATTGAAAATTTAATTAACTGAAAATTAAATGAAAGTGTTTCATTTAATTGTTAATTTTATTTCGATTATCATTATGATTAAAAGGTAAAATAGAGATTTTACCAATTAATTAAAAATTAATTAATTAGAAATTAAATAAAATGGTTTTATTTAATTTGTTAATTTATTTTCAATTAATGATGCGATTAGTGGGAAACGATAGAATAAATTAATTATTATGCTCTAATTACATATGATGTGATTAGTTCAATTACATATGATGTAATTGTTTAGTTTAATGTTTAATTACATATGATGTGATTGCATGATGAATGATTACGGGCCTTGTCCAATGTATTTAGGTGAATGTTTAGGTTTTTATTGTTTCATTATTATTGTGATTTTGGTTATCAGGCCTGCGAGCCCGCTCTCTCTATTTTCTGATGTATCCCACCCCAGATTTGTATCCCTATTCTCTTGTTTGCACGATTTAAATGTAAAATCATTAGAATTAGTGGGAGATAGAGATTGAAGATGGAGCATCAAGAATCAAGACATGTATAATGGAAGCAAAAATGTAATAGGATTGCATTACATACCTGCATCACCTTAGACAGACTTGTGATCCACGTATGGCTCACGTGAATCAATTAGGAAAAGGCCGTAATCGTTCAAATTTTTTTTTATTATGCATATGATGTATGATAAATGTTTGTTTGTATGTTTTATTAGTACATATGATTGCATGAATAAAACATAGTTGCATGAATCCGGCAAACAAACAAGCAATTGATGAGATTTTACAATAAATTAAATCCCTCTTTTGAATATGATTCAAAAGTTATAATATCAAACTGATAAAGGGAGCTCAAAAGGGTTTGTTGATTCCTGTCTTCCATCAACAGTTAAGCCATGAGACGCTACTTGTGTCATATTGCCTTACTCACCCACGTGGGGGGCATCTGGCATGGGAAAGCTGTGCGTTTAATTGCCACTTAATGAAGGGTGTGGTTATGTTAACCTTCTAGATTACTCACCCACGTGGGGTCTTTTGGGCGTGTTCCATCAGTGGGATGGGTTAGTTTGACGTGAGAAGGCATAATTGTCCTGCCCACGTAGGGTTATGCCAATCGCGAGACAAATATCTTGGGGGTTGCATATGATGCAATTGTGATCTACCTTTAGTATCATGAAGCCGGTGGGCCCACGTCCGGGGTTTTCATGAGATAGTTGGACTCCAAGCCCACTAAGAAAATATGATTTTCCGTTCATTTGTCATGAGGGTGATGAATTCGAAAAATTTAGTGGGAGCATTCAATAACTAAAGTCCATAGTTTTTGAATTAATTAATAATCAGTCGGTTTGCATGTATTTTCTGTTTATTCTCAGTATTGTGATTGCCGTGAATCCGATTGCATCAATTCTCGATACAAACAAAGTAATCGCACCAAATTATTCTGATTGACTATTAATTTTAAAATAGTGCTTGCTTCTAAAAGGTTGATATATACCCTTGGTGGGAGCCTCCTGTTGAAGTGTCTCCCCGTTCGTCTCATGAAGAGATCGCCACCCTTGGGAAGTGGTGGGACGACGATCTCTCGGCTAGGTGCTATATGATAGCATCTATGTCACCAATGAGTTTCAACATAGATATGAGTAACACGCTCATATTGCTGATATATTCCAACACCTATAAATGTTGTTTGGTGAACGGACGCGATTACTGAGACTCGCGATTTCAAAAGAGCTATTTTCATTTCACATGCAAGAAGGGACTTCGGTCTATGAGCATGGTGTAAGAAAAATCTCTTCTTGAGAAATTGGAAAAATCTGAATGTGACAAATCCTCATTAACTGGCTGTAGATTTGATCTTATAGTCAAAATGTTGGAAACTCATGAGTCCTTGATTCAAAAGGAGAAACGTGTTCTTCTTGTCGAATCTTCTACCAATGGTAGGAAGAGTTCAAGGATAAAGAAGAGGAAGAGAAATGGTTCTCAACCTCAAAAGCCGAAAAAGGATATAGTAGCAACTAAGAAAGGATAGGCATCTATGTTTTCACTGCTGGTCACTGGCGCAAAATTGTGAGGAATACCTAGACTAGAAGCGTTCTAAAAAGGGTATGTTTTATATTAAAATTAAATGTTTCTATTGGTTTTACTTCTTTGGTATATGATGCCAGTTGTGCTCGCATTTTTGCAAAGAGTTGCATGTGATGTGAAGAAGTAGAGAGCCCTAGGAAAGTGAAACCTACCTGAGGCTAAGCATTGTAGCAATAGTTGTTGCAAAGGCTGTTTGAAACATTTATTTAATATAAAATCTTGAACTGATTAGGAACTGGTTTGAGCAATTATTTATTTGTTCTAGATTTAATCATGAACATTGTTCCTATTTTGATAGAGAATGATATTCTTTTAAATATGCGAATGTGATTTGCAGTATTTTTAAGAATGCATATTTTTTATTGAATCCGGTGAACTTATGAATGATTAGTATGATTATATTCAAAGAATATAAAAAGAATGATAACTTAAATCCAACATAAATTTAGCATGTGCTGAATGTCCATTGAATTTGATTCATATGGACGTATGTGGAGCACTAAATGTTAGTGCAAGATGATGTTGAGTTATCTTAAAGATAATGTGATTCTCTCTGAGTAACTCCTTAAAGTTACATATTTGTTGAATATAATTCATACAAATGCAGTGACCAAAACTCCATATACGATATGGACTGAAAAATAATCCAAATTTTTATTTTGAGATTGTTCTGCTTATGTGAAGCATCCAGTGGGAGATGAGTTGGATAGTTGATCCATCTTATGTTATTTTGTGGAAATTATATTATCAATTGCAGGCAAAGAGTTTGTTTCGCAAGTGCAATCTTTCTAGAGAAAATGTTTCTATTAGAAAGGATGACAAAATAATATAACTTGAAAGGGTTCAAGAACCACAAACCACTAGAAAAGTGAAAACGGTGAAATTAATTTAGTTAATCACAACCTTTGATTTACACACACCATGGAGATTTGAAAATGTTTCAAGAGCTCCTGATAGAATGAACCTACTCCTTGAAAGTAGTCAAGAAATAGACCATGGATATGATCCTTGGACTTTCAAGGAGGCGATGTCAGATATTGATTCGGGACTTTGGCAAGATGCCATGAAATCTGAAATGGACTCCATGTACTCTAACAAGGTATGGGCCTTAGTAGATCATCTTTGGGAATTGTTCCCATTGGCTGCATGGATTTATAAGTGAAAGCTTGGAGTGGATGGGAAGGTAGTGACCTTCAAAGCTTGACTGGTGAGAAACGATTATTCTCATAGGCAAAGAGTTGTTTATGAGAAAATTTTCATCGGTTATCGCGAGAATCGCTTCAACAGAAAAATATAGTGAATCCACTGACAAAGCCTTTACAAGGATTGGTGTCTGTTAGACATCTTGGGAAGATGGTCTTAAGACACATGAGTAGTTGGCTTTGGGAAAGTGAAAGATATTGTTGTTATACATGATTAAGTAAATCAATAGTTGATTGATTGTACTTGTAATCTTATTATGACAAATCTTTGTTTGAATATTAATATATATGGCTCTTCTTCATCTGTTTACCCATGCATCTTGATGCATTGATGAATTCCCTGAGATTGCTATAGTCCATAGAATGGGGTTACGCATATGATGGTGACCATGAAATACATTCTCGACTGCGATTTCTAAATGTTCCTGGTCGATGAGCCTTCGAGAATGGGATATCGATATATGCTCGTTAGAGACCGGTATTCATGATGTGTCTAGTGTAGTGCGCCGCGTTTCATCGGCGTTGGCTTGGAGAAGTCAGCACACATGAATAGGTGCTCATTAGGAATGAGTTCACTGAACGACCCTACTCGGAATTCTATAAGTGGTTACCATTTGTCGAGTATAGAATTCTTAGTCATAGTTGTGCACCATTACTCCTCATGACCCGAGGCGTCATTGAGGTCTTGATAGATAGCTGTGTACTTTGATTTAATGACTGATCACATGTGGGTCATAAAGTCATTATTTTGGGTATTCAGTGATGCTGTCAGAGGCCTATGATTGTCGTTGGGGATTCACCACTGGTCTTGATGAACCAGGATGTCCTATGTGTTTTTCTATATATGATTCGAGGAATCTCTGGCCAGAGTGGGTAGTGCTTGTGAAAATGAGTTTTTCATATACGCACACAATGAATCATATAACGTCAAACAAATACATAGTTATTGAAATCATAAGGGGTCTCGACCAACCAATGCCCTTGATTCAATCGGGACATATTGAGTGAAAGGAATGTACTGCACGCTAACTATGGCTGACAGGTTCTCGTACGTTGCTAGTCATTTGTATCTAGGTCTTCGTGAAGCGCAGATGCTAGGTGCTACCCATGATCGGTAGGTTGTTGCCGAAATTGTATTTCGGTCATTTTCTATTAAAGGAGTTTAATTGACAATGGGGCATTCAGGGTAAGCCCAAAGAAGTTATTTGACTTCTAAAATCACAAAGGATGTGATCCTACTGCTATGATACACTTGAGCCTCGTTGGGTCACAATCAACCGGCCGCCGATCTATCGATGAGAATTGAGACTTAAATGTTAAGTGCTCAAGATTGTGTGATTGATATTCAAGATATGAGTTTACTTTTTGAAAGCTCCTCACTTTAGTGGAGTTTCTATGTTTGGAAAGGTTCCATCTATAGAAAGTTCTAAAATTAAATTAGTATGATATATTTATCTCATAATTATGTACGTCATTTGTACATCAAATTATTCAATTGGATTGACCTACTTGGATTATGAGTTTAGTGCTCATGTGTTGGCTTTTGGGCAAGTGGAGATTGTTAGCATATATGCCCTGTAAGCCAAAAGTTGGTCTATTGGGCTTTATGCACCCAAAGCCCATTAGTTCTTTAATGACGCTATAAATATGTCATTCTAGTTGAGAGACTCAATTCATTCCATACGATTCCATTCACTCTCATAGAAATGCCAACGCCAAACTAGCACTGGTGTTGGCTTGTAGATCTGGTCAGGTTGATTGGACTCGAGGGTCACCGCTATCAGATTCACGTCGGTGAACGGTAATTCCTTTTTGTGCATTTATTCGATTTTTGCATGTTAATATATGAATCAGGCGCGATCGATCCGTCCCTGGGTCAGATCTGTTTACTGTTTATTTTCCGCTGCGTTTGGATCTGGCGCCGGGGTACGGAAACCCAACAGGAATAACTAAAACAGAGGCTGAGATAGTGGAATAACAAGAACATGTCTACGGGTGGCGAGTCGTTCTTTTAAATACGGTGCTATCGTCTCTCCCAGTTTATCTAATGTCCTTTTATAAATTACCTAAAAAACTTTGAGCGTCTTGATTAAGCCTTTAGAAATCTTTTCTTTGGAGGGGTTCTTTGCGGAAACTTTTGTGTGTTAAATGGGTAAAAGTGTGTCAAGCAAAAGTACTAGGGGGCAAGGATTGTGGGATCTGGGCAATTATAATACTTCATTGTTTGGAAAATGGAAATGGAGGTTACCTCATGAAATAATCAACTTTGGGTGATAATTTTAAAGTCAAAATATGCTGAGATAAGGGAGGACAATGAGATGTGGGGTGAAGTAGGGGAGGGAATGTAGGTTCTCTTGGTGGAGAACAATTTCTGGTTTGGGTGAGGATGATGGGATGATTGGTTTAAAAAGGGTTTAAGAAAAAAAAAATAGGTGAGAGATCCAAAATACTATTTTGGTGGGAGAATTGGGCGGATGGAGAACCCTTAAAAGTAAATTTGATAGGCCTTTTAGTGTGTCTAGAGACAAATTTAAGTATTTTGTGGTGATGGGGGAGCTTGAGTTGGGGTTTTGCTTGGAGGAGTTTTTTTTTTTTTTTCTCTTGGAAATTAATGCTCTTAATGATTTCTTGGCCATCTTAAGCGGGTTTCTAATGAAAGAAGGACTCAGGATGTTTGGTGCTGGAACCCAGATGTTTTTGGTACGTACACAGTCAATAGTGCTTATAACTTGATCATAAAATACCAGTTGGAGGAAGATCCATACAAAGAGCTTTAAATCTATTTGGTGCAAGGATACTTCGCTGAAAGTTTGTCTACTTGGATGGCAAACCATAAAGTGGCGACGAAAAGAAAACTGATAAGAAGAGATGTTCACTTCGAATCTCGTTGTGTGTATTATGAAATGAGCATGAAGAATATGTTAATCATTTATTCTGCTCATAGAGCTTCTCTTACAAAGTTTAGTATCAAGTTTATCATTGGATTGATCTTGCTGTTGTTGGTCATTATGAACCGATAACCATCGCAGACAATACAGGGGGATACGTTAGTGGATTTTACTATGGTTGAGCACAATTTAGAATATTTGGAAGGTACAAAATGAATCTATTTTAAAAGGGTTAGATGCTTCAATTGAAAAAGTCGTGGATTTGATAAAGATTAATTCGTGGCTATGGTTAAAAGGGAAAGTTGCAGGGTGTTTTTGGAGATTATGCTTTGGATTGGTCTTCAACACAAAATCTATCTCAAAGAATGTTAGTGCTAAGTTTTGGTGATTGTAATGTTGATTAGTTTGTATCTGCTATAAACTGGAGAATATTTCTCGTACTAATTTTAATATAAATTTTCTCTTATCCAAAAAAATGTAAATGTATTTTTCTTTTATTCTTTTTTTTAGAGTGGTGGGGCTAAATATTTTTCTGCACGATGCGAGACTCGAACTCGAGCCTCTCCAAATTAGATGTGAGCTCTTATCAGTTGAGTTAGGCCCGTGAGCTCAATGTATTTATCTTTTGCTCTTGAACAGATACTACATTATTGTTTTATATATAATGGTATTTAATGATATATTTTGTGTAAATTACAAAAATGATCTCATCGAATAGAAATATTTAAAATAGTAGTTCCAACAGTTTATGATTAATCAAATATAGTCTCAAAAAAATTATTTTTTAACAAAATAGTCTCGCATAAATTTTTTTATCAAATATTTAATTTTTATGGTACTATATTTGATAAAAACATTTATATGATACTACTTAAAAAAATAATAATTTCTTAAAGACTATATTTGATTAGTACTAAAAGTTTGGAAGTATATTGAATGTTTCATTCTATGTAACCATTTTTGTACTTCCGTCTTATAAATGTTTATTGGTAAATTGTAAAAAATATATATATCAACCAAATTTTCACATGCCAATTTAAATGTGATGTTTATTAATATCAAATGGGCACTGACTAATCGATTTAAATTCATTTTCATAAAGTCTTTATATAGACGAGCATGTATACTATATCCAAATATCATGGACAACATTTAGGACCAATGAAAGACATAATCAAGAACATAAACAAGTGCAAGGGAAAATGGATACAATGAAAAGGCCAGGAAACAAGTCCAAAGAGGAAATGTTGTGCGAGTGCTTGCGAACACTCCCATAACAATGCACACCACCAAGATAGCCAAAACCTCCGAAGTGAAGTTCCACACCAAACCCCTCACATAAACTAGCGCCAAGAACACTGACAGGCACAACAAGTTGTTCATCGAAACTGCCCCGTATATCTAAACCAAGAAAATTCGATTTAGTTCGCGCACTTCGCAAGAAAATAACAAAGAACAATACTTACCTCGGAGAATGTCAATGAGGTTGATCTTATTTTCTTCTTGCTAGCAAATATAATGGCAGACACAGCCTCGCTGGAATTTGTAGCAAAAGGCAGCACGGTGAATGAGATGAAGAATGTAGGAATTTTTGTGGCACTGGAGATATTGTTAACAGCGTCCACCAGAGGGTTGGCGAATGCTGCTGCAATCGCTGTTCCAAGCAGCAACAGTAATACAGCTTTAAACGTGATCCATCGAGGATTCGTAACTCGTTCGACGTCCTCATCGCTATTATGTTCTCTTCTTGTTTGCTGCACAAACAAAAGATCAAGAAAGTTTCAGTTCATGTGGCGGCAAAAGCAAAATCTTGGACCATTGATTACGCACCTCGTGATAGTGATCTCGGGACATCATGGTACTCGGACCAGCTAGAATACGGACTCGAGCACGTTTAGCTTCTTCGAGCCATCTACCAACTCCAACAATGAACTCACTAAAACTAACTCTAGAATCAGAGGTGGTATCAAAATCTTTCATAACTTTCTCTATAGCATCATTCTCATCTAAATCAATTTCATCTAGCTGAATCCCGATAATCAGAGCTCTTAATTCCGAATGTGAAAGAAACCCATCCTTATTTTCATCGACAGCATTAAAAAGCCTGAAAACAACAGAAGCATAATTGGCACGAAAGTGATTAAAAATGGAAAAAAAAGAAGAAGAAATACCCAAAAGCTGAAGAAACATTATTGGATCTTTAATCCAACAATAGGCTAATATATGAAATAATATGCGTTGCCATCCTAGAATGGCAGAAGCATAACTAACACAAAAGAAGTTTTTACAAAAAAAAACAAAAATGAAGATACTGTTGGATCTTTAATCCATCATTATTCAGCTAATATGTGAATAAATATGTATAGGGAACTCTCATTAAGGTAAGGCCCATGCTTGTTTTTAATTAACCCGGGGCGGGGAGGAGTCGAATCCAAGACCTATGGGAAATATACCACTAGGTCAAGACGTTCTTGTCAGGTTAGGCCCATTTAAAGTCATCTGCAACGGGAAAATGTGTCGATCTAGAATATCAAACACACGACTCTGAAGATTTATCAATTATCATGAATTCAAGCACACTTCTGCTTATACTTAATGTGATATTCCTTTCTCGAACTGTGATCTTCATATAATTTTTACATTATATATCCCACAGTAAGCTTACATTTTCACCACTTCTTCATTAGGCCTTCCATCATCGTCCAAAAGCTTCCCCAACGCCCGCACGTTCAAATGCTTCAAGATCCCATATATCACATGCTTACGCTTCGCATAAGCAAGTCGTCTCCTTTGCATCCATGGCTGAAAAACCTGCACAAGAAGGTTTGTATAGCATTTTAAATGATATTTATGAATGCAAATCCAATACTAAAATGTCGAAAGGGATGATATATCCATACCTGGTAAAGGCAATAGCAAATGAGAAGTGACAGAGAAACTATAAGGGCAATCAACACAGCAATGTGTCTTCCCGATTTCGAATGCGAAATTTGTGGGAACTGCACGATCACATAAGGAAGCACAGATATAGCCATGATAATACCAGCATAACTCGTCCAGATATCAGTCGAGACTCCCGAGCCTGATTCAGCATTAAAATTTTTTGGTTATTGACATAAATAAAATATGTTGTTTACTCACAATCTCCGTGTATACTATGTTTTGTGATAAAATGCTCAGCGTAAACTGCATATTTACAAACCACATCTATTAGGCATACCGGTAAAATGTTTATTTACAAACAACATGAGTAAAATGTCTATTATCGATACCAAAAGAGGGTAAATTACCACGAGCTCTTAGAAATTATATGTTCGAACCAATTAATTTATGATTCAACGATTCGTAATATATTGGACAGACCATTTAGACTAAAGAATTTCGTGTCTTGAGAGTCTTTGGCCACCGAGTTTTCAATGTCGCACTTGCCAACGATAACACAGGTACCCCAAATTATAGTAAGAAGCAAGACTGTTGAGCCAGCTAGTAATCCAATTCCTACTGAGACATTACTTTGTGCTGTTTCTTTGCTTCCATGTAGCCCCGACACTGAAAACCCAGAATCAAATTTTTATGTTTAAAACAAGATATATGATAAAACTAATATTTACTTCGATGTAGAGCAACATACATACCATATTAGCAATATATATTCGACGTCACATCATTATTTCGGTGAAAAGAGGATTAAAATTACAAAAAAAAATAAAGTTATTGCACTAACACCAAAATTTGACTAATCGGACAACTTATATGACCAATTTTACTATAATTTCTTTTATCAACACGCTAGATATAGCTCTATAAAATTAAAATACGACCATAACTTTTTTTAAAAAAATAGGATCATAATTTTTTTTTAAATAAAAAATTTAAAACTTTATCTAATATTTAGAGTGAATATATTCGGATTCTAAAGGCGTGAGGGAATGTGACATGCAAAAATTGTCTACTATTTGTGTCGATAAAGTTGAAAAAATTGTCACTATCTAATTTATTATTAATGTTAATGGTCCATTGCTAAGAAAGGGAATTAAGGGAGAGGAACAAGCTATTGAAGGGGCATGTAAGTTGTCTATTCTACATTTTTAACCCTACTAACTTTAAAGTTATAGTTTTAGTCTAATAAATTGGTATTTATTTTCATTTTTAATTCTTTTTTTTTATAGAAGTGCTAATGTGGCGTCAATAACATCTGGTATCACACCGATAAATTATGGTGCCACATCATCGATTTAAGGCATTACATCATCAATTTTTCATACCACATTAGTACTCAGTGAAAAAGAATTAAAAGTAAAAAAAAAAAATTTAGTGACAAGTCAGCATTCTAGTGAAAAAGAACTAAAAGTAAGAAAACAATGACCAACTTATCGAAATAAACCTGCAAATGATTTTTTTTAGGACTAAAACTAGAAAATGAACAAGTTACAAGACCAAACTTATTATTTTCCCAAATTTATGATTGTAGAAGTCCAAGAATATTAAAAAAAGTGAATAAATAAGGATGGATTGTACATAAAGTATATATTTATCTTCAAAATTAATTGACATCAGTGGTTCAATATTATACGTCTATAACCGCCATTAATGAAATAAACTATAAGATTAAGTAAGGAGTCCAAATCTAATAAATTAGGTTTTTGGGAGAGTTTATCAAGTTTATTAACGAATTTGCATTTTGTTAGGGAATCAATATGCCATGATATTGTGCATTCCTTGATTAGAAGCCGATATCAATATTTGATACATATAAATTAGGCTACCGATAATGTCACCAATTGTTGGTGCCAGAGCAATCAAATTTAATTTCCAATTCTACCCTTTTAATTTCCAATTCTACTGGCTTGTTTTGACGACTTGAGTATTCTTAGCTTCTCCAACTCAACTAGGGGTGGTTAACGAGCCGGGTCAATCCGGACCTGGCCCGAAACCGGATCGGTTAGCACGGTTCGAAATCGAAATCGGGCTAACCGGTTTCGAACCGGTCCGGAACCGGTAAGATACTGGTCCGGATCGGTTCTACCGTTCCGGAACCGGTATCTTACTGCTTTCGGACTAAACGTATCTGGTTCCGGGTTGAACCGAAATCGGATCCGTTAATTTAAAAATATTAATTGTTCTTTTTTTAAATTTAGATAAATATATTTGAGGTTTGTCTACAAACAAAAAAGCCCATTAGCTCAATTCGTTAGAGCTTTAGAGTAGAAGACGATGATCGCGTGTTCGAATCCTCCAAGCAACAATTTTCCTATATTTTTTGAAAAAAAAATCAAAAATAAAAAAAAACGGTTCCGGATTGGAACCGGTAGAACCGGAACCGGAACCGATCCGGTTCCTTACCGGATCCGGTTCCTTACCGGATCGGACTGGTTCCGAAATTAGGGGATCCGAAACCGGTCGATTTCGGATCGGATGGGACCGGGTTTCCCGTTAAGCACCCCTAAACTCAACCATATGCATCTGCTTCATGCCCTCAACCTTCATATAGATTGCAATTTTAATTTTAGCCGTTCAACTCCGGTTCCCGTATTATAAAATCAACTAATTTTTTAAAATTATTTTCACAACAAGGGGTAAAATTGGAATTTTACCCCATGTTGCTATGGCAAAAACAATTGATGCTGAGAGAATTATCAGCAGCCTATAAATTAGTCCAATCTATAACATGAATATGTTTACTATATATATCGGGTGAGGTAATATGATACAGAAATGCAAAAAATGAAAGATAAAAATTTATATAACAATTTACGTGAAAAAACTCTATAGTTATTAGAGTAAAAACCCTGAATTCTACTATAATATTTTGTGGGTTACAAAGGAAAAAACTATATCACAGATTATTATAGAATTAAAACTGGTTAGACAACAAATTAAATAGAAGAATCTAAACCCAAACAACTATTATTTTAGATGGAAGAATTAATCTATCATATTTAGTAATCTTTTCACATATTTAGTTTCACATTTTACCTAACATGAAGGTAAAAGACGTGTATGAAAATTTCAAAAACGGAACGAATATAAAAATGCACCAAACAAACATATATTACCAAGAATAAGCATAGCGTCTGGAAGAGCTCCAAGTATTGGAAGAAAAAGACCACCAATTATCCCTGGTCCCAGGATTTGAAGCAAAATCTCACTGCCGTTGGATAAGGATGCGGCGGCCAGGTACATGAGATAACCATATGCCAGAATAAGGAACACATTTCCCGTTGCGGCGGTGGTGCACGGCAGGAACCCGTAAGTCTGCTCGCAGCTGCCATTAATCTTCGACTGTACTGGGGAGGCCCGTTCGTCTGAAACAACGTAGAAGACATCGGAAATGTGACGACCGCAGCTGACGGTGGCGTAGATGAAGGAGAAAAAGATAAGGGTGAACTTCAGATGTTTAAGCATGGTAAGACTTTAATGTTGTAGGCATGAAGGATGTTCATTAAGGTTTAGAATCTTATGATAAAAATGGAGTTTCCCTGCATAAAAATCTTCCAAGAGCATATTTCTTCTTGTTACTTGCCCAGTACTCATTCTTTTTTTACCGTAAATGCCTTATTCTGGTTCACAATATTTTATTCTTAAGGCTGTTTAGGTAAGGTTTGCTTAAATTTTAAAGTATGTATGTATGTACGTATATCATTCTACTAGCCTATATTTAATATGGGAAAAATATTGAGAGAAAAAAAAAAAAAGGTAAAGTTGGTGAGGTAGTAAGGTTCTTCTCATTTTGCTTTTACCTTTTACACGTTAAAAAGGAAGGAAAATAGAACGAACTCTTTGGGGGAATCCTTGGCTTCTCTTTTCTTTCAACTGGCCAAAATGATCATTGTAAAAAATTGAAATGTGAAGAATTGTTCTATAAATAGGGAAATATTGAATGAATTGATAGTAAATTCTAAGATTTTTACCATCTTTTTCTTTTTTCCTTGGAGAGAAAATCATTGGAATTTTCACAATAAATCCAAACCCATACAGAAGATTTGGAGTGCAATGGGATTACAGAAGATATGTAGACTGATAAAAGCGTTTGGAGAAAACTGACGCATGTTCCGACCCGACTTGATTGTCTCTATTGTTCATGTAGCCTACCCCAATTCATTGGGATTAAAGGCTTAGTTGTTGTTGTTGTTGTTGGTCAGGAGCAACTCGTTGGACTTCTCATTATGATTCAATATGTGGTTTAATAGATATGTATAGTGCCGTGATGACAGTGCTTGAACACATGGTGGTTTAATGTTCGTCTAATTCTACACGTGGGGAAGCTAATGGTTGTTTGCTTGCATATATATTGATGTATTTGCATTTATTTTGTCAACCCATGTCGTATATATTCAAGGGGTAAATGGGCTAACCAAATTGGTAATAGTGCATCTCCCGTGTATATATTGATGTATACAAATTTCTTGCATTTTTCTAGAACTACATCACCAATACAAACATTCATTCTCCCCAAAAGTTTTATCAACTCAATAAGATTACCTCGTTTTTTGAAGATGTGCATGCCTTCTTAATGCACATCCTTACAAGCTAAGCCATCAAACGCTTTCTATTGTCACCATAAGCCGCAATCTATTATGTTTGACTTCTTCTGACGTTTGTGCATGCATCATTTTGTCAATATGCCGAGATACATTGATAAAAGAATCCATAGAAGTCACAACATTATTATGCGGTGAAGTGGGACCTCCCACATGCGCCACAAATGCTCATCTATGTCCATCATTAACTTTCTTCCAACTTCTAAATCCCATAGAACTAAATGCACAATTACAATCACTTGACTTCTCGAAGACGCAAAACATTAAAATGCATCTTCTGTAGATGAATATTCTAACCAAGAGAATTTATAAACCAAGAATTTTGAAATCGACGATATTGTTCTCCAAATTTCGTTCGTGGGTATTCAACCAATATAGGTCGATGTGGTCCCATGTTGATGTAACCTCGTCTAAATTCATGTCTTTGATTAACATGATGTTGCCACACGGAGTACGTTAACCTGGATCCGCTTCAAATATATGTTCTCGTGGTTTAAAGAACGAAAAAATAGTTTCTCTCCCTCTTAACTCCTTGAGTTTCCATTATAAACTGTTAAGATGAAGTTGAAAACCAATAACATTGTATGACATATACCACATACAATTGTAGCTAAAAAATAAAGGGAAATAGTTCAATTACTCTATGCACTACTACCTGTAACCCAAATTAGGATCCCCTAAACTAACTATGCAATTAATCTATGCATCAGTATCTTTAGTACAATTAAAGAAAAACTTTTTCCCTTTAATCAATTATGGTTTCTATAAAATAAGAAGCAAGCCAAGTATCAATATTTATTAAAGAATTCCAAACAAAAAAAAAAGATATAAATATAATATAAATCCTTCACATATAAAAATGTATATAGAAGTCAGCAAAATTCAAGATATAAATATATAGAAGGGAATTTTAGACACCCTTGCAAATTTTTGGTGTTACAAAAGTTGATTTAAGCTAAAATTAGAGGATGAAACGCTCAAAGCTAAAATTTAAATGATATAAATTTGATAAAATTATCATGTAAAAATAAATGTCGTGCTCGTATTTAAAGAGTTTACCCAAATCACCCCCTTTAGCTAAGACATTTCCTAACTAAAAAGACTCAACTACTCAATCTACAAGATATGTTGATAGAAATCTGCAAGATATGACTCACCTTTTGATACTTTCATTTTCCGTTTAAATATCAATGGAAAGATCTTTACAACTACAAAAACCTTGAAACCCTCTTCCCCATCTTTCAATTCCAAAGCAACGGAATTTTTTTTTTTTGAGCAAACAGAAGCAAAAAAATTTGAGAGAATGTATAAGAACACTCCTACGCCACCATCTCGATCAGCTGAATCTGCTGTTATTCGGCTTCTGGTTACGGTGAGTTCTCCTCCCCCTCCCCCTACTGATCATGTGCCCCAAATGCAGGCTGTTGTGCTGGATTCTCAGCCGCCACAAATTTCGGTTCCATCGTCTCGTCCGCTTCCATCATCTCCTCCTCCCCCCTCCTCCTCCGGATACTTATTAGTTTTTGCAGAAAGAATGCACCATGCTTTCGTATTTAACATATGAAGATGATTTCATATTGAAAGTTAAAACAAAAAAACAAAAGCTCAAAGCATTTGAATGACCATTCACGGCTTGGAATTTTAGACACCCTTGCAAATTTTTGGTGTTACAAAAGTTGATTTAAGCAAAAATTAGAGGATGAAACGCTCAAAGCTAAAATTTAAATGATACAAATTTGATAAAATTATCATGTAAAAATACATGTCGTGCTCGTATTTAAAGAGTTTACCCAAATCATCCCCTTTAGCTAAGACATTTCCTAACTAAAAAGACTCAACTACTCAATCTACAAGATATGTTGATAGAAATCTGCAAGATATGACTCACCTTTTGAGACTTTCATTTTCTGTTTAAATATCAATGGAAAGATCTTTACAACTACAAAAACCCTGATACCCTCTTCCCCATCTTTCACTTCCAAAGCAACGGAATTTTTTTTTTTTGAGCAAACAGAAGCAAAAAAATTTGAGAGAATGTATAAGAACACTCCTACGCCAACATCTCGGTCAGCTGAATCTGCTGTTATTCGGCTTCTGGTTACGGTGAGTTCTCCTCCCCCTCCCCCTGCTGATCATGTGCCCCAAATGCAGGCTGTTGTGCCGGATTCTCAGCCGCCACAAATTTCGGTTTCATCGTCTCGTCCGCTTCCATCATCTCCTCCTCCTCCTCCTCCTCCGGATACTTATTAGTTTTTGCAGAAAGAATGCACCATGCTTTCGTATTGAACATATGAAGATGATTTCATATTGAAAGTTAAAACAAAAAAACAAAAGCTCAAAGCATTTGAATGACCATTCACGGCTTGGAATTTTAGACACCCTTGCAAATTTTTGGTGTTACAAAAGTTGATTTAAGCTAAAATTAGAGGATGAAACGCTCAAAGCTAAAATTTAAATAATATAAATTTGATAAAATTATCATGTAAAAATACATGTCGTGCTCGTATTTAAAGAGTTTACCCAAATCATCCCCTTTAGCTAAGGCATTTCCTAACTAAAAAGACTCAACTACTCAATCTACAAGATATGTTGATAGAAATCTGCAAGATATGACTCACCTTTTGAGACTTTCATTCCGTTAAAATATCAATGGAAAGATCTTTACTACTACAAAAACCTTGAAACCCTCTTCCCCATCTTTCACTTCCAAAGCAACGGAATTTTTTTTTTTTAGCAAACAGAAGCAAAAAAATTTGAGAGAATGTATAAGAACACTCCTACGCCACCATCTCGGTCAGCTGAATCTGCTGTTATTCGGCTTCTGGTTACGGTGAGTTCTCCTCCCCTCCCCCTGCTGATCATGTGCCCCAAATGCAGGCTGTTGTGCCGGATTCTCAGCCGCCACAAATTTCGGTTCCATCGTCTCGTCCGCTTCCATCATCTCCTCCTCCTCCTCCTCCTCCTCCGGATACTTATTAGTTTTTGTAGAAAGAATGTACCATGCTTTCGTATTGAACATATGAAGATGATTTCATATTGAAAGTTAAAACAAAAAAACAAAAGCTCAAAGCATTTGAATGACCATTCACGGCTTGGAATTTTAGACACCCTTGCAAATTTTTGGTGTTACAAAAGTTGATTTAAGCTAAAATTAGAGGATGAAACGCTCAAAGCTAAAATTTAAATGATATAAATTTGATAAAATTATCATGTAAAAATACATGTCGTGCTCGTATTTAAAGAGTTTACCCAAATCATCCCCTTTAGCTAAGACATTTCCTAACTAAAAAGACTCAACTACTCAATCTACAAGATATGTTGATACAAATCTGCAAGATATGACTCACCTTTTGAGACTTTCATTTTCCGTTTAAATATCAATGGAAAGATCTTTACAACTACAAAAACCTTGAAACCCTCTTCCCCATCTTTCACTTCCAAAGCAACGAATTTTTTTTTTTTGAGCAAACAGAATCAAAAAAATTTGAGAGAATGTATAAGAACACTCCTACGCCACCATCTCGGTCAGCTGAATCTGCTGTTACTTCGGCTTCTGGTTACGGTGAGTTCTCCTCCCCCTCCCCCTGCTGATCATGTGCCCCAATTGCAGGCTGTTGTGCCGGATTCTCAGCCGCCACAAATTTCGGTTCCATCGTCTCGTCCGCTTCCATCATCCCCTCCTCCTCCTCCTCCTTCGGGA
Source organism: Haberlea rhodopensis (assembly GCA_907163345.1). Classification (NCBI taxonomy): domain Eukaryota; kingdom Viridiplantae; phylum Streptophyta; class Magnoliopsida; order Lamiales; family Gesneriaceae; genus Haberlea; species Haberlea rhodopensis. Next base: position 8,988 of record CAJQUN010000054.1, on the reverse strand, counting down.
TACTTATTAGTTTTTGCAGAAAGAATGCACCATGCTTTCGTATTGAACATATGAAGATGATTTCATATTGAAAGTTAAAACAAAAAAACAAAAGCTCAAAGCATTTGAATGACCATTCACGGCTTGGAATTTTAGACACCCTTGCAAATTTTTGGTGTTACAAAAGTTGATTTAAGCTAAAATTAGAGGATGAAACGCTCAAAGCTAAAATTTAAATGATATAAATTTGATAAAATTATCATGTAAAAATACATGTCGTGCTCGTATTTAAAGAGTTTACCCAAATCATCCCCTTTAGCTAAGACATTTCCTAACTAAAAAGACTCAACTACTCAATCTACAAGATATGTTGATAGAAATCTGCAAGATATGACTCACCTTTTGAGACTTTCATTTTCCGTTTAAATATCAATGGAAAGATCTTTACAACTACAAAAACCTTGAAACCCTCTTCCCCATCTGTCACTTCCAAAGCAACAGAATTTTTTTTTTTGAGCAAACAGAAGCAAAAAAATTTGAGAGAATGTATAAGAACACTCCTACGCCACCATCTCGGTCAGCTGAATCTGCTGTTATTCGGCTTCTGGTTACGGTGAGTTCTCCTCCCCCTCCCCCTGCTGATCATGTGCCCCAAATGCAGGCTGTTGTGCCGGATTCTCAGCCGCCACAAATTTCGGTTCCATCGTCTCGTCCGTTTCCATCATCTCCTCCTCCTCCTCCTCCTCCGGATACTTATTAGTTTTTGCAGAAAGAATGCACCTATGCTTTCGTATTGAACATATGAAGATGATTTCATATTGAAAGTTAAAACAAAAAAACAAAAGCTCAAAGCATTTGAATGACCATTCACGGCTAGGAATTTTAGACACCCTTGCAAATTTTTGGTGTTACAAAAGTTGATTTAAGCTAAAATTAGAGGATGAAACGCTCAAAGCTAAAATTTAAATGATATAAATTTGATAAAATTATCATGTAAAAATACATGTCGTGCTCGTATTTAAAGAGTTTACCCAAATCATCCCCTTTAGCTAAGACATTTCCTAACTAAAAAGACTCAACTACTCAATCTACAAGATATGTTGATAGAAATCTGCAAGATATGACTCACCTTTTGAGACTTTCATTTTCCGTTTAAATATCAATGGAAAGATCTTTACAACTACAAAACCTTGAAACCCTCTTCCCCATCTTTCACTTCCAAAGCAACGAATTTTTTTTTTTTGAGCAAACAGAAGCAAAAAAATTTGAGAGAATGTATAAGAACACTCCTACGCCACCATCTCGGTCAGCTGAATCTGCTGTTATTCGGCTTCTGGTTACGGTGAGTTCTCCTCCCCCTCCCCCTGCTGATCATGTGCCCCAAATGCAGGCTGTTGTGCCGGATTCTCAGCCGCCACAAATTTAGGTTCCATCGTCTCGTCCGCTTCCATCATCTCTCCTCCTCCTCCTCCTCCTCCTCCGGATACTTATTAGTTTTTGCAGAAAGAATGCACCATGCTTTCGTATTGAACATATGAAGATGATTTCATATTGAAAGTTAAAACAAAAAAACAAAAGCTCAAAGCATTTGAATGACCATTCACGGCTTGGAATTTTAGACACCCTTGCAAATTTTTGGTGTTACAAAAGTTGATTTAAGCTAAAATTAGAGGATGAAACGCTCAAAGCTAAAATTTAAATGATATAAATTTGATAAAATTATCATGTAAAAATACATGTCGTGCTCGTATTTAAAGAGTTTACCCAAATCATCCCCTTTAGCTAAGACATTTCCTAACTAAAAAGACTCAACTACTCAATCTACAAGATATGTTGATAGAAATCTGCAAGATATGACTCACCTTTTGAGACTTTCATTTTCCGTTAAAATATCAATGGAAAGATCTTTACAACTACAAAAACCTTGAAACCCTCTTCCCCATCTTTCACTTCCAAAGCAACGAATTTTTTTTTTTGAGCAAACAGAATGCAAAAAAATTTGATGAGAATGTATAAGAACACTCCTACGCCACCATCTCGGTCAGCTGAATCTGCTTTTATTCGGCTTCTCGTTACGGTGAGTTCTCCTCCCCCTCCCCCTGCTGATCATGTGCCCCAAATGCAGGCTGTTGTGCCGGATTCTCAGCCGCCACAAATTTTGGTTCCATCGTCTCGTCCGCTTCCATCATCTCCTCCTCCTCCTCCTCCGGGTACTTATTAGTTTTTGCAGAAAGAATGCACCATGCTTTCGTATTTAGCATATGAAGATGATTTCATATTGAAAGTTAAAACAAAAAAACAAAAGCTCAAAGCATTTGAATGACCATTCACGGCTTGGAATTTTAGACACCCTTGCAAATTTTTGGTGTTACAAAAGTTTATTTAAGCTAAAATTAGAGGATGAAACGCTCAAAGCTAAAATTTAAATGATATAAATTTGATAAAATTATCATGTAAAAATACATGTCGTGCTCGTATTTAAAGAGTTTACCCAAATCATCCCCTTTAGCTAAGACATTTCCTAACTAAAAAGACTCAACTACTCAATCTACAAGATATGTTGATAGAAATCTGCAAGATATGACTCACCTTTTGAGACTTTCATTTTCCGTTTAAATATCAATGGAAAGATCTTTACAACTACAAAAACCTTGAAACCCTCTTCCCCATCTTTCACTTTGATAAGTGTGATTTTTACAATCATATTGCTATAAATTTATATGCATTTTACTATGATTCTTGGACAATATTATGCGTTTTCGTGTTGTTTTATGTATGTTCCAGGAATACAGGTCCAAATGCATAAAAGTGAAAGAATTATACTTAAAATGATGAAAAATGACCAAACCGAGCAACACACGTGACATGACGTGGAGGAATTTTCAAGTACACATTAAATTGGATAGAAATTCATTTCTTTAAGAGACCAACATGGATTAAATATTATATTATAATATGTGATATTATAATATAATATATTATATAAGATATTAGGAGGATAAAAGCCAACGAAAGGAAGAAAATAAAAGAACGTGACGGAGTTACGGAAAAGAGAGAAGGGGAAAACACATGCACAATAGAGATTGAAAGAGAAGATCGAAGATACCAGATATATTAAACGAGAGACAAGAGACGTAGGAGACCCAAGTTCTGATTTGGAGAGAGAAGAGTTGAAGGAAGATAAAAACGTGAGCAATAATAAAAGCTAGAAGAGTGGAGCGAAGAGGTGCGAGAGGTAAATAAGGGAGAGACGTAAGGAAAGGAGAGAACGATATCAGGGAAGAAAAAGAGACGCACGAAAGAGATTGAGAGGAGCGATACAGATACAGAGAGGGAACAAACAAAAGAGTTTGACGTGAGGTGAGAAGCGAACGAGATCAGTAGATAACTGAAACGTGGAGAGAGGAAAGAAAAGGTGAGACGTGCAGCAGCCAAGTTACTCTTCAGAGAAGGAGAAAGAGGAGCAGCGAATAAGGGAGGTAGTAGAAACAGACGGGAGTTACGGGAAGAGCAGATTCACGTGCAGAGAGGAAGAACAGCACGGCAGTAAAAGAGATTGAAGGTTCACGTACAGAACAAGAAGAGGGCTGAAACAACGTAGCATTGACAGAATATTTCAACGTGAGGAGAGTTGGAGAAGAACGTACAGTACAGAACAGAGCACAACATTGAGAGACGGAGCTACGGTCAACGACGCGATTCAACATCGCTAGTTTATACGTATTTCTAAACTTAGTTTGATTCTATTTTATTTTCTTATGCTTTTGATGTTGAAATACATGATATTGCATTTGATTTTAAATATGTTGCTAGGCTAAGTTTGTTATCAAGACTTAGGGGATCCTTTGTATGAACCCATGATTTAATTTGATTGTTTTGATTGATTCTTATATATCTATGTGTTTAGATCATTGTTCTCCATGCTTTTAAGGGTTTGGCCATCCTTGAATGATATTAAATTGCAATTGAATTGACCATAGGATATTGTGATTCGATAAAGTGATCTTTGCCGTGGGTTTTAGGTTGAGACGGACCAAGTAAAATCTAGCACACGTGTGATAGCAATAGATTTACCAAAATCGAAGGCTAGAAGTTTTCATAGATCGATTTACAATATTAATTGTTCAATAAGGGTACGAGAGTGGCTTATTGTTACGTTAATATTAGATTTGTTATAGCCGGACCAAGGTATAGCAAGTGAATTAGGAAAACTCGTCACCTTAGATTGTTTGAATTTAATTATTAACTAATAGGCGAATTGTGGGGGATTACATAGGTGAACCGAAAGTCTTGATAATTGTCTATTGATTTCATTCTCATTCTCTATCGTTTGTTTGGATTTATTATTGAGTTAATTAGTTAAATTAGTTAATTAGTAATAACCAATTTTCGTAGGCTAAATATAGTTAAACTAGTGGAGTTTGGTAATTATTTCCTAGTCCTCGTGGGTTCGACAATCCGTACTTTTCATATCATTATACTAAAACTTGACACCGTGCACTTGCGGTAGAATCGCTCGAAATAACTGTTTAAAATAATAGCGATCACACTTCCAAAGCAACGGAATTTTTTTTTTTTGAGCAAACAGAAGCAAAAAAATTTGAGAGAATGTATAAGAACACTCCTACGCCACCATCTCGGTCAGCTGAATCTGCTGTTATTCGGCTTCTGGTTACGGTGAGTTCTCCTCCCCCTCCCCCTGCTGATCATGTGCCCCAAATGCAGGCTGTTGTGCCGGATTCTCAGCCGCCACAAATTTCGGTTCCATCGTCTCGTCCGCTTCCATCATCTCCTCCTCCTCCTCCGGGTACTTATTAGTTTTTGCAGAAAGAATGCACCATGCTTTCGTATTGAACATATGAAGATGATTTCATATTGAAAGTTAAAACAAAAAAACAAAAGCTCAAAGCATTTGAATGACCATTCACGGCTTGGAATTTTAGACACCCATGCAAATTTTTGGTGTTACAAAAGATGATTTAAGCTAAAATTAGAGGATGAAACGCTCAAAGCTAAAATTTAAATGATATAAATTTGATAAAATTATCATGTAAAAATACATGTCGTGCTCGTATTTAAAGAGTTTACCCAAATCATCCCCTTTAGCTAAGACATTTCCTAACTAAAAAGACTCAACTACTCAATCTACAAGATATGTTGATAGAAATCTGCAAGATATGACTCACCTTTTGAGACTTTCATTTTCCGTTTAAATATCAATGGAAAGATCTTTACAACTACAAAAACCTTGAAACCCTCTTCCCCATCTTTCACTTCCAAAGCAACGAATTTTTTTTTTTTGATCAAACAGAAGCAAAAAAATTTGAGAGAATGTATAAGAACACTCCTACGCCACCATCTCGGTCAGCTGAATCTGCTGTTACTCGGCTTCTGGTTACGGTGAGTTCTCCTCCCCCTCCCCCTGCTGATCATGTGCCCCAAATGCAGGCTGCTGTGCCGGATTCTCAGCCGCCACAAATTTCGGTTCCATCGTCTCGTCCGCTTCCATCATCTCCTCCTCCTCCTCCTCCTCCGGATACTTATTAGTTTTTGCAGAAAGAATGCACCATGCTTTCGTATTGAACATATGAAGATGATTTAATATTGTAAGTTAAAACAAAAAAACAAAAGCTCAAAGCATTTGAATGACCATTCACAGCTTGGAATTTTAGACACCCTTGCAAATTTTTGGTGTTACAAAAGTTGATTTAAGCTAAAATTAGAGGATGAAACGCTCAAAGCTAAAATTTAAATGATATAAATTTGATAAAATTATCATGTAAAAATACATGTCGTGCTCGTATTTAAAGAGTTTACCCAAATCATCCCCTTTAGCTAAGACATTTCCTAACTAAAAAGACTCAACTACTCAATCTACAAGATATGTTGATAGAAAATCTGCAAGATATGACTCACCTTTTGAGACTTTCATTTTCCGTTTAAATATCAATGGAAAGATCTTTACAACTACAAAAACCTTGAAACCCTCTTCCCCATCTTCACTTCCAAAGCAACGAATTTTTTTTTTTGAGCAAACAGAAGCAAAAAAATTTGAGAGAATGTATAAGAACACTCCTACGCCACCATCTCGGTCAGCTGAATCTGCTGTTATTCGGCTTCTGGTTACGGTGAGTTCTCCTCCCCCTCCCCCTGCTGATCATGTGCCCCAAATGCAGGTTGTTGTGCCGGATTCTCAGCCGCCACAAATTTTGGTTCCATCGTCTCGTCCGCTTCCATCATCTCCTCCTCCTCCTCCTCCGGGTACTTATTAGTTTTTGCAGAAAGAATGCACCATGCTTTCGTATTTAACATATGAAGATGATTTCATATTGAAAGTTAAAACAAAAAACAAAAGCTCAAAGCATTTGAATGACCATTCACGGCTTGGAATTTTAGACACCCTTGCAAATTTTTGGTGTTACAAAAGTTGATTTAAGCTAAAATTAGAGGATGAAACGCTCAAAGCTAAAATTTAAATGATATAAATTTGATAAAATTATCATGTAAAAATACATGTCGTGCTCGTATTTAAAGAGTTTACCCAAATCATCCCCTTTAGCTAAGACATTTCCTAACTAAAAAGACTCAACTACTCAATCTACAAGATATGTTGATAGAAATCTGCAAGATATGACTCACCTTTTGAGACATTCATTTTCCGTTTAAATATCAATGGAAAGATCTTTACAACTACAAAAACCTTGAAACCCTCTTCCCCATCTTTCACTTCCAAAGCAACGGAATTTTTTTTTTTGAGCAAACAGAAGCAAAAAAATTTGAGAGAATGTATAAGAACACTCCTACGCCACCATCTCGGTCAGCTGAATCTGTTGTTATTCGGCTTCTGGTTACGGTGAGTTCTCCTCCCCCTCCCCCTACTGATCATGTGCCCCAAATGTAGGCTGTTGTGCCGGATTCTCAGCCGCCACAAATTTCGGTTCCATCGTCTCGTCCGCTTCCATCATCTCCTCCTCCTCCTCCGGGTACTTATTAGTTTTTGCAGAAAGAATGCACCATGCTTTCGTATTGAACATATGAAGATGATTTCATATTGAAAGTTAAAACAAAAAAACAAAAGCTCAAAGCATTTGAATGACCATTCACAGGCTTGGAATTTTAGACACCCTTGCAAATTTTTGGTGTTACAAAAGTTGATTTAAGCTAAAATTAGAGGATGAAACGCTCAAAGCTAAAATTTAAATGATATAAATTTGATAAAATTATCATGTAAAAATACATGTCGTGCTCGTATTTAAAGAGTTTACCCAAATCATCCCCTTTAGCTAAGACATTTCCTAACTAAAAAGACTCAACTACTCAATCTACAAGATATGTTGATAGAAATCTGCAAGATATGACTCACCTTTTGAGACTTTCATTTTCCGTTTAAATATCAATGGAAAGATCTTTACAACTACAAAAACCTTGAAACCCTCTTCCCCATCTTTCACTTCCAAAGCAACGAATTTTTTTTTTTTGAGCAAACAGAAGCAAAAAAATTTGAGAGAATGTATAAGAACACTCCTACGCCACCATCTCGGTCAGCTGAATCTGCTGTTACTTCGGCTTCTGGTTACGGTGAGTTCTCCTCCCCCTCCCCCTGCTGATCATGTGCCCCAAATGCAGGCTGTTGTGCCGGATTCTCAGCCGCCACAAATTTTGGTTCCATCGTCTCGTCCGCTTCCATCATCTCTCTCCTCCTCCTCCTCCGGGTACTTATTAGTTTTTGCAGAAAGAATGCACCATGCTTTCGTATTAACATATGAAGATGATTTCATATTGAAAGTTAAAACAAAAAAACAAAAGCTCAAAGCATTTGAATGACCATTCACGGCTTGGAGTTTTAGACACCCTTGCAAATTTTTGGTGTTACAAAAGTTGATTTAAGCTAAAATTAGAGGATGAAACGCTCAAAGCTAAAATTTAAATGATATAAATTTGATAAAATTATCATGTAAAAATACATTGTCGTGCTCGTATTTAAAGAGTTTACACCAAATCATCCCCTTTAGCTAAGACATTTTCCTACTAAAAAGACTACCAACTACTCAATCTACAAAGATATGTTGATAGAAATCTGCAAGATATGACTCACCTTTTGAGACATTCATTTTCCGTTTAAATATCAATGGAAAGATCTTTACAACTACAAAAACCTTGAAACCCTCTTCCCCATCTTTCACTTCCAAAGCAACGGAATTTTTTTTTTGAGCAAACAGAAGCAAAAAAATTTGAGAGAATGTATAAGAAACACTCCTACGCCACCATCTCGGTCAGCTGAATCTGTTGTTATTCGGCTTCTGGTTAAGGTGAGTTCTCCTCCCCCTCCCCATAGCTGATCATGTGCCCCAAATGTAGGCTGTTGTGCCGGATTCTCAGCCGCCACAAATTTCGGTTCCATCGTCTCGTCCGCTTCCATCATCTCCTCCTCCTCCTCCTCCGGGTACTTATTAGTTTTTTCAGAAAGAATGCACCATGCTTTCGTATTGAACATATGAAGATGATTTCATATTGAAAGTTAAAAAAAAAAAACAAAAGCTCAAAGCATTGAATGACCATTCACGGCTTTGGAATTTTTAGACACCCTTGCAAATTTTTGGTGTTACAAAGTTGATTTAGCTAAAATTAGAGTATGAAACGCTCAAAGCTAAAATTTAAATGATATAAATTTGATAAATATCATGTAAAAATACATGTCGTGCTCGTATTTAAAGAGTTTACCCAAATCATCCCCTTTAGCTAAGACATTTCCCTAACTAAAAAGACTCAACTACTCAATCTACAAGATGTTGATAGAAATCTGCAAGATATGACTCTCCCTTTTGAGACTTTCATTTTCCGTTTAAATATCAATGGAAAGATCTTTACAACTACAAAAACCTTGAAACCCTCTTCCCCATCTTTCACTTCCAAAGCAACGAATTTTTTTTTTTGAGCAACAGAAGCAAAAAAATTTGAGAGAATGTATAAGAACACTCCTACGCCACCATCTCGGTCAGCTGAATCTGC